>CM071940.1:1240000-1987500 GCA_036784905.1 Acrossocheilus fasciatus | reverse complement strand
GTCGGGTTTACGCTCGCTGATATATGTTGCTACACGCTGTGAAACTGAACTTTTAAACTGTTCGAGCAACATCAGCTCCTTCAAATCGTCTTTCACGCCAGAAGCTGCACACCAACGACTGAAATACACTGAAATATCATGTACAGACTCCACATGTGTTCGGCTAATTCACATGCCCTCAACACTGCATTCTTAGGTCGAATAATCCTCAACATCTTCCACACTAAGAGACGAATGCGCTTCTTGAGCTTTGCCTGTAAAAACAGACGTACGCTCCTCATCTGGACAGTTACGTGCTCTGCCACTCATTCAAATAACAAAAAGAAACATCTTTTTCGTCAAATCTAGGGATCGATCTCATATTAATCATCAGATTTACATGAAGCTAAATCACGCTCTAGTCCTCCAGTTAAAGGAAGTTTACCATCTCTTATTACATCTAAACCATAACGTTCAAGATCAATTTGTTGTTGAGCTTTAGACATCTCAACATGATTTTGCACTGCTTCTAACAGTTTCTCTTTCATCTCTGTTTGAATTGACAACAGTTGTTTTTATTGTTCAAATGTTAGATGAGACATTGTAGACGTCACATTAACTAACTCTGATGATGGTGTGTGTGTGTGTGTGTGTGTGTGTGTAGAGTGGATCCAGCAGTACTCAGACTCACTGATCAAGGCTTCATCACTGCAGCAGGACGTCGATCAGTTCATGAATAACTACGACGAACAGAAGGAGAAGGTGAGACACACACACACACACACACACACACACACACACTCTCACACACACACACACACTCACACACACAGAGCTGCAGCTCATGAATTATTCATGTTCTTGCCCGGCAGGAGGCGGAGCGTCAGAAGCAGGAGGCGGAGCAGCAGCAGGAGGATGAGGAGGGCTGGGTGAAGGTGACGAAGACCAGCCGCGGTGTGAAGGTCCGCCCACACAGCGAGACAGCCAATGAGAGGACGCTTCAGAAGGAGAAGAGGAAGAAAGCGCGCAAGGAGCTGCTGAACTTCTACACGTGGCAGCACAGAAACACGCAGAAAGAACGTGAGTCTCGAGACGATCCACGACACAATCATGCGTGAAGACTGTGAGAGAGAGTGCACTAGATAGTGTGTGATGAACACCACCGACTTCATGCATCTAGCCTTTTATTTATTAATCGCTTTTATCATGAAAAAGAAATCTAAACAATAGAAATGAGATATAAACTCAGAATTGCAATATACAATCTATAGAATTGCGAGATGTAAACTCAGATTTGTGAGACACAAACTAAGAATTGTGAGAAGTCATAACTGTTGTAAATCTGAGAAAAGAGTGTGCCGTGTGTCTGAGAGGCTCTCAAAGCGAATCATCCGTCTGTTTCAGATATCGCTGAGCTGAGGAAGAAGTTTGAAGAGGACAAACAGAGAATCGCTGTACTGAGAGCACAGAGGAAATTCAGACCCTACTGATTCAACCTACCCACAATCCCCTGCACCCACTGGCTCCACCTACCCACAATGCCCTGCTCCCACTGACTCCACATACCCACAATGCCCTGCACCTGTTGGCTTGTACTGTCTGGTTACATGAAGGTTCATTTGAAATAAAGTCTGCAGTGAGTCAATCGGCTGGTGTCTTTTACCAGAGCTGCCAACTCTCAGGCAATCAGAGTGAAATTCACGCAACTTATACTTTTCTCACACCACACGTCCATTTGCTCGTGCAGTGAAAAGCACCTTGCATTGAAAATGTAATAATAGGATATTTGTGAAACAGATAAAGGCTCCAGTGTGTATTTGTGCTCATCAAAGGTTTCTATTTACAATGTGTTTTTGTAGCGCTGAGCAGTGTAGCCAATCACAGACTTATCTGTTGATTCTTGAACACATCTGATTGGCTATTCTGTTCAAATGAGTCAGAATTCACTAGACAGATTTTTTCCTGCACGCTCGTGAATAGTCTCGATGTAAATAAGAGGTTGATTGATTATAAAGGAGCTTTGTGAGATCGCGATGCACTGAAGGAATTGACACCTTTCTAGGCTAAATATAATCTGCTCAGAATTTGAACAAAAGTTTTGTTTTTTCAACCATATACCCTGTACAAGCAGCTTCAAGAGTGACATAAGTCCCTCATAATTGTGATTCATTTTCGAATGGGAGAAAAATAATTTCTCAAAATAGATGTTCAAGCAAAGTAAATGCAGATTAACGGGTTAACTGAAAAATATTTTTGTGTCTAAATGTTTTTTTTTTTTTTTTTAAATGCAGTTGCAATTATTTATAAAAGTAATGACTAGTAAATCTTGCATTTCTCTCACTGTACATTGTTCCTGAGCTCCAGCTTTCCTGGGGAATACACTGCCGCCTATGTTGAAGCGCATCCTAATTAGGAGCCTAATTAGTGGACCTCATTAAGGTTTTTCTGGTTTATCAAAGGGACTAAAGGTTTATGATCTGTGAGTACTTTGAAGGACTCCAAACCACAAAGATACCGTGACTGCTCAATTTGAGCATAGCGCTTCTCTGCAGCTGAGAGAGTATGGGAACAGAAGGCCACTGGAAGCATCTTAGATGCTCTTGAAGCAATGCACCCTCTATTCCGTAACTCATTGGTCTCGAACTCAGTACCTGGAGGGCCACAGATCTACACAGTTTAGCTCCAACTCTAATCAAACACCTGATCCAGCTAATCAAGGTCTTCAGGATCACTAGAAACTTCCAAGCAGGTGTGAGTTGGAGCTGTGGCCCTCCAGGAATTGAGTTTGAGACCTCTGCATAACTGCTGGCTTCGGCCGTGACGACTGTTGTCTTCATGCTGTAATGTGTTCATGTTGTAATATGCCAGCACTGGGGCCGCAACTAACATTTCTTTCACTTTCGTGAGTGCCTCCTCTTAGGTGTTTTGTTTCCAGTCAACACTTGGAGAAACTTGTTCATGCCTTTATCACCAGCAGGTGGATTATTGTAATGGTCTCCTTCCAAAGAAGAGCATTAGACAGCTGCAGCTCATCCAGAACGCTGCTGCCAGGATTCTGACTAGAACCAGAACATCTGAGCATATCACACCAGTCCTCAGGTCCTTACACTGGCTTCCAGTTACATTTAGGATTGATTTTAAAGTACTTTTACTTGTTTATAAATCACTCAATGGCCTAGGACCTAAATACATTGCAGATATGCTCACTGAATATAAACCTAACAGACCACTCAGATCATTAGGATCGAGTCAGTTAGAAATACCAAGGGTTCACACAAAACAAGGGGAGTCTGCTTTTAGCTATTATGCCGCCCGCAGTTGGAACCAGCTTCCAGAAGAGATCAGATGTGATAAAACATTAGCCACATTTAAATCCAGACTCAAAACTCATCTGTTTAGCTGTGCATTTGTTGAATGAGCACTGTGCTACCTCCGAACTGATTGCACTATGGATAATCATTTTCTATTCTTAAATGTTTTTAATGTCCCGTTAACCAGAACGGGAATGCGAGCAGGAGACGGACCCCACTCTGCTTGACCCCTGCACAGTACTGCCAGAATTCAACTTGACAGGCGTAAACACATACAGTTTCAGCACTGAGGCTGTGCCCGCACCATCAGCCAGTGAGTTGGCATGACTCTATACTTGCTTGAGACAATCGGCACACCCAGATAACATTCTGGTACAACCGCTACACATCTCTGACCATTTCTTCATTAAATTTACATTACATTTTGCTACCCGTGTGCCATCAACCCCCCTACCAGTTACTTTAGACAAAACCTACGCTCCCTTTCTCCCTCCCATCTTTCCTCTGTAGTATCCTCCTCTCTTCCCTCACCTACCCATTTCTCATCTCTGGATGTAAATGCAGCTACTGACACTTTATGCTGTACCTTAACGTCTTGTCTAGACGACATTTGTCCTCTCTCCTCTAGGTCATCCCGTCGGACCTGAGTAGGTATCAGTCTCTGCTCTCATCTTTCTCTGCTGATGTCCAGACTGCCAAATCCTCACATTTCCACAACAAGATCAACAGCGCTCCAGACATGCGTAATCTCTTCAGAACATTTAATTCTCTCCTCTGTCCCCCTCCACCACCTCCCACCACTTCTATTACAGCTGATGACTTTGCCACTTTTTTCACAGACAAAACTAGATAGATCAGTGATCAGTTCTCACCTCCACGCACACAGGACCCCCGACCAACCACATCCTCTGCTAAAACTCCCATCTTCTCCTTCTGTCCCCTGACGGAGGCTGAAGTATCCAAACTTCTCCTCTCCAACCATCCTACAACATGTCCTCTTGACCCAATCCCCTCACACCTTCTGCAACCAATCTCTCCCACGCTCTTACCGGCACTCACACACATCATCAACACATCCCTCCTCACAGGCATCTTCCCCACTGCGTTCAAGCAGGCTCGAATAACCCCACTGCTCAAATAACCTACATTAAACACTTATCTTATAGAAAACTATAGACCTATCTCTCTCCTTCCATTCATAGCGAAAACACTTGAACGTGTTGTCTTCAACCAGGTCTCATTGTTCCTTTCACAGAACAACAAACTGGACTCTAAACAGTCAGGTTTCAGGAGTGGACATTCAACTGAGACTGCGCTTCTCTCGGTCACTGAAGCCCCTGCGAATTGCAAAAGCCCATTCCAAATCATCAGTCCTCATTCTGCTGGATCTAGGGTGGCCTGGGGAGGTATCCAAAGCACATACACTGGTCACTGGGGTTCCTCAGGGATCGGTTCTTGGACCCCTCCTCTTCTCCACATACACTACATCACTGGGTCCCATCATACAGGCACATGGATTCTCCTACCACTGCTATGCTGATGACACACAGCTCTATCTCTCTTTTCAACCAAATGATCCAACGATAGCTGCAAGGATCTCAGGTTGCCTGGCGGACATCTCGGCATGGATGAAAGAACATCACCTACAGCTCAACCTTGCAAAGACTGAGCTTCTTGTCTTCCCTGCAACTCCGAATCTACAGCATGACTTCACGATCCAGTTAGGTTCATCAACTATTAGCCCATCAACTTCGGTCAGAAATCTTGGTGTAATCTTTGATGTCCAGCTGACCTTCAAAAACCACATTGCAAAGACTGCTCAATCTTGCAGGTTTGCACTACACAACATCAGAAAGATCAGGCCCTTTCTGACGGAGCATGCTGCACAACTTCTTGTCCAGGCCCTTGTCATTTCTAGCCTGGACTACTGCAATGCTCTTCTGGCTGGACTTCCATCAAACACAGTCAAACAAATGATTCAGAATGCGGCGGCACGACTGGTCTTCAACAAGCCCAAAAGAGCCCATGTCACACCTCTCTTTATCTCATTGCATTGGCTACCAGTCGCAGCTCGCATCAAGTTCAAGACACTGATGCTTGCTTATAGAACAACCACAGGCTCAGCACCTGCCTACATTCACTCACTATTAAGAATCTACATCCCCTCCAGAAGTCTGAGATCTGCTAGTGAGCGACGCCTCGTGGTACCATCACAAAGAGGCTCAAAATCACTCTCCAGAACATTCTCGTTCACCATTCCTAGCTGCTGGAATGATCTTCACACCCATATCCCAGGGAAAGCAAGAGCTGATAAAATGTTAAAACTGTAACTTGAATGCAATGTAAGTCGCTTTGGATAAAAGCGTCTGCTAAATGCATAAATGTAAATGTAAATGTAAATATCCGTAATGCTGGATGACCTATGAAACCTTCTCTTTCAAACCTATGAAAGAGAACAAGTCATTTTAGAGAGAGGATCAGAATAAGGGTTGAAAATAATAATATTTCCATATATTTATTTATTTATTTAATTTTATTTAATTTAGTTTTTTTGTGCAAATAACTTTACTAACATTATAGGTAAACCTCAAGGAACACATTAAAATAATAAAAAATCCATGTCATGACCTCTTTAACTATGTTAAGACGTTGTCCATGTAGCAGCATACTCCCTCGACGCTCTGAAGCAGCTCAATCATGCATTTCTGAAATATCTCTGGAGCACTAGTTATGCCGAATGGCAAGCGACAGAAACAGTGTCTCTTGAAGGGGGTTATGAAAGTAGTCAACCTCTTGCTGGCGTCATCTAACGCCATTAGGCCACGACTGCCCCATAACGATGGCTTCGTTCAGTCGTTTGAGGTCGACACATATTCTAATATCTCCATTCCTTTTGGTGACTGGCACCATTGGGGCACAGCATGGAGTGGGCTCAGAAACCTCTTTAATCACACCCGCTCCATTCTGTCTAGTTTCTGTTTTACCTTCGTAAGCATTGGCATTGGTACTCTACAAGCATGAACACTGTATGACTCCGCTGTACTTTTAAGCATTATTTTAACTGGTTCTCATGCCTCACTCTCTGTTATTTCATCTATTCTTTTTGTTAGCCCCATTTGAATTGCAGCACTGCGTTGCAGCAGATTTCTAACGTGGGCTCCTCTCACCACATATGCATTCATCAAGTACATATTTTTTAATGCTTACTTTTGTTCTCATCTGGCCCATACACTCCAGCTTGCCACAAGGACTGTTCAGTATGACATTTGTTTTTCTCAGTGGTATCTTATTTTTCAGACTTCCATATCTTTCTCAGATATTACAGTGGCATCTGCACCAGAGTCTATTTTGAAATTGATTAGTTGGGCTTCCATAAACATATCAGCTGTTCATGCTGCAATGGGTTCATCCTCACAAGACACTGTGTCCAGGGGACTCTGAATTCTGAATCCAGGCCTGCGTGTAAGGGTTTGCGGGGGTTTATTGTTAATATTTGTGTATTTTCATTGTTCTTTTGTGTTTTATCCAAGCGTTTATAGAACTTTATTTTAACATTTCAATGCAAGTTCATTTTGAATATAATTTGTTAAGATGTTACCTGCAGAAATCCTGATGTTCCTGTCTGACTTGTTTAAACACACTCACCTGAGGCCAGTTGCATAAACTGTTTAGACTAGTCTTAAAAAGTTAGTCGTCTAATTTTTTTTTTCTTCAAGACTGGTCATAACTTTTAAATTCAGTTATGAAAAGGTAGATTATTTGTATTGGAAAAGTAATACTGATTACCCCTCGGCAACTACTAGTTGGTTAAACTAGTTCTTAAGACACAGTCTTAACAGGGTGGCTAAGTTTATGCAACTGGCCCCTGATCATAAGCTCCTCCCTCTTACAGCTCTTACCAGGAAGAGACTGACGTGTTATTTCTGCTTCTGTCACACTGACTCTCTTCTCTACTGACAAAACCAATAAAGAATCAGCCATCAGTGAAGAACCAAGAGAAACACTTTACAGAAGGATCTTTGTGAAGTTTGTTTCTGGATAGACAGCAGATTTTTGTGATTCTGGTGGAGATTCATGTTTCAAACTCTTGTTCAGAAAGTGAAAGTAAAGTTTAGATCGCTGGAGCGAAAGACTGAAAATGGCTTCACTATCTGAAGATGATTTTTCTTGCCCTGTGTGTCATGAAATCTTCAAGAATCCCGTTTTTCTGTCGTGTAGTCACAGTTTCTGTAAAGAGTGTCTTCAACAGTTCTGGAGAACCAAGAAAACTCAGGAGTGTCCCGTCTGCAGGAGAAGATCCTCAAAACCTGACCCTCCTCCTAATCTAGCATTAAAAAACTTGTGTGAGTCGTTCCTGAAGGAGAGAAATGAGGTTCGTTCATCAGGATCTGAGGAGATCTGCAGTTTACACAGAGAGAAACTCAAACTCTTCTGTCTGGAGGACAAACAGCCGGTGTGTGTAGTGTGCTTTACTTCACAGAAACACGTCAATCACACAGTCAGACCCATTGATGAGGTTATTCCTTCATATAAGGTGAGAGAAACAAGTTTTAGCCAACTTCATGTTGTTTTAAAGTCCTGTTTAAGTGTTGATTTGATTGATCAGAGCTGGTTGTGTTTAGTTCAGCTGAACTCCATTATCAATAAAGTTTCATAGATTTGGGGAATTACTTACAGGTGTAAATACTTTTCCACACAAGCCCAGTTGGTATTGGATAACTTTTTTTGCTTCAATAAATAACACTGTCATTTACAAACTGTGCTTTGTGTTCACTGAGGTTGCCTTGGTTCATGTCAGGTTTTAATTTCTGAATTAGTATAAGATGTTCAAGGCTGCTGGTATACAATCACCCAATGCTCCAGGTGTACACAGTTCCCTAACTGCCCCTCAGACCAATCCCTGCCTGCACTGACAAAGAAAGGCCTCAGAAGAGCACAGGGGGTCGTAACACCTCCCTCCCTAGAAAGAGGTTTACATTTCTTCCCTTCATCCTGGACCCTAGAAATGATCAGGTGTCACAAAAGCAGACAACTCTTTTGCTCGATCGGTTAAAGGCACCTGCCAGAATCCTTTCAGGAGATTAAATTAACTCACAAACTGAGCAGAACCAGCTCCATCAACACAATCATCACACCGTGGTAACAGTCAGGCTTTTTATCTGCAGTAAGCTTTCTATAGTCGGTGCAAAAACGATGTGTCCCATCTGGTTTATTAACCAGCAGACAGGAGGAGCTCCATGCACTGAAACTGGGCTCAGCAAGATCGTGAGTTAAAAGATATTCGACTTCCTTACCGAGTATTTCCCTCTTCCTAAGATTGACACGATATGCATGCTGTTTAATAGATGATGCTGTACCAACATCAGTATCATGATGAATCACAGAGGTGCGAGTTGGAACATCAGCGAACAAGGAAGAGAAAGAGTTAATTAACTCAGTAATATCTACTCTCTCCTGGGCAGATCAGATGAGAAAGATGTACTTCGAGGGTTGGCTAAAACCTCTGTGTTCTTAAGACGTCCTTCTACAATTGCTTGAGAAGAACCATTCACAGCCTCTTTAACCTCCTCACAGATAGAAGCAGGAGACTCCAAGCTCTGATTTACAGTGAATGAAGTACAATCAGACACAGAATAACCAGCAGTAATAGTAGCAGTGAGATCACACCAACAGACACAGACACTTCACCTGTAAACACACACTGCAGCATAAGTGCAGCACTTCTTTGAGTTACTTCAGTGTAGTTGCTGCTCTGTAGCTGTAGATCACTAGATACAGTTATGATCTGATATATTAATATAATGGACTGCAGCTGATTATTTGTGTGAATGACGATCATCAATCTGCTTCTGGATGCGTTATATGTCGGTCTCTGAGTTTCTCTCAGATCTGAATGATGTGATTGTGTTGATGTGTGTTGATGGAGACGATTGAAGTGAATGTGGTTTGATTTCAGTCTCAAGCTGAGCACACAGAGCGTCAGATTAAACAGCAGTTTGAGAAGCTTCATCAGTTTCTCAGAGATGAAGAAGAAGCTACAATCACTGCACTGAGGGAGGAAGAGGAGCAGAAGAAGCAGATGATGAAGGAGAAGCTGGAGGAGATGAACAGACACATCTCAGCTCTTTCACACACAATCAAAGACACGGAGGAGATGATGAAAGCCAGCGACGTCTGCTTTCTGAAGGTCTGATTTCAGATGATTGATTGATTGATTGATTGATTGATTGATTGATTGATTGATTGATTGATTGATTGATTGAGTTGTTGATGATCAATGGTGTGTTTGTTCTGCAGGAGTTTCCAGTCTCAATGGAAAGGTGAGTGATCTGCTGGTGTCTCTGGTCTCTCTGCTTCTGATCCAAAGCCACTGCGGTTCTGATCCTGAATGTTCTTCCAGAGTCCAGATCTCATCACAGCCGGATCCACAGACGCCTTCTGGAGCTTTGATTCATGTGCCACGTTACTTGGGCAACCTGCCCTTCAGAGTCTGGAAGAAGATGCAGGACATCGTCCAGAACAGTGAGTCTGACTGCAGAAGATACACACACACTGGAAATGATGCAATATTGACAGATTTCAGCATTATGTGTGAAGAACCAGATCATCTACTGCACCAACATCAGCAGCTCGCTTTAGAAAGAGGTGTGAAAATACTCAAAAATTAAACTCAAGTTAAAGTACAGATACTCTGTGAAACTTTTACTTAATTAAAACTGCAAGTAAATGGCCAAAAACGTACTTGAATAAAAGTAAAAAAAAATAAAATAAAAATATGATTTTAAATTGTACTCAAGTATTAAAAAAGTAAATGTAATCAAACAAAAGAAAACAAACAAAAAAAGGAGATTCTTGTTTCATCATTTTGAACCATCTTCTCGATGCAAAGTGTATTTGCTTCAAAATAAACTCCATAAAATGTTTTGTCAGACAGATATACACAAGTTTGATTTAAAGGAGAAACAGAATGCAGTCACAGATCAAACTCATCTATCAGTGCAACAACAACAATTAAATACAGCACAGAGGAGCACAAAACATCCGTCCTTTACACCTTAATGCCATCCATATGTGCACGACTTCTTTCTTCAGAAGAACACAAACTAAGAGTTTTAGAAGAATAATCAATCTTTCTGCACATAATGCATGTGTACGGCATGTCCAAAGATGATGCTTCAAAAACTACACAATCGTATTTTTATAATCATTTAGATGAAATAATAATTCATTGACAATCCTGAGTTACTCAGTATATCATTATAATAAACTCATGGACTCCAGAACATCACTAAACATGACTCACACTTCATTTACACACTTTTTGTAGATTTTTGCAACATTTAATTTAAAAAGTAATCATGAAACATGAATTGTATTTAAATTCTTATCACTGATTTTATTTGTGATTCAGTCAATATAGACACAGACAGCTAACGACTTCATCAAAACAGACACAAATAATGAATAAATAATGAATAAACAGAGCTTATCTTCATATGCTTCTTCATATTTGACGGCAAATACATTCTGAAGCCAGGAATTGATCTGATGAAAGTTTTAACGAAGGATGAGCTCGATGCGTGAAAACAAACCTCATTAGCGGCAGGTTTGAGCTTCTGTCACATATTTAATGAGTGTGAGATAAAATAAAAACATAAACATGTAATCAGTACTTTTCAAGTTGAAATAAAAGTGTAAGGAGCAAAAAGTACTGTTTTTCCTTCATAAAAGTAATCAAGTAAAAGTACAAGTAGTCACTTTAAACTGTACTTGAATAAAGTACAAATATCCCAAAATAATACTTAAGTTCAGTAATTAAGTAAAATTACTCCTGCTTTTAGAAATAATCAATCCCAGAATTCAGTGCGCTTGACTTTCATTTTCAGTCTCACGAAAGACACAGAAGTGATTTCAGCAGTTTTTAAGACTTTATTTGATCAGACGCACAGAAACATTTCTGCTCAAAAAGAGTTTATTATGATTACTGCTGTTTATATTTAATTAATTATTAATATTTTGAATTATATATATTTATTTATTTATTAACATTTAGTCATTTAGCAGACGCTTTTATAAATGAGGACAACGAAAGCAATCAAAATCAATGAAAGAACAATAATTATATAATAAATAAAAAGAAAACATAGAATAGAAAAAGATTAATAAAGCTAGTGAATATATATAAAGAATATTCTTCAAGAATCGGCTAAAAACACATCTCTTCCATCTTTATTTGAGCCTCTAACTCTAGCAATCTCTATTCTAATTCTATTCTTTAAAAAACACTATCTTCTGTTCTTTTTGTATTCTATTTGTTTTCTTTTTACTTATTATACAATTAACAAAAGCAAAAAAGGCCTCTAACACTAGCACGAAACTTTATTTCGTTTTATATATATATATATAAAAAACAACTAACTAAAAATAATAAATTAAATAATCAAGTGTGATAATACTATTTTTTTAAAGGGAGTATTACATACAAATGCAATTATTTTATAGAGTACTTCAAAATAAAATGCTAATATTTTTATCATTATTTTTATTATTATCATTATTTTAATTTTAATTTTCATCATTTTCAAACGTAAAATCAGCGAGCTTTTATTTTGGCGGGTTGCCGGCAGGTAAGTATTATGTATTAAGTATTATTTTCTAATCATTCAATTTATTTTTTAGATTATCATCTAATATTTATCATTTATTTTTAGCTTTATTTTAATGACTAAATAATTACATAAATAATTGAATCATTTTAGTTGTAGTTTTTGTTAATAGCAGCAAGCTTATTATTGTTATTATTATTATTATTTCATTTCATTTTTGTGCAATAATACCTACTGTTTTTTATTTTTAATAATTAGGCAGCATTGAGTAAAAAGATTTGTGTTTTAAACAAGAGAAACATTGAGTAAAATGATAAAGATATAAACATTATTTCTTTGGTATTATTATCTCATCTGAATATGAATCATGTGTAATCACTATAATTTAATATAAATGAGAGCGTGAATGAAATGAATATGTTTGAGTTTGTTTCTGACTGAACTTTCAGTATTGATAAATCACACAGAGAATGACTGACAGTGATGAGAGGAACATGTCTGATGTGTTTGATCAACAGGACGAGTGTCATAATTCATAATCATCTGTGTTGAGATCATTATATGAACATCAGAATAACAGCATCTGTTGATTGTGTCTCATCAGCTCCTGTGATTCTGGATCCAAACACGGCTCATCCATCTCTCCTTCTGTCTGATGATCTGACCAGTGTGAGAGACAGCGACGATTATCAACCTGTTCCTGATAATCCAGAGAGATTTGACTATTATTCCTGTGTTCTGGGTTCAGAGGGTTTTAACTCAGGAACACACTGCTGGGATGTGGAGGTTAAACAGAGTCAATTCTGGAGTCTGGGAGTAACTACAGCATCAAACCAGAGGAAGGGACCCGATTTCTTCAACACTGATGTCTGGTGTGTGTGGTATGATGAGAACGAACTGTTTTATGATCTGTTCGGAGTGTCTCTAGGTTCTGGTTTCTGTGTTTATCAGCATCTTGATCGTGTGAGAGTGAATCTGGACTATGACAGCGGAATGGTGTCATTCTCTGATCCTGTAACTAACACACATCTACACACATTCACAACCTCCTTCACTCACACACTCTTCCCTTTCTTCTGTAATTATGATTTATCTTCCTCTCTGAGGATCTTATCGATCAATAGTCAGTAATCTGTAGATCTGGATCTTCCTGCTTTCATCTTTCATCATGTTTCAATATTTAATCCAGATCACACGAGTAAGAGACTGTTGATCTGAACATCAGAGCAGAAAACAAGAACATTTATTCATCTTTAAAAATGAAAAATTATTAAAACACGTGATGAAGGGTTCAAATAAATCATCTTAATCATATCTGACCAATGAGAGACAGTGATGTGTCACAAACCCCAAAGGTTCTTGATCCACAACAATGTTGAATGAAATATTAATATTTAGTCAGAAATACTTGATTCAGCTGTTTATGAATCTGATTCTCAGATCAAATGATCAAATGAGACTGAAATCTCTGATAAAGTCTGAATCAGTTTCACAACAAATATTAATAATCACTTCTATAAACTAACAATGTGTGATTTCATGATTTCAGTCATTTTCAGATTGAAACAAAGTTTGTCGTGATAATTAGGATTTAAACTGTGGACTTTTTTTTTTTTAATTCTGAATTTTTTTTTGTTGTATTCTTCAATGAAATATTCAAATAGTTTTTCAAGTCATGTTTATTTCTATAGAACTTTATATACAGTAACACAGATTGATTCTGCAGCTTTATATTAATAAACAGGAAAATAACAGCATCAATGTTGCACATTTCTTCAATTATGAACAAATGAATTCAGTTTTAATGTCAGATATAAAGCAGATCTTCAGAAGACAATATATGGTGTGATTATTCAGATGAATTTAAACAGTTCAGATGAAGTCAAAGTGAATGAATAAATGAGTGTAATAGAAATCCTTCAGCTGCTGATGTGAAATCAGTGCATCTTTACTGTCATCTAGAGCTGAAACTGAGAAACTGACTGAAAATATCACTGGATTTATTACAGATGACAGTCACAATAATAAGAGACTGATTGATAATGTAGTTCATAAATCTACACGACACTATATGAATCATATACAGGACTATATTCTGAATAAAGGGATGTGATTATAGCAGTAAAGGGCTTATACTCATACAGCAAATAACAAATAAATTTACATATACTAATTTAAATTTAAAAAAAAAACTTTTATGGGACTTTTATTAAATATTTTACAAAACTGGTATTTCCTGAATTATTTCAATGAAATAACTTCACTTTAAAATAAAATGGTTAAAAACAGAAACAAATGACAGACAGTGACGGCCGCCTTCAAGTTTAATTAAAGTTAAATATCTTAATTTAAATCAAGAAGAAATTGTCATGAAACACTTGAACAGAAAAGCAGTTTTTTCCTGAGTTACTGAAACACAACACATTGAACTCAATCTGAATCTGAGTGATTATGTTTTAATGGAGGTTACTGTGACAGATGAGTGTGAACAGAACAGAACAGCATTAACAACACAATACATATTAATATACAGAATCAGATCTGTGCTTCCTACCTGCTCTCGTCTTCTTCATCAGAAAACATCCATCTCAGCTGCTCGGGGGTCAGCTGACCAGATCTCTCACGCTGGAGTACGGCTCGGGGGGGCAATATCACAAACCATTAGACAAATACACCAGAGATATAAATTAGATAAGAACCCATGCCGTCACAAACACTGGTGATTATCTGGAAAGGTCTTTTTAAAGCATTATCCCTCACTTTCAACTCAGGAAGTCTCTGAGTGACGTATAATGGACACCAGCTTCAGTCATGTGACAATGTGGGCTCTTTTTGTTGCCATGGCAACATTTCCAAAATGGCGTCCTGTCTGGTTAGCACATGCTACAGCGTCAGCAATTTATAAAAACACTTATTTTTGTTACAAAAAGGTATGTTTTAACGCATGCAACAATTATAATGTTTAATAATATCCTAGATTACTCTTAACCTGAGTTTAATACGTTTCTGGAGCAAACTGATATAAAACAAGTTACAAAGATATTGCGGTGACATATACGTCACATCGGGATATTAATCTTATAAAAGTAGGAGGAATTGTGATGTGATGTACTTGTCACTTTAAGAAAAATGGTAAAAATGGTAACGAGCTGCTTAATTAATTTAGCTGATTCAGTTATTTTAGTGTTATATATTTTCTGCTGCTCATTTCAAAGCATATTTTAATAAATCTACGAGCATGTTTAACATGATGACCTCCAGTGTGAGGCACTTATTTATTTTTATTAAAAAAAAAAAAAAATCTAAAAATTAATTTCTGGTTAAACCATACACCTGAAAAGGTAGAATTTATATATGTTACAAAAATGCAATGGTCACAGTTATGTGGTTTCGATATATATGTTATGGAAAAGCAACTTATTTAGCAAAAAAAAAAAAAAATAAAATGTTTTTTTTTTCAGTTGAGAAATAAATGACCAATGTGTCATACACGAGTTGTATTTCAGAAACAGCTGCAGAAACATGTTATAAGTGGTGCGTTTGCTCTGTTTTATGCCCCATAATGTTCCTATGAGGAGAAACTGGGGTTCTTATGGGTTAAATACACTCGCTTTTCAGATAGCCGACAGTAGTTTTATTTAACACAGATACATGTATTAAACATCTTTTGTTGTCTACCGACACACATTTCGTCCTCCTGTTTACATTCACTTCAGCCATAACCGACTGTATTAACGTTAAATACTCCACACGATGGACGTTGTGACAGCTGTTCTGTCTGATCCATGAATTCCTCACACTAAAGCTTCAACAAGCGTGAACCTGGGACATATGAGTTTATCAAAGCCAGAACACTCTTGTGCTGCTGGACTCCTTGTGATTTTTAACATGTTTTATCATTTCTTCTGTGATCACTTTCTCTGCATCCTCTTTCTTGAAACCTTCCTGCATTATGTTGAAGGAATGAAAGTTCAGTGGCATTTCCTTGAGTTTACTTTCCAGCTGAAGCTTTTTCAGAGCAAACCCCTTCTTCTCTGGTAAGAGCTCTATTTTAAGTCTCACATCGCTTGGCACTCGAACAATATTTTTCCTATAAGCATTTATAATGATCAGAACGCTTAAGCTTTAACAGCAGACTTTTAATAAGTAGCGTAGTGGCTTTTCACCATTGTTATCCAACAGGAGAAGCACAGCGTTTGTATGCGTTTCATATTTACTGAACAATGCATTTGCTGTATTTCCAATCTCTTTTGCAAACTCATCTTTGTTTTCTGTGATATCTGTTTTGAATGTTTCTGTCAGGGTTTCACACTCTTCTCTCAAGTCTGAGCTAGTGCTGATCCGCCGCTGTCTTCATGGTGCAACAGATTTATGGTCGTAACTTTCCTTTGGCCTTTTCTCTGTAGTCGGATCTGTTCCCTGAGTTTTTTAATTTCCTCTTCAGAGAGTTTTGTTTTGAGGATCAGAGTGAAGTCTGTAGGGATGCAGTTTAAAATGACCACAGTTTCCACAAATCCCTTCACTTTTATTCTGGCAGTTACAGTACAAAAATACTAAATAATAATAATAATAATGATAGTAATAAAAGGAAAATTAAATCATAATAATAATTTTTAAAAAAAAGTTATGACAAATAAATTACTAGACGTGTATAAAATAAAATACATTGCATTCAAAGGAAAATATTAAACAGTTTACAAATTTCAATAGTTTTTAAAGCCTTCTTCTGTATGTCAGCAAGCAATACATAAAAAATGGCTTCTGACATGAACTTTTACATTTATGTATATAAGAGTTTGTTAACAAAATAAAGAGATTAAGTACAATTTACTTTTCTGTAAATGCACTTTTTTTTGAATGAACAAAACCAAACAAAACATTAGTAATTAAGTATCTATTTGGAATCAAAAACCGTAACATTTGGAATTGACACAAAATCATTAAGAAATAACAAACGTATTGATTTATTAGAAGAAGAGGCAGAAAAGCACTGAAATAGTAGCATCTAAAGAAGGTAAAATAGAAGGATAGAAAGAGTCTAATAACTGCAGATGACATGGCATCAAAAACAATAGTAAATTCTGTCGGAGTAATGGAGATATTAACACCATAAAGAAGTTCTTCAGAATTTAATACGTGGCCATATTCATTAAACAACTGATCTACGAGTAAGATATCTGCCTCATACCAACGCTGGTAAAAAGAGATTTGTTTTTATACAGAATATCACAGTTATTCCAGATAAAATATTGATGAGGAGAAAAGCTGTGCTTGTATAATAGAGCCCAGGCCAGAAGGACCTGCTTATGGAAATTACATAACTTAGCTGCTCATTTTTATACATTATAATTACAAACTAATAAAAAATGAAATCCACCAAATTTGGAGGAAATATAATGTGGAATAAAGTTCCAGATAGAGGTTGGATTTTTAATAAATTGATTTTAAGCGTATTATTAAACTTACACAAATATTAAAACACCATTTTCATATGTATTTAAAACCACAGATTTTTTTATATAATGTATGCCATTTTTCCATATGAAAGTAAATAACATTTTGTCAGTATTCTTGAGAGAGGTCTTATCAGCACGGAGAGACTGAGCAGCGTACGATAGTCTGGAAATACTCCTCTTCTGCAAGTAATACTCTTCCTCAGAGATCAGTCTCTCTGCAGACATAGATCACATTTGTTCTGTGTTTTCTATTTAAATACACAACTGTCATTTTGATTTTTACATAAAGAGATTCCTAAATAAGATATCTTCTCTTTAATTGGAATATTATTAATTGTGGATTGGTGGCATTCTTTAATTGAAAGTAGCTCACATTTAGACAAATTTAAAAAAAGACCAGAAGCTTCAGGAAATTGATCATCGATGCTGATTGCAATAGAGACCCAAGAGGCATCTCTTAAAAAACAGCAGTATCATCTGCTATTTGGCTGATCTTTATTTCCCTTTCTGCAACGAGAATGCCTTTAAAGATACTTTTATTAATAAAATGTGAGAAAATCTGGGCCACAAGAAGGAAGAGATCAGGTGAGATCGGACCCCTCAGAAGATCTGGATGACGTACCAAAACTACATTTTAGTGAGTTACTGTTAGCATCAAGTGTCCTGATGACATTATAAAAGAATCACCAAAACCACATTTTTGAAGACATCGAAAAACAAAAGAATGTTCCACTGAGTCAAATACCTTGAAGAAACCTAAAACAAAGATGAGACTGTCTTCAGAAATCAGATCTGAATAGTCAAGAATATCTCAAATTAATCTGATATTATTATATTATAGCCATACTGCGATTCATCCATTAAATAGCCCATTATTTTCTGTAATCTATAATCTGTAAGAATTGTGTAATCAGTGTTAAGTAAACAGATTGGACGCATGTTTTCAATAAAGAGTGGATCCTTTTCATCTTTTGGGATCGGAGTGATTGCACCTTGTGTGAAGCTCGGAGGAAGAGATGATTTCAGAAAACTCTCTGCAGAGACGTCTGTAAGGAAAGGAGCTACGGGTTCAGAGGATGTCTTACACAGTTCTGTTCTACTGCCATCATTCCCCGGAGACTTGTTCATTTTAAGATGATTAATGCAATCAACGACTTCCTCGAGAGAGAGAGGTTCATCACATCTGCCTCTACAGAAATCAAATCAACAATCGAGTCTAAGAAAGAGCATGTGTCATCTTCATCAGCCCTAGAGGTATATAGCAGTTTATAAAAATGATAACAATAATTTGAGATTGTCTTGGGGTCATCTGCACTGTAAAAAAAAAACAAAAAAAACAAGTTGTATTCTCAGACCTTGAGTTAAAACCATAAATATTGGCTATAATGATATGAGTTCACATCAATGACATTACACAGAAAATGCCCGTATGAATCAGAGTCCGAGTGTAAAATATTCCCTTTAAATGCATTCCTTGAGTAGTAACTCGAGAGCGTTCAGTTCCGCAGGAAAACCAAAGGTCGTTACGCCATTGTGATCTCCAGCATTTCACATCACTAACAGAAGAACGGGATTCTTGGGAAAAAAAAAAATCAGGCTTCAGCTGTTTCGCAAATAAGAATAAAGCTTTCCTTTTCACATTAAGTCGTATACCCCTGACATTTAGAGAAAACAAAGACAACAATGTCAAAAACTTGAAACAAATACCTGAAGACAAAGCTTACGGCAGAAAAGAGAAATCCCAAACTCTGCACTTAAAACATAAGTCAATATTAAGTGAACCAATTTATCAAAAAAACATCTTAAGTTCCAGGCAAAAGGAACTGAACTATATTCAAAAGGATATTAAGGCACAAGACCCAAAGCACATTGATAGATCAGCAACAAGACATCCTTGATCAGCCAAATATAAGTCGACAAGCTTCAAAGACAGCCATCAAGTTCAAGTTCAAGTTCAAGTTGAGCTTTATTGTCATTCTACTACATGTGTGGACATATAGTGGAACGAAATGTCGTGTCTTGCAGGACCACGGTGCTACATACTAGTTAGACATGAGATACACATACAGCAATGCAAATATAGGAAACAAATAAAATAAAATAAACACAATAGGGCTATACAACAGTTTAACCATCTGACTATACATATACTATAACTACTATACCTAGTTGACTACACATACACAAACTGAGATTGTACAAGAACTTTACATAAATACTGTACATGAAATAGTGCTAAAGAGATATTTGTACATGAAATTGTGCAGGAAATATATATTTTTACATTAAATTGTTCGAAAGAGAGATTTTGTGGGAAGCAGCGCATAGTGCAAAAGAGTTAGTAGTGCAATGCTCCAGTAAACATTTTTTTTGTAGTGCAATATTCAAGTAAACATATATTATCTTATTGAGTCTTTGTTGCAGGGAGTGTTTATAGAAAGTGTCTAGTGTGCATATAGTGGGACGAGTGCGTTACTACAGGTGGTTTGTATAGCCCACTCACCTGTGTGTAGCACACCCAGAATTGCACTTAGGAGAAATTTGTCAGTAGTTATTTATGAGTTGGGGGGCTGAGGTGTTCATGGTTTCAGAGCGGGGGCAGGGAGATTGGAGTTAAGAGCTCTCACAGCCTGGGGAAAGAAGCTGTTGAGCAGTCTGACAGAACGAGCTTTGATACTCCGGTACCTTTTTCCTGATGGCAGGAGCTGGAAGAGGTGGTGGGAGGGGTGGGTGGGGTCCTTCACGATGCTGGAGGCCTTGCTGGAGCATCGTGCAAGGAAAATGTCCAGGATGGAGGGAAGAGGGGCACCGATGATCTTTGCGGCAGTGTTCACTGTCCGTTGTAGGGTCTTGCGGTCAGCAGCACTGCAGTTCCCGTACCAGACAGTGATGCAGCTGGTCAGCACACTCTCAATGGTGCCCCTGTAAAAGGTGGTGAGGATGGGTGGAGGGAGACTTGCCCTTTTCAGCCGACGGAGAAAGTAGAGGCGCTGTTGTCCCTTCTTGTTGAGTGACGTGACGTTGGTGGTCCAGGTGAGATCCTTTGTGATGTGCACCCCCAGGAATTTAGTGCTACCAACTCTCTCCACGGTTGAGCCGTCGATGGTCAGTGGGGGGTGGTCAACAGAGTTTCTCCTGAAGTCCATCACAACCTCTTTTGTCTTACTCACATTGAGGGACAGGTTGTTAGCACCACACCATTCAGCCAGCTGTGCCACTTCCTCTCTGTAGTGCGTTTCATCGTTGTTGCTGATGAGGCCTACCACAGTTGTGTCATCAGCAAACTTGATGATGTGGTTGGAGCTGGACTTGGCAGTGCAGTCGTGGGTCAGCAGCGTGAAGAGCAGCGGGCTGAGCACACAGCCTTGTGGGGCCCCTGTGCTCAGTGTGGTAGTGCTCGAGGTGTTGCGGCCGATACGGACTGACTGAGGTCTTGCAGTTAAAAAGTCCAGGATCCAATTACAGAGGGAGGTGTTAATGCCCAGCAAGTTTAGTTTGTGGATGAGCTGTTGTGGGATTATTGTATTGAATGCTGAGCTGAAGTCGATGAACAGCATTCTTACATAGGAGTCTTTCTGTTCCAGGTGAGTAAGAGCTAGGTGGAGAGTGGTGGATATTGCATCGTCCGTGGAACGGTTTGGACGATATGCAAACTGGAATGGGTCCAGCGTGCTTGGGAGACTGGACTTGATGTGATGCATGACTAACCTCTCAAAGCACTTCATCATGATTGGGGTCAGTGCTATGGGACGATAGTCATTCAGACAGGACACATCTGACTTCTTTGGTACTGGGATTATGGAGGTGGATTTGAGACACGTGGGGACGACTGCCTGGCTCAGCGAGATGTTGAAGATGTCTGTTAAGACATTCGTCAGCTGTGCAGCACAGTCTCTCAGTACACGTCCAGGTATGTTGTCAGGGCCCGCAGCCTTTCGTGGGTTAATCCTGGATAGGGTCTTCCTTACATCAGCTGGGGAGAGACAGAGTACCTGGTCGTTTGGAGATGTGGGTAGTTTCTGTGCAGGTGTGTCGTTCTGTATCTCAAATCGTGAGTAGAAGTGGTTGAGTGCCTCTGGTAGGGATGTGTCATCGTCACTGGCCTGTGGCGGGGCCTTGTAGTCAGTGATGGTCTGAATGGCTTGCCACAGGGTCCGAGTGTCTTTACTGTCGCTGAAGTTGTTATTGATTTTTTTAGCATACTGATGTTTTGCCTTCTTGATGCCATGAGACAGATTGGCTCTTGCTGTTTTGAGGGCTGCTTTATCTCCTGATCTGAATGCTTCATCTCTGGTCTTTAGCAGCCCACGAACCTCTGCTGTCATCCATGGCTTCTGGTTGGCACGTGTGGTGATGGTCTTGGTGACTGTCACATCATCAGTGCACTTTTTGATGTAAGCAGTCACAGTTTCAGTGTACTCCTGTAGGTCTGTGTGGTTGTTGTAGGTGGCCGCCTCTTTAAACATGTTCCAGTCTGTGTCCTGGAAGCAGTCCTGCAGTGCTGAGGTGGCATTTTCTGGCCATACCGTGATTTGCTTTTGAACCGGTCTGGTGAGTTTCAGAAGCGGTGTGTATGCTGGGATTAGCATAACAGAGATGTGGTCCGAGTACCCGAGGTGGGGGCGGGGTTCAGCTTTGTAAGCGTTCTTTTCTGTTGTGTAAACAAAGTCCAGTGTGTTATTTCCCCTTGTTGCAAAGTTCACATGTTGGTAGAACTTTGGCAAAACTGTCTTTAAGTTTGCGTGGTTGAAGTCACCGGCTATGATGAAAAAGCCGTCGGGGTTATTTGTTTGTTGTTCGCTGATGGCGCTGTACAGTTCACGAAGCGCGTCCTTAGCGTTTGCACACGGGGGGATGTAAACCGCGACAATAACAATGGCCGTGAACTCCCGCGGCAGATAGAACGGTCGACACTTCACAAACATAAACTCCACCAGCGATGAACAGTGTTTTGATACTAACGCAGCATTGTTACACCATTCTTTGTTGATATACACACACAAGCCACCGCCGCGAGTCTTACCAGACAGTGATGAATCTCTGTCCGCGCGGTAGCAGTTTAGTCCGTGCAGCTGAATGGCGGAGTCCGGGATGTTGTCCTTTAGCCATGTTTCAGTGAAAACAAACACACAACAATCCCTTGTCTCATGCTGTGTAGACCGACTGAGTTGAATTAAGTCCAGTTTGTTTTCCAGAGAGCGAACGTTTGAGAGCATGAGTGTTGGAAGAGCCGGTCTTGAGGGGTTTTCCCTCAGCCTAGCTCGTATACCTCCGCGCTTACCGCGCTTCCGTCCTCTCTCACACCGCTTGCGACGCCGCCTTGTGCGGGTAGCGTCAGTAGGCGAGGCCGCGGTCTCGAGGTCCGGCTCCAGCAGTAAACAAAGGCCTCGTAGCTTCTCAGTAGCCGCCGGCGAGAGTTTGTGTTTGTATGTGTTGTTGATATCCAAAAGGCTTTGGCGATCATAGATGTATCCCGGAGTGATCTCCCGATGAATTAGCGGTGAATTGACATTGTTTGGAGACGAACAGACGACATTAAAAGACATAAAAGCACCGTCTTTGGGACCTGAAGAAGCCGCAGCGTCCGTGCGCGCCGCCATCTTGGAAGGTGGAAGAACAACTTCTGTGCCTTCAACAAAAGCTCGAGCTCTGACATAGTAAGTCTTCTTTCCAGCATCTCTTGCACTTTTAACTGCAGGCCACAGTTTTTTTCTCCGCTCTCTGTCACTTTCAGGTGTTGTAATATAGTAATTTGCCAATAGGTGTCACTGCTGTACTGACGACATTGGGTGTCGCTGCAGTTCTGTTTCTTCCTTCTTCCTTTTTTCAGTTGTGACAATAAAAAACAGGTTATGTGCCCAGATCTTCACTAAAAAGGTGCCTTTTTACACAGGATTTTATTTTTTATTTTTTTGTGTGTGTGTGTGTGATATAGACAGTGTTGTGGAACTCACAATGGAGGATAGACTGTTTATTGAAAGCTGAGCGGGCCAGAGAACTGGGCAACTTGGAAATCTCAAATGGAGCATTTGATGAAAGCAAAAGGACTATGGGGCATGGTGGCGGCGACTGACAACGTGCCAGAGGGAGCAAATACACAGACAAGGGCAGAATTCCAAAAAACGGAAAGAAAAAGCGTTTACTGTGTTGGTGCTAAATGTGAGTACACCCCAATTGTATCTGATAACAAGCTGTAAGACCCCTAAAGAAGCGTGGGACACGCTGAAAGGATATTTTGAGAGAGACACTCTTGCAAACAAGTTGTTTCTGAAGAAAAAATACTTCAGATGTGAAATGAAAGAAGGAGAAAGGGGAGTTGTCTAGGAAGCCTCATAAGGCAGTGGGAGAAATCCGTTCCAAACGCAAACTGCAGTTGGTCCATAGTGACGTCTGTGGTCCCATGCAGACTGAATCTATAGGTCGGTCCAAATATTTTGTGACGTTTATCGATGACTATTCTAGATGTTGCAAAGTATACTTTACGAAGCAGAAGAGTGAAGTCCTTTGCAAATTCAAGGAGTTTGAGAAAACATTCTCCAATGAATGTGGACAGAAAGTGACAAGACTAAGAACGGACAATGGTGGGGAATACACTTCCAAAGAATTTCAAGAATACTTGAAGGCTCAAGGTATCCATCATGAGACAACTGTACCTCACACACCTCAGCAAAATGGTGTTGCAGAAAGAAAGAATAGGACATTAATTGAAGCAGCAAGAACCATGCTCTTTCAAATTGCCAAAGATGTACTGGGCGGAGGCTGTAGTGACAGCAGTTTACATACAGAACAGGCTGCCCACGTCTGTTCTGAAACCAGAGACGCCCTACCAGAAATGTGCCAAATGTGAGTCACATGAAAGTGTTTGGTTGCGTTGCACATGTTCCAGATGCAGAAAGAAGAAAACTGGACAAGAAAGCTGTGAAGCTCCGTTTCGTGGGATATGCCAATAATGCAAAGGGCTACCGCTTGTTTGATGAAGAAAAAAGAAGGATTCTAATTCATTGAGATGTGATCTTCAATGAGTCAGACTTTGACTTGAAACAAGAAGTGGACATTTATTGCTCTGAGAACGAAGTTATCATGAAAACAGATGAGAAAACATCAGTTGATATTACTGCCGATGAAACTCCTGAAGACGCTGGCAGAATCAGAAAACCACCCAAGAGGTATGGGTATGATGAGTTTGCTGACCTAGTGACTGTTGATCATTATGCTGGTGTTTGTCGTGTTGCAGAACCAGGCACACTGAAGGAGGCGATGATGAGTCACAACGCAGAGGAATGGCTTGGAATATGAGTCACTCCTGGAAGAAGAGACGTGGGATTTAGTGGAACTACCAAAGGATCGGAAGGCCATAGGATCAAGATGGGTGTTCAAAGTTAAGCATCAGAGTGACGGACAGGTGGAGAGATACAAGTGCAGACTCGTCACCAAGGGACACTCACAGAAGTATGGTGCTGACTACGATGAAACTTTTTCACCTGTGATTTAGCTCAATACGTACGTTGCTGTCCTTCGCCGTCCAGAATAATCTACATGTGCATCAGATGGATGTAGTAACTGCATTTCTAAATGGACACCTGGATGAGGAAATCTACATGGAGCAACCAGAGGGATTTGTTAAACCAGGGGAGGAACATTTGGTATGCAAACTGAAAAAGTCAATATACGGTCTGAAGCAGTCCCCTCGCTGCTGGAGCAAAACTTTCAGAGAGTTCATGAAGAACATTGGCTTCAAACAGAGTACATCAGACCCATGTGTGTTCGTGAGATCTCAACAGGAGATAGAGATATTGGCTGTATATGTTGATGATCTGATCCTGATCATGGAGTCGGTGGAAAGCATGAAAGAGCTGAAACTTGTTCTAAAGAAGCGCTACAAGATGAAAGACATGGGAGAGCTGTCCTATATCTTAGGTATCTCTGTTATCCAAGACGAGGAGAAAAACTGTGTTTCTCCATCAGAAGAATTACATTGAAGCCATTCTTCAAAAATATGGCATGCATGATGCCAATCCTGTTGCAACTCCAACTGATGCAAATGTGAAGCTAAAAAAAAATGACGGTGTAAGCAAGCCTGTGAACTCAAGTACTTACCAGTCCATGGTAGGAAGCCTACTGTATGCTGCAATGGCCACACGACCTGACATAGCACAAGCAGTGCGTGTTGTATCAAAGTTCAGCGCAAATCCAAGTGCTGCACATCTGACGGCGGTGAAGAGAATTCTACAGTACTTGAAGGGTACCCTGAATCTTGCTCTTAAGTATGAACGGTCAGATTCTGGAACTTTTGATCGGATCCTCAGATGCTGACTGGGCTGGTGACCAGGACCATCGTCGCTCGACACCTGGCAATGTGTTCTTATGGGTGGAGGAGCAGTGAGCTGGCTCAGCAAGAAACAGTCAACTGTTGCTCTTTCAGCAGCTGAGGCTGAGCACGTTGCACTAAGTCAAGCAGCTCAGGAATGTGCCTGGCTTAGAAGAGTGATCTTGGAATGGATGTTTCACCTGCGGTGATTCTGGAGGACAACCAAGGAGCTATTGCAATCGCAAAGAATCCAGTTGCTCATTCACGGACAAAGAACATAGACATTCGCTATCATTACAGTCGTGAGTGTGTGCAGAATGGACAAATACAACTGCAATACTGCCCTACAGATGACATGAAGGCAGATATCTTGACCAAGCCATTAGTAAGGCAGAAGTTTGAGTATCTTAGGAGTAATATTGGACTTTGTTTCATTTATTTAAGTTTAGCGTAACAGTAAATAGACTAGGCTGTGTTAAATGTGTTACGATACAAAATCTGTTAACATGGTAAAAAGACAAAATGAAAAAAAAATATATATTTTTTTGTTCGTTAAAAGTTGCTTAATGCTATTGGAAAATTAAGTGGAAGTGTTGTAATATAGTAATTTACCAACAGGTGTCACTGTTGTACTGACGACATTGGGTGTCGCTGCAGTTCTGTTTCTTCCCTCTTCCTTTTTTCAGTTGTGACAATAAAAAAACACGTGAAACTTCAACATCAGGTAGGCTACATTCATAATCCTGTGAAACTTTTTTGGGTGTTGAGGTTAATAACGTGTTTTAAAGTTGATAATAATTTCACCACCACCAAAGCATCTTAATATTCTCTCCGAGTTTCCATGTTCCCTCCCCGCTCTGCACATTTAATATGTACAGGTGCTGGTCATATAATTAGAATATCATCAAAAAGTTGATTTATTTCACTAATTCCATTCAAAAAGTGAAACTTGTATATTATATTCATTCATTACACACAGACTGATATATTTCAAATGTTTATTTCTTTTAATTTTGATGATTATAACTGACAACTAAGGAAAATCCCAAATTCAGTATCTCAGAAAATTTGAATATTGTGAAAAGGTTCAATATTGAAGACACCTGGTGCCACGCTCTAATCAGCTAATTAACTCAAAACACCTGCAAAGGCCTTTAAATGGTCTCTCAGTCTAGCTCTGCAGGCTACACAATCATGGGGAAGACTGCTGACTTGACAGTTGTCCAAAAGACGACCATTGACACATTGCACAAGAGGGCAAGACACAAAAGGTCATTGCAAAAGAGGCTGGCTGTTCACAGAGCTCTGTGTCCAAGCACATTAATAGAGAGGCGAAGGGAAGGAAAAGATGTGGTAGAAAAAAGTGTACAAGCAATAGGGATAACCGCACCCTGGAGAGGATTGTGAAACAAAACCCATTCAAAAATTCACAAAGAGTGGACTGCAGCTGGAGTCAGTGCTTCAAGAACCACTACGCACAGATGTATGCAAGACATGGGTTTCAGCTGTCAAGCCACTCTTGAACAACAGACAGCGTCAGAAGCATCTTGCCTGGGCTAAAGACAAAAAGGACTGGACTGCTGCTGAGTGGTCCAAAGTTATGTTCTCTGATGAAAGTAAATTTTGCATTTCCTTTGGAAATCAGGATCCCAGAGTCTGGAGGAAGAGAGGAGAGGCACACAATTCACGTTGCTTGAAGTCCAGTGTAAAGTTTCCACAGTCAGTGATGGTTTGGGCTGCCATGTCATCTGCTGGTGTTGGTCCACTGTGTTTTCTGAGGTCCAAGGTCAAAGCAGATGCTCAAAGCAGATGCAAATGCTTCCTGCTGCTGACCAACTTTATTGAGATGCAGATTTCATTTTCCAACAGGACTTGGCACCTGCACACAGTGCCAAAGCAACCAGTATCTGGTTTAAGGACCATGGTATCCCTGTTCTTAATTGGCCAGCAAACTCGCCTGATCTGAACCCCATAGAAAATCTATGGGGTATTGTCAAGAGGAAGATGAGAGACACCAGACCCAACAATGCAGAAGAGCTGAAGGCCACTATCAGAGCAACCTGGGCTCTCATAACACCTGAGCAGTGCCACAGACTGATCGACTCCATGCCACGCCGCATTGCTGCAGTAATTCAGGCAAAAGGAGCCCCAACTAAGTATTGAGTGCTGTACATGCTCATACTTTTCATGTTCATACTTTTCAGTTGGCCAAAATTTCTAAAAATCCTCTCTTTGTATTGGTCTTAAGTAATATTCTAATTTTCTTAGATACTGAATTTGGGATTTTCCTTAGTTGTCAGTTATAATCATCAAAATGAAAAGAAATAAACATTTGAAATATATCAGTCTGTGTGTAATGAATGAATATAATATACAAGTTTCACTTTTTGAATGGAATTAGTGAAATAAATCAACTTTTTGATGATATTCTAATTATATGACCAGCACATGTATATCTTCTCATATCTTATCATCGTAATAAGTGCCCTGCAAAGTGGACATCACCAGATATTCCCCCATGATTCCAGTTCAAAGTGAGCATTTATGTTCCATACAAAGGACATTAAAGTGTGCCAGACCTGAATTTAAATTGTATTTATTTACAGAGGTATATTATGTCACACTTCACACTTCTCTTTTGTCTGTGTGTGAGGAGCGTTTTAATTGGACAAACATTTCTTGGTCCTACACCTTTCACAGAATATATAAATACATTTAGACCACTTAACTTAATGACTGCTATCAGGATGTGAAGAGACTTTCAACCAGAATAAAAAAAAATGTTTCTGAAGACAATCACCTATTGCACCTTTAAACTTGCGACACGAGACACAATAAACCCGCTAGATTTAAATCAGCACAGCCTGCGAAGGATTGAGTAAATGATGACAGGTTTTGCTTAAGCTTAGAACTTACTTCAAATAGCCTATGATGTTTTGTTATTCGTCATTATCTTGAAACCATTCTCTCGTCCTCGATTTAAAAATTGCTCGCGCTGCCGCTGATGTCAGCGAATAAAATGTTGGGGTGGCACCCTCTGGCTCCGCGACTGGAGCAGACGCGTGAACACACCAAACAAACTAACCCGACAGACGCTGCCCGACGAGAGCCACCGGCCGACCATCGGCTTGCTGTGACCCGGCCTTAAGAAGAGCTAACTGCGCACTTTCTTTCTCGGCTAAATATAATCTGAGTTGAATCAGAATTTGAATAAAAGTTTTGCTTTTCAGATATGTTTTGAGAGTAACATATAAATAACTCATAAATGCGAGATTCATTTGCCTTGATTGTCAATGGCGTCCCGGATCGTGTCGGAGGATTTTGTTTTGTAAACGAGGCTCAGTGTCACGGAGAGTCACAAAGAAACATTTGTTGAAAGATGAAGCGGAACTAGATCTGACTGCAGCTGCATCACAAACCGTAAGTAAATTATTACATAATGCTTTGTCTGTAAATTACCATTTTATTTTGATTACGTTGATTCAAAATACACATGCAATAGCGAGAGGCATTGATACTGTTTCCAATGCAGTGATGTTAGCTGATTACTGACCAGCCTTAAAGGATCTGTCCCTTAAAAACAGCCTGTTTCAGAATGAGGGTTGAAAATAATAATTTTCTCATATATTTTCTCTTTGTGTGTGTGTGTCTGTGTGTGTGTGTGCAAAAAACTGCATTAACATTATAAGTAAATCTTAAGAAACATATTAAAATAATTTAAAAATCCATGTCATTCCGCTTTTGCTGAGGTCCCGAATAGCAAGCACCTTTAGATGACGGTGTCCCACAAAACCATTTGTTTTTCTCAGTGGTATCTTATTTTTCAAGCTTTCATATCTTTCTCAGATATTACAGTAGCATCTGCACCAGAGTCGATTTTGAAATGTATTATTTGGGCTTCTATAAACATATCAGCTGTTCATGCTGCAATGGGTGCATCCTCACAAGACACTGTGTCCAGGGGTCTCTGAAATCTGAATCCAGACCTGCATGTAAGGGTTTGGGGGGTTTATTGTTAATATTTGTGTATTTTCATTGTTCTTTTGTGTTTTATCCAAGAGTTTATATCAGTTTATTTTAACATTTCAATGCAAGCTCATTTCGAATACAGTTTGTTAAGATGTTACCTGCAGAAATCCTGATGTCTCTGTCTGACTTGTTTAAACACAGTCACCTGATCATAAGCTCCTCCCTCTTACAGCTCTTACCAGGAAGAGACTGACGTGTTATTTCTGCTTCTGTCACACTGACTCTCTTCTCTACTGACAAAACCAATAAAGAATCAGCCATCAGTGAAGAACCAAGAGAAACACTTTACAGAAGGATCTTTGTGAAGTTTGTTTCTGAATAGACAGCAGATCTTTGTGATTCTGGTGGAGATTCATCTTTCAAACTGTTGTTCAGAAAGTGAAAGTAAAGTTTAGATCGCTGGAGCTCAGAGACTGAAAATGGCTTCACTATCTGAAGAAGAGCTTTCTTGTCCCGTGTGCTGTGAGATCTTCAAGACTCCTGTTATTTTATCATGTAGTCACAGTTTCTGTAAAGAGTGTCTTCAACAGTTCTGGAGAACCAAGAAAACTCAGGAGTGTCCCGTCTGCAGGAGAAGATCCTCAAAATCTGAACCTCCACTTAATCTTGCGTTAAAAAACTTGTGTGAGTCGTTCCTGAAGGAGAGAAATGAGGTTCGTTCATCAGGATCTGAGGAGATCTGCAGTTTACACAGAGAGAAACTCAAACTCTTCTGTCTGGAGGACAAACAGCCGGTGTGTTTAGTGTGTATGAATTCACAGAAACATGACAATCATAAATTCAGACCCATCGATGAAGTGGTTTCATCATATAAGGTGAGAGAAACGGCTTTTAGCCAACTTCATGTTTTTTTAAAAGTCCTGTTTAACCCTCTGGGGTCCGAGGTCATTTTGTTTTGACATGCCCTGATATTTGTGCTTTTTTCAGCTACTTATTCTGTTTTATGGATTTTATTTTGTTTAATTCTAGGAGGAGCTGAATACAGCACTGAAATCATTACAGCAGAAACTTCAACACAATGAAGAAATGAAAGGAAAGTCTGAGAAAACAGCTGAACACATCAAGGTGAGGAAACAGAGTCCAGAGTGTTAATGTCCAGCTCGTTCAGAGACCACAACATAAAGAGAGAGACAGACAACAAAATAGGGTTTAAATGATCTATAATTAATTGGGAAAGAAATTAATCAATAAAAAATAAACAATGTTCTTTGTCTAGGGCAGTGGTTTTCAAACCTGTCCAGCAAGCACCCCTGCAGCTCATTATGTATGTCTCCCTTGTCAGACACAACCAATTCAGGTCTGCTAACGAGCTAATGAGTTCAATCTGGTGTGTCTGATAAGGGAGACATACAAAAAGTGCAGGGCAGGGGCAATGTTAACTCTTTTTTTTTTTTCTCTATTGGGTGGACATCTTGGCCGCCTGAGCAAAAACGCTCTTTATATCAGACCTGTACAGCGCGCGCACAAAAGTGTGTAACTTTTAACTTTAATGTGCTGTTTTTATTTGATTTGACCCTTGATGTAACTAAATGATGCACATTTTAGGTTATCTGAGAAAACATGTTTACAGTACAATACACTGCTGTTCAAAAGTGTGGGATCAGTACATTGTTTAAAGAAGTTTCTTAGGCTCATCAAGGCTGTATCTATTTGATAAAAAATACTGAATATTATTTCACAAAATAATATTGAGAAATAATATTGCAATTTTAAAGAGAATTTTCTATTTTAATATACTTTAAAATATAATTTATTCCTGTGAAGCAAAGCTGCTTTTCAGTGTCACATGATCCTTCAGAAATCATTCTAATATGCAAATTTATAATCAATGTTGGAAAAAGTCGTGCTGCTTAATATTTTTTGGGACCTGTGATATTTTTCAGGATTATTTGAGAAATAAAAAGTTAAAAAGAACAGTGTTTATTCAAAATATAAATTTTGTGATACAATATACACTATTCAAAAGTTTGGGGTCAGTCAATATTTTCTTTCTTATTTTTTTATTTTTTTATTAATACTTTTATTCAGCAAGGATGTGTTAAATGTATAAAAAGTGATAGCAAAGACTTATACTGTTAGAAAAATATTTATATTTTTAATTAATGCTGTTCTTTTTAACTTTTTATTAGCCTAATCAAAGAATCAAAGAAAAAAGGTTCCAAAAAATATTAAGCAGCACAACAGTTTCAACACTGATAATAAATCAGAATATTATAATGATTTCTGAAGGATCATGTGACACTGGAAATTCAGCTTTGCTTCACAGGAATAAATTATATTTTAAAGTATATTAAAATAGAAAATTTTATTTAAAATTGCAATAATATTTCACAATATTATTTTGTAAAATAATATTCAGTATTTTTTTTTTTGACCGTAACAAGCAATTTATTTGCTATGTTCAGTAACATAAAAGAATGCTAGACACAGCATAACTGTTTTTATATTGACCTGAATCAAATAGCTTAACCTAAAACGACTTGTGGATTGATGTGAACACCAGCAAGCAGGAATAATGCTCAGAATGCTTGTGGATTAAACATTAAACATGCTACGGTATTCGATTCCACACACGTCTGTCTTTAAAGGTTATTCACAATTACGTATTGCTGCAAAGGTATCTAGTCTTTACAGTGCTTTGTTATATGGAGCTGTTTGGTAGATCGTGATTTATCTAATTTGTTTGTCTACACCGTAATTTAAATGTGGCAGACTTTACTGGACAGTAAAAGAAAAGGCAGAACACTGTATAACTCCAAGCCGGCGCCGTAACTTCATTTTGATGCACAGTTAAACAAAGGCAGAACACTGTAACTCAATTTGAGCATCCAAACAAAGTGAAAGAGCCGTAACTGGTGTTATACGGTGTTCTGCCTTGGTTTCTCCGGGGCTTTTTGGAGTTACGGTTGAAATAACCCATTATTTTAACCACAACAAGGTAGGCCTCACATCCATGCATCCCATATAAAACACTGTTAACAAGACGTTGAGATGTAGCTGGAGCATTTCATACTCCAAATGGCATAACTTTATACTGTAAGAAATTATCAGGTGTCACAAAAGCAGACGACTCTTTTGCTCGATCGGTTAAAGGCACCTGCCAGAATCCTTTCAGGAGATTAAATTAACTCACAAACTGAGCAGAACCAGCTCCATCGACGCAATCATCACACCGTAGTGAAGGATAACAGTCAGGCTTCTTATCTGCAGTAAGCTTTCTATAGTCGTCCAATCTGGCTTATTAACCAGCAGACCTACAATTGCTTGAGAAGCACCATTCACAGCCTCTTTAACCTCCTCACAGATAGAAGCAGGAGACTCCAAGCTCTGATTTACAGTGAATGAAGTACAATCAGACACAGAATAACCAGCAGTAATAGTAGCAGTGAGATCACACCAACAGACACAGACACTTCACCTGTAAACACACACTGCAGCATAAGTGCAGCACTTCTTTGAGTTACTTCAGTGTAGTTGCTGCTCTGTAGCTGTAGATCACTAGATACAGTTATGATCTGATATATTAATATAATGGACTCCAGCTGATTATTTGTGTGAATGACGATCATCAATCTGCTTCTGGATGCGTTATATGTCGGTCTCTGAGTTTCTCTCAGATCTGAATGATGTGATTGTGTTGATGTGTGTTGATGGAGACGATTGAAGTGAATGTGGTTTGATTTCAGTCTCAAGCTGAGCACACAGAGCGTCAGATTAAACAGCAGTTTGAGAAGCTTCATCAGTTTCTCAGAGATGAAGAAGAAGCTACAATCACTGCACTGAGGGAGGAAGAGGAGCAGAAGAAGCAGATGATGAAGGAGAAGCTGGAGGAGATGAACAGACACATCTCAGCTCTTTCACACACAATCAAAGACACGGAGGAGATGATGAAAGCCAGCGACGTCTGCTTTCTGAAGGTCTGATTTCAGACGATTGATTGATTGATTGATTGATTGATTGATTGATTGATTGATTGATTGATTGATTGATTGATTGATTGATTGATTGAGTTGTTGATGATCAATGGTGTGTTTGTTCTGCAGGAGTTTCCAGTCTCAATGGAAAGGTGAGTGATCTGCTGGTGTCTCTGGTCTCTCTGCTTCTGATCCAAAGCCACTGCGGTTCTGATCCTGAATGTTCTTCCAGAGTCCAGATCTCATCACAGCCGGATCCACAGACGCCTTCTGGAGCTTTGATTCATGTGCCACGTTACTTGGGCAACCTGCCCTTCAGAGTCTGGAAGAAGATGCAGGACATCGTCCAGAACAGTGAGTCTGACTGCAGAAGATACACACACACTGGAAATGATGCAATATTGACAGATTTCAGCATTATGTGTGAAGAACCAGATCATCTACTGCACCAACATCAGCAGCTCGCTTTAGAAAGAGGTGTGAAAATACTCAAAAATTAAACTCAAGTTAAAGTACAGATACTCTGTGAAACTTTTACTTTATTAAAACTGCAAGTAAATGGCCAAAAACATACTTGAATAAAAGTAAAAAAAAGAAAAAAAAGTAAGATTTTAAATTGTACTCAAGTATTAAAAAAGTAAATGTAATCAAACAAAAGAAAACAAACAAAAAAAGGAGATTCTTGTTTCATCGTTTTGAACCATCTTCTCAATGCAAAGTGAATTTGCTTCAAAATAAACTCCATGAAATGTTTTGTCAGACAGATATACACAAGTTTGATTTAAAGGAGAAACAGAATGCAGTCACAGATCAAACTCATCTATCAGTGCAACAACAACAATTAAATACAGCACAGAGGAGCACAAAACATCCGTCCTTTACACCTTAATGCCATCCATATGTGCACGACTTCTTTCTTCAGAAGAACACAAACTAAGAGTTTTAGAAGAATAATCAATCTTTCTGCACATGATGCATGTGTACGGCATGTCCAAAGATGATGCTTCAAAAACCACACAATCATATTTTTATAATCATTTAGATTAAATAATAATTCATTGACAGTCCCAAGAGTTACTCAATATATCATTATAATAAACTCATGGACTCCAGAACATCACTAAACATGACTCACACTTCATTTACACACTTTTTGTAGATTTTTGCAACATTTAATTTAAAAAGTAATCATGAAACATGAATTGTATTTAAATTCTTATCACTGATTTTATTTGTGCATTCAGTCAATATAGACACAGACAGCTAATGACTTCATCAAAACAGACAGAAATAATGAATAAATAATGAATAAACTGAGCTTATCTTCATATGCTTCTTCATATTTGACGGCAAATACATTCTGAAGCCAGGAATTGATCTGATGAAAGTTTTAACGAAGGATGAGCTCGATGCGTGAAAACAAACCTCATTAGCGGCAGGTTTGAGCTTCTGTCACATATTTAATGAGTGTGAGATAAAATAAAAACATAAACATGTAATCAGTACTTTTCAAGTTGAAATAAAAGTGTAAGGAGCAAAAAGTACTGTTTTTCCTTCATAAAAGTAATCAAGTAAAAGTACAAGTAGTTACTTTAAACTGTACTTGAATAAAGTACAAATATCCCAAAATAATACTTAAGTTCAGTAATCAAGTAAAATTACTCCTGCTTTCAGAAATAATCAATCCCAGAATTCAGTGCGCTTGACTTTCATTTTCAGTCTCACGAAAGACACAGAAGTGATTTCAGCAGTTTTTAAGACTTTATTTGATCAGACGCACAGAAACATTTCTACACAAAAAGAGTTTATTATGATTACTGCTGTTTATATTTAATTAATTATTAATATTTTGAATTATATATATTTATTTATTTATTAACATTTAGTCATTTAGCAGACGCTTTTATAAATGAGGACAACGAAAGCAATCAAAATCAATGAAAGAACAATAATTATATAATAAATAAAAAGAAAACATAGAATAGAAAAAGATTAATAAAGCTAGTGAATATATATAAAGAATATTCTTCAAGAATCGGCTAAAAACACATCTCTTCCATCTTTATTTGAGCCTCTAACTCTAGTAATCTCTATTCTAATTCTATTCTTTAAAAAACACTATCTTCTGTTCTTTTTGTATTCTATTTGTTTTCTTTTTACTTATTATACAATTAACAAAAGCAAAAAAGGCCTCTAACACTAGCACGAAACTTTATTTCGTTTTATATATATATATAAAAAACAACTAACTAAAAATAATAAATTAAATAATCAAGTATAATAATACTATTTTTTTAAAGGGAGTATTACATACAAATGCAATTATTTTATAGAGTACTTCAAAATAAAATGCTAATATTTTTATCATTATTTTTATTATTATCATTATTTTAATTTTAATTTTCATCATTTTCAAACGTAAAATCAGCGAGCTTTTATTTTGGCGGGTTGCCGGCAGGTAAGTATTATGTATTAAGTATTATTTTCTAATCATTCAATTTATTTTTTAGATTATCATCTAATATTTATCATTTATTTTTAGCTTTATTTTAATGACTAAATAATTACATAAATAATTGAATCATTTTAGTTGTAGTTTTTGTTAATAGCAGCAAGCTTATTATTGTTATTATTATTATTATTATTATTCCATTATTGTTCAATAATACCTACTGTTTTTTATTTTTAATAATTAGGCAGCATTGAGTAAAAAGATTGGTGTTTTAAACAAGAGAAACATTGAGTAAAATGATAAAGATATAAGCATTATTTCTTTGGTATTATTATCTCATTTGAATATGAAATCATGTGTAATCTCTATAATTTAATATAAATGAGAGCGTGAATGAAATGAATATGTTTGAGTTTGTTTCTGACTGAACTTTCAGTATTGATAAATCACACAGAGAATGACTGACAGTGATGAGAGGAACATGTCTGATGTGTTTGATCAACAGGACGAGTGTCATAATTCATAATCATCTGTGTTGAGATCATTATATGAACATCAGAATAACAGCATCTGTTGATTGTGTCTCATCAGCTCCTGTGATTCTGGATCCAAACACGGCTCATCGATCTCTCCTTCTGTCTGATGATCTGACCAGTGTGAGATACAGCGGTCATCAACCTGTTCCTGATAATCCAGAGAGATTTGACTGTAGTCTCTGTGTTCTGGGTTCAGAGGGTTTTAACTCAGGAACACACTGCTGGGATGTGGAGGTTACACAGAGTTCAGTCTGGAGTCTGGGAGTAACTACAGCATCAAACAAGAGGAAGGGACGGGGTTTCTATAAGACTGGTGTCTGGTGTGTGTGGTATAGTCAGTCCGGACTGTATTATTTTGGTTCTGGTTTTTGTGTTAAACGTAAGCTTGATCGTGTGAGAGTGAATCTGGACTATGACAGAGGAACGGTGTCATTCTCTGATCCTGTAACTAACACACATCTACACACATTCACAACCTCCTTCACTCACACACTCTTCCCTTTCTTCTGGTGTTCCTCTTCTCTGAGGATCTTATCGATCAATAGTCAGTAATCTGTAGATCTGGATCTTCCTGCTTTCATCTTTCATCATGTTTCAATATTTAATCCAGATCACACGAGTAAGAGACTGTTGATCTGAACATCAGAGCAGAAAACAAGAACATTTATTCATCTTTAAAACTGAAAAATTATTAAAACACGTGATGAAGGGTTCAAATAAATCATCTTAATCAGATCTGACCAATGAGAGACAGTGATGTCACAAACCCCAAAGGTTCTTGATCCACAACAATGTTGAATAAAATATTAATATTTAGTCAGAAATACTTGATTCAGCTGTTTATGAATCTGATTCTCAGATCAAATGATCAAATGAGACTGAAATCTCTGATAAAGTCTGAATCAGTTTCACAACAAATATTAATAATCACTTCTATAAACTAACAATGTGTGATTTCATGATTTCAGTCATTTTCAGTTTGAGACAAAGTTTGTCGTGATAATTAGGATTTAAACTGTGGACTTTTTTTTTTTAATTCTGAATTTTTTTTTGTTGTATTCTTCAATGAAATATTCAAATATTAAACTCATATTTATTTCTGTAGAGCTTTATATAACACAGATTGATTCTGCAGCTTTACATTAATAAACAGGAAAATAACAGCATCAAGGCTCCAAATTTCTTAAATTATGAACAAATGAATTCAGTTTTAATGTCAGATATAAAGCAGATCTTCAGAAGACAATATATGGTGTGATTATTCAGATGAATTTAAACAGTTCAGATGAAGTCAAAGTGAATGAATAAATGAGTGTAATAGAAATCCTTCAGCTGCTGATGTGAAATCAGTGCATCTTTACTGTCATCTAGAGCTGAAACTGAGAAACTGACTGAAAATATCACTGGATTTATTACAGATGACAGTCACAATAATAAGAGACTGATTGATAATGTAGTTCATAAATCTACACGACACTATATGAATCATATACAGGACTATATTCTGAATAAAGGGATGTGATTATAGCAGTAAAGGGCTTATACTCATACAGCAAATAACAAATAAATTTACATATACTAATTTAAATTTAAAAAAAAAACTTTTATGGGACTTTTATTAAATATTTTACAAAACAGGTATTTCCTGAATTATTTCAATGAAATAACTTCAGTTTTAAAATAAAATGGTTAAAAACAGAAACAAATGACAGGCAGTGACGGCCGCCTTCAGGTTTAATTAAAGTTAAATATCTTAATTTAAATCAAGAAGAAATTGTCATGAAACACTTGAACAGAAAAGCAGTTTTTTCCTGAGTTACTGAAACACAACACATTGAACTCAATCTGAATCTGAGTGATTATGTTTTAATGGAGGTTACTGTGACAGATGAGTGTGAACAGAACAGAACAGCATTAACAACACAATACATATTAATATACAGAATCAGATCTGTGCTTCCTACCTGCTCTCGTCTTCTTCATCAGAAAACATCCATCTCAGCTGCTCGGGGGTCAGCTGACCAGATCTCTCACGCTGGAGTACGGCTCGGGGGGGCAATATCACAAACCATTAGACAAATACACCAGAGATATAAATTAGATAAGAACCCACGCCGTCACAAACACTGCTGATTATCTGGAAAGGTCTTTTTAAAGCATTATTCCTCAGTTTCAACTCAGGAAGTCTCTGAGTGACGTATAATGAACACCAGCTTCAGTCATGTGACAATGTGGGCTCTTTTTGTTGCCATGGCAACATTTCCAAAATGGCGTCCTGTCTGGTTAGCACATGCTACAGCGTCAGCAATTTATAAAAACACTTATTTTTGTTACAAAAAGGTATGTTTTAACGCATGCAACAATTATAATGTTTAATAATATCCTAGATTACTCTTAACCTGAGTTTAATACGTTTCTTGAGCAAACTGATATAAAACAAGCATGGGCGGCGCTAGGGAGGGGCTAGCAGGTGCTCTAGCACCCACAAGAAAAACCAAAGCACCCCCATAGCACCCCCATAAAAAATGAAATAAAATAAAAACATTTGACTCAACTACTGCAATGCAATAGGCTACAACGTGACGTGATTTGCAGTCGCACGTAATGTCAGCATTTTATTTTAAAAATGGATCGGTTCAGTTGTGCCAGGTAGGCCTGCCCCCGACTAAATATTTTTCTAGTCAACTAGTCGCACATTTATATTAAATTGATTTGTATAATAACCTAAACCATCCTTTAATATAGGCATTTAGGCGTATTATAGCCTATTCCGCACTCAAGCACATTTGAGTTTTCCCTCTTTTCCTCGCTTTCTTTCAGTTTTAAATAAATTGTAAAAGCTCCATGCACATTTTACTTTCACTTTCAAATTAGCGGCAATTTGGCATCAAGCAGTTGTTTGTTTTTAGTTTGTTTGAGTTTTCCCACTTTCCTTTGCTTAAATAGCTTGTAAAAGCACCTTGCGCATTTTACTTTCACTTTTAAATTAGCAGTAAATTCGGCATCAATTGCTTGAATTCTATTCAAAATGTAAAGTCGGCGACACCAAAGCTCCAAAAGTATCAAAGAAATTTATTTTTTAAAAGTCGCTCGAAATGTAACACACTATGCAAATTTTTTTTTTTTTTAAATTTAGAATCACACAGTTTAAATAAAATAAAAATCAGCAAATGCTGTGGAACCAAATAAATGAGAACCGAATGTTAAAAAAATGCTAAATGGCAGGTCAACATGCTTTTCCAAAATCCAAAATATTTTAAAAAAAGGCGCTTTTACATTTAGTTTTGAAACTCTTCTGCCATCGTCTTGTCTGTCTCACCTCACTCTTCTGGACAGTCAGCTCGACTCACTCTCCTCACGTGATAAATGAAATCTGGTCTGTGATGCGCGACTGTCGTTCGTTCGGTGTGCTGCATTGAGCAGCCGCGTTCAGTTTTAATTGTTGTGTCTGTTCTCTAAACTGAACTAAAGTATTTTCATTACTATTAAAAAAAAAATCAAAATGACGGTGAGGGACGGTGCTTAACACTGGTATCACCGCCAACACCGTTGCAGCAAGCCTAATGCACCTATACTACATAATCAGAGAATATTTTTTTGTTTGTGTGTGTGTGTGTGTGTGTGTGTGTTTTTTTAATAGGTTTTCAAGGTTTCTGCAGATTATTTATGTCTGTGAACTGGTTCATTGTCGTTAGCACTCCATTCACGGAAACTGCATGAGATGACAGAAAGCACATCCAAAAATGACAGAAGTATTTTAAACTCATTTATCAGGAAAAATAAATAAATAAATAAAATTACTGCGCGAACGCGCCCATGTCATACAGTAGGCTACGCGATAATACTCCCACAGCTCATAAACATTTGAAATGCGCCTATATAGCGATTTTATCATTCATATAAAAAAATAGTAATAACAACAACATGTTTTGGTCATATTTACTATTAATTGCCCAGCTCCCCCTGTTATTGATCTAGCACCCCCTCAGCACCTGCGTTCAAAATTCTCTGGCGCCGCCCCTGAATATATACAATCAGTGGCGCCTGCAGGTGTGGCTGTACGCACCCCAGACAGCAAGCAGTGTCGGCCCAGATCCGGCCCACAACTGGCCCGCATGGATTTCACACGGGCCAGATGTGGTTTGGATCTGGGCCAGAACTATGTTGCTGCCTGGGACTGTGCGTACCATGAGCACTCAGACTAACCTGAGATTTGCCCCGCAAACATTTCAGCAGTAAATTATAGGCCCATCGTTTGTCCCGCATTTCTGTCGACTGAACATAATTACTTGCCATTAATTATGAATTTATCAGTCTTTTGCACGCCAAAGTGAAATTCTGCATATAAATATTGAATATAAAAGTCAATTTCTGTGTATAAATATAACGCCAAATAAAAACAGAAAATCGTAGGCCTACTATAGGCATTTTCATGAGATCAGGTTAGACTAAAACAATTAATTTGTAGCCTATTTTACAAATGGGAATTTTAAAGCTGTTTTTAAAGCATGTGATGCATGGATTTTTTTTTTTTTTTTAAAGGTCAATAAATAATTCACATATCAGACAAAATTGCCTTGCAGCAAATCCTTTAAATGTTAAGGTATTCAGAACTAGGGGTGTCCCCGACTAAGGATTTTTATAGTCGCAACAACGCGCAGAAACACAGCAAACTCTAAAAATTCACAGCGTTTTATTCAGCCCGGTTCATGAAAATACGTATAAATATTACGCCAAAAAACCCCGAAAACTCGTGGTATTAATACGCAAAAATGGACTTTGGCGTGTCTATGCTACGCTTGGCGTGCATATAATACTCAGTTTTCGCGTACATATGATACGCATCTACACCACGACCCTAATCCTACCCATCACATAGCATAGGCACGCCAAAGTCCATTTTTGCGTATCAATACCACGAGTTTTCGTTTTTATTTGGCGTACTATTGTACGCACTTTCATGAGATCGGGTTGTTTTATTATAATAGTGTTCTCATTATAATGTTATATATATGACAGTCCCAGTCATAGTTATTAATATTCTGCATTGTTGTTTGCACTGTTCGCGCTGCGCACTGAAGAGATAAATCACCGTAGTAAGCTACTACAAAGCGCTTTACTGCAGCATAACTCAAATGCATCTTATAGGAGATAAATAATATATCAGGATATATATAAACCGGCTGAAATATTTTGAAATCACTTATACCCTACACGATCGAAAAAAATCCATTATTTCACTCTTGATAAAGATTTAAATCCTTGCCGCCAAAATGTTGGATTAGGTGAAATTTATAATCTATAGGGGTGGTTGGATTTATTCACGCACGTTAAAAATATTTATTAAAAACTTCTTTCTTTTCAGATTCTTATTTACAACATTACCTTAGGCTGTATATTAACTTATTGGGAGAAAACTGGTAGTTATATGAGAAATCAGACATTGCAATTATTTTAGATTTTTTTGGAAATTTTTGAATGAAAGATCAAATGAATAAACAATGCGAATTTTCAAAATGAATTTTCACAACCTTTTTTGATCATACATACCAAGGGTATGAATAATTTTGAGTACAACTATATATTTTATGATATTGTATATTCTATTCATTTGAAGAAAAAAAACTAACTAAAACTGAATTAAGAGAAATCTAATTATTTCTAGATACATTAATAAAGGAAAGTTAATGGTAAGTTAATATTTTATAAAGACAATAATTATGCAAGCTAGTTGACTAATTTTGCAGTAAATAGGTCAAATATACTTGGTAGAGGTATAATTGTACATTTATTTTTAATTCATATTTCATACATATACAGCACAGTCGGCAAATCCTTTCAAACCTTCAAATCGATCCTGTGATCAATACCTAAATATATAGTAAATATTATAAGATGACAAAAAGATAGCTGAAATGACCCGGACCCAAAGCAACGGGGAACTTCCGGTACACCAAAACGGATTTGTGAATCAAAAAGCTTAATTTTTCGTTTTGGTTTTATCGTATTTTCATTTGATGCATTTGAACGGAGTGTGACAAAAACAAAATTAAAAGTGTGAGAAAAACACCTGAAATTCGTTGATTATGCCCAGGAGAAGGTTTAAATATGCGTAATTTATTAGTTTTCCTGTTTTAAAAAAAAAAATGAAAAAACGAATTATCCGAAGGTACACGGACCTAAACGCCCCTTCTAATGCAGCTTCTGTGCTTTCTCTGCATTGCAAAGATTAATTTTGTCAATACTGATTTCATTTCCTTGGTACCAGCACAAGTGACTTATTATTTTAATTGACTGATTCAATTTAACAATTTGACTGAAAAGATGATGCACACTTTTAGAAAAAATGGCTTTATAAAGGTAAAAATGCCCATAAAATGATAACGATAATTAGATGATATTATGCTGAGTGTGTTATTGTGCTGATATCTTAAGGACTGTCGTGGACAGCTGACTCCTAAAGTTTTTGATATTCTTCATATTCTGTGTGGTGATCGGTTCACAGCAGTGATAGAAATCAATCTTTTCCGATAAGTTTAAATGGATTTTTACGATAAAATCCCAGAAAATATTGAGATATATTTGCTGTCAATATCGCACACCCCTAATATATTTAATGTTTTGTTTAGAAAAAAATAAAAAATAAATATGATAAGTGCCCTTTTTTCCACTTGAGCCCTTGCCCCTCAAAATGTCTGCACAAGTTTCCCATTTGTAGGCCTAATTATGACATTATGTTGGTGTATTCATGTGCGTGTGACCTTTCCTACGCACCATCAGATATCAGAAGGTGACACGTAGGCCGTGCAGAATGATGAGCGCAAACTGATGTCATCCTGACTTCTTTGTAGGTTTGTAGGCAAATGTAGCAAATGCTGTATGCTAGTCAAAACTGTGGTTGTGTCAGAAATAAACAAAATGAACAATGACCATCTTCAGCAGGGTCTGCTCACGCCAGAAGTAGGGCTGTGTATTGGCAAGAATCTGGCGATACGTTACGCATCACGATACAGGGGTTGCGATACTGTAAGCAAAGCGATATATTGGGATATTTCTTATTTTAGGAATATGATATATTTTTAGGAAAGCTGTCGTTAAAAACACACCGCCATATGCAAACCTTAGCAAAAAATCAATAGGCCTAAATAAAAGAAAAAATATTTAACCTGAACACAGTGGGATCTGCATTTGCAATAATCAGTCCCTGTAACACTCAAGGTTATTGAACCACTTTTTGTGCAATATGTATATAATGTATTTTATAAAAAAATACCATTTATATTTTTAGACCCTGCTTTAAAGGTTCACAGTTTAAGTTTACAATTGTAACATACTTAGTTAAATTAAGATATTTAAGCAACTTTTACAAAAATGCCTCAGAAGAAAACATTAAGGCTTGCATCTTGACACAGAACAATGACACTGATATATCTTAAGATATGTCAGAGCAAGATATTTTCAGTTGAGACAGCTCAAACAAGCATTTTAGTCTGGGACTAGCTTAAGCTTTGTCTGTGAAACTGGGGGACAATGTCATAACATTTTGATCTGAACAAAAATATCAATGAAAAATAAAGTGGTTGCAGGATTCCTAAAGAAAATAAAACAATAAAATAAATAAAGATGTTAAACATTCTCAGAACCTTTCAACTTGGATTTCACAGGTTTTTGAGTTTGTTAATAATTATTAATTGTTTATGGCTTTCTGTGGGAGGAAAACGCTTAACGAGAAACTTTGCGCATTGTGTTCATATTCTGCTGTTCTGTAGCCACGGATTTGCAGGTCTTGTCTTTTTCTCCTACAGATAACTTGCAGGACCCTGTTTGTTATTGTACTAAATTAGTTTTAAACGTTTAACCACCACAGCGTCTTGTCTCCATTGGCAATGCACACGATTCGTGTCGAATGCAAGTGACGTCGCTGTAGCTGAAAGTGCAAGCGGTGATTGCAAATGAAATTGTAATTTAGTTTTTCTTTTCTTGTCTTCACCACACCACCTGGCTACTGTTGTAAAATGTTGAGAGATTCAAACAAAAAATAATCAATAAATAGAACAAAATAAAAAAGACTGCAAGTGACATCACTCGCGGAAGCGCAAGTGTCTGAGAGTGCAAGTGCAAGTCTGCAGCCAGACCCTATTGCTCCAACTGGCGAAGTTGAACATGAAGAAATGACTCTTCAGTGAGCACTTCATCCACTTTCTACACTCTGGAACACTTGTGTTAAAAATCTGCAGTGACTGGTTTAGAAGGGTAAAATGGGAGACAAAATAAAATAAAAAAATAATAAAACAACAACATGAAATAACAAAATAACTTAAATAAAACCCTACCCGTCACTTCTCACCGGCGCATGCACTACGCATACGTCCTACGTCATCTGCCCCAAGGCTTCCACGTACGACAGTTAGCGCAAACAAGAGAAAAGTGATTATAACGTTTTAAATATGGATATTTTTCTGTCAAAAGCGCATCAATTCACTACAGGGGGCCTTTATTCACCCCCCAGAACTGTGTGAGGCACTTTTTATTATGGATGGATGCACTTTATTGGACTTCTTTTGGACTATTGAAAAATAACACCCATTCACTGTCATTATAAAGCTTGGAAGAGCCAGGACATTTTTTTAATATAACTCAGATTGGATTCGTCTGAAAGAAAAAAGTCATGTACACCTAGGATGCCTTGAGGGTGAGTAAAACATGGGCTAATTTTCCTTTTTTTTTAATAAACTATCCCTTTATAATAAAATAAAATAAAAAATATTTTAATATAATTATTATTATTATTAGAATTTTATTTAAAATTATATTTGAACATTTGAAATATTAAACAGTATTACAAAATATTATAATAAATGTAAACTGCAAAAATAAACAAGAATTAAAATAAGAAAAAAACGAAAGATAATTTTAAAAATTCAAATAAATTTACTATGACATTTTTACAACTTTCTAAGAGGACAAATTAACTGAAAAAGGCCCCTTCTCACAGGACCATTCACATGATCAAAAACAACAACAACAAAGAAAAAAACAAATCTTTCAAATAGCAGCTTTAGACAGAAAAAACACCTCAAGTCATCACGTCAACAAAGACTCATTCATTGGACACTGAAGTAAAGGAGAGATATACAAATTATTATATCAGCACAAAGTCCTTTGTGTCATCATGCTAGATGGAGATTAATTTCATCACCCAGCTTCAGAGGAACCACATTTGCATAGTTTTATGTAAATATCCAGTTTTATTTCTAGTGATGGTGGAGGGTCAGATGACAAGATTAAGCAGAAATGTGATCAGGTTGGAACATTTACAAGATGAAGCCTACGTTTCATAACGTCTCTAGACAGCGTCCGTTGGGATAAAGTAAAGTCAGACCATCAATAATCACATGATCTGTCCTGACGTGAAGCGGATAAGGACTGCATTATCCCACATATGAGAGAGACATGAAACCAGCACAGATCAATCATACGGCTCATTTCAGAGATCCTGGACTAATCAAACACACCTGAAACAGATAACCAAGTTACCCAAGATCACTGGGAGAAAACATGCAGGTAAACTGAAGACGGCAGGACAGGTTTGATAACACTGCTTTAGAGTCATCATATGCCCATTTTACATTACAGACCTCAAGGTTAGATTATTTTAATGCTTTATTGGGTGGTTGCTCTGTGCTCTTAATAAACAAACTCCAGCTGGTTCAAAATGCAGCAGCTAGAGTTCTTACTAGAACCAGGAAGTATGACCATATTAGCTTGGTTCTGTCAACACTGCATTAGTCTCAGCCTCAGACGTCATGCCCAGGGAACGTTAGCTAAACATCTGATGCATATGGCACACTTATCTGGAAACACTTCAGGAGTTTCGAAGTCGTCATCGGATTGGTTAGATTATACGGGATTTCCAGGAGACGTGTGTGTCACGTTTTCTTTAACGTTCCGCCTGGAAACAAAAATGCCGTGGCGCCAAACCCCCTCACGAAAGAAGAAAACCGTCATGTTTATATCTGACGACGAGCGCTTGTCAGGATCAACCAAACACTGACTTTTCAAAAGTATGTGAAAAATGTAACATTCGCGGCATATAATCTTTAAAATTTGTCAGAGAGTTTTACAAACCGGTCTGTTATTGTGGCGAAATTTCCACCCCCCTAAAAATGATACAAAATCAGCAGTTTAAATCTGGGCTAAAGCAGAGTCAGATTGTGCAAAGGACTCATCTGGTCCCTGTGGTCTTGTCCCGACGGCCGTATAGGAGACAGGGTCTGCACTGGGGATCAGTCTCTGGGGCTCATCTAGTTGTCCTGTTCTCCACTGACGTTCAGGGCTGTAGAGGTCATCTCTAGGTGCTGATCCACCATCTGATCTGGATACAGACTGGATCCAGGTGGCTACAGTGACCTCGGAATAAGAAAGAAACAGACTAATATTAGCATAGAGGCCATTATTCTAACGATGTAACAAGTACATTGGATGTTTTGGGAAGTGTTCCCGGTTCCGGTTGATTTAATTAATGCATCCTAACAATCCTTTAACGGATTTGAATTATAGAAATGTGATAGTGTATTATGTGTAAGTCAGGTTAAAGAGATGGGTTTTTAATCTAGATTTAAACTGACAGAGTGTGTCTGCTTCCCAAACAGTGTTAGGTAGATTGTTCCAGAGTGTGGGCACTAAATAGGAAAACAATCTCCCGCCCGCAGTTGATTTTGATATTCTAGGTATTATCAAATGGCCAAAGTTTTGAGATTGCAGCGGACGTGAAGGACTGTAATGTGATAAGAGCTCACTCAAATACTGAGGTGCCAAACCATTCAGTGCCTTATAGGTAATTAGCAAGATCTTAAAATCAATACGATGTTTGATAGGGAACCAGTGCAATGTTGACAGAACCGGGCTAATGTGGTCATACTTCCTGGTTCTAGTAAGGACTCTAGCTGCTGCATTTTGGACCAGCTGGAGTTCGTTTATTAAGCGTGCAGAGCAACCACCCAATAAAGCATTACAATAATCTAGCCTTGAGGTCATGAATGCATGAGTTAACATTTATGCATGTGACATTGAGAGCATAGGTCGTGATTTAGATATATTTTTGAGATGGAAAAATGCAGTTTTACAAATGGTAGAAACGTGGATTTAGAAGGAAATATTGCTATCAAACAGCACACCTAGGTTCCTGACTGATGAAGAAGAATTGACAGAGCAGCCATCAAGTGTTAGATAGTGTTCAAGGTTATTACATGCGAAGGTTTTAGGTCCGATAATTAACACCTCTGTTTTTTTTTTCAGAATTTAGCAGTAAGAAATTACTCGTTATTCAGTTTTTTATATCGACTATGCATTCCGTTGAAATTGGTATGTTTCACATTCAATATGATACCTCTTCATTCACTGCTACGAACTGATGGCGGTCAGATAAGTATGATTTGAACCATGCTAAGGCGCTTCCACTAATGCCAAAAAAGTTTTCTAGTCTATTCAAAAGAATGTTGTGGTCGATAGTGTCGAACGCAGCGCTAAGATCCAGTAGAACTAATAAAGAGATACAACCACGATCAGATGATAGAAGCAGGTCATTTGTAACTCTAATGAGAGCAGTCTCAGTGCTATGATACGGTCTAAATCCTGGCTGGAATTCCTCACAGATATCATTTTTCTCTAAGAAGGAATATAATTGTAGGGATACTACCTTTTCTATTATCTTTGACAGAAAAGGGAGATTTGAGATCGGTCTGTAATGAACTAGACCTTTGGGGTCAAGTTGTGTTTTTTTAATTAGAGGCTTAATAACAGCCAATTTGAAGGTTTTTGGGACATATCCTAAAGACAATGATGAATTAATAATAGCCAAAAGAGGATCTATGACTTCTGGAAGCAGCTCTTTTAGTAGTTTAGATGGGATAGGGTCTAACATACATGTTGTTGGTTTAGATGATTTAACAAGTTTATACAGTTCTTCTAGAGAATTGTTCCTCAGGGGATCTATAGTGTGCTATCTGATGCGATACTGTAGCTGACGGCTGCAAAGATACAATTTTATCTCTGATAGTAACGATCTTGGAAGTAAAGTAGTTCATAAAGTCATTACTGCTGTGCTCTTGGGAAATGCCAACACCTGTTGATGCTTTATTTTTCGTTAATTTAGTCACTGTATTGAATAAATACCGAGGGTTATGTTTGTTTTCTTCTAGAAGAGACGAAAAGTAATCAGATCTAGCAGTTTTTAATGCTTTTCTGTAGGATAGGGTACTTTCCCGCCAAGCTAAACGAAATACCTCTAATTTAGTTTTCCTCCAGCTGCACTCCATTTTCCGGGCTGCTCTCTTTAGGGCGCGAGTGTGCTCATTATACCACGGTGTTGGACTCTTATCCTTAATCTTCCTTAAGCGTAAAGGAGCAACCGCATCTAAAGTGCTAGAAGAGAGAGAGTTCATAGTTCCTGTTACATCATCAAGTTGTTCTGAGCTATTGGATATACTGAGGAACTGAGATAAGTCAGGAAGATTATTTATAAAGCAGTCTTTTGCGGTAGAAGTGATGGTTCTACCATATTTGTAACAAGAAGTTGGCTTTACAGCTTTAGCTATATGGAATATACAGGAGACTAGATAATGATCTGAGATATCATCGCTCTGCTGCAAAATTTCAACCCCACTAACATCAATTCCATGTGACAGTATTAAATCTAGAGTATGATTTCGACAATGAGTAGGTCCTGACACATGTTGTTTAACACCAGTAGAGTTTAAAATGTCTATAAATGCTGATCCCAACGAATCTTTTTCATTATCAACATGGATATTAAAATCACCAACGATTAGGACTTTATCTGCAGTCAGCACTAACTCCGACAGAAAATCAGAAAATTCTTTAATAAAGTCTGTATGGTGCCCTGGTGGCCTGTATACAGTAGCCAGTACAAACATCACAGGGGATTTATCATTAATACTTGTTTCTTTGGATAACGTTATATGGAGCACCATTACTTCGAATTAATTATACTTGAAACCCGAGCTCTGAGAGATACTGAAAATATTTTTATAAATTGTAGCAACACCTCCCCCTTTACCTTTTGGACGCGGTTCATGTTTGTAACAGTAATCTTGGGGTGTAGACTCGTTTAAAGTAATGTAATCATCTTGTTTTAGCCAGGTTTCTGTCAGACAAAGCACATCTAGTTTATGGTCAGTGAACATATCATTTACAAAAAGTGCTTTTGAAGAAAGGGATCTAATATTCAATAAGCCAAGCTTTATCATGTCTTTATCTGTATTATATCGTTTTTTTTATTTGTTGAACATCAATTAAATTGTTACTATTACTTTGGTTTGGATGTTTTCTGTATTTTCTAGTTCGGGGAACAGACACAGTCTCTATAGTGTGATATCTAGGTGAAGGAGTCTCTATGTGCTGAGAGTTAACTGACTTCTGTGACGTGAGGCGGCTAGCAGACGATCGGTTTAGCCAGTCTGTCTGCTTCCTGACCTGGGCTCCAGTTAGTCAAGTACAAACTCTAAGACTATGTGCCATATTTCTAGAGAGAAGAGCGGCACCACCCCAGGAGGGATGGACACCATCTCTTTTCAACAGGTCAGGTCTGCCCCAAAAACTCATCCAATTGTCTATAAAGCCTATGTTATTTTGCGGGCACCACTTAGACGACACTTAGACGTTGAGTGACGACAGTCTGCTATGAATCTCATCGCCACGGTAAGCAGGGAGCTGACCAGAGCATATTACAGTGTCTGCACTTTCATCAGGTTTCTCAGTGGGTGCTTCACTGAGTGGGGAGAACCTGTTTGATGTTCTGATCGGAACGGAAGAGTGGTGTTTTGACCCGCGACTATGCCGCCTCACTGTCACCCAGCTGCCCTGCTGCATGGGCTCAACCGAAACCGAACAATGTACAGGACTCCTTGAGCTAGTCGCATCCAAAGCAGTATCTACAGCCCTCACATTCTTACCATCCTCAACTAAAGTTTGGATGCGTGTCTCTAGTTCTAAAACCTTCTCTGTCAGCCTAACTATTTCCCTGCATTTATCACATGTGAATCCCTCGCTGCTGACAGAGACAGATAAACTATACATGTGGCAAACAGTGCAAACAACAATAGCAGGAGAAGAAGCCATTACTCACCGTGATTGATGAATGATACCAACTTAACTTACCACTTACCACTGTTGTTTGATGAGCTCGTGAAAAACGGAGCGAGAAAAAAAATAAAAATAAAATAAAACAATAATAGGCGCGAATAGAAACGCAAATGGAACCGTGAGTGACAAGCTAACTGGCTAACAAGCTGCACTCGCGGTTTTAAAAGCGAACGATCAAATTAGTTAGATTAGTTTGAAAGATAACACCAGAAATATGGTGGGAATTAAGTTATATATTATCACTTTAGACAAAAGGGAGTGAAAGTAAGGTAGAGATTCAATAAAAAGCGAAGGTACACGGAGCTACAATCACAAACCTCTCAGCAGCACAACGCTGACACTCTGACAACGCTGAAAGCTTTACACACGCTGTCTCCATTGTGCAGGTATGTTGTTAAATGTGTTAAATGTTTGTTAAATTGTTGATTCTAAATTAGTTGCTTAAATTCCCTGCTAGGTGGGGATGTTTCCCATCACTGTGAGTTTAATTGTATTGCTCTGTATTTCATTGAGGATCTTCATTCATTGATTTGTGATTTATAATTAATTGAAAGTTTGTCATCTGTATTCAAACTGTTTATATTTACAACTGAAACACTAACGGTAAAAATAATTTAAGTGACAGAATTAAAAAATAGAACTGTTTTAAATTAAACAGGGCAGAGTTAACGAAGCATTGCTGTGGAAATGGTTTATTCTTGTACTGAATCAGTGAAACCCTATTTACACACGCTGTCTTCATTGTGCTGAAAGCAGACCACCCAGGCAAGACCATCACACTGGCAGTGGGAGGCAAAGAGTGTTGTTTTTCGTAGTATTATTCCAGTCCCAAAAAGTTTTTAGTTTTAGTGTTTCTGCCAAAAATGTGTTGTTTGAGCACTGTGCTGATCTGCTGGAGTTAAAATCTGAGAGAAGTACATAAAAAGAGAGCAAAGCATGGAGCAGTCAGCAAGAGCAAGCAAGTTCAGTCCCAGAGATATGGGGATCTCAATGAGGCTCCATATTCAGATCTTTGAATATTACCCATTTTCAATGGTTGAAATCCAAATGTTGATCAATTTGTATACAGCCGATAATTATTTTATTTAAAGAACAATGTCTGAAGAATAATGTTGAAATTAAAATTGTATCTTGTTTCCCTCTATCAAAACAATATGCGTGGGACACATGTCTGAGTGCTAAAAATGCACTGAAATGGTCAAGTTGAGGCTCATTAACTTGCTCTCTGTAGTCTATTCATGAGATTCTATATTTGAATCAGTTTCAGGGATTTTTGGAAGAAAGGATTTTGTTCATTTTAACAGCTTCTGAAGCTATCAAGAGTTCAGATATGCAGTACGTAACATGTTTGAAACAAATCCCACGCCTCATTGGGAAAAGTGCTTGCTTTCACCACACATTGCATTCACATTAATAAACCGAAATTTACCTCACCTGGATTAATTAGAATTTATTTTTCTTTTTTATTGTTGTAAAATGTGAAGTATAGTCAATCTACTGCTAAAGGGCATATTTGGCAGAATCACTGATAGTACCTCAAACATTTAAGGTCTCTAACACTTGAAATAATTAACACTGGGTAATTCTAAACCCCAGGTAAATGGGATCCTGTGTAATCTTATTTTATGTTTCACACTGTTTGTATTTTAGTCATAATCTGACGTGTCACACTGCACATTCCTAAACCCTGGGTTACTGTTATTATTTGCATATTTAACAGTGACAACAGTGATGACTAGATAAACACAAAGCCACATTTTGTTTTTGACCATTGAAAATAGGTAGGATTCAACAATTTGGACATGGAGCTGTACTGAGATCTCGATATCGCTGGGATTAAACTAGACAGGGGCTTAAAAATGGAGATTTCAAAAGAAGTTTCTTAGGAACCTTAATCTGAAATCATATTAAGTTTAATACTTCTTGAGTTACAGGCACGCACATTGGAAAAATAATATTTATGACACTCAAACAGGTATGTCCTACAAAACATTTTGACAGAGGGAAACAAGATGCATTTCTACTTTCAACAATACTTATTCTTCAGACATTCCGCTTTAAATACAATATCAGCTGTATAAAAACCAACATTTGGTTTTTAACCACTGAAAATGGTTAATATTCAACAATCTGAATATGGAGACTCATTGAGGTCTGAAAGACGTAGGGCCTTGAAAATGAAGATTCTGAAAGAAAAGTTTATTAATAACTAGAATCTAAAATCATATTTCAATATCTTTAATACTTCTTGAGTTTTAACGATTTACTCCTGGAGCCATATTGGAATTCCAATATCTCTGGAACTGAACCATATAGGGCCTTAAATGTGGGCACAAAGTTGGAAAAGGAGGCATGGTTAAAATCACTGGATATAAAACTAAAAGATTCTGGATATTTAGCTTGCAATCTCGTAACAGTAGCATGTAACAAGTCCACAGGCTGTTTCCTCATGGGCAGATGGAGGAATGTGTAGTACATCAACATTTGTGACATCACTAATTGTATGTGATTACGAGGTCTCACTACCTGTCCCTCAAGAATTTCAAGAATTTGGGTGAACTTCCCAAGGAATGGACTGAGGCTGGTGTTAAGGCATCAAGAGCCACACACACACGTATCGAGGAATTTGGCTACAGTTGTCGTATTCCTCTTGTTAAGCCACTCCTGAACCACAGACAACGTCAGAGGCGTCTTACCTGGGCTACGGAGAAGAAGAACTGGACTGTTGCCCAGTGGTCCAAAGTCCTCTTTTCAGATGAGAGCAAGTTTTGTATTTCATTTGGAAACCAAGGTCCTAGAGTCTGGAGGAAGGGTGGAGAAGCTCATAGCCCAAGCTGCTTGAAGTCCAGTGTGAAGTTTCCACAGTCTGTGATGATTTGGGGTGCAATGTCATCTGCTGGTGTTGGTCCATTGTGTTTTTTGAAAACCAAAGTCAAGGCACCCGTTTACCAAGAAATTTTGGAGCACTTCATGCTTCCTTCTGCTGACTAGCTTTTTGAAGATGCTGATTTCATTTTCCAGCAGGATTTGGCACCTGCCCACACTGCCAAAAGCACCAAAAGTTGGTTAAATGACCATGGTGTTGGTGTGCTTGACTGGCCAGCAAACTCACCAGACCTGAACCCCAGAGAGAATCTGAGGTATTGTCAAGAGGAAAATGAGAAACAAGAGACCTAAAAATGCAGATGAGCTGAAGGCCACTGTCAAAGAAACCTGGGCTTCCAGACCACCTCAGCAGTGCCACAAACTGATCACCTCCATGCCACGCCGAATTGAGGCAGTAATTAAAGCAAAAGGAGCCCCTACCAAGTATTGAGTACATATACAGTAAATGAACATACTTTCCAGAAGGCCAGCAATTCACTAAATATGTTTTTTTATTGGTCTTATGAAGTATTCTAATATCAAACGAAGTATGCGAATATCGAACGTCCAACGTCAAGCCAACTTTATGCCAGTTAATTGCTAATCACTTTAATTTAATGACAGACCTATGCTGAATTTTAAGACCAATGCTGTTTTCTACTAATGAACAAGCTTACATACCTTTCCTTTATGAAGTGGTGATGTCCTGGCTTTGCAAATGCATACAGTTTCAAAGTGTTTATCCAAACATCTCAGGAGACTCTCTTGCTCCCTGCATTTGGCGCGCTGCGTTCCTGTGCTCGTGCAGTGCCGCTGGTTCAGCGGCTTGTGTTTTGTTTACCAAAATATGTTGCAATAATTTGTAATAATAGAGTTGTTACAAAAAAAAAAGTCAAGTCAAGTCAAGTCTCAAGTCACTGGATCTCAAGTCCAAGTCAAGTCATTTTCTTTATTTAGTCAAGCAAGTCACAAGTTCATAAATTTGCGACTCGAGTCAAGTCATGAGTCCCCCACCTCTGGATATTTGTACTGGAAAACAAGACAAAAATACTGAGAAAGAAAACCATGTTTTGCAGTGTAAATATTAAGGCAGACTGATTTGTGATTTGAAGTTTGTCATAACTGGCAACAATGAATAAAAGAGCGTAACAGATGGAGATCAGCAGTCAGATGCAGGATTGGATGAGGTTTGATGGGAGGAGCTGAGAAGGAGAATAAGAGAGATGGACAGATGATCAGACTGACACAAACTCATCAGAAATGGAGCTGGACACAGTGTTCGTCACACTTTTGCTAGCAGGTACGCATGTGTGCCTTTACAAACACCCTTCACAAGTTTGGGTTCTTTAGGATTATTAATGTTTTTCTTTACCAAGGCTGCATTGATCAAAAATACAGTACAAATTGTGAAATATTATTACAATTTAAAATAACTCTTTTCTATGTGAATATATGTTGAACTATAATTTATTTCTGTGATCAAAGCTGAATTTTCAGCATCATTACTTCAGAAATCATTATAATATGCTGATTTGCTGCTCAAGAAACATGTCTGATTATTATCAATGTTGAAAACAGGAAATCATGATGCACTTTATTTGTCAGGATTAACCGATGAATAGAGAGTATAAAAGAACGGCATTTATTTGAAATAGAAATCTTTTGTGACATTATAAATGCCTTTACTGTCACGTTTTATCAGTTTAATTGTTTATTAAAAGTATTAACTTCATAGTGAAGTTATTTTCAAACATGAAAACAGTCTGAAATGAACCCTTGTCCTCCGCAGCGGTCGTCAGTTTGAGTTTGTTCAGATGAGGATGAACTGCGCTGACGCTCAGAGATACTGCCGGAAGAACTACAGCGATCTGGCCTCCATTGAAAACAGCGCCGATGTGACCGAGCTGCTGAAGAGTGTGAACAAAACTAGTGATGTCTTTCGTGTCTGGATCGGGCTGATGGACACCTTCAGGAGTGAATGGAAGTGGTCTCTGGGTGACCCTGTGTTTTACACGGCTCAAGATTCAGTGTTTCGCAACTGGGCGTCAAATCAGCCGAACAACGGTCAACATTACTGCGCTTATATGAGTCAGGATGGACTGTGGCGTGATGACAACTGTGATAGCCAAAGGTGTTTCATCTGCTACAATGGTGAGTCAATCACACAGAAATGCTTTTTTTTTTTTTTTTTTTTTTTTAAATTCTAGTTAATTGTATTGTATTGGACTCAAATCTACTGACTTTGCTTAGACAGGGTATGACAACTTCACACACATTTGGAACTGACTTATTGATCTGAGCTTATGTACAGTTTTTGAGTGAACATTGCCAAAATTATCCACAAATGTTTGGTTGTTTTTTTTCACTCATAAACTGAGGTGCATAAGCTTAGACCAATGAGGCCTACGATCAATCAGTTTCAAAAAAGAATCTTTTATAGAATTGTACTCAGTTTTTTTTTTTTTTTTTTTTGTATAACATCAGTTGGTAACACTTTAGAATACTGTTCTATCGTTAATGAATAATTACACTCTTAAAAATAAAGGTGCTTCACGATGCCATAGAAGAATCTTCTTTGTCTAAATGGTTCCATAAAAAACCTTTAACATCTGATTATAAAGATTGTATTCTTCAGATTATAAAGAGGTAAGAAATAGATGGTTCTTAAAAGAACCTTTGATTGAATGGAATCGCTGTGAAGGACCTTTTAAGCACCTTTATTTTTAAGAGTGTACACAGGAACAAATGACTAATGCACTATTAACATTGTAGTAACTACTATTACCTAACAAGTAACTCTGATTAACGATTTAGTAAGTAATAGCGCTCAGTTGAAACTGGTAGTTCACTATTAGCTAATCAGTAACTACTATTTTTTTCATATATCCTGGAAAACTGCTAAGAACTAGTGTATACAGGTTCATAATTCATGTGAATTATGCATAATGTATCATTTATTCTAAAATGAAGATTATGGTAACCCACTAGTAATGATTGAAGTGTTACCAAATCTAGCAAAATTAATTACTAACCAGAACCATCCAAAAACCTCAAAAGTTTAGATCCCACTTTATATTACATGGCCTTAACTACTATGTACTTACATCAATAATAGTATTTTTTTTTTTTAATTTATTATGTACTTATTGTGTTCATATTGTATTGCAAAACACTTCTGCTGCTATTGAGGGGGATACGGGTAAGGTTAGGGACAGGTTTGGTGGTCTGGGTAGATTTAAGGGTGGGTTAAGGTGTGAGGGATGGGTCAACAGTGTAATTATAAATGCGAGAGCGCCGCTCTCTGTTGCGTCAGGGCTTGCGGGAGTGCAGGTCTCTAATCCACTGGACTCAACAGTGCGTGTGCTACACCCTTTTTACAATCTAGATTATAAAACACTGCATTCTGTCAGCAATGTAACGCGGCAGTAACGTTGTCACGGATGTGTGTGGTGGACACACAAGATGAGCGGAGATAAAGGTTTCAACGGGAATGAGAGATTTAATGGAACTTAAGATGAGGAGGTTCACAGACAGGGTAACATCAACATACATAGACAAGATCGGCCAAAGGAACACAGAACTGAATGAACTTATAAGGGGAACGTAATTAACCATAATGAGGGGACACACCTGAACATAATGACACAATCAGACAAGGGTGGAAATGGTCACACAGAGCACATGGGGAATGAAAACGACAGAACAGTCCAGGGGCGTTACATTACTCCCCCCTCCCGGAAGGTGCGTCCTCGCACCGTGGAACAACTGAGGGGGGGGGGACCGGGTGGGAACAAAGGCGGAGGCTCCGGAGGAGGACGGACCACCGGGAGAGGGCCGGCTGACAGAGACCAGGGTGGAGCCGACGGAGGGAGGAGCCATGGAGGAGGAATGGCCACCGACTCCATGGGGCCGACCGACGGCGGCGGAGCAGGTGGAGGAGGAGCCCGAGCCGGAGCCGGAGAGCAGATGAGTCCGGGCGAAGCAGAGGATCCGGAGGGCCAAGGTGGAGCCGAGGGCTCCGGCGACCGAGGCGGAGGCGGAGATCCGGAGGCACGCGGCGGAGCTGGAGCGACTGAGGACCAAGGTGGAGCCGGAGGGAGGGAGGGAGGGAGGGAGGGAGGGAGGGAGGGAGGGAGGGAGGGAGGGAGGAGCCCAACGGAGCCGGTGGGATGGAGCAACGAGGCGCAGCCGGAGGAGTGGAGTCCTGAGGCGATGGCGGGATGACGACCGACCAAGGCGGAGCCGGAGGGACGAGGGAGCCCGGTGGAGCTGGTGGGCCGATGGGCGACGGTGGAGATGAGGGAGCTAGGAGCTGAGGTGGAGCCGACGGGTCGGAGGGCCGAGGTGGAGTCCAAGACTCAGAGGCTGGAGGCGGAGACGAGGGATCCCCCAGCCACGACGCCGATGGAGACAAGCAGACCCGTGGCGATCCCACCGCACAGATGGTGGGCTGAGGGTGAGCAGAGGGGCTGCCAGGATGCAGCGGAGGCGGGGCTGATGTAGCCGGGATGATAGGAGGAGGCAGGAGAGGGAGGGAGGGAGGGAGGGAGGGTGGGTGGGTAATCCAGGTAGGTAGGCCATTCAGGGTAGTTAGCGATTTCAGATGAGGGCGTGAGCAGGGAAGGCATGACTGCATGAGTTTCCCAATTTATCAAGTCCCCAGAGTCCTGCGACTGCTCACCCTCAGCGGCGTTGCAGTGGGCGGGGCTTCCTTCAGCACCCACATGCTCCACTGTAACTTCCACTGTCGCATGCGATGTAGCCGGCTCTCGCACCTGGTCGGACGGTCCATATGGCTCTGGCTCCGGGGCAATCTCCAGTTCAGTCGCTCCTCTTTGCGATGGCTCGTAGGTCGCTCTGGGCTCTGGCTCTCCGTCCGCGGTGGGCTCAGGCTGACGCTCTGCGGCTCGGGGTGATGGCCTGGGCTCTGGGTGGTGCGCTTGCAGCGCGGATTCTAGGGGGCGCCTTCGTGGCGCAGGTACTGGGGTGCACGCTTGCAGCGCGGAGACAGGGAGGCGCCTTCTTGGCGCAGGCACTGGGGTGCGCTCTTGCATCGCGGAGACAGGGAGGCGCCTTCTTGGCGCAGGCAATGGGGTGCGCTCTTGCAGCGCGGAGACAGGGAGGCGCCTTCTTGGCGCAGGCACTGGGGTGCGCTCTTGCAGCGCGGAGACAAGGAGGCGCCTTCTTGGCGCAGGCACTGGGGTGCGCTCTTGCAGCGTTATCTCTAGGGGGCGCTCGGGAGGCGCTGAGCTGGACGGAACCAGCGGAGGCGAAGGTGGGCTGGACGGAACCAGCGGAGGCGAAGGTGGGCTGGACGGGACCAGCGGAGGCGAAGGTGGGCTGGACGGGACCAGCGGGCTTGCCGTATTCTCTGGCGGCGGGTTGGCCGCTCTTTCTCGCGGCGGCGGGTTGGCCGCTCTTTCTCGCGGCGGCAGGGTATCAGGATGGAGGAAGATGGAGGTGTTGAGGAGGACTGGGGGGTATTCGGGATTGGGCAGGCGGTTCGAGCGATTGGTGCGGTATGTGGGGGTTCTGGGCATTTTTTGAGCTGGCGCGATGCGGCGTGCTTCTGCATGGGTTGGACGACTAGACTTACTAACTTCGTGGATCTCGAAGTTAGAGCTATTCAGAAACAGGACTAGATTAATGAGTTCTTTCAAGGGAAAATCTGAGGAAGGAAGATCACATCGAATCGTGTCGTCGTCCAACCCCTGCAGAAAACAAGCACCTAGAACGGTGTCGCGCCAGTTCAGCTGGTAAGCTAGCTCGCAGAATTCCTCCACATACCGCTCCAATCTCCGGCCGGCCTGCCGCAAACTCCACAGCCTGGTATCCGCCGTCCGCATGTTCAGTGGGGTCCGATCTTCTGTCACGGATGTGTGTGGTGGACACACAAGATGAGCGGAGACAAAGGTTTCAACGGGAATGAGAGATTTAATGGAACTTAAGATGAGGAGGTTCACAGACAGGGTAACATCAACATACATAGACGAGATCGGCCAAAGGAACACAGAACTGAATGAACTTATAAGGGGAACGTAATTAACCATAATGAGGGGACACACCTGAACATAATGACACAATCAGACAAGGGTGGAAATGGTCACACAGAGCACATGGGGAATGAAAACGACAGAACAGTCCAGGGGCGTTACAAACGTATAGAGACCTTGGCTTGTAACTGTACTCTAATTACTATTTTGAAAATTATAACACATTAAATCATTCCGTTAATAAAAATGTAATCAAATTACAGTAACGCATTACTAAATAATGCGTTACTGCCCAACACTGGTGACGACAAACTACAAACAAATCAGCCTCTTTTGTTAATGGCCAAAGTTCCTTCTAGCAATGAGACAAACTTACATGTGAACCATTGTGAGCGTCCAGCACACAGCAGCTGGAAAACCGGAAACAACGATCCTGGCGGTAACAAGTACACTGATATTACCATCCCATGTGTCTATATGCAAATTTGCAGCTGCACAGCTACTACACCTACCGTCAATTCACAACCGGAAAGATCCACAAAATAGGGGCGGTACCACTGATGGCGTATCCCGAGCCACAAAACACTCTCGTTTTTATAATCCCCAAAATGGGCTCTGATAGGTTTAAAGTTTTAGCATGACACCAGCCTATAGCAATAAGGGTTATACCACCGTGCACACAAGTAATAGCCAGTGAAGGGTGCAAGCAACCAAGTCATGATGATGTATCTTTTCAAAATGCTTTCACTGGATTCTAATGATCGTGCGCAGTGTTTATATCTGCTGCAATGATTGATTCTCTCCACAGCATAGTTTGTATGAGACATGTGCGCTAGATCATCACTGGTAAACAAAGGCTGAAAATGAACATTTCTTGATTTTCTCTTCACATGCAGACAGCAGTAGAGGATTCACCCTCGTGCAGCAGTCGATGAGCTGGAGATCTGCTCAGAGCTTCTGCAGAGCGAATCACACGGATCTGAGCAGCGTGAGGAACCAGAGAGAGAACCAGCAGATTCAGCAGCTCATGAACACTGGAGGACTCACTGCCGTCTGGATCGGTCTGTTCAGAGACTCATGGGAATGGTCCGACAAGAGTACATCCTCGTTTAGAAACTGGGCATCCGATGAACCCAATAACAATTTAGGCAATGAAGACGCCACAGCGCTCGTGATAAGTGGAGAGAGAAGGGGGCAGTGGGCGGACTGGCCTTGTAATACACTATTTCCCTTCGTCTGTCAAGAAGGTGAGTCGATACTTGGACTTGCATGTGTAAAATGAGAGAACGTTATCAATCAAAATCTCAAATGCCTCTTCCAGATCAGTTCATACTCATCAAGCAGAATCTGAGCTGGAGTGAAGCCATGACGTACTGCAGACAGAATCACGTGGACCTGGTGTCGGTTCCCAGTCCTCAGATCGAGCGGCGGGTGATGAGCGCCGCGAGAAGAGCCTCGACGACGGCCGTGTGGATGGGTCTGCATCACTACTGCAGCATGAACATGTGGCTGTGGCTGCGTGACGAGGTGGTCTGTTATCAGAACTGGGCCGCGGGGAACGGCACCGGACCACACGACTGCCGCGAGCGGAGAGTCGGAGCCATTCAGTCGTCTGGAGATCAGCGCTGGGTCAGCCTTCCTCCAACCATCAGGCTCAACTTCATCTGCACCAACTCTGAGCCTTGAGTGTCTGTTTGCACTGCGAAGAATCTTTTTTACAATACAAATTAACTTCCTTAACACTCATTATCATTCATAAGACCATTTCAAACAAACAAATAAATAAATGTTACGTTTCCTGTTCTGGTCATTTTGACCCGGGTATGATAAGAGTACCATTAGATGTCAAAATACTTTTTGTAAAGTGAACCCTGAAGATATATTAGTGATATAACCCTGAAGTTATATGAATGTGTATTTCTATTGACAAACCATTCCAACATTCAAACCTTAGTAATGAGAAGTTACATGATCAGATACAATATAGTTTTAGTAAAAAAAAAAAAAAAAAAGTTGTCTCTTTAATAAAATAATGATTCTTCAAGTCCAAATGGACCCATAATGCAAAAATAGTACAGAACATGAATACATTATGAGGATTAAAAAAAAATGCATTCACTTGAGATGCAAGATATAAAGTATTCTTTTCTAAAAAATCTTTAAAAATTAAGACAATTTTTACCTAAAACAAGAACAAATATCTGCACGTGAGGTCAGAAAAATAGATCTATTTCAAAGAGAAAAGAAGAGTATTTTTTGAGCACATTGACAACCATTTGTTCTTGTTTTCAGCTTAAACTCACTTCATTTTTGATCACTTTCCCAAAAAACAGAACTTTTGTTCCGTCATTTTGCTTCTCAAATAAATGTATCTTGATTTAAGAATATTTGTACTGAAAAACAAGACAAATAAACTAAGCAGGAAAATCATAGCAGTGTGTGCATAACCAATGTTTTATTCTTTATTAATATGTGTCGCATTCATGTAGTTCAGTGCGAGAGTAACTCTGATTCTCATTTGCTTAGTTTCAGTGTTTTATTGGTGGTTTTTAGGGAATAATCTGTGAGACTTTAAACAGCATTGTGATGTATAAATATATAATAAAATGATACACACAGCGTTTGTTGTGTGAGTCTGATCCCAAAGGAAAATTCTTTGCCGTTTACACCGATGATAATTTACGGCGATGGCATGTCATTGATTTTACATGATATTTGTTGTGTCTGACGTTGTGAGCAACTGAAGTGGTCGGTGAAGTTGAGCAGCGCTCATGATTATGCACATGAGCAGCGATTATAGGGGCAGAGCCAGTGTGGGTGATCGATGCATCACAGACTCGCCCCCCTTGACTGCATCATGTGGTCATAATCGTAGTTTGTGCATTCATTTCAGCATGATCTGTTGGTGACACTTTAGTTTCTTGAGATTTTAAAATCTTGCAAATTTTGAATTCAACAGAAGTTAAAAATGCAAAGTTACTGGGTATTGTATTCAGGTCGGTCTCTCCTGGCTGGTTCGCTAAATTGTTATATTTAGCTGTATTTGGCTGAGCCGTGGTTTGGGTGGCTTGCCAATGTATTTGATTTCTGTAATACTTCAAATCAGAAGCTTGACCAGAGTTCTTGTAAGGAGAATAATTTATTGAAGGTGGTAGTGTAGCAGTTCTTCTGTGGTGATGTTAGTATGTCAAGAAACCCAGCCCAAGATACTGTCTGTGAGGAAAAAAAAAACAAAAAAATACAATAACACCCCGTGGAAAGCCCACACTGGTGTCAAAAGTATTCACATTCATTACTCAGGTAGAAGTATAGATACTAGGGTTTAAAAAGACTTCTGTAGAAGTTGAAGTATCAACTCAAGCTTTTTACTCAAGTAAAAGTGTAAAAGTACTGGTTTCAAAACTACTTAAAGTATAAAAGTAAAAGTAATGTAAGGAAAAAAATGCCATTAGGGACAAAAGCTTAAGCCGCGCCATAGGGGTCTATTGTGCAACACCCCACCTCCTCAAAAGAACATTTTTCTAAAGGCCATAATGACTATAATGTTATATGTTGATGTTGAAAAATTTGGGTTGCACTAGGCTACCTGTTTCAGCCGCATATATGCCCATTAAAAATGAACGCATTTTAGTACAATGCAAGTACATTAAAGAACCATATATGTGTACTACTGAGCATTAACGTGTTTCATGGAGAGGAAGATATGATGACTAGTTGCCTATAAGTATTGTAATGGTGCAAAAAGTCAAACTTCAGATGCGGCATGTCATCAATAACCTTTATTGGAATGTAAATGTACACCCAAGCTTAGCTGCAGGGATCTGTGAGGGCAACGGACAAGAAAACTGCTGTACCCAGGGCAGGCTTAGTAACAATTACCCTTGTATGGTTGTCTATATACAGGGGTCCACATAAGTTTTTCAGCCTGGTTCTCATATGAGAAACTTGAGATTTGGTTTGGTCCTCACACAGGCCATGGCATGTAGTGTGACCCATAAACTACAACTATAAAAAAAATGTATTAATAGTGATAATAGGGGAAGTCGTGGCCTAATGGTTAGAGAGTCGGACTCGTAATCCAAAGGTTGCGAGTTTGAGTCTCGGGCCGGCAGGGATTGTAGGTGGGGGGAGTGACTGTCCAGCACTCTCTCCACCCTCAATACCACGACTGAGGTGCCCTTGAGCAAGGCACTGAACCCCCAACTGCTCCCCGGGCGCCGCAGCATAAATGGCTGCCCACTGCTCCGGGTGTGTGTTCACAGTGTGTGTGTGTTCACTGCTGTGTGTGTGCATGTTGGATGGGTTAAATGCAGAGCACAAATTCCGAGTATGGGTCACCATACTTGGCCGTATGTCACTTCACTCACTCACTCACTAATATTATTGCACTTCATTTATTTTTTTGTTTTGTTTTTATATATATATGTAAATTAACTAACTAACTAAAAAAAAAAAAAAAAACCTAAACTAAATAATCAAGTGTGATAATACAATTGCAATTATTTCGTAGTAAACTTAAAAATAAAATGTTAATATTTTTATTATTATCATTATTTTAATTTTCATCATTTTCAAACGTAAAATCATCGAGCTTTTATTTTGGCGGGTTGCCGGCAAGTAAGTATTATGCGCTTCCGGGTTTAGCGCTGCTGATGGAATTGCGTCAGTGAATGAAATGTCAGACAGTTTTGCTTTGAAAACGGCAGCAGGTAGCCTAGATTATGCTTTCAGTTTGAATAGAAGTCTTGTACAGTACAGTTTGTTGATCTAAAATGGTAATTGTGCATTAACAGCTGTCAACCATGTCGGTACGCAAATACGCTGTCAGAACTTATTTACGCAGCGCATTTTTAATTTTGGTCGCGCATGCGGACCTGCGGACCACTTATGTGCACCCCTGACTATATACAATAAACATTAGTGCTGTCAAAATTAATGATTAATCCAAGTGATTAATAAACTCAATCCTGATACCTTCCTGGTTTGTAGCTACTATGCTCAATTCTATAGCCAATGGCAACAATGTAACAATGAAAACTAGAAGATGTAACAAACACTTTGGACTCAATGCTGTATGTACAACAACAGGGTAATCTACATCAGTTACATTTCGCTCGAGTTCTCTTCTTGAGTCTCTGCCACGGACATCTTCGTACTTGGCTACATACGTCTGCTGTGTCCAGTGTTGGTGGTAACGAGTTACAAAGTTAGTATAGCCTGCTTATCACAACATTGTCAATCGCAAACGCTAATTTATTCAAACGTCTCTCTACCGAACTACATACTGTAGCTTAATTTGCGGAGGACGAAGAGAAAGCACCAGTTTGATAAATGAGCCAGTAGTGGAGAAATAATAACTTTTAAGAAATAATGTTTTTTGAGTAACGACCCCAACACTGGCTATGTCCTTGCTGGAGTGTGACGTGATTTGTGTCATGTGCAGGTGCGATGGATCGCGTACAAACCAACAGGGTGTCAGAATGGTATATGTTTATACTTCTCATCCAACCACAATCAAATTCACTCTATCCGGATGGCGCGATTTATCTTATTTAGGAGTAACGAGGCTATTTTTAAAATGTAAGGAGTAGAAAGTACAGATAATTGCGTGAAAATGTAAGGAGTAGAAGTAAAAAGTCGGCTGAAAAATAATTACTCCAGTAAAGTATAGATACCCAAAATTTCTACTTAAGTAAGGTAGAAATTGACACCTCTGAAAGCCCATGATAACTTGACACCTCTGAAAGCCCATGATACTTTAACCTCATGAGGACCTGGCATGACCTCTTCCATGGAGAGCTCATGATACACTGTCCTGATGTCCTAAGGGGCTAATTATATGGGCCATTTGGGTCACACGTTTGTAGCTGATTGCAAATACATCTGAAGCACAGTCACAATGAAAATGCATCTGACCAAAAATGCCTAATCTTTTCACCTACTGTTTTTTTTTGTTTGTTTGTTTTTGTCCAGTCAAAGTCAAGGGACTCCTGTATTGTTTGGTTCCCAATGTTCTTCAAAATATCTTCTTTTGTGTTCCACTGAAGTAAAAAAAGTCATCCACTGGGCAGCATGAGGGAGTGTAAATAGTGATAATCATTTTTGGGTAGTCATTGCTGTACCTTCTCAGTACAAATGTGTCATTGAGCTCATTAAAATATGCTTTCAAGGTGTTTTCACACCTAGTTAATTTGAGCCCTCCAAATGCTCTCGAAGCAGTTCAGCTCGTATATGTGAACAAACCAAGTGATCTCAGACCCCCCTTAAAGGACCCAAAGCTAAATGTACTCAGACCACCTCCGGAGGTTCGTTTGTGGGTCCGTTTGTGGTTCGAATTCCTCGTGATACTGTATGTGAAAGCAATGAGGTCCCGGTACACGTTGTATGGACCAACATAATGCTTGAGGTAGAACTAGGTTTGCTATTTGATAGCAATCTTTCCATCAGCTCTATATTTTTTCGCGGCCCGGTGAAACACACCAAATTGAGAAACTAACGGAATGCATAGTCGATATAAAAAACTGGATGACGAGTAATTTTTTACTACTAAATTCTGAAAAAACAGAGGTGTTAATTATCAGACCTAAAACCCCACATGTAACAACCTAGAACATTATCTAACACTTGACAATTCGTCTTCATCAGTCAGGAACTTAGGTGTGCTGTTTGAAAGTCATTTTTTACAGTGTATGTTGTGTAGTCTGTAATACTATAGACACAGCGAGTTTTACTCATTAAAATATTTATTAGTGATGAAATAATAACTTTATAATTGTATTGGAGTCTTACACACATGCTATAAAGTCTGAATCGTGCATTAATTTGAGTGATGACAGATATTATGGGATGGAGAGCAGATGCAGATAACTGGATCTCTAAGAAACTTTAATTAATGGTGCTTCAAAGATAAAATTAAATGAATTGCTAATTTCAACATTAAAATAAAAATGTAAAGCCTGTCCAAATACTAGAAATCATGAATATAAATAACTGGGAATCATGTAAAAAAAATTATGAATAAATTAAAAACAGCACACATTTCATTTATCTATTATAACATTTATATAGTTTTTTCGCTTGACAGTTTTCTTATAAAGGTCCAGAAATTTGTCAAGTTTTTCGTCAGGTGTCTTTTTTTAATGAATTGATGTCATTACATTGCTGCATTGCTGATCGCGGTTTCGAGGATCGATACATCTGCCCTTTTAGAGGAACACGAGAACGCGCAGTAATCTCAGACAACTTAATCCAGATATTTTAATCTAATACGCAAATTCATTTGAAGAACCAAGTTAGCCAGAGATCAGTTATCAGGATTAGAAGATCAGCGCTGGGGGGGGCCTTTATGCATGTGTGTGTATATTAACACATAAACACACAGGCTGAGGGTCACTGTGGCAGACAGTAGGGAAACACTTTGAGGTCAGACGTAATACACATATTACACACATTATGTACATTCACCTGCTGTCTCTCAGGCTGTGGCACGTCCACACACACACACACACACACACACACACACCTGCTGTCTCTCAGGCTGTGGCACGTCCACACACACACACACACACACACACACACACACACCTGCTGTCTCTCAGGCTGTGGCACGTCCACACACACCTGCTGTCTCTCAGGCTGTGGCACGTCCACACACACACACACACACACACACACACACACACCTGCTGTCTCTCAGGCTGTGGCACGTCCACACACACACACACACACACACACACACACACACACACACACCTGCTGTCTCTCAGGCTGTGGCACGTCCACACACACACACACACACACACACACACACACACACACACACACACACACACACACACCTGCTGTCTCTCAGGCTGTGGCACGTCCACACGTATCTCGCAGCCAGTGCTGCTGTCTGTCCCTCTCCTAATATTATCTTTATTTGTTCTGTTTCACTAATGGCTGTCAGTTCTTTATTAAGTTGGTGAGTTTGTTGAAGTAGAGGTTTCTTATTGAAATATATTTATGACAGTGAAGGAGGAAGTGCGTCTCTGTCTCGATCTCTCCTGTCTCACAGTGAGCACACACTCTTTGCTCTCTGGGTAACCAGCTCTTTCTGTGTCTGCCGGTCTCGACGGCTAGTCTGTGCTCACTGAGCCTGTACTCGCTCAGGATCTGTCTCTGCTTTGTGTCTCTGACACTCTGGAGATAATCTTCCAATTCATAATTTGATTTTATGGTCCGATATAGTTGTAATTTACTTTGTTTTAGTCTCTTGATCCCAATGTTCCAGATATGTATTTTTAGATTGTTTGATAATTTGATTTATTTTGATGTTTGGGTGAGAAGCAGTGCTGGTCTGAGACGGGTTAGTGTTAGTAGAGTTAGTCAGGTTAGTAAGTCTCAGAACCAGCTGACTGAGGGGACTCTTTTCGGGGTTCAGTTCTTGGGTTTGTAGTGCTTTAAAATGTAGCGATTCTGTGGGACTTGATTTTAGATGCATTCAGAATTTGAGGGATCTTTTTTTGTATATTTATAATCAATGGGAATCGGCCTAATTCTGCCCTACATGCATTATTGGGTGTTCTCCTTTGTAATTTTAGGATCATTTTGCAGAATTCTGTGTGTAGGGCTTCTGTTGGATGTGTGTCCCATCTAGTGTAGCTCTGATCACTGAGTGGACCCCACACCTCACTTCCATACAGCGCTATGGGCTGAATCACACTATCAAAGATTTTACGCCAAATTGGATGCGGTATTTCAATATTCTGGAATTTTTTCTTGATTGCGTATAGAGCTCTTCGAGCTTTATCTTTGAGAGCATTCACTGCCGTACTGAAACTCCCCGATGCAGTGATGATCAGGCCGAGGTAAGTGTACTGCATCGTGTGTTCGGGGCGGTGCTGCCTAGACTGAACTGGTACCTGTGTTCCTGACATCTGGGCTTTTTCTGAAAGACCATAATGTTGGTCTTTTTGAGGTTTACAGCCAGGACCCAGTTCTGGCAGTAATTCTCCAGCAGGTCTAGTCCCTGTGGGGTGGATGACAACAGCACCAGATCATCTGCGTACAGCAAAAGCTTGATGGTTTTGTCTTGTAGAGTGAGTCCAGGGGCTGTAGACTGTTCCAACTGCACCGCTAATTCATTAATGTAGATGTTAACTGCAGCTAACTTTAGCTTTTAGCTTATAATGATGAGAGTTTTTACTTAACTATAATTAAATATTCAGTTTTTGTTAATGTTTTATGCCAGATAGAGCTCACCTCTTTGTTTAGCAACTGAAGATCAACAGTTGTGGATAGTTTTTCAGTTGTAGTTCCTTTAAAAAGTCCTTAGGCGTTTTGGAGGGAAATCTGCAGATAGCTGGTACAGTGGTGATCCAGTAGCCAGATGCTCATCCAGAGGTTCCAGTCTTCTTTTTTGTAAGTCGATATAAAAAACTGGATGACGAGTATTTTTTACTGCTAAATTCTGAAAAAACAGAGGTGTTAATTATCGGATCTAAAAACCCCACATGTAATAACCTAGAACATTATCTAACACTTGATGGCTGCTCTGTAAATTCTTCTTCATCAGTCAGGAACCTAGGTGTGCTGTTCGATAGCAATCTTTCATTTGAAAGCCATGTTTCTAGCATCTGTAAAACTGCGTTTTTTTTTTTCATCTCAAAAACATATCTAAATTGCGACCTATGCTCTCAACGTCAAATGCAGAAATGTTAGTTCATGCGTTTATGACCTCAAGGCTAGACTACTGTAATGTTTTATTGGGTGGTTGTTCTGCACGCTTGATCAACAAACTACAGTTGGTCCAAAATGCAGCAGCTAGAGTCCTTACTAGAACCAGGAAATATGACCATATTAGCCCGGTTCTGTCAACACTGCACTGGCTCCCTATCAAACATCGGATAGATTTTAAAATCTTGTTAATTACTTATAAAGCCCTGAATGGCTTAGCTCCTCAATACTTGAGCGAGCTCTTATCGCATTATAGTCCTCCACGTCCGCTGCGTTCTCAAAACTCTGGCCGTTTGATAATACCTAGAATATCAAAATCAACTGCGGGCGGGAGATTGTTTTCCTATTTAGCACCCAAACTCTGGAACAATCTACCTAACACTGTTCGGGAGGCAGACACACTCTGTCAGTTTAAATCTAGATTAAAGACCCATCTCTTTACTCTGGCGTACACATAACACACTAATACGCTTCTATTATTCAAATCCGTTAAAGGATTGTTAGGCTGCATTAATTAGATCAACCGGAACCGGGAACACTTCCCACAACACACGATGTACTCGTTACATCTTAAGTAGAATGGCATCTACGCTAATATTTGTCTGTTTCTTTCCTATTCTGTTTCTCAGTCTGTATCCGATCAGATGCTAAATACAATGTACCTAACTTTTTCAGATCAATCTCTGTACACTTCAGCAAGCCAGCAGATCCTCAGACTTACTGTGTTTCTAGACTAACTGTGAAAAAGTGCTCACTTTATTTCAAGTCACCGTCTGCGTTAGACTGCACACTGTATATATAATTGGGTGGCATATAATTGTTTAAATGAATGTACAGGTTTACAAGTATGCAGTTTACAAATGTACAATTTTTCTGGATGAAAGATCAAAAAGATAAACAATGCAGATTTATTTTCACAGCCACCTTTGCTGCATATTTACCAAGGGTGCTAATATTAGTGGAAGAAACCGCAAATAAATTAATCAATTTTATAAATATTAAAAAATAAATAAATGAACACAACTTTAAAAAAGAATAAAAATAAATACAGAAAATAATACATAAATTAAAAAAGTAATAACAATAAATTCAGGATTACATTTTATAACTGTTGCATCCAATGCAATAGATCCAATAAATGAGGTGCACTCTCCTAATCAATAGAAATAAATTGGGTCACACTTTATATTAGGTGGCCTTAACTACTACGTACTTACATCAAAGAATAAGTACAATGTACTTATTGTGTTTATGCTGTATTGCAAAACACTATTGTTGCTATTGAGGTGGGATACAAGTAAGGTTAGGGACAGGTTTGGTGGTATGGGTCGGTTTAAGTGTGGGTTAAGGTGTAAGGGATCGGGCAACAGTGTAATTATAAATGTAATTACAGAAATTAATCACAGATGTAATTACATATAGGTATTTTTAAAAATATAAGTGCAATGTAAAAACATGTATGTACACAATAAGTGCATTGTACCAAATGATTAATTTAAATGTAAGTACATAGTAGTTAAGGCCACCTAATGTAAAGTGGGACCAGAAATTGACATGAGTGCTTTAATTGTACAAGGTCTGCAAAAGGAAACAGGACAAAGACATTAAGAAACAGAAGAAGAAGGAAAACCGCAGCAGAAAGAAGAACGGGGCAGAACCATGAAGAGATCGTCTGATAATACGGATTAATTATATGAAGTAGAGATTAATGAGATGGGTAAAATAAATTATTGTATTTAGTGATTTTTTGTCCTGAATCAGAAACTGTAAGATAAATTTAAACTTAGAAAGGCCTCAGCGCTGTCTGTGAGTGACAATAGACTTTTTACATCCTGTGAGCCAGTAAGGAAACAGGTGTTTCTGCTGCGATAGGCAGACCGATAGAGAAGCTGCTTGTATATATTGCTTTGCAATGCAGATGTTAAGGGTGTAAATCTCTCACTTTGCAACCACAATGTAGGCTTTTGGCTTTCTCAGGGCAGAGCTTCTGTGTTTTTCTCTCTCAGTCTCACATGCCTCAGAAGTCTGTCTGAAGTCACTTGCTGGAGGTACAGACTCATCACAGCTTTCAGATGCAGACGCAGCGTCGAGTCTTCTGAGCAGAGGTTCAAGGTATTTCACATATTTAAGCAATTATAAAATACACTTTACATAGTGTTTTTCTGCAACAATATGCGAGGTCGTTTCTGCCTTGTTTTCATCGAGTACAGCGCTGTTTGTGTGTTTGCTGACTTAAACCCTTAGATTAACGGGAAACAAGCATAAAAACATAAACCAAGGGCTGGAATGAGAATTAATAATAAATAAATCGTAATGGATTATGCAATGTCCTTTGACTTCACTGATTTCTGCTCCAGGGCTCTTTACTCATTTAAATTGCACAGCACATAAAGATTCTGTACAAATACTGAACAATATAGTGGGCCGGTGTACGTATATATCTATTAGTGTAATAGACATACAGAGGAAAGAAGTAAACTAATTGACTAACTTCAGAAGAATGGTGAACAGCTATTAACATTCAAAGAGCGTTAGAATCCAGTAGAAGGTGATGGTTTGTTAATACAAAAAGTACTCGGTTAATTCATAGAATACAGATTATTATTGTTAGGGATATAAGTCTCTGATCCATTACCCACAGTATATGGCGATAATGCTCTATTTAAGAATGAAGAAGAAGAAGAGAGTGTGAGTCCTTGGTTTCTTCTCTATTAGTTTCTTTTCGCTTGGATTATTTTGCATAAGTAAGTTTGAGAGCAGCAGGAATTTGAGGTGAACTGAGGAGCGCTGTCTTCAGATATGAATGGCTTTCATGCATTAAAATCACACCTGCAATGAATTCAGTTTGCAAATGTTGTCGAGCATAATGTCAGCTTCTCATATGAATAGCGCTGGAGTAATTTTATAGATAAAATGTGTGGTCAGTGCAGAAAGGAGACTTTTACTCTAGAAATACCCTTCAACCGGCAAAAACGATCGTGTCTAATGTTCCTCCGTTTATAAAAGATGAGTTGTTCAGGTCAAATACTTTCACAAATGAGGAAAGTAAATCCCCTTTACTTAAGCATGTATCTCGCAGTTAGACACTGCCTTGTTTTTGCTGCTGCAAGTTATTTATACCATTATTTCTCTTTTGAGATTATTTTTGGCAGAGCAAATGTGTTATAGTCACTTATAATGCAATAAGGTTAGTTTTAGGTTCGATATCTGCAATTGTTGTTTAAGGGATCATCAGCAAATTCCAGCCACAGTGCAAAAAAACTATGTTCAATCATTCATTCACATGGATGATTTTCACAATAGGTGCTTTCGCACTGGAGGAACCTTTTCATAGTTCCGGAGTAGCGTCTAAAACAGTTCTATAGGAACTATCAGTGATGTATGTGTACGCTGATTGGCCAAACGCACGAACATGGAAAACAGCGAAAACGGCATTTATCTGTTGTCTACAGCATTGTGTTCTTTTCTCAGCTTCGATGATAACACTGCAAGTTGGTATGGGAGATTTAGTCAGACTTTCATGCTCTTATAATCACGTAAATTGTGCGTTTCCATTCCATCTCCATTATCACGAAACCCCAAGACACACAACAAAAACAGCTGCGATCGCTGCATCCTTCATTCACCGGTTGTTGATGTTTGTAAATGCCGCGAGTAAAGATGTTGTTGTCAGCTGCTTCAGAGTTCCTGCTGCAGGAAAACGGACCGAGGGAGAAACTGGCTCTCTAGGAACGCCCCTGCTGGCTAGTTCCTTGAACTACGAGGTGCAAAAGTGCCTAATGTTGTAGGAAATGCTAGTGACCAGACTGACTTACTGAATGTGAGCTACAATTTTGGAATCTTAAAAAAATCTTTTATTCTTGTCACTAGGAATCTACTACAAACTTGTGTGTTTTTAAATTATTTTTGCATATTAAAAGTTATGAAGGCTAATTCTTAGACAGCTTTGACCTTTTAACGCACTCCGTGGAGCTGTCAGACGGTCCCTAAAGCATGATGTTACCATTATTCGCTTAAGTCGTGATGTAAGGCAGTGGTTTTTAGGCCAATACAGTAATATAATATCGTAATATAATGAATTACAAAGATACAACTCTAAATGCCTCTTTGAATTTTTTATTTTTTTTTGGCAAATCTGCTTTTCCACACAGAAATTCATGTTCAGCAAAACTCCTCCCACAGCAATCACACATTCAGTAATTCAGCAGTAAATGCTGGAATATTCCCATCAGTTTACAAGTGAAGACGAGCATCAGAGCATCAGAAGAGCTGAGTTTATTAAAGAGGACAGAGAGAAGATGAGAGATCCAGAACCCTGCAGAATCAAACACACTGAAGATACTCAACAACAAACAGTTTTGAGAATTTGAGGGCTTTCTTTTAGGATTCATAGGCCTTTGGGTACACTATGTAAAGAAGATATTATAAAATGACCGGTTTATAGTTGTCCTAGATTTAAAATGTTCAACATTTTTTGATAATTATTGACCTAGAGAGTCTACAGAATAGTACTGCACTGATTTTATTGATTTTGATTTTAAAAACCATGTCTAGTTCAAGCAGTTTTTTTTTTTTTAATAATCTAAAATATTTAAATGAACAGTTTGATTGACAGCATTGGTCCCAGAGGCAAAGTTGTTCAGAATGAGAAGATCTATCGTATGATATGAAGATATAGTGTATAAGTGAATATTTTGAACATTTTATTGCAATTTGAGGTCATTTACTATAGAAATACTGTTTTAGAGGCCTTTTTCACTGTTATAGCGCCACCTATGGTCCAATCTACATGAAACTTTGCATGCTTGTTAAGAGTTATCTAACACATATTTTCATCAACTTTTGTAATGTTTCAAGTTTTTGTTTAGGTTTTATAGGATTATGGTTGTATGTGACCACACCCCCTTTTAAAATGAGCTACTTAAAGCTAAGCAAAGGACAAAATTCAACATTTTTTCGATAATTATTGATCTAGGGAGTCCAGAGATTATTACTGCAGTGGTTTGATCGAGATTGAGCAAAAAAAACAGAGACTAGTTTGCAAAAGTAGGTTTTTAACATATTTGTGAATAATTAATGAATGACTTGATTGACAGCAATGTTTCTTGAGGCAAATTTGTTCATTATGAGGAGATCTATCAAACGATATACATATTGCATGGATTTGTGAAACGCCACGTGATTACAGAGCCAAAAAATCTCGTTAGCGCCAACTAGTGGCTGATTTAAAAAAAAATTCTTACAGACCTTTAGGGCCATGAGTAAAACATGCCCACCAAGTTTCGTTCCGAACAACCTCCGTTAACCTAGTTTAACAGGTGTTTAAATTTTATTGGCCGATGGCGGCCATGTTTTTTGAGATACACAAATGACCTCATATACACTCGTGCCCCTTTGTACCAAGACACTGCATACCAATTTTCAAGTTGATGGGACCAACGGTTGCTTAGTTATCACTGTTTTATGTTTTTTTCGGTCTTATAGCACCCCCAAGTGGCAGAGCTGCGCAATTTTTTTTTTATTTGACCAAAGATTGAGCTCATACACATTTATACCGAGTTTGGTGAAGATATCTCATTCCGTTGAAGTTATGCTTCAAATAACATTTGGCTAATTGATGCAAATTGACGTACTGTTTCACGCGAAAATCAAAATTTTAACTTTTTTTTTTGATAATTATTGATAGTCAGTGTCAAGGGAATATTTCTGAAGCGGTTTGATTCCGATCAGGTTAATAACCTAGGACTAGTTTGCAAAAGTAGGTTTCAGATATAACTCAATTTTGCGGAGAAAAAAAAAACGATGTTAAAATTTTTAGTCTACAACAAACGCTGTACGAGCTGCGGCCAAAAATGTGTACAATTTTAGGTTTTTGTGCTATAGCGCCACCGTTAGGCAGATTGGGGCGAGGCTTTGTATCTGAGTAGCGAGCAATACTTCTACGATCTGACCAAGTTTCAGCTCTCTAAGCCTTACGGTTTGGGCTGCACGATCAGTTTTACCAGAGAAAAATAATAATTAAAAAAAAACACTTCGTGCTTGAACCCCTAATAATACAACTGCACCTGTTCATGATTATTGCTTGATGATCAAGTATCTAAATATTCTATAACAATGTAAAAAAAAAAAAAAGCTCATGACGCTTGTTAATAAAAATAATTTTATGTAGGCCTATACAATTTAATAATAGTCTATGTAAATAAGCTTTGTTTCAAATGGATGAAGCACAGGCTACTGGCCTATATAATTTACGCAATAGGGGAAATTATGTATGGAAACAGCTCAAGGGAAAATTTTTTCAATTTGTTCGAGGAGGGACATTTATATTGATTGTGTGCCATATGTTTATTTTGACAGCGCTGAGAACGGCAGCACCCGAGCACACAGCGCTTGCATTCTCCCTCTTTATTGTTTGCAGTCACAGCTTAACAGTTCTGTCTAATAGGGATAGAAGTCTGTCTAATAATCAGATAGAATGTTAAACAAAGGAATTAAAATGAATACAAAAAGTATTATAATGATTGCATTTATATTATTAGTAGAAAGGCAAACATAATACCTTCTTGTTTACCATCAGCATTGAGCAAATATGTATTTATATAATTTAAACAGATATTTGAATGTCTTAAACATTAAATTTCACAAACCTTGCAGACTTAGTTGAATCCAGCTGTGAGATCTTGTGAAGTGTGTGTTTGTATCCTGCATGATCACGTGTACTCCGCGTGACGGTCGGTCCATGCGAATCGAATACGGACAGAAGGAGAGTTCAGTTTCACTGGAGACGCGCGATCAACACACTTTAAACTCATGATTTCACACTATGCTTCACTTTATCCATTTGCCCACTGTCCTATTCATGTCATTTTCACTGGCTAAACAGGCACGCAAAGAAGTACAGCTCCTAATGCAGGTGTGTGAGTTGTCGGCATCTATTTTGGAGTGATTGCAATGTATTCTAAATATATATGTCAATCAGGGACATTTCTGGACAGATCGTTCACCGGTCTATTATAAGAGTGCGAGCACCGATGATGTGCCCAAACGTGATGCTTTGAATTTGCGCGTACAGTGAATGGCATCGCCTCGGGAGCTGACTAGCAAAATAGCTAAAAAAGTCAAAGCAAAGAAGTTTTTGGAAGTATTCAAATTCCAAAAGACCATTTTGTTTAATGTTTCAAAAAAAAAGTACCTCGTGCACTGGGACGGTTTGCAGTCGAGTGTGATGCGACGGGGATATGAGAATCAGCACCTCCAAATCCGAGGCCATGGCGCTCTTGCCCGGAAACGGGTGGCTTGCCCTCTCCAGGTTGGAGGAGAGTTTTTGCCCCAGGTGGAACAGTTTAAGTATCTTGGGGTCTTGTTCACTAGTGAGGGAAGGATGGAGCATGAGATTGACAGATGGATTGGTGCGGCTGCAGCAGCAATGTGGTCGATGTACCGGTCTGTTGTTGTAAAGAAGGGGCTGAGCCAAAAGGCAAAGCTCTCGATCTACCAGTCAATCTACGTTCTTACTCTCACCTATGGTCATGAGCTTTGGGTCATGACCGAAAGGACAAGATCTCAGATACAAGCGGCCGAAATAAGCTTCCTTCACAGGGTGGCAGGGCGCACCCTTAGAGATAGGGTGAGGAGCTCTGTCACATGGGAGGAGCTCGGTGTAGAGCCACTGCTCCTCCATATCGAGAGGAACCAGTTGAGGTGGCTCAGACACCTGTTCTGGATGTCTCCTGGAGGTCTACCTGGGGAAGTTGTCCCACTGGGAGGAGGCCCCGGGGAAGACCCAAGACACGCTGGAGGGACTATGTCTCTCAGCTTGCCTGGCAATGCCTTGGGGTTCCCCCGGAGGAGCTGGAGGAAGTGTCTGGGGAGAGGGAAGTCTGGAGTTCCTTGCTGAGACTGCTCCCCCCGCGACCCGGCTTCGGATAAGCGGTTGATGATTGATGGAAGTTTCACAATATTTTAGTTCTTTTTGTATTTCTGATCGAATAAATGCAGACTTAATGATCATAAGCGACTTCTTTCAAAAACATTAAAAATAGTAATGTGTCTAAACGTTTGATTGGTACTACGTAAGTAAAACTATACAAATTTTAAAAGGAAATGTATAAATAAAATGTTTAGGAATCATATTTGTTTCAAGTACTTTTTATTGTGTTTGTGTGTTTGTGTGTGTGTGTGTGTGTGCCGGTTCCAAATGTCTAGAACCGGCCCTGGACAACACTTTGTAATTTTATGGCTTCAAAGATAGAATTTGGAGGACATCTGCTTTACTCATATAATATAATGCTTAAATGTGTAAATTTGTTAAAAATAAGTAAACAGATTTATTGTTTATTTTGGCAAATCTGCTTCTTCCACACAGAAATTCATGTTCAGTGAAGCTCCTCACAACAATCACACTTCAGCAGTAAAAGCTGGAATATTCCCATCAGTTTACAAGTGAAGACGAGCATCAGAGCATCAGGAAGAGCTGAGTTTATTAAAGAGGACAGAGAGAAGATGAGAGATCCAGAACCCTGCAGAATCAAACACACTGAAGATACTCAACAACAAACAGTTTATTTTTCATTCTTCACTAATAATGCTGACTGTTATAATGTTTCAAGTAGTTATAGATTGTTTGTGTTGTAATAGGAAAAATATTTAGAGCTCTGCAGTAATATAGCCAAATAATCAAACAATTTTGTTGAAAAAAGTACCCAGTTTACAGAAAGTGTCCCTTATTATTTATGTTAGATAATTGTGTAGTTGATCAAACATGTTTAATAGTTCTCCCTATAGAAACATGGAATTTGTGCCTATAATGTTTTAAAAATCATAATTTGAAGATCAATGTACCTCATTCATTGATGAATGAAAAAGTTTCAGAGCTGTATATATAAAATGTACTGGATTTATTTATCTTTATATACATTTATTATTTATAAAAATGCATCAAAATGATCAAAATGTTGTATAGCAATTGTCTACTTATTGCTGTTACATCAGGGTTCATGTTGTGATGTCTTTTCACATTTCTTTTTTTTTAATGAGTTAAGGAAAATAAACCATTTTTACTTTTATTTCAGAGTTGATTGAAGAAAATGAGGAGAATGAAGAATTGAGTGAAGCTGAGGGAATAAATCACTTCAGAACTGGAAAAAAACCTTTGAGTTGCTCTCAAACTCAGAAAGATTTAAAGAAAAGAAGAGCCAAGAAATCTTTCACCTGCACTCAGTGTGGAACGAGACTGACAAGCAAACAGAGTCTTGAGCTTCATGCGAGAGTTCATACTGGAGAGAAACCTTACAAGTGTTCACACTGTGACAAGAGATTCAGTGGGTCAGGAATCCTGAAAACACATGAGAGGATCCACACTGGAGAGAAACTACACACATGTGATCAGTGCGGGAAGAGTTTCACACAAAAAGGAGAACTTACATCACATATGAGAGTTCATACAGGAGAGAAACCGCACACATGTGATCAGTGCGGGAAGAGTTTCACACAATCATCAACCCTTAAGAAACACACGAACATCCACACTAGAGAGAAACTGTACACATGTGATCAGTGCGGGAAAACATTTTTGTGGGCTTCAATCCTGAAGCAGCACCTGAGAGTTCATATAAAGGAGAAGCCACATTCATGTCATTTGTGTGGAAAGAGTTTTTCACGTCTAGATCATTTTAAAGAACATCAGAAAATACACACTGGTGTGAGAGAGTACATGTGCTTTGAGTGTGAAAAGTCTTTTACTACAGCGAGCCGTTTAAAACGGCATGAGAGGATTCACACTGGAGAGAAACCTTACAAGTGTTCACACTGTGACAAGAGATTCATTTATTCAGGAGACCTGAAAAGACACGAGATGATCCACACTGGAGAGAAACCTTACAAGTGTTCACACTGTGACAAGAGATTCAGTCAGTCAAGACACCTGAAAACACATGAGAGGATCCACACTGGAGAGAAACCATACACATGTGATCAATGCAGTAAGAGTTTCACACTAAAAAGAGATCTTACATCACACATGAGAGTTCACACTGGAGAGAAAGCATTCACTTGTGATCAGTGCGGGAAGAGTTTCACACGATCATCAAGCCTTAAGGATCACATGAACATCCACACTAGAGAGAAACCTTACACATGTGATCAGTGCGGGAAGAGTTTTAGACAAAAGGGGAACCTTACATCACACATGACTGTTCATACTGGAGAGAAACCGCACACATGTGATCAGTGCGGGAAGAGTTTCACACAAAAAGGACCATTTATGGCACATATGAGAGTTCATACTGGAGAGAAACCGTTCACTTGTGATCAGTGCGGAAAGAGTTTCTCACAATCATCAAGCCTTAAGATACACATTAACATCCACACTAGAGAGAAACTGTACACATGTGATCAGTGCGGGAAAACATTTTTGAGAGCTTCACACCTGAAGCAGCACCTGAGAGTTCATATAAAGGAGAAGCCACATTCATGTCAATTGTGTGGAAAGAGTTTTTCACGTCTAGATCATTTTAAAGAACATCAGAAAATACACACTGGTGTGAGAGAGTACATGTGCTTTGAGTGTGAAAAGACTTTTAGAACAGCGAGCTGTTTAAAAAAGCATGAGAGGATTCACACTGGAGAGAAATCGTACAAGTGTTCACACTGTGACAAGAGATTCAGACTGTCAGGAGCTCTGAAAACACATAAGAGGATTCACACTGGAGAGAAACCTTATAAGTGTTCACACTGCAATAAGAGATTCAGTCAGTCATCAAGTCTGAAAACACATGAGAGGATTCACACTGGAGAGAAACCGTATCACTGCACTGCATGTGGGAAGTGTTTCAATAATTCTTCTGCTCTACACAGACATACAAAAAACTATCACAGTAAGTAGATTATCTTCAGATCTTTCGGGTCTGATTCACGTCGTCATCCAAATGTGACACAATAATGAATCAAGCAATAGAATATCATCTGGATAAATCTGTCACAACAAGCGACATGACAAAGAAACATTATCTAAAGTTTTCACAGTGAATAAAGTTCATCTTCATCTTCAAAAACAGCAGATTCAACTGAGATTCAGATCAACACAAAGATTCCTGCCTAAAGAACGATGTCAGAAAGTTTAATTCTTTTATATCATGTTGCTTCATGATATAAACAACATTATTGCGCTTTCTTATGAGTTTCATATTATGTTCAGTTGTCTTATAATGCATATGTGTCACTTTATGGGGTAGTCGTGGCCTAATGGTTAGGGAGTCGGGCTTGTAACCTGAAGGTTGCTGGTTCGATTCCCGCACCTGCAGGAATTGAAGGTGGGGATTGTGAATGAACAGCACTCTCTCCACCTTCGATACCATGACTAAGGTGCCCTTGAGCAAGGCACCCCTAATTGCTCCCCGGGCGCTGGAGTAAGGCTGCCCACTGCTCCGGGTGTGTGTTCACTGTGTGTGTGTGTGTGTGTTCACTACTCACTGCTGTGTGTGTGCACTTGGATGGGTTAAATGCAGAGCACCATTTCGAGTATGGGTCACCATACTTGACAATACGTCACGACTTAACTTAACTTGTAGTTTGCTTGGTCTTTCATGAAGGAAGGCAGCAGTTTTTACAAACTGTTCTTGTTCAGGAAGCTGAAGAAGAGACTGTAATACTTTTAAGAGAGACTGAGATTTGTGTTATTTTGTTCTTCATTGTGTAAGGCCTCTGCGGAACAGACCCACCAAGAAGCTGCAGAATAAACACATTCCCAAATCAGGATCTAAAGATTCCCCCACACAGCCATCACGAGGTGCTAAAACTGACAACACCTTCAATGACTGGATTAGTTCCTCTCAACATGATAATAGTTAATCCAATCAAGGGAAAAGAGAACTCATTTGTCTAAATCCAGAGTAGAAGCCCGGAAACAGGAAAAGGCAAATTTATGTGACACTCTCCAGGCCTGCAAACACCCAAGATCCATACAGCATGACCCCTCGTGACCCCCGAGGGCAGGGGTCTGCAACCTTCAACATCAACAGAGCCATTTTGGCCCCTTTCCCACCGAATAAAATTCTTGAACTTTAGGGCTGTGCTATTAATTTTATTTTCTATTATGAGTTTGACTTCCAAGGATTATGAAAACGAGATCTATTGATATATACAAGATATAGACAAGAGGTAAAGCGATATATTGGAGAAAATCTGATCCGAATTTTGGATCCATGCATTAGTTCTTAAGGCCAAAGTATACTTCACTTTTTTTGCGTATGCGAGGGACAGCGTACAGTGCGCGTGACGCGAATTGCGTCATCAGAACAGTACGCACACCATCCGATTTTTGTAACTGCGCACTGAAGTTATTTTGTAGTAATCAGGTTTTCCCACATGGTAGCAACACTGTCCCGGGCCGTTGTTTCACAGTAGAAAACAAAACTAAAGAGACTTTATTAAAACTTTATTAATCCCACACTGGGGAAATTCACTTTGCATTACTGCATACTCCACAAGACCAACCACAATACAATAAGCAAAGAAAACATACTAAAAAACATACAACCATACTGCACAATATTGTTATTGCAATTAACTGCTGTTGGAACAAAGGACCTGCGATAGCGCTCCTTCTTACACCGTGGATGTACCAGTCTATTGCTGAAGGAACTACTCAAGGACACCACAAACTCATGCAAAGGGTGAGAGATGTTATTGATAATGGACTTAGACAGCATTCTCCTCTCCCTCATCTCCTCGATGGGATCCAAAGGACATTCCAGAATAGAACTGGCCCTTTTAACCATTTTATTAAGCCTCTTCCTGTCCCTTTCTGAACTTCCTGCTTCCCAACAGACGACTGTGTAAAAAAAAAAAAATCACAGAGACTCCACTCCCAAAGACCACAGTCTCCGTAGCAAATGAAGACGAGTTTGTCCCTTCCTATACAGAGCCTCTGTATTGTTGGACCAGTCCAGTTTATTATTAACGTGAACAGCCAAGTACTGATAAGTTGTCACCATCTCAATATCCAGACCTTAAATGCAAAGATGACAATCAACTCCAGCTCGCAACAGCTTCCCCTCAAGCAACGATGGCTGTATAGTATTGAAAGCACTGGACAGATAAAAAAAAAACATGATCCTCACAGCTCTCCCTGCATCCTCCAGATGTAGATAGGATCTATCTATAATAAGGAGATCACAGCATCATCCACCCCGATGCCCGATTGATAGGCGAATTGCAAGGGATCAAGCTCTGAGCCTTCTAGGGATCGTAGGCAATTCAAAATGAATTATGAGTCTTCATAAGGTGAGAGGTTAAAACTACTGGTCTAAAATGGCTAGGCTCCTTGGGGTTTGCAATCTTTGGAACTGGAACAACACATGAAGTCTTCTATAGGACCGGAACTCTTTCCAGATGAAGGCTCAAGTTAAATTGAGAAAAAACTACCACACTGAGCTGATCTGCACAGCAATCTCGAGGTGATACCATCCGGACCTGTGGCTTTTCTTGCCTTGATCTTCCTTAACTCCTTCCTCACTTGATCTACTGTAAAAAAAATAAATAAAAAAACATTAGTGGAAGTTGAAGTAATGGATGATCCTCGTTGAGGATGACGGAAGGATGGGTATGAATCATGTGTACGTATGTAATGAGTAGCAGTGGGGAAATGAGAGCAAGATGATGTGTGTGTGTGTTCAATAGTCACTGCTGTGTGTTCAGCAGATCTTTTGCCAAAAAGGGAAAGAAAGAAAGACAGAAATTTTTAAACTTCATTACAAGCCAAACAATTGTGAAAGTGATTTACTGCATGCAACCAAGTGTGAAAAGTGGCAAGTTTTTTTCTTTTTATTTATTTATTTTTTATTTTTGAGTAGACATTCAAAAACAGGACCAATTCAACAGATTGAAAATGATAATGTCTGTCAGTTTTACTGGAATCCATCTTTATGTTGTCTTCCTCGGGAGAAGAAAAATGACAATTATAATCATGACAACACTGGGTGAAACTGTTGAAGCGTCTCGAGTCAGATATGATTGTGTAATTCTTACCTGTAAGAAGGCGTGATGGTGTTAAAACTAAAATGCTCCTGCAGTAATCTGAAAGTGAAAATCACAGTAAAGCACATGTTGATGTAGTACTTCAGCAATCATCATTTTACTTGAACACAAGTCTACAGTTGGCCACAAACGGGTTAATGTTTACACCTCACCGGAAGTGGTGTTTCGTTCTTCTTGTATCTATCTTCTGTGTATTGTGCTCTCCAGATTCTGAGAAATCCAGAGCATTCTGCAAACATGCAGTTCATATTTAATACTACAGGGAAGCGTTACCATATTACAGGTGAGATTAAATGTTTCATAATTAATGGACTTCACAATGTTATTGTAGCGGGTACAGGACTTCTGCATCAGCTGACAGTTAAGTGTTCCCAGCAATCTGTGGAATGGTGGAATAAAGACAAGACAAAAACGTGCGTGTGATCAGCTCTCGTCTTGCTGGGTTATATATTTTTCAAAAGATGTTCACATTAGAACAAACACAACTGTCAAAAAAAAATACGTTATGTAACAATAAATTGCTTTTTTTTCTTATGCAAATGTCCATTGTTTCAGTCTATTTCTTGTGAATACACAGCATTTCCATGAAGATCTGTCCATCAGCCAATTGCTGTTTTACTCGTTTGCATATTCACGGTGTCACATGATCTGAGTTTACCCTCGATGCAACTGTTTCAAATACACATACATTCTCTGAATGTTTTACCCATTTTAGATCGCTCACATGCATTTTTAAAGTAAACTAAACATTGTAGGAACTGATATACAAACACATCAAATATTCACCTTCAGCAACCACTATCACAGGCCACACATCTCCTCCAATCGCGGTTTAACATCGCAATTTCAATTAATGATTAAACATGCAAAACTTTATCAGAACAAATCGATTTGATATGCATTAACTCATCGCCGTCCTGGATGAGGCCGATGACTGTAGTGTCATCTGCAAACTTCAGGAGACTTTAGAGGTGCAGACATTTGTGTAGAGGGAGAAGAGTAGTGGGGAGAGAACGCAGCCCTGAGGAGCTCCAGTGCTGATGGCGCGGGTGCTGGATGTGAGTTTTCCCAGCCTCACAAGCTGCTGCCTGTCTGTCTGTCTGTCAGGAAGCTGGTGATCCACTGACAGATGGAGGTGGGTACAGAGAGCTGAGTCAGTTTGTTCTGAAGGGTGTCCGGGATGATGGTGTTGAAAGCGGACCTGAAGTCCACAAACAAGATCATTGCATAAGTCCCTGGTTTGTCCAGATGCTGCAGGATGTAGTGCAGTCCCATATTAACTGCATCATCCACAGATCTGTTTGCTCGGTAAGCAAACTGTAGAGGGTCCAGCAAGGGTCCAGTAATGTCCTTCAGGTGGGCCAACACCAGTCTCTCAAATGACTTCATGACCACTGATGTTAAAGCAACAGGTCTGTAGTCATTAAGTCCTGTGATTTTTGGTTTCTTGGGTACAGGGATGATGGTGGAACATTTGAAGCAGGAGGGGACTTCACACAGCTCTAGAGATCTGTTGAAGATCAATGTGAAGATGGATGATAGCTGGACAGCACAGGCTTTGAGGCAGGCTGGAGAGACGCCGTCTGGGCCTTTGGCTTTCCTTATCTTCTGCTTTCTTTTTGTTATCAACATTTTTTATTTTTTTATACATAACATCCAAAAAAAATAAATTAATAAAAATAAATAAATTAATTAATTAATTAAAAATAAAAAACAACAACAGACACATACTCGATATCTCAAAGTCCAGTCAAAGGGAGGGAGAGAGGGAAACCCAAGAAAAACACAGAAGTCACTCCTTTATACAGTCACGTATATCAAAAAGAAAGCACTGCCAAGCATCGATGGTAGAAGGCTTGGACCCATTGATCCGTGCTGTTGTACATTCACAAGTCACTATTTGCAGGAGACTACGGATCCAATGTTTTTTCACACATGTGCGGTGTAAACCAGTTTTGTATTATTGTCTTCTTCACAGCTGTAAAACCAGCAAACAACATTCTCTTTTGCATTGAGGTTATACAGAGATCAGAATCATCATTAAGAAGACACAAACTTGGATTAACAGACCAATCCATTTGCAATAAGGATGACAAAACCAGGTTAACATGTGTCCATAGACTGATGACAACAGGACATTCCCAAAACATATGCAGAAAAGTACCTGATGATGTAGTATTACATATATGGCAGTTGAGATTCGGTTGTAGTTTCATTTTAAATCTGTTGTAAGGAGTTATGTATGCTCTATGAATGACTTTGAAGTGAATAAGACGATGAGCCAGATTTTTAGATGTTAAACTGAGATTAGACCACACTCTCTCCCAGTCGACAGATAAATTAAGGTCAGATAATTCCCTATTCCAAATAGTTTTAATAGAAAGAGGTTTTGTAATGCAATCAATAATCTTATTATATATTAAAGAAACAGACGGCCGACCAACAGATGGTGCAATCCAATCTTGCATAGGATGAGAGGAGATGGGAGATGCCCAAGGAACTCCATACGCTTTGAGAGCAGAACGTAACTGAAGAAAGACAAAATATGCGGATGCTGGTAGACAAAATTGGGTTCTTAATGTCTGAAATGAACATAGGCCCTGGTTATCATATATATCACCGCATGTGTTTACACCTAAAGAGAACCAAGAGGGTTGGACAAATGGACGATTTCCACATACAAAATTAAAATTGTGCCATAAAGGTGTACTATTACAAAATTTGAAGGTTCCTCCTATCCGACGTTCCACCGTTTTCCAGATTTTAATAGAGTTGGCCACAACCGGACCAAATTTATACTTATCCCCTTTTTTTCCTGTGCCAGTAAATAACATATCTTGGAGTCTATTTGGTTTAACCTTGTCAGCTTCAATCACTCTCCAAGAAACTGTAGATTGAGGATCAACCCAATTATGAAGAGCCTTAAGCTGGAACGACCAATAATACAGTTCAAAATTTGGTACAGCCAGTCCTCCTGCGCTATTAGGATGTTGTAATGTGGTAAGTTTAATTCTGGAGCATTTATCATTCCAGATAAATTTAGAAATTATGGAGTTAATCTCCTTAAAATAACCTGGAGTGGGAGAAAGTGGGTGCATAGAGAAAAAAAAATTAAATCGAGGTAACAAATTCATCTTAACAGTGAAGATTCTTCCTTGAAGAGAGACTTTAAGATTCTTCCATTTTTGAATGTCATTTTTGACCTTAACTAAAATATTATTAAAATTGTCTCTGGCAATCTTATGAATGTTTTTATATATGGTAATGCCCAAATAGATGAAAGATTCCTTAATAGGGATAAATGAGGGAATAGAAGAATTGACTTTAACATTGTTAATTGGCATTAAAGCAGATTTGCTCCAATTTATTTTATATCCTGATAAGCTACTAAAATTATCAAATTCCTTAATTATACTAGAGACTGCAACATCAAAGTGGTCTAAATATAGAATAATATCATCAGCGTATAACGAAATACTATGATTATGATCATGAATCTTAATCGATACTTCAGATTTCCTGATGGCTTGTGCTAAGGGTTCAAGAGATAGACAAAACAATAAGGGGGAAAGCGGACATCCCTGCCTCGTTCCCCGCTGCAAAGGGAACGGGGGGGAAATAATATTACCAGTTATGACTGATGCTGCAGATGAGTGGTATAATGTCTTAATCATAGAAATAAAGTGTTCGCCGAAGCCGAAACATTGCAGAACTGCCCACATATAATTCCACTCTAGCCTGTCAAAGGCTTTTTCTGCATCAAGTGAAAAGACCGCACAAGGGGTCGGGTGGGAGTCTGCAAAGTCAAGAATATGAAGGAGTCGACGCATATTGTCAGATGCATTGCGCCCCTTGATGAAACCAGTTTGGTCCTCCTTGATCAGACTATGAATTACCTTCTCCATACGAAAAGCAAAAACTTTAGCATAGATTTTAAGATCATAAGCGAAATCGGTCTGTAGCTGGAACAATCTAATGGATCTTTCCCTTTTTTAAGAAGTAATGAAATCAGTGATGTTTTTTGATCTCTATGAAAAACCCCATGTTCAATTGTGTCATTGATCAAATAAATGTAATCGTTCTTATGACAGAAACATGAGATTTGTGGCTGTAAAGTTTATAAAATAATAACTAGAAGATAAGTGAAACCAGATCACCAAAGTCTGAAATCACGGTAGTTCGTATTTATGTGCTGAGCAACAAAGTTAGTTTCGACAGAAGAAGACGAGCGACAGAATATTTTCTGACTGTTTGGTATCTGCTTGGAAAGAATCTCATTATTAAGAGACGTTAAGTCTTTATTATGAGAGAGAAGCTAATTATGAGATGTTAAGTCATTATTATGAGAATTTATTAGATTAAATTATTGTTAAATTATACTGCTTTGTCTCTGAAACAAACAAACAAACACATTTCTACAGTTCAGTTTCAGACAGGCACTTTATGACACTATGCTGCATGAATCAATAACTTAATTCCCTTTATTTTTTCAGTTTATTAATTTTAAGGCGAGACACTGTGGGTGAACAGAGTAAAAAAATAACTAACATAAATCACCATACTTCCCACACTGATTAATTTCATTAAGAATTGTAAACCTTTTTTGTATTACAAATTTTCTCAAATGTTATATTTAGATATGCATTTGAGGCGCTATCTAATTAAATATGCACTAATTTGCATAAGATTCTAGAACAATTAAGAACATTGGATGAAGCCAGTTTCAAAATTCCTTTTTTTTTCTTTGACATATTAGATTCAAAGGTTTGTAGACATGGGGTTTTAGATATTTGTTTTATATATATATATATATATATATATATATATATATATATATATATATATAGTTAAGTCCATATGTATTTGGACACTGACACAATTTTAATACTTTCGACTCCAGAACAGAATGAAAAATAAGTCAAGTCAAGTCAAGTCACCTTTATTTATATAGCGCTTTTACCAATACAGATTGTGTCAAAGCACTTAACAATATCAAATTGGAGGACAGAGTGTCAGTAATATATAATGATAAGATTAAACACTCAATTTTCAGTTAAACGCATTTCATTATTGAATTCAGAGATGTCATTGTCTAGCTCAGTTTAGTTTAAATAGTATCTGTGCAATCAAATCGGCGATAATCGCTAGAAATTAGGTGTCCCCAACTGAGCAAGCCAGAGGCAACAGCGGCAAGGAACCAAAACTCCCTCTGTGACAGAATGGAGGAAAAAACCTTGGGAGAAACCAGGCTCAGTCGGGGGGCCAGTTCTCCTCTGACCAGACGAAACCCGCAGTTAAAAAATTTCAAGTTCTAACAATAGTAGTATTATGTAGTTAGGTATTGTATTATATTTTTAGTTATATTTTTTAGTTTTATTGTATTTTAATTGAGGTCTCTGGGGGTCATCTGGGTGTCCTGGTCTCCGCTGATGATCAGGCCTGCAGACATCATCTCTTGGTGCTGATCCACCATCTGATCATAGGAAAGAAACAGACAAATATTAGCGTAGATGCCATTCTACTTACGATGTAACGAGTACATCGTGTGTTATGGGGAGTGTTCCCGGTTCCGGTTGATCTAATTAATGCAGCCTAACAATCCTTTAACGGATTTGAATAATAGAAGCGTATTAGTGTGTTATGTGTACGCCAGGCTAAAGAGATGGGTCTTTAATCTAGATTTAAACTGACAGAGTGTGTCTGCCTCCCGAACAGTGTTAGGTAGATTGTTCCAGAGTTTGGGTGCTAAATAGGAAAAGGATCTGCCGCCCGCAGTCGATTTTGATATTCTAGGTATTATCAAACGGCCAGAGTTTTGAGAACGCAGCGGACGTGGAGGACTATAATGCGATAAGAGCTCGCTCAAGTACTGAGGAGCTAAGCCATTCAGGGCTTTATAAGTAATTAACAAGATTTTAAAATCTATCCGATGTTTGATAGGGAGCCAGTGCAGTGTTGACAGAACCGGGCTAATATGGTCATATTTCCTGGTTCTAGTAAGGACTCTAGCTGCTGCATTTTGGACCAACTGTAGTTTGCTGATCAAGCGTGCAGAACAACCACCCAATAAAGCATTACAATAGTCTAACCTTGAGGTCATAAACGCATGAACTAACATTTCTGCATTTGACGTTGAGAGCATAGGTCGCAATTTAGATGTTTTTGAGATGAAAAAACGCAGTTTTGCAGATGCTAGAAACATGGCTTTCAAATGAAAGATTGCTCTCGAACAGCACACCTAGGTTCTGTTCTAGGTTGTTACATGTGGGGTTTTTAGGTCCGATAATTAACACCTCTGTTTTTTCAGAATTTAGCAGTAAAAAATTACTCGTCATCCAGTTTTTTATATCGACTATGCATTCCGTTAGTTTCTCAATTTGGTGTGTTTCACCGGGCTGCGAAGAAATATAGAGCTGAGTATCATCAGCATAACAGTGAAAGCTAACACCATGTCTCCTGATAATATCTCCCAAGGGTAACATGTAAAGCGTGAAAAGTAACGGCCCTAGTACTGAGCCTTGAGGTACTCCATAGTGCACTTGTGATCGATATGATACCTCTTCATTCACCGCTACGAACTGATGGCGGTCAGATAAGTACGATTTGAACCATGCTAAGGCGCTTCCACTAATGCCAACAAAGTTTTGTAGTCTATTCAAAATAATGTTGTGGTCGATAGTGTCGAACGCAGCGCTAAGATCCAGTAGAACTAATAAAGAGATACAACCACGATCAGATGATAGAAGCAGGTCATTTGTAACTCTAATGAGAGCAGTCTCAGTACTATGATACGATCTAAATCCTGACTGGAATTCCTCACAGATATCATTTTTCTCTAGGAAGGAATATAATTGTGAGGATACTACCTTTTCTAGTATCTTTGACAGAAAAGGGAGATTTGAGATCGGTCTGTAATTAACTAGGTCTTTGGGGTCAAGTTGTGAAAAATAAAACAATCAAGATGAAATTGAAATTCAAAACTTAAGTCTTTGGGGAAAAACAGTTATTATACATCTGAAATGGATGCAGTCACCACATAACTAATGTCTGTGTTGTCAAAAAGGTACAGTAATCATTTGTTTTTTTTTATTTGTATGTTAATTTGTAGTATTTTTATATTTGTATAGATAATATTTAGTCCCTTTCAGAGTGTTAAATTACCTGTATTAACCTTTTCTATTTTGTATTTATTAAATCCATTGATATGAAATCCCTTTGACAACTTTGACCTCTGCTGAAAATACACTTCAAACCTGAAAATACAAAATCAAAATAAACAATTATAAACGCAACACTTTTTTTTTTGCCCCCATTTTTCTTGAGCTGAACTCAGAGATCTAAGACTTTTTCTATGTACACAAAAGGCCTATTTCTCTCAAATATTGTTCACAAATCTGTCTAAATCTGTGTTAGTGAGCACTTCTCCTTTGCCGAGATACTCCATCCACCTCACAGGTGTGGCATATCAAGATGCTGATTAGACAGCATGATTATTGCACAGGTGTGATTTAGGGTGGCCACAATAAAAGGCCTATTTGACTAAAATGGCTCTTTTGATGTGTGTTTGCAGGCCTGGAGAGTGTAACGTAAATTTGCCTTTTCCTGTTTCCGGGCTTCTACTCTGGATTTATGCACCGTGTCCACGAGGTAGCGCTTAACTGTATGTTGTTTAAATGACTCTTCAGTTCGTCGAGACAAAGGAGTTCTCTTTTCCCTTGATTGGATTAACTATTATCATGTTGAGAGGAACTAATCCAGACAATGAGGGTTTTGTCAGTTTTACCACCTCGTGATGGCTGTGTGGGGGAATCTTTAGATCCTGTTTTGGGAATGTGTTTATTCTGCAGCTTTTTGGTGGGTCTGTTCCGCAGAGGCCTTACACAATGAAGAACAGAATAACACATAAATCTCAGTCTCTCTTAAAAGTGTTACAGTCTCTTCTTCATCTTCCTGAACAAGAACTTCTGCTTTCCTTCATGAAAGACCAAGCAAACTACAAGTGACATATGCATTATAAGACAACTGAACATAATATGAAACTCATAAGAAAGCGCAATAATGTTGTTTATATCATGAAGCAACATGATATACAAGAATTAAACTTTCTGACATTGTTCTTTGGGGAGGAACTCCATCTTTGAGTTGATCTGAATCTCAGTTGAATCTGCTGGTTTTGAAGATGAACTTTATTCAGTGTGAAAACTTTAGATAATGTTTCTTTGTCATGTCGCCCATTATGACAGATTTACGCAATTATATTCTATTGCTTGATGCATTATTGTGTCACATTTGGGGATGACGCAGCATCAGACCTGAAAAATGATCTACTTACTGTGATATTTTATTGTATGACTGTGTAGAGAAGATGAATGATTGAAACTCTTCCCGCACTGATCACGTGTGTAGTTTCTTTCCAGTGTGGATCCTCTCATGTGTTTTCAGATTTGATGATACACTAAATCTCTTGTCACAGTGTGAACACTTGTAAGGTTTCTCTCCAGTGTGAATCCTCTGGTGCCGTTTTAAATTGCCCGCTGTAGTAAAAGTCTTCTCACACTCAAAGCACATGTACTCTCTCACAGCAGTGTGTATTTTCTCATGTATCTTCAAACTATGTAGATGTGAAAAACTCTTTCCACACAAATAACATGAATGTGGCTTCTCCTTTGAATGAACTCTCAGGTGTTTCTTCAGTTCTGCAGCTGTCAAAAATGTTTTCCCGCATTGATCACATGTGTACAGTTTCTCTCCAGTGTGAATCCTCTCGTGTATTTTCAGATGTCCTAACCGACTGAATCTCTTGTCACAGTGTGAACACTTGTAAGGTTTCTCTCCATTGTGAACTCTCATATGCTCCGTAAGTTCTTCTTTTTGTGAGAAACTCTTCCCGCACTGATCACATGTGTGTGTGGTTTCTCTCCAGTATGAACTCTCATGTGACGCTCAAGACTATATTTGCTTGTCAATCTCGTTCCACACTGAGTGCAGGTGAAAGATTTCTTGGCTCTTTTTTTCTTTAAATCTTTCTGAGTTTGAGAGCAACTCAAAGGTTTTTTTTCCAGTTCTGAAGTTATTTATTCCCTCAGCTTCACTCAATTCTTCATCCTCCTCATTTTCTTCAATCAACTCTGTTGTAACAGCAGAAAGTAGACAACATTTTGACACAGTGAATGAGGTACATTGATCTTCAAATTATGATTTTTAAAACATTATAGGCACAAATCCCATGTTTCTAAAGGGAGAACTATTAAGTATGTTTGATCACAGTTGCACAGTTATATAACATAAGTAATTTTGTTTAAAAAAAAAAGTTTACAGAAAGTGTCCCTTATTATTTGATTATTCAGCTATATTACTGCAGAGCTCTACAGATCTTCCCAATTACAACACACACTCTAAATCTGCTTGAGGTTTTATAACCATCAGCACTATTAATAAAGAGAGAAGAATAAACACCGACCTGTTTGTTGTTCAGTATCTTCAGTGTGTTTGATTCTGCAGGGTTCTGGATCTCTCATCTTCTCTCTGTCCTCTTTAATAAACTCAGCTCTTCCTGATGCTCTGATGCTCGTCTTCACTTGTAAACTGATGGGAATATTCCAGCATTTACTGCTGAATGTGTGATTGTTGTGAGGAGCTTCACTGAACATGAATTTCTGTGTGGAAGAAGCAGATTTGCCAAAATCAACAAGAAATCAGTTTATTTATTTTGAACTAATTTACTAGGGGTGTGCAGCGGAGCCATTATTTGTATCTGCATCTGTGACAATCTCAAAAATATTTGTATCTGTATCTGTCTTCGGATAGATCCGGAAGTGGGCGTGGCTTAAACCGGAAGTTCGTCAAATTACGTGAAAATACCATTTTACATGCAAATCTGTTCGATTCGTAGTTTTCATTTAACAAATAAGCCTTGTATAACTAAAGAAAGTATTATTTTTTTATTAAAAACTTCTATTTAAAACTTTATCAAAAAAAAAAAAAAACTTTATTCTTCTTATTTTCCAGTGAACCTTTGTGTACAAATTTGACAAGAGACAAGCATCCACAATCTTAAATAAGAGCACTAGTAGAAAAAAAGCTGGGAAAAAAAAAATTTAATTAGAAATGGAAAGGAAGTGTTCAGTAGCCTACTCGTAGCAGAATGACAATAAATATCACTTTAAGTAACTTATGTGTTGCAGGAGTCTGTGATCATTTACAAGTTTTTTTTTTTTAATCAACAGAGCACAACAAATCATTTGGACCAAAAGCCTTGATCAAACATGCTTTTCTTTGTCTTGTATAATTAAATGTAATGCCATTCACGAAAAGGGCTAATGTAATGCATTTTTACAGTTGGATTTCGAAAAGGTTTGAGGTTAGGACCATTTTTAGGATATTTTTGTCAAGTTGATATAACTCCAGACAAAGCTCTGATTTCTGAGAGACACACATAAACCCCAACGCGGCTATTGATTTGCGCTCATTTCATTATAGGCTATAGTTTACACTCATTCACTTTACACAGACCCATAGTCAGCTATGAGGTCCAGACCCCTTTCATGTTCAAAAATAAAATTTGAAAACATATGAAAAATTATTTAAAATCATGCCGTTGAATAAATTCATGTGGCTGACTCGCAGCAGCTGCGAAACACAGGAGTGAAGTGCAGCCTCCGCTCAGCCATGTTGCCAGATCTGGTTATTATAAGCAGGCACGTGCACACATAGACATAAAAGGGGGCTTGAGCACCTGCCCTTTTTCGTCCTCGAGAGAAAGTGCCCTTTTTTCTAGGTTTTATTATTTTTTTTAATAAATGAATATATGTATATATGTGTGCGTGTGTGTTTCTGTTTGCGCACAGCTTTCCCTGTCAAACAAATAAAAAAAAAAATCAGGTCGGGTCAGGAAATGAGATTGTCGCATTACAATGCCTTTCACCCTCCACGTCTCGGCGCAGGCGTGCGCAGCACAGCAGTGTAGCACACATTATTGATCGGCACATGCACATCACAGACAGGCAGAGAACCGCAGAAGTGAAGCCCTCCCTCCCTCTCCAGCTGTGTTTGTCTTGGTGTGGAGGTGAGTGGTGATAAACAAAAGACTAAGCTACCTGTGCCTCGAATTTACAACTAATTATCCAAAAGGCAAATATAGTTCATTTGTCTTGCTAACATCCATGACTCACGAGAGAGCTACCATGTAAATTAGCTGAAGTTTAGCTGAGGCAATAGGAAGTCTAGTAGGTTAGACCAGTGTGTGTTCTTTTATTGCATGATTCAGTTTATTAAAATGCATTTAGATTAAGAATGATCACAAAATTCAAAATATGGGGGCAGAAATGTATATATTTATATAATTACATCAGTATCACGTGATGACTGACGTTTTGTTTTTCCACCAAAAAGCAACAGGATTACAAATGTGATATTGATTTTATACAGCAGTTCAATAAACAAGAATTTAATATTAACACACTTACGTTTTAGATACAATATTAACTGTTTTTGTTCTATTTCGCCAACTAATATAATTTCAATTTGTGTTTTTTTCCTGAATGAATCAACCATTTAAATGATTCGGTTCAGTCGCAATGACTCACTTATTAACAGTGACTTGCTGCCACCTGCTGGCAGTTTTAATTTCACATTTAAAGTAACTTTTCTTTTTTATTATTATTATTATTATTATTTTTTTTTTTTAATATAATTTCAAATATCAGTATTCGACGTTTTATGTTTAAAGTATCTAAACATTATTTCTTCATTTGTAACTGCAGGTTAAATGCATTCATGTCCTGCATTAAACAGTGCGTAAATGCATCTAAATGCCACTTCTAATGCAGCTTCTGTGTTTTCTCTGCAGTGCAAATATTAATTTTGTCAATACTGATTTAATTTGCTTGGTAACAGCTTAAACAGGGTGTCTACAGATATGAACAAGTTAGATTTAAGACTTTCTAAGACCTTTTTAATACCACTTTATGTAAAATTTAAGACCAAACCTGTGAAGGAAATACACATTATATTACATACGTAAATGTAATATTTAATGTGTTTTTAAATTTAAAAAGAAAACAAAATATCATCGCTGTCAAAAATGCTATTTATTATTACGATATACAGAGAACTTTTCATATCTGCAGACAATATCCCACACAAAATATCCTTCAAAAGCTCCACATCAGCAATATTTTTGGTGGTGTAAATGAAGCAATATTTTCATCAGTTTTCTATTCAGCATTTACATATTTAAATCTGCATGATTTTAACATTTACCCCAGGTTGTTATTTACCTCCATAAAGTCCAATATTTTTTAACCTTATTAAATGTATGCGTCATCTTTCATGTCAAATTCTTACAATTGATGAGGAAATTTAATATACACAACAGGGCTGTTAGCAATCAAATTAAATAATTTGCACTACAAATTTACAACCGCAATAAATAATGTTATGAGATTAATGTTTTAAATACATTTTTTTTGAATATACAAATAAGAAATGTTGGTGGAAAAATGCATACTTTTAAACTAACTAAACCACCAGTAGGTGGCGGTAATTCATTCAACCGATTCATTCAAAACACTGAATCATTCAGGAACAATAATGCGAGTGCTGCTTGGAGAATGTGCAATACTTCTGATCTTTGTTTGGAACTATTTTCATTGGTGAAATAGAACAAAACAGTTAATATTCTGTCTAAAATGTAAGTAACTACTTAACTACTTGTTTCTTGAGCCAAAATCAATGTAACATTTGCAATCATGAAAATATTTAGCAAAATAGTCCCCTTGTCTTGGTATGTTATCATCATCATGTTATAAATAAACTAAACATTTTGAATTTTTACCTCAGTATGTTTGTTCTGTGAGTTTCTTTATGTTTGCCGTTATGCTCATTTGATTTGATTTCTCCATATAAGTCTCTCTCAGAGACAGGCAGCATGAGCCTCAACAGTGCAACATTGATACCAGAAATACACTATCCATTATCAATCGCTGTTTACGCTGAATGTAATAAAATGTCACTTAAGTTTTAATCAAGCTATTTGTCCCGTCGGGCAAGTAAAATCCTTGAGCAATTTTTCAGTAAACTTGCATTAACCCATTTAAAGCAGCTAGGAGGCTTGTCAGCGAGCTGGTGGTATTCGCAGTAACTATGGGGGAATCTTCCGTCTGTCCAATGATTGTAAACAGTTACTGGGTCCGTCAGACTGGTGAAACATTTGCGGTAATGAGCCCGAAGATATTTAAGACCCACTGAATCTGAATTTAAGACTTTTTAAGGACCCGCGGCCATCCTGTTAAATGTTTTTTCTAATTGACTGATTCAATTGAAGAATTTGACTGAAAATATGATGCACACTTATGCAGGGTTTTATGCAGGTAAAAATGCCCATAAAAGGTAAAAAATCAAATTAAACTTATTGGAAAAGATTAATTTCTATCACTGCTGTCAACTGATCACCACAGAATATGCAGAATATCAAAAACTTTAGGAGTCAGCTGTCCACAGTAGTCCTTAAGATATCAGAACAATAACACACTCAGCAAATATTGTCTATCTTTATCGATAAAATCCCAGAAAATATTGATATTTTTTTTTTGTCAATATCGCACACCCCTAATACAGGTGGCATCTCAATAAATTAGAATGTCATGGAAAAGTTAATTTATTTCAGTAATTCAACTCAAATTGTGAAACTTGTGTATTAAATAAATTCAATGCACACAGACTGAAGTAGTTTAAGTCTTTGGTTCTTTTAATTGTGATGATTTTGGCTCACATTTAACAAAAACCCACCAATTCACTCTCAACAAATTAGAATACTTTATTAGACCAATAAAAAAATAACATGTTTAGTGAATTGTTGGCCTTCTGGAAAGTATGTTCATTTACTGTATATGTACTCAATACTTGGTAGGAGCTCCTTTTGCTTTAATTACTGCCTCAGTTCGGCGTGGCATGGAGGTGATCAGTTTGTGGCACTGCTGAGGTGGTCTGGAAGCACAGGTTTCTTTGACAGTGCCCTTCAGCTCATCTGCATTCTTTGGTCTCTTGTTTCTCATTTTCCTCTTGACAATACCCCATAGATTCTCTCTGGGGTTCAGGTCTGGTGAGTTTGCTGGCCAGTCAAGCACACCAACACCATGGTCATTTAACCAACTTTTGGTGATTTTGACAATGTGGTCAGGTGCCAAATCCTGCTGGAAAATGAAATCAGCATCTTTAAAAAGCTGGTCAGCAGAAGGAAGCATGAAGTGCTCTAAAATGTCTTGGTATACGGGTGCAGTGACTTTGGTTTTCAAAAAAACACAATGGACCAACACCAGCAGATGACATTGCACCCCAAATCATCACAGACTGTGGAAACTTAACACTGCACCCTTTCTCCAGACTCTAGGACCTTGGTTTCCAAATGAAATACAAAAATACTTGCTCTTATCTGAAAAGAGGACTTTGGACCACTGGGCAACAGTCCCGTTCTTCTTCTCCTTAGCCCAGGTAAGACGCCTCTGACGTTGTATGTTGTTCAGGAGAGGCTTAACAAGAGGAATACGACAACTGTAGCCAAATTCCTCGACACGTCTGTGTGTGGTGGCTCTTGATGCCTTGACCCCAGCCTCAGTCCATTCCTTGTGAAGTTCACCCAAATTCTTGAATGGATTTTGCTTGACAATCCTCATAAGGCTGTGGTTCTCTCGGTTGGTTGTGCATCTTTTTCTTCCACACTTTTTCCTTCCACTCAACTTTCTGTTAACATGCTTGGATACAGCACTCTGTGAACAGCCAGCTTCTTTGGCAATGAATGTTTGTGGCTTACCCTCCTTGTGAAGGGTGTCAATGATTGTCTTCTGGACAACTGTCAGATCAGCAGTCTTCCCCATGATTGTGTAGCCTAGTGAACCAAACTGAGAGACCATTTTGAAGGCTCAGGAAACCTGTGCAGGTGTTTTGAGTTGATTAGCTGATTGGCATGTCCCCATATTCTAATTTGTTGAGAGTGAATTGGTGGGTTTTTGTTAAATGTGAGCCAAAATCATCACAATTAAAAGAACCAAAGACTTTAACTACTTCAGTCTGTGTGCATTGAATTTATTTAATACACGAGTTTCACAATTTGAGTTGAATTACTGAAATAAATTAACTTTTCCACGACATTTTAATTTATTGAGATGCACCTGTATATTTAACGTTTTGTTTAGAAAAAATAAATAAATATGAGAAGTGCCCTTTTTTCCACTTGAGCCCTTGCCTCTCAAAATGTCTGTGCACGTCCCTGATTATAAGCGTCGCTGGATTTGTTTTAATACTTAATGTAACAGCCTTAATAAAGTAATTAGGCATTAATAAAGTGGGAAGATGAAGGTTGAGGTTAGAGATTCTGTATTAGGGCTGTGCGATTAATCGAAATCTAAATAAAATCGCGATTTGAGCTTGCGCGATTTCTAAATCGCTTTATAGCACGATTTTTTCCACGCGCCCGGCCCCAGCCTCCCACAGTATGCTATCCGATCCAATCAAAATGCAGCGCGCATTCTATAATTCAAGAAATCGTGATAGGGTTTTTTTGTCCATATCGCACAGCCCTATTCTGTATCCTATTTTCAAAATACAAGATTTAAACTTATTTTGGTGCATTTTTCAGGAGATTGGTTGTGTTTGTTTTTTGTAGCAATATCTGGCAACACTGCTTCGCCGGCGCTGACAGGCAGCAATCAAAAAAGGAGCGCGCGGATAGTTTATTGCTGAGGAGACCACATTTAGACAAACACAATGATCACCATGATATTATCTGTATGAAACTGTGTCAAACGCTATCAAAGCAGTACTAGCCATTATTATTGCAGACCTCACTAATGCAGTGCTGTTCCAGCAAACATGTGATTGTTTCTGCCGAATATTTTTTCTGTTATTCGGATAAATTCGTTATTCGCTTTGAAGCCATTATCCGTGCCTTTCCGAATAAGGCATTCGGCTTCAGGGACATCCCTATAATTTACACATTTAGGCATTAATATAAGTAAAGCAGATGTTCTCCAAATTCTATCTTTGATGCCTTGAAAATACAAAGTGTTGTCCAGGGCCGGTTCTAGACATTTGGAGGCCCCCCACCCCTAATAAAAAGCACCTGAAACAAATATGATTCCTATCCTTTTTATTTATAGATTTCATTTTAAAATGTGTATAGTTTTACTTGCGTAGTACCAGTCAAGAGTTTAGACACATTACTGTTTTTAATGTTTTTGAAAGAAGCCTGCATGTTTTATGATCATCAAGCCTGCATTTATTCGATCAGAAATACAGAAAGAACTAAAATATTGTGAAACTTACTTTTTTTTAATTAAAAAAATAAATTAATAAAAGAGCGGTTTTCTATTTTTACTATACTTAAAATATCTATTTATTTGAGTCATAGCTTAATTTTAAACATCAAATTTAACACATCCTTATGAATAAAAGTATTAATTTATTTAAAAAACAAAAACGAAAAATAATACTGACCCACTGAATGTCACGTGTCGGCCCGTCTGAGTTCCTGTTTGTCCTTATTTGGTTTAGTTCCTGTTCTTGTTTGTTAATTATCTTTCATTGTCCCCACCTGATTTGGATTATGTTGTTTGCTCTTTTGTTCCCTACCATTTATAAGTCCTCAGTTTTCCCCTTGTGTTTGTCTCATCTTAACGTCAATGAATGGAAAGTGAGTTAATGTTAATTCATTCTCCAAGTCCTTTATTTCAGTTCAACTATAACCACACATCCGTGACACTGAATTGCAAACTTTTGAACAGTATTGTTACAAAAGATTTCTATTTTAAATAAATAAGTTTTTTTTTTCTGTAGACTATTTTTGAGCAAATAAATGTATAGCTTGATAGGCATATGATACTTCTTTAAAAAAACATTAAAAACTGTAATGTGTCCAAACTTCTGACCGGTATTATATGTATATATTAATCCAACTTTATCTAAGATTTGCTGAGGATGTTATTATAGCCATGATATTATTATTATTATTATTATTATTATTTTGCAGTAATTGTTGCAGTAATTAACTCACAGTTCCTGAATAACACTTCAGTAAATGAACATTAGTGATTTTATCATTATTTTGTCCTAGCTGGGTATGGGCAAAATTTCCCACTCCCATTTAACCAATATTAACTACAGATATTGTGTTGCTACCTTAAATATGCACTACATAGCCTACAATAATATTAACATTAGTAATATAATAACATTATATAACATTAGTTAATTGAAACAAGAAGTAAGTGTTATGTACCCCCGGCCCGTGGCATAGGAGGAATAGGCAAATGCTAAGGGTGTCACTGATCTCTAGGGGCGCCAAAATGAGTGAAGTTTTTTTTTTAAAAATGTTATTACCAATACTACTTCAATACTACAAATTGATAAAATTAAATGTTACAAAAAAAGTAATCGTCCCACAAAAACATAACTATTTTATTGCTTTCCTCAGTTCGACGCATGATCAATCTTCCCCCCCGCGCAGACGCACTTCCACATACATCAGTTACCTGATTGTGATAGATGTCCACTAATAAATTATCACTATGTCAAAAAGACTGAAGTAATGTAGTGAATGATGATGATCATATAAGTAAACTAAAATGCATGAACGTTTAGCCAATAATTCTTATATTGATGTCTTTAGAGACCCGCACCTATATATCCAGCATGGGTGAATCTCTAACTGAAACATCGCGTCGTCATTGTGTATCAAACAGTGCCCCTCAAGGAATAAAGATGCATTGCACTTCTTGAGTCATCAGATATGTATAGTTGCGCAGGAAAAATACTTACACATTTACATACATCGGGTCTCTAGAGACACTATACACTTTTTACACGTTTGGATCCTAAGGAATGAATGGTGCTAAGCTAAACGCTAGCATAGTTGCGCCGTGTGCTAGAGTGATTAAGTGCATGCACTGAGACGGGAGAGGTACGTATCAACTCGTCTAAGTTGAGGGAAGAACATATTAGAATATGGAAAACCGGTGGCGTTTTCCTTTAATGCATTTTTCCTTACAAATTGTATCAGCATAGCAATTCGAGTAAATGTGTAAAAGGTGTGGCATGATGCCATACTTAGAACAACGTGCATATGTTAGAATTGTAACATAAATTATCAAGTCTAGTTATTCTTATTTCTTCATTGCAAAACGCTAAAACTGGCACCATTTTGGAGAGAAATGGGCTCTCATTTTAACCCATATCATGGTGTGTGATGCTGAACTATGTGTTTCTAATGGTGTTTTTTAGTTCTACTCTAGTGCATAAATGAACATACTTTAAAGAACTTGAACTCTTCTGTTTTGCAAATCCTTTTTTTGATTCATCTTAGGAAATATTGTAATATTTTGAGATACTGATTTTTGACTTTCATTAGATGTAAGCTCTAATAATCAAAATTAAAACAAAACAAACTTTTGAAATTTATTATTTTACATGTAATGAATCTAGAATATATGAAAGTTTCACTTTTTGAAATAAGTTACAAGAAAACATTAACTTTTTCACGACATTCTAATTTATTGAGATGCACCTGTAAATGGGGATGATTGTACTGAGAATAATGTTCATCTTTTCTTCAACTGAATACTGTTTCCGTGCTGTTTTGATGTATTTTAAAGAATTGGCAGTTAAACTGCAGGATGATAGATATTCTTCATTATTTATGACAAACAACATAATGTGAATTATAGAATGTACAACGTTTTTTAAAATATATAAATTGCAGTGTACAGCATTTATTATGAGGGGGTAGAATTCACAGCTCAGTACTCACTACTCAATACTCATGAGTATTTTTAAATAGGCTACTCTTTTACTCTTACTCAAGTAGTTTTTTAATCCCGGGGCAGTCGTGAACATGTAATTTACAGTATAACGAGGATGTGACGTAAAACACACAATCTGATGAATGGATAAATCAAAAGTGGATATGATATGTGTCTGAATATTAAAGCACAAACAGACTGCTATATCTGATGTATCTGCGTGTCTCTGAGTGGCGTTGTTTTATCTACTACATACTGAAGTACGCATGACACTAATGGTGTTTTCAGCGTCTACATAAACATGAACATCACCAGAGCTGCTCTGAGAGAAAACACAAATAAACATTTACTAGTTTTATTTGAGAAAAACATGGTCAAATACTCTCTGAAACTCAAAGGACCACTACAACCCGTCAAAATAAAAGTTTGATTTAACTTGAAGTTATGACAGCTCGTATGTGTTTGCACACAATAGCAAATACTTAAACTAATAACAAAACAAACTTACAGTTGCTGTTATGTTGTAAGTAATCTTAATGATTCCTAAATGTATCTACTTTCGGAAGGCCAAATAAAGTGCTTTTGCTTTCACCTAGAAACACAGCTTCTCCCTGTTACACTACTGCGGTTACTGAAACCACACCTTACGCAAATATTTCCACATTGTGACGTAGACATGTGGGGGCGTGTTTGAATGAGGCGTTTTAGGGGGGCGTGGCAGAATCTTCTTAGATAAAGAATATCTCTTTGGTTTTGAGACTTTAGTCTTTGCAACTTCAGGGGTCTTATCTATGCACGAACAGCTTGTAACACTCCAAAGAGAAAGCAAAACTTCAAATCGCATCATATGACCCCTTTAAAACATTAATTAACATATGTTATAGTTTTATTTATATTTATTTATTATTTTTTTGTTTTACTTTTATTCATTTATTTTTCAGAAGGGAGACTTCAATTCTTTAATTTAAATGGTTTTGAGTTAATAAAGGATTTGTTCACTCAAATAACTTGTTTTTATTCTTTTAAGATTCATTGTTACTGATAAGAATTATTGTTTAAAGGGGTCATATAATGCTATTTCCACTTTTACAAGTTGTTTGTACTGAAATGTGTGTTGGCAGTGCCTGCACACAACCATCCTATAATGATAAAAATCCATCCAGTGTTTTTTTTTTTAATCTCCTAATATGTTTCCCTCTGTCTCAAATCAAGCTGTTCGTCTTGTGACGTCACAAGATCAGAGGCCCCTCCCACGATTGTTAATTGACAGGAGCGTTTCAACACAGACCCGCCCTGAGCGAGCTGTCATCATAGTCCGCCATTGTTGATACGCTGAAGCAGAATGGCATCTAATGATCGTGGTGTTCTGTTCTTGGGTGTAATAACGAACACAGCAGTCGTTTTGATGTTCCTAAATCAGAACCGCTGAAGACACAGTGGCTGAGTTTTGTTTTCGAAGGGAATAGTCCCCACGAGCAACCTCAATTCTTTCATGTTTGCGTGAATCATTTCTCACCAGACTGCTTTATAAACGAGGGTCAGTTTAAAGCTGGTTTTGCCAAGAAGCTGCTCCTGAAAAAAGGATCGGTACCAACTATTCGTGTTCCTGCTGCACCTCCAGAAGAAGTGAGTGTAACGTTTTATTAACCTTTATATTAATCTTTGCTAATCGCTTACATGTTTCACCATGAATGTGGCTAAAGTTTACACTAACTTTCATTACGTGAAATCAAGTGTTCATTACGTGAAATCAAGTGTACATTACGGCATGTTTTCTATGTACGACGTTCTCAATATAATTCATAATCCCACATTTGTAATGAACAACGTGTTATGGTTATTATGATATTATAAACTGTGTACGCTGTGGTAAAGTTAACGTGGTAACAGTACATGGTTGCACAGTGTCCTCAGAAACTCCCGCTGCCATTCTTCCGCCAAAAGATACCCTCAACTGTTGTCAAGGCAACACTCCATGTGTGTTGTGTCACGCCCCACAGAGCAGAGGGGCGGGGTGAGCAGAGCAGCTCATGATCATTTAAAGGCACATGCACTGAAATGGCGTGCTGAACAGAGAGCTGTTTTTGACCAGGTAAAATGAGTGTTTTCTTACAATACTAACGGGAATTTTTAATTAAAGTATATTACAAACTTTTCATTTAGACCCTAAAGAATCATATTAACTTGTACAAAAATGGCATTATATGACCCCTTTAATACATACCATGAAACCATGATATTTTCTGAGACGATTATCATACTGTGAAAATCTCATATAGTTACAACCCTATACTCAGAACACAAGAGCCATACTCAATTACCTCTTTATACACATACGATACTCAATCACCTCTTTATACATGTACGGTACTCAATTACCTCTTTATACACGTACGATACTCAATCACCTCTTTATACATGTACGGTACTCAATCACCTCTTTATACACGTACGGTACTCAATTAGAAGGTAATTACTGTGATTCAGCAAAAGGTCCCACATTCCTAATGTTGTAGCTCACATTCAGTAAGTCAGTCTGGCCTCAGCATTTACTACAACTTTGTAAAAATCATTCATTTGAATTAATAACTGGACGTAGTTCACGTTTTGTTTTTGCACGATGACTGGAATTTGTAGACGGTCCCTTAAACAACATTAGCGCTTATCTACACAGAGCTACACATATCTGACACGAGAACAGAAAACATTAAATAAGTAAGACTTTACAATAACTAATAATAATACTGAACCTAAAACTAAGTTTAAAAGCGACTATAATAAATGTGATCTGCCAAAGATAAATGAATAAAGAGAAGATCGCGTTAGCAGCAATGCATTACACTCAGTGATCACGAGACATTCAGTAACAGCACATTATCAGTCCAAACCATAGACTGTAAAAAAGATGGACGACGCATCTCCGCTTCCATCCACTATAGAAAAGTGAAGCGAATACATCTCAGTATGGCCGCTGCCATCTTGAGTAAATGACGTCATTTGGAGCCCGAGTCTGCGCAGTAGAGATTCGTTTGGAGCCAGAGTCTGCGCAGTAGAGTCGAGAGGTGGAGCCGCGGAATCAAACTCCCGCCCAAACTCCCGCAGACCCAATCAACAATAACGACACGCCCCGTTTTTATAGCATCAAATTACTAGCTAAAATCAAACGTATCACAAAAATGAACAATTGAACATATATCAGCGTGATAACAATTACCTTAAATGACCAAAACCATATTTCGGAAAACTGTATTGGAAGTGTAATTAATTTTTTTATTTGGACTGGAGTCCCATTCGTTTACATGGAGAGGGCGGGGTTTATGACCTGTACTGCAGCCAGCCACCAGGGGGCGATCATACAGCCCGCAGCTTCACTTTTAAGGACGAGTGAGACACACCCGGTCCAAACATGGAAAATGTGTCTGATGTTTGTGTTTCTATGTGAAACACCGTGAATTACTGACCTCTCCTCAGACTCGTCCGAAAGCTTTATGACTCGCTCCTTTATCAGACAATGACTTTACAGACAGCGTTTGTTCAGCGGGGTTAAGTTGGTTTTGTTTTCGATATTCGTGACACATTCTTTTTCGGTATTTTCGCTCTATATAATAAGCACTGTCCCGCACAAGCCGCGCAATGTGCATTAAACCTGGAGAGCTCGCTCTCAGCGGAGCTTTCAGTAAGGGACCGTGGGGAAAGTGCAAGTTTTCTTCGTTTTTTGCTACAGCTCAGTGGGCGTTGTTTTTGCAATAGCTTCGTAGTTAAAGGGCCTATAGACATGAAACCTGTGTCAATCAGCAGAGGGGGACAGTGGACATCTTTCACAACCTTCCATTTCACCCCTAGTGGCTGATTAAGGAATTGCATGTCCAAAATTAACATTGTTTTTGTAATAACTTTCGTCAGCAGGAAGATAGAGACATGAGAACAGTGTCAATCAATAGAGGGGGACAGTGGACATTTTTCACAACCTTCCATTTTACCCCTAGTGGCTTATTAGGGAATTGCATGTCCAAAATCAACCTTCTTTTTGTAATAACTTTCGTCAGCAGGAAGATAGAGACATGAGACCAGTGTCAATCAATAGAGGGGGACAGTGGACATTTTTCACAACCTTCCATTTTACCCCTAGTGGCTGATTAAGGAATTGCATGTCCAAAATTAACCTTCTTTTTGTAATAACTTTAGTCAGCAGAAAGATAGAGACATGAGACCAGTGTCAATCAACAGAGGGGGACAGTGGACATTTTTCCCAACCTTCCATTTTACCCCTAGTGGCTGATTACGGAATTGCATGTCCAAAATTAATATTCTTTTTGTAATAACTTTTTACATCAGGGAGACAGAGACATGAAACCTTTTTCAATCAATAGAGGGGGACAGTGGGCATCTTTCACAACCTTCCATTTTACCCTTAGTGGCTGATTACGGAATTGCATGTCCAAAATTAACATTGTTTTTGTAATAACTTTAGTCAGCAGAAAGATAGTGACATGAGACCAGTGTCAATCAATAGAGGGGGACAGTGGACATTTTTCACAACCTTCCATTTTACCCCTAGTGGCTTATTAGGGAATTGCATGTCCAAAATCAACCTACTTTTTGTAATAACTTTCGTCAGCAGGAAGATAGAGACATGAGACCAGTATCAATCAATAGAGGGGGACAGTGGACATATTTCACAACCTTCCATTTTACCCCTAGTGGCTGATTAAGGAATTGCATGTCCAAAATTAACATTGTTTTTGTAATAACTTTAGTCAGCAGAAAGATAGAGACATGAGACCAGTATCAATCAATAGAGGGGGACAGTGGACATATTTCACAACCTTCCATTTTACCCCTAGTGGCTGATTAAGGAATTGCATGTCCAAAATTAACATTGTTTTTGTAATAACTTTAGTCAGCAGAAAGATAGAGACATGAGACCAGTGTCAATCAATAGAGGGGGACAGTGGACATTTTTCACAACCTTCCATTTTACCCCTAGTGGCTTATTAGGGAATTGCATGTCCAAAATCAACCTACTTTTTGTAATAACTTTCGTCAGCAGGAAGATAGAGACATGAGACCAGTGTCAATCAATAGAGGGGGACAGTGGACATTTTTCACAACCTTCAGTTTTACCCCTACTGGTAGAAAAGAGAATTGCATGTCCAAAATTAACATTATTTTTGTAATAACTTTAGTCAGCAGAAAGATGGTGACATGAGACCAGTATCAATCAACAGAGGGGGACAGTGGACATTTTTCCCAACCTTCCATTTTACCCCTAGTGGCTGATTACGGAATTGCATGTCCAAAATTAATATTCTTTTTGTAATAACTTTTTACATCAGGGAGACAGAGACATGAAACCTTTTTCAATCAACAGAGGGGGACAGTGGACATCTTTGTGCACTGGTGACTTGGGCTCGTCATTGCAGCTTGAAGCAATTTGTACTTTAATTTAGTAATGGCATTTTCCACCAGGGAGATATGAAAGCAGTGTCAGTTAATAGAGGGGGACAGTGGTCAACTTACACAACCTCACATTTAATCCTTATTGTTGCACAAGGTAGTTGCATTTACAAATCGTACCTTATTTACATCCTTACAATGACGAAATTTAAGTAATGCAGAATTTTCCTGTTAGTACTGTAAACTAATTAGAAATAACAACAGCCAACAGTACAATAGCCAATAGCCTTTGACAGAACTGGTATTTATACACTGATTAAAAATATATACTGATTTTAAAATTGACTGATTTTAACATTTATAAGGAACTGATCAAAACAAACAACAACAACAACAACAACAACAAAAAAACATACAAGAGTAAACAATATATTTTAACACCTACATTTGTACAGTACTTTTTACTTACAGAAAACACACAACCACTTTCTTGTCTTCCATTTGTGTACCTCTTTTTTCGTCATGCCGAGACAGAGTGGTACCATCTTTCGCAGTTAAAGATTGTCACAAGTAAACTTAATTTTTAATTATATTGAACATATTAAGTTAAAAATGTACTGTACTACATTCTTTTAATACCCCATTAATAAGAAAGTAATAGTAATGTCAGCATAAAAACATCAAATTAAAATGTACACAATTGAACATACAGTAAAAATATTAAAACTTTTTTATCATTATTTACCTAAAGCAATGTAATGTCATTTCTAGATTAACTGCATACTAATTATCTATTTAGTTGAAATAATTTAACATTTGAGATCTACAGATTGTATAATAGCTCATCTAATTACTAATTTCTCATTGAAAAGGACACAAACCCATGTGTTCAGACCCACGCTTCCAACTGGAGATTCTTTTCCACACAGGGAGCAATGCTGTTTGGGGTTGAATACTGAAAATACAATATCACAAATCAAAGTTTTATTTTAACCGTTAGGTCAGACGGACCAGTGTATCGACAAACAGATAGACAGACAGACAGACATATAGGTAGATGGACGGATGGATGAGACATAGAGACATACATATAGATGATTAAATGGATGGACAGACAGACAGATGTATAAATAGCTGGACAGATGGATGGATAGACACAAAGTGGTGACCAGTGTTATTGGCTAAAAATGATTTTAATTCTGTTATTTCTGTTTATTGGAGTAGTGTGTCAGTACGAAATATCAGTTTACATTTCCAAACATATATTTTGCCATTAATTTTAACAAATCAGTGAAATGTTTGCCTGGCAACAACCAGTGCTCCACACAGACATCTGATTTACTCCATAATCATTGAGTCTGTCTGAAATGACATTAAGATTAATTGAGACAGAATAAATCCTGAAGAACTGTGGCAATTTATCCAAGATGTTTAAATAACCCTTGTGAACTTGTGTAAAAACACAGTAAAATGAAGATGCTGTCAAAAATTGTCATAAATATAATTTATTTATCAATTAACTTCTGTTAACTAAAGTAAATCAACATTTGGTGTGACCATACTTTGTGTTTAACTCAGCTTTTGACCTCGGTGCACTTGCGCATAGTTTCTCAGGAGCTTTGCAGGTAGCTTTCTTGAAGCGTCTTGGAGATGTTGCTACAGTTCTTCTGGATTTATTCTGTCTCAGTTTGTTCAGTTTCTTCATGTCATTTCAGACAGACTGGATGATGATGAGATCAGATCACTGTGTGGAGCACAAAATTCTGACTGCATTATTAAAAGTAATTGCTAAATGAAAGTGTGGAAATGTACGCTTAAATTTTCTACTGACAGCTACAGATAAAGATATAGATAACTGACTTTAAACAATTTAAAGCTTCTGAAAATTATAGTGTTCTAATAATTTTTTTCACCACTGTGTAGATGAGCGTATGGTTAGAGTAAGAGAGGTAGATGGATAGATTTACTAGCAGGAAGACCATAATTAATACATAAATGTGCGCAGACAATCAGGGGCCAAATAAATCTTTGATCTTAGACAATTTCGTTCTTATAGACCTTTCATTCGTTATTCTGTCATGACACAATAGTTATTAAAACAATTTAGAATTTTAAGCATCAGGAAGATACTAGTTAATTAAATGGCCATGCGGGATGGCAAGTTGACCTATATGTGTGGAATACAAAATCCAGGCTTAACAAAACATACACCAAAAACACCACAGTTCTGCAAAAAGGGAGTGATAAAAATAAATAAATAAATAAATCACTGTATTTCTGCTTCAATATGATTCATTAAGTTTGCAATTGTGTCCGCATGAATGCATCTTTTAATCAAACTGAAATGGCCTTTAATGACAAGAATAGAAAGATTGTCAAATCATGATCAAAATAATATCAACAATAAGCTACTTTATGTCTTACATTTTGTACCCAGTACCTGAGGGAATAAAAATTGGGTTACAATTTTTAATAAGACTATACAGTAATAAAATGATTCCAAATCAATTGCAACACTTAATTTATGATTTATGTATGTTAGTATCTTAAATGTTAATATAGTCTATATACAAATAGTGCAGCAATCAAAATAGTTCAATTAGGTGATATGTAAAGACAAAGACAATGATTTTTATACTTTAACAACTTTTATAAATACACATTTCTCTGTACATTAGGTCATGGAGAACTATAAAAATTACTTATAGTTAATATATATATATATATATATATATATATATATATATTAAATGATACATCTTGACATACAGCATGATCTAAGTTAGTTTATGGTTAAGTAGTACTTATATATATTGTAGTCTTTACATTGTTAATACATTAAATAAATGTATGCATATATACCTACATTAAATAGATATATTAAAATACATATATATATATATATTTTTTTTTTCCCAGGTACCTTTATTTGTAATTGCATAGATATAAAAACATACATTGTTGACAAGGATTGTGTTATATGCAGTGAAGTGAAGTAAAGCGCCATGATGGTGAAGTATAATAATAACCCATACTTGGAATTTGTGGAGTTGTGCATTTATCCCATCCACATGCACACAGCATATACTTTGTATATTTACAAAATACTCCTGTAATTGTGTCAACAGTGTATGGTTTATGTCTATGCTTTATGTTTTTATAAGCATAATGAACACTTAACTCTACTTAGTTTGGACTTGTCTGTCATGCTTTGTCATTTGACCTATATTTTGTCTCACATTTTGATTACATTAGTTCACCTGTGGTGTTGCTAATTATTTCATTTGTTCTGTCTAGTTACGTTCTTGTCCTTTCAGTTTGACTTTGTCGGTTAATGTTTCCACCTCATGTTTTCTATCTGTGAATACCTTTTTTTCTGTGTCATGTGGAATAAATACCTTCTGAATCTTCCCCCATGTGCACATTTTTCTACAACCTAGCTTCAGTGTGAAACTACTAAATATAATGTTCTTTAAAGGTTTGAGATCTTAAGACCTACCATCACCATGTTTGAAGTGAAAACACTTTATGAGTAATAAGTAGTAACCAAACCACAAAAAATTATATTGAACTATTCACTCATGCAAATTACATAAATGTAATTAATTAAAACAATTGGTAACACTATATTTCAGGGTCTATTAACTAGTTGCTTATAAGCATGCATATTACTAGAATATTACCCATTTATTAGTAGTAATTAAGCACATATTAATGACTTATTCTACATCCCTAATTCTACCCAATACCTAAACTTAACAACTACCTTACTAACTATTAATAAGCAGAAAATTAGAAATTTATTGAGGGAAAAGTCTTAGTTAATAGTGAATAAGTGTTCCCTTTTGTAAAGTGTTACCAAATAATTCTGATAATTACAGTGACATGAAATAATATGATTATGTATGTATAAATGCTCTTCTTAATATATTAACAACTCTATTATCAAAAAGAAGCTAATATTTCATGAACTACAAGCGTTCTGGACTGTATTAGCAAAACAATTATATAAAATAAGAATACATCTTTCTGTATGTTGTGATAATTGTTTTACACACCAGAAATGTCCAGTGGTTACTGTGTACTTGCATGAATCCAATGATGGCATCATAGTTCTCAAAGTTGACCTGCAAACAAGATGAAATATACCACATTAATTGGGCTTGTCCTTCTGACCTTTTAATTGTGCAACGAATAATAACTGTAAAGTCTAACCTGTTTGTAACTGTAATTTGACATTGCAGACCTCTCCCCAAATACAATGACACCGGCATAGTAGTGGTTGAATAAAAATATTTTTCTTCCACAGTCTTTTGAATTCAACAGTGTTTGGAAGTAGCATTCAATAACCTGATAACAATAAAGAAAATTACATTTATGCCCTTAAAATTTATTACATATGTATTTTTAATTATAAGACTACCAGTACTGACACTGAACCCCGATGACTGTTTATTTTTTTAAAATTCAATATATAAATCAATTTATAAAATATATACAACAATCATTATGTTGTAATAAGACATAATGTACATTCTGTGTATATATTTACACTTCAAGTCAAAAAATGATTTCACATAAAACTCTAGCATTACAAATATGACAATACATGCTGAAATTTAAGTTCAAAATCTCATCTAGCATTTACAATGGTAGCTAATGTAAATCCTAACTTTTCTAACTGTACATCAAGGCTTGCAAAACAATGGTAGACATATAATTACCTCCCCATTCAACCAGTTGTGTGGTTTGAGGCTTTTGAAATCTGTTATGTGCAATGTATATATTGCATCCGTGTCAAGTGACCGCACCACTGCAACTACTACTTCACTGTCCTTTGAATTCCAAGAAGCCTAAAAACATTATATTGTAGAGAAAAAAATAATAATTTAATGCATATTACACAAACACTGCACAAATAGAAATGACCAAAGATTTAGCATTTATTTGATCATAGCGCTGGAACTTTGTGTACATTTTTATGAACTTCCTTCATCCTTCATCCTGAACATCATAGGCAAAACACTTCCATAAAGAATTGGTATAGGAATTTTTTTTTCTTTTCGTTTTTCTTTCTGCTAAGTTCTACAAGGTTACAAGCCGGACTCCCTAACCATTAGGCCACGACTTACCTGTACAATGTCATCATGACTGGCATGAGTTGAGTTTTTGGGCTGTGCTTTTGATGCCTATGAAAACAAAAAGAAGATAATCAACATTTATGTGTAGTTGTGAAAATATAAAAATATTAATTACTCTATATGTATTGAAAAATAACATCATGCCATTGAAGTAGTCTTACCTGTGACGTTTTAGAGACTCCTTTGACACGGTGTGGTTTTGTGTTTCTAGACTTCCGCTGTCGAACAGAAGCTTTTGCTTCCTGAGAAAACAATCAAAATGTAATCAATATTTATCAATGGAATCCATGTTGTTTTGACACAAATTATTAATATAATTGTCAACATTTTCATGCCCTTGATTTGCCCTTATTCTTACCTGTGAAATTTTTGACTCAATTTTGACACAATCTCCTTCCTTACTGGACTTTGGGTGACCGACTGAAGGTTTTGATGACTACAAGAACAGACAGAAATGAAGGACGTGATGCAGTGTGTAACAATTCACTTTTCTGTTAATAATAGAACATTTTATTAAGTACATGTCATCTTTCTATTGTCATCTATGTAATTATAAAAAATGTATTGGGTTTTAAAATGTTATGAATGTCTGTCCCTAATACTCACTTTTGCTTTTGGAGAAGGTATTACATCTGGTGTATGAAAGTACTTTGTTTTATTTCCTTTTCGGTCACACACGCTCTTCTTGGCCCATTTTCCTTCAGAGTCCTCCAATCTTCCTTTTTTCACACTGAAACACTTCTGTAATATTCTGTCAGGAAGGTTGTGTTGCAGAATGTGCTCCCTGTACCGGCCTTGCAATGATGCATACATTTTTTGGATGAATGTTGCTGGACGATGGTGCAGTTTTTTCTGTAATATTTTATCTTTGACAATGCAGAACCAGTTTTCTGCACGACAATTTGTGTCATGGGTTTTCTGTAGTTCGTCGTCATCTCTAGACTCTTTGGTGTTGTGTCTTGTCAAATCTCCAAGCATTATCCCTGACCAGAGCGGGAAAATTGGCATATAATCTTTAATGAGAAAATCCAGTATCCCTGGACAATGGTATTTGTTGTTGCCAATTTCTGTTTCTTCTTCTGGATCTTCATTACACATGACAGTGTCAAGTACACTATCAAATTCTTTGGTGAACGGTGACCTGGCCAGTATTGTTTTCGCCTCTGGAGGGATGTAGTCATCCACTGGCGGCTTCACATCAAGTGTGTCTTCCGGAATTGTTATTCCAATGAAGTTGTTTAAGACACTGGTTGACACACTTTGTGTTTTGTTTGGTGTAGAACACATGGCACATGAATTTGAAAATTTCTACTGCCCTCTTAAGACTTGTGGTATTTATCAGTTGTGCCACACAGTGAGTGGCAAATTCACCTTTGTCACCTTTGTCAGTTGTTTTTTTTTTTCCAATTGCTCCTTGCACTGCTTTAATTATATGGGCAGAACATAAGTGAAGAACTGTTTGTCTACTGAAGTCTGTGATTGTGTCATTCCCTTTAACTAATTTGTAGCATTCCAGTAGATACATATGTATGTCTTGTCTGTTGAATGGCAACAGGACACTCTGTATGAGTGCCCAACTGTAGTCAGTTTCAACCTGGTGTATTTTGTATGTTGTCAGTTTCTGTATCTTTGTTACAGTCTGATGTAACCAAAAAGAAACATTTGGGATGGTATGGTCATTTGTTACCACTTCAGAGATGGGGAGAGGAGGCTTGTCTTTTCCGTGCCCCGGTAGAGTGATGCTGTAATACAACACCCTCTTTGCCTGACTCGGGATCCGACTCACCACCCCTCCAGTTGCATCTAAATGCACAGTAACTGGACATCCTTTTCGGAGGTGTTTAATGAGAATTAACAGTCCTGTCTCTGTGTATAAATGAACACCAAACGGGTCCACCTGCAGATGCTGAACATATCCAGGGCAAAATCTGTAAGACTGATCTGTGTCTCTTATAATTTTCTGTCAACATCAGCTCCAAGATCACGTCATCATGCAATCTGCAGCTTTTCCCAACTTCACTGGAAATTGCTTTGAGTATGTTTTTACTTAAACTCCTACTGATGTTTCCAGCCATCAACTCAGGAATCGGTGTTTTTCTCAGATTTCTGTAGTAGACATTACTTACTCCTTTGAACAGTTCTTTGGCAATCTTGCCTCTCTTTTGATAACTTGCAGGGCGGGACCCTACCTCCTCTTTCGAGTGAGTTACCTTACCAATTCTTGTAACTGTAACTGGAATTCATTTGTCACTGCTCAATGGTTTTTGTCTGATCCGGAACACATAATGCGCATTGCAAGATTTAAAAGAACATGATGCCTTCACTGTCATAAATGGACAACGATACTTTCTACTGCGAGCAACCTTTAAATGCTGGTACGTGAAAACAAGTGTGCAGCAAGGATTTTGTTTCCTAAATTTTTCATAAATGACGTGTGTCCATGATGTCTTCAGTTTTCTGCTACCCGGCAAAGGCCTTATCTTTTTCCACTCCCGTGCAGTAATGTAAACTGTAAAACACTTGGGTCCTGGCCTTGTGGTCCTGTATGTTATCTTTTGATGTTGCTGTTGCTTTGGTGCATCGCCGCGCTCTCCATCGCTGTCCGTCAGCTCCACAGGTGAGAGATGGTCCACAGGCTTTACATCACTGTTTTTATCATCATAGCTTTTTGGTTTCATAACATGTGTTCTGAGTCCTCTTCTATTTTGATTCCAAACAACATGAAGCCATTTACGGTTTTGATAAGTATTCATTCCAAAGACAGCTATAGACAGTTCTGACCATACCTCTGAACTCCAATCCGTTTTCTTCATCCTTATATTGACACTATCAAACTTGTCAATGAGTCGTGCAAGTCCTCCAGATTTCATCCATAAGGCGTTTTTTTTTTTTCACTCTACCCATTTTTAACATAAAACATTTTCTAAAACCAAATTATCCGCATGGCACGTGCAGAATGAATGTCAGCGTTCTACAGCGATGTAACGAAACTTAAACACCGTGGAATCCTGGGACGTAAAATTATTTATTTTATTTATTTGAACGACTTCTTGCTGCATAAAAATATTACAATCTAAATGTGTAAATAACTTTATATCGACCGTATTTAAAATTATATGTATAAAATAAATAAATGTGTGTAATATTCCGTTTAGGCGCTGTTCCAAATAAGGCCAGTTGGTGTCACCAACTCAATTAGAAATGCTTTTTATAACATACATTGTTGTTGCTGTAATGTAAACGTTATTTAAAAATATTACAAAAACATATTTTAATTCCAAGAACGTTTTTAAAGATGAAAATAAAATGTACTGTAAAATAAAGTAAAATTTGTGTAACTGCTATTTGTAGAACTCATATATCTGCCTGGACATTAAGTATCTTGCAGTGTCTCTAGTAGTGTTGTATATAATAAAAACAACAGCATGTTGTGTCAATTAGGTTGTTTGTTCAATGTTATTTATTTATTTTTCATATTGACATGTGAAATTTCATCAAACATAATTGTGCTTGTAAAAAAAAAAAAAAACAGAATAATTTAACAAATGACAATGAACACGAAGAGTTAAAAAAGTAAAATAAAATTATATAGAAACTGAAGACAAAGATCCCGGAAAAAGCACAGTATTTTCATAATTCCGGTGACTGTGATTGAGTGGCAGTTTCTCTCTGCAGATGATGAGGTTTTAGGATGTGTCAGCACATGAGATGCACAACTAAGTTTACAGTTACAATGTGTCTCCTTCCATTTACAATTGGTTATGAAAGCCAAAAGTAGTATGTGCGCTTCACAAAAAGGAAAAGTTATATAAAGTCTTGGGCAGCTGTGACTGGGCATGTTTATGCATAAACCTAAGTAACAACAACAACAATAATATTCAAACAGTATGGTGTCACAATATTTATGAGATGGAAAGTCAAGTGCAAGGCAATTGTGTTTATTTTATTGTAATAGGCAGAACTAGACTGAACATAAACAGTCACTGGAAGCTCACTTAACTGAAGTCAACAACTCGTAATTCATTATCTCCTCCAGAATAGTCTAAATGAAACTTAAAAGTCCAAGCAGGTAAACCCAGCATAACAGGTAAGTGCAGATTCAAGATTATTACAAGGATTCAAGAGATAAGGAAGGAGCTACACAGGAGCTTGCGACCTCGAGACCAGCCGAGCGAATGAGCTGAATGTCCTTATAAGCAGTGTAGGTAAGTAAGTTCTGGTGGTGCTACTTAGAAGTCTGGTGATTCTGATCTATGTGGCTGGAATGGCATGGCATGTGATTCTGTGACATATAAATTCAATATATTGTGGTGTACGGAAAGAGGTATGGTCCCCCACAAAGCAGCCTGAACATCTTCAGCACCACGGAGAGCCTCATCAGAGGAAGCAACAGGGGCTGCGCCACCCAGTAAGAGGGTTCAGGACCAAGGACAGCTCCAACACAGGTGTTCACCTTTTCCCCTCTAACAGGGTACCTCAGCTGCAGGCTGTTGGAGACAATCAACAAGCACCACATGAAAGGGAACAGAGAGGCATCAGTACTGCCTCAGCTGGGTGATGAGCAGATGCTGGATCACTCTAAACCCAGATACAGGACGAGTTCTTAGGGACAGAGGCTCAGTGAGGTCATGAGTAGCCTGAACACTTTGAACGAACCCTCCATCTCTCTGTCTTCGCTCCAGAAAGCTTGATCTGCTGCCCCAGAACCAACTGCAGAAGGAAGAGAGCTTTAGTTTAGTTTTTCCCCATCACCTCTCCCTCACCTACTTGAAAAAAATAAAGACAATCAAGTTCTGTTCCACCGAATACCTGCCTGGTGCATTGTCTATGTGGCCAATTTGCGCTAATCTCACCAAATCTTGTGTTCAAGGGCTTACAATATTAATTACCTACTTAATGGAGAAGAGGAGCGAAGTATACTCCGCTTGTCAGAGCTGCTCACACTGTGAACAAAATGTAATCAAAAACCTAAAAATAGGACAGAACACATTTGTTTAGAAAACATTTACAATTTCAAAGTTAAACCTGTATTTAAAATTACGAATGAAATCATTTACCTGCAGGGAATGTGTTCAGACTCTGTGTAGTTGGATTGCTATCGCCATAAAAGCAGTAGTGATGTTATTTGACAGTTAAAGATTTGGGGAAAAAAAGGTCCGGGAATAAAAGAACCATTTCAGCATAAAAGTGTTCCCCGGGATGCATAGGTTCTAAATAGAAACTTCATTACTCCCAGCTCTGTGTGGATTAATTCCCATTTATTTGTATAGCTCTTTTCACAATAAATATTATTTCAAAGCAGCATAACAGCAAATGCATGAACAGATTTTAAATAAGTATGTGCTGGGCTGGGCTGCCATATTCTTTGGTAAATTTGTTTACAAGCAGTAAGGGCCTTGAATCTTTACCAGAAAAAAATTCTGTAGTTCAACAAGGTTAAAATGTGGCAGGACATGATTTGGAGGGAAAAGTGATTATTATTATTATATAATGTTATTCAAATAATTGTGTGTGTGTGTCATGAATTTACCACCAGAGGTCATAATCCCAGACAGACTCTCACACTACACACTATACCCTGGACTACATTTCCCAGCAGCCATTTCAATAATCGCACCTGAGACCAATTACACGCACACAGCTACAATCAGTCAGACATGCTTTATAAGCATTGGACTTCCTCTTTCAAACTGCTGAGTATTGTTCTGTGTATAGCGCTCTCCTAGTGTTAGCTGCCTTACTGAGCTATTCTGTGTTTGTTTAATCTCCAGTATTGTTCTGCGTTTATAGTTTTCCCTGTTTTACGAAGCTCTTTCCAGTTTTCCTTGTTTTACGAAGCCCTTTCTAGTTTTCCCTGTCTTAGTTCCTAGTCTCAGTTCTTAATTTAGTCTAGTCTTCTTATTGCCCGTTTCCTGATTCCTGCCTGTGTATAAATTCCTGTGCCTGTTTTCAATTAACAATTGATTTGACGTTCCTCGCCTGGATTACTGCTTGTGTTCTTGGATTACCCCTCTAAACCCGGTCTGTGTTTTTGACCACATCTCCCTCTAATAAAGCTTGCAAATGGATCTGCACGTCTCTCATCTTGTTTGTCCAGTTACAGTGTGTGTAATGTGTTATACTGGTATTCCCCTAGTTATGGGGTCGAAATATCCCCACAGGTATTACAATTTTTACTTTGTTTGAATTAGGAAACGAGCATATTAATCATACAGATTTATATTTTCAGAAAATTGTATATTTGGGTAGAAAGGTAGGGTTAATGTAATGTAGTGGGGCATAATATACAGCTTGGAATGTATACCTATGAATATCCCCATAATACCAGTGTGTGTTAAAATCAACTTACACGCAAGACCTTATTTCAAAATAGTATTTTCATTTTTTGTTCAGTAGATCCCAGTGGTATTGTACATATCTGGTGACAATATTGATGATGATTAGGTAGACAAGTGGAGTCGAATCAGAGTATTTCACCACTCAAGTCAGAGTAAAAAATTTGCCAAGTTGGACTCGAATCCAACCAAACAATACTGTTTGTCATTTTAAGCTTGTTTTAACCTTTACAACTGGAAAACAAAATGTCAGTTTAAATTTAACAAAAGAAAATCTCTTGCATGTTGTCATTTTGATTTGTAATGTTGTATCATGTCATTCCATTTAATGTAACAAAATTCATAGCTGACATGATTTATGTATTTTGACACATGTCAGAGTATGCTGTAGCCTAAGGACCTGAAATACTGAAATCATTTGGCGTAGTGTTATGGATATGTAATGCAATAAAGATGATAACTTGCACACCTTAAAATGTTCATCAATCAGTCAGATTCAAGATTTAACAGCCCTGTAGTATAATGGCAGTTTATTGCATGTATTTATGTTTTCAAAATGATTAATATTTTGGTCTGTCTTTTGCTTGTCCGTCTATACACTATAAAAAAAAAGGTGCTATCTAGAACTAAAAGAGGTTCTTTGGCTCATAGAGGAACCACTTTTGGTGCTGTATAGACCCAAATCTTAGTGCTTCAGTGGTTCTTCAGCGGTTCTTTGGCATGACTACCAAATACAGAACCTGTTAAGCTCCTGTATGGTTCTTCAGTGGTTCTTTGGGGTGATTAAGGTGCTATATAGCCCCACTGCTGTACAAAGAACCAATGTTGGTCATATTTATCACCATTTTTTGTTGAAGAAATACAGTGCAATATGGCACGTCTTTTATGGTTCTATATAGCACCTTTAAAGAGGCAGTATGGTGCTATATAGCACCAAAAGTGGTTCCCCTATAATAACGAGTCAAGAACCACTTTTGGTGCTATATAGAGTGTAGAATAGAAGATGGATAGTCTCAACTGTTAAATTGGACAACACGACATTTATACTTTGTAATATTCACGGTCATAATTCCCGTGTGTTAAATAAGACCCTGTTTGCCAAAGTTTCTGATGTTGTTCAGTGTAAATGTAGTAATTTCCAGGCTTCATATGTTATATGTTCAGGTGATTTTAATGAATGCATGGATGATTTATAAGCTAATTACTTCGGTATTTGCTAACATTACGGAAAGGGTTAAATAAGATAATCAGTGAATATCAAAGGCTTTCTAAAAGCTCGTCACATAACTAATAATATCAGGCTGGTGCTTGATCTTCTGGACTATGCTGAGAATGCAGAAGATGGTGCGATCGTTCTGTTTTGGGGTTTTTAAGGCGTTCGACAGCTGAACACGAATTCTTGTTTAAAACTATAGCGCTTTTTGTCTTTGGGAATAATTTTCTTAATATTGTTAAGATGTTTTACACGGATATTAGTAGCTCTGTGATTCTTAATACCTCCACCACTAAAAGATTCAATATTAATCGCGGAGTGCGTCAAGGTTGCCCAGTTTCCCCTTTTTTATTTTTGTTAGTAGTTGAATTATTATCAGTCGTTATTGTCAATAATGATGAAACCCAAGGTCTTAAAATGTTTGATAATGTACATAAGATATCGCAATTGGCAGATGACTCTACTTTATTTTTAAAGAACGTATCTTTTATTCTCAATGCTGTTTCCTTTATCAATAATTACAATTCAAGGGCTTCTGGCTTAACTTTAATTGATCTAAATGTGAAATCCTCCCTTTACACACTTTAAATGATAAATATATAATGAACATTCCAGTAAAATCCTGTCAAATACTTTTGTTACAAGAAATGTTCTTGAAAAGCAAAACCTAATTTTTCCTCTCGATTAAAGAAGACAAAAGCAGTGTTAAATTGCTGGTTATAACGTGATCTTTCCATTTATGGTCGTGCATTATTATCCAAAGCTGAAGGTTTATCTCGGTTTGTTTATCCTGCTTTATCACTGCATGTTAATGATATTAATAATGTGTTCTTCTCTTTTATTTGGAAACATAAATCCCAAAGACTTAAAAAAGGGTTTTCAGTAATAAGAAGTCTGAAGGAGGTCTGGAGATGCTTTATTTGAGGACGTAAACAACACCTTTAAGATGAACTGGTTTAAGAGATGTTTGATCACCCATAATTCTCTTTGGAACCATATTCCTCATAATCTCTTTAATCAAATCTGTGGCTTGAAATTTCTGTAACGTGATTATAATATTTCTAAAATCTCCCTCAAATTATCCAAATTTCATCAGCAAGCTCTTCTCGCTTGGAAGATGTGTTACTGTCACAGTTTCTCTCCTCGCACCTCTTTCATTTGGAATAATAGAAATATAACTGCTTCAAATAAATCTTTATTTTTAACACATTGGTTCAACAGAGACATTAATCATCTCATAAAAATGTTTGACAATTCTGGGAATCTTTTAACTTACGAACAATTCATGTCGACTTAATTAATTCAGTTATTAAAGCTATTCCTGTAACACTTCGTCAACTTATCAAAAGTCATATTTGTTATAATTCTTTATCTGTGACAAACCCAGAATTAATTTTAGAAGTTGTTGAGTTAACTGAGAAAAAAATGCAATAACAAACATATTTGCAATATTTTCCAAAAACAAAATAAAATATCTTCTAGAGGGAAGTTTTTCTGAACTCTATAATTGAGAATATTGACTGAGAAGAGCTTGGTTAATTCCTTTTAAATATTGTGTTAATAATAAAATAAAAGAAATACACTTCAAAACTCTACATATTATTTACTCTTCTAAATCTTTAATATCCAGATTCTCTGATATTGATGATATATGCTGCTTTTGTAATAATGAGAAAGAGATGCTGACTCACTTATTTTTTGACTGTAATGTCGTAAACACGTTTTGGATTGATTTGGCAGATTTTTTATTTAATTTAATGAATATGAATTATTGCTTTACTTTAAAGGATGTTATCTTGTATAATGAACATAAAAGCAATAAGGATCTAGAATTTATTGTTGACCTTTTTATTTTATTAGCAAAATTACATACACTAAAATGTCTTAATTCATCTCCTATGTTAAATGTGTTTTGTTCTGACTTTGACTTTTATATTTCTTCAGTAAGACTGTTAAAAAACAAACTCTGTGAAATGTTTAAAGTGCTACGATACACTCTTCAATCCCCGGTACTTTGTAATATCCTTATTAGTTAAAACTGAAGGTGAACTATGCTTTATATTTTTATTTCTTTATTTATTTAATTGTATTATTATTATGACATTTTTTTGTTATTGTCATATTTGTTTATATTTTGTATTGTTATTATTTGAACGTTACCCTTTTCTGCAAAAAATAAATAAATAAAAACCAAAGTGTCTTTAGCTACTTTCCATTAAAAGTTGTCAAAACTGCTTCTGTCTCCATAGAAATACATGTTAAAACGGGGTTAAAAAGATCTGAACTGGAACTTTTTCAGCATAACTAAATATAAATATGTGCGGAGGGTTAAGCTGTGCTGCTGTTGGTTGCCACGGTGACGGTAGAAAACCTGTCATGTCCAGCACTACATGGCTTGCAGCGCTTAAGTTAAAATACTGAGTGTGAAATAATAAACTAATATGTTATAATATGTTGTAATATGTAAACGTGTGCTCTTATCCTTCTGTGGACACAATCCGGTGAACGTAGCTCTGATCGGGAGCTGTATATATGCACATGTGCGCTCATCTGTGTTCAGTGCAGCTCTCCTCGCGCCGCTTCATGTCATCTTCCCGCTCTTTAAACTATGACGGGTCCTTTACTGCAAAAACACGGTCACTGCGTCACTCTAAAGTGATGAAACTATGACGCCATGTGCTTTTCAAAACCATTTTCATAGGTTTGACGTTATATTGTTGGCTCTGAAGATATGTAAATGCACATGTAGCCGCAGCTGTATCCCTTCCAGCTTTAACCACAAATCAGACAGAAGAGCCGATTAACTTCAGCGTGACATACAACACTTTCTGATGTTTATTCATCTTCATTTCCTGCTTTAACCCATTTAATACTACATTTTTCACAGACATGAAAATATTCAAATGATGTGTCATTAGTAACCCTTTGAAATAATCAATAATTATTTTAAAAAAAAAATTTTTGGAAAAGTGTGTGAAAAACTGTGTTTTATGTTCGGTCACAATAGTGAGATATGGAGAGTACTGAAATCACATACTTCTGCAGTCATACAAATTATTATATATCTTAGCCCAGCTATTTTAAACTGTTTGATCATATTCTAGGGTTACTGTTATGCATAAAACAACCTTATTCAACATTTACAGAAACACTGAGATAAAAAAAAAAAAAAAACGCGTTTCAAAATTGTTACCTTTTTCTAAAATATAACATCAAATGTTTAAATCAATGCTACGAGTATTACAGCATCATTATTGTAAACATGTTCCAACATTTGAATTTTTAATTTAGTGCAATATTTTGTCATTGCAACATTTTATTGTCATTTTCAGTAGTAACTGCCGTTGGATGATATTGTAAGATAAAGTTCACCGTTATCCCAGCGGTCACTATTGTGACCATCAACATGTTTACTCGCTCTATGACCACACGCAACAAAACTGAATATATGAGAATGCATATATTAATACCAGACACCCTGAGTGACCTGCTCTGTGTCGTCTGTCGGCAGGGGAACACAATAACTATGTGCTCTTTTACGCCTAACCTTTATTTTGCTCGCTCGCTCTCATAGTTTATAGTTTATTTATCCCTTCACAACCAGTAATTAGTCGACCTGATGCTCTTTTAAAGCCATATAGGCTACCTTATATATATATATATTTTTTTTGGATCACAAAAGAAGATTAAAAAAAATGCTTGCTCTTGTCCATTTAATAAATTGTAAACTTTAAAAAAAAAAAAATTACAAACATGAAATTATCCCATGCAACTCATTCCATATTCCAAGTGTTCTGAAGGCATACGGTAGGGTTATTGCCAAAAAACAAATTGAAAATGTAATCCATGATTAAGTGAATATCTGCAGTCATCGCATTCGTGCATTTATATGTGTGTTTTATACGAGTGCGCTGCAGCTGTCACTCACTTCAGTTCATTGCGACTTCAGGAAAGTTTGGAAGGAGACCAGTTCCCATAAGCAGAGCTCCGTCTCGTTCCTGCTCTCGGGGAACCGAGGTTAAGACAGTAACCGGAGACCTTTTCTGTCGAAGTAAATTGCAAAATTAGCATCCAATCAATTCGTTATCGATTAACTTGCAGTAAGTGAAGTGATAGACGCTGAACTTCTCCTCGTGTCTGAATTGTCAAACACACACACAGCTGTCACAATGTCCACCGTGTGGAGTATTTAACGTTAATACAGTCGGTTATGGCTGAAGTGAATGTAAACAGGAGGCTGAAACCGGATGTGTGTCAGAAGCCTATATTACACTCATTCAGGAGATAAGAGACAGCAGCCTAATTAAACACCTGTCTGTGTCATTAATGTTCACCAAACAACAAAAGATGTTTAATACATGTATCTGTGTTAAATAAAACTACTGTCGGCTATTTGAAAAGCGAGTGTATTTAACCCATAAGAACCCCAGTTTCTCCTCATAGGAACATTATGGGGCATAAAACAGAGCAAACGCACCACTTATAACATGTTTCTGCAGCTGTTTCTGAAATACAGCCCCTCCTCGTCAAAGATCTGTAATGTTACACATGTATGATGTTGGGCGTTTATGATACATTTTTCATGTTGTATATATGTTACATTGGGCGTTTATTTCTCAATTGGAAAAAAAAAATATATTTTTTTTTTCTAAAGTTTTTTTTTTTTTTTTTCTTCTTCCTGTTTTATTTGCTTTTCCACAACATATATCAAAATGATTACTTTTCTGGGAAGATAAAACAAAAACCTTTTTCAGAAGTAATATAGTTTTTGCATTTTATTTGCTTTGCCACAACATATTTCAAAACCACATACTGTGACCATTACATTTTTGTAACATGAGTGCTGTCCTGTACGGAGCCCCTTAAAGGACATTGTGGTGGAAAAAATTCGGGGTGGGAGGAAAAAATAATTTTCAAATGTTTTGCGTTCCCTCGCAAAACCATTTGAGTTCGGACAAACTCTTCCTGTTTACTTTGCAGCTTGCAGTGGTTACAGCTCGTATGTTCACAATGGAGCGGTTCATAGAGGTTTATTTTGAACTTAGACTCAGAGTAATACAGTCAGTGCTTATTTCGAGGCACGGTTTTGGGACATAATAAAACGCTTAATGTGGCTTAATGTATTAAAACAGTGACATTGGAGGACTAAATTCGATAATAATAAATCCTGATGAAAATTATTAGGCTAACATTAATTGATTTTTTTCCACTCACCCCGAATTTTTCCCACCACAATGTCCTTTAAGGGGCTCCGTAGTCCTGTTCTGTTCACACTCATCTGTCACAGTAACCTCCATTAAAACATAATCACTCAGATTCAGATTGATTTCAATGTGTTGTGTTTCAGTAACTCAGGAAAAAACTGCTTTTCTGTTCTTCTTGTGTTTCATGAAAATTTCTTCTTGATTTAAATTAAGATATTTAACTTTAATTAAACCTGAAGGCGGCCGTCACTGTCTGTCATTTGTTTGTTTTTAACCATTTTATTTTAAAACTGAAGTTATTTCATTGAAATAATTCAGGAAATACCTGTTTTGTAAAATATTTAATAAAAGTTGCACTTTATTTAAATTAGGATATTTAAATTTATGTATTTATTTATGTTATTTGCTGTATGGGTATAAGCCTTTTACTGCTATAATCACATCCCTTTATTCAGAATATAGTCCTGTATATGATTCATATAGTGCCGTGTAGATTTATGAACTACATTATCAATCAGTCTCTTATTATTGTGACTGTCATCTGTAATAAATCCAGTGATATTTTCAGTCAGTTTCTCAGTTTCAGCTCTAGATGACAGTAAAGATGCACTGATTTCACATCAGCAGCTGAAGGATTTCTATTACACTCATTTATTCATTCACTTTGACTTCATCTGAACTGTTTAAATTCATCTGAATAATCACACCATATATTGTCTTCTGAAGATCTGCTTTATATCTGACATTAAAACTGAATTCATTTGTTCATAATTGAAGAAATTTGCAACATTGATGCTGTTATTTTCCTGTTTATTAATATAAAGCTGCAGAATCAATCTGTGTTATATAAAGCTCTACAGAAATAAATATGACTTTAATATTTGAATATTTCATTGCAGGAACAAAAAAAAAAAAAAAGGAAAATTTAAAAATCATATTTCCCAGACTTTTTACCACAATTTAAATCCTAATTATCATGACAAACCTTGTTTCAATCTGAAAATGACTGAAATCATGAAATCACACATTGTTAGTTTATAGAAGTGATTATTAATATTTGTTGTGAAACTGATTCAGACTTTATCAGAGATTTCAGACTCATTTGATCATTTGATCTGAGAATCAGATTCATAAACAGCTGAATCAAGTATTTCTGACTAAATATTAATATTTCATTCAACATTGTTGTGGATCAAGAACCTTTTACATCCATTTACTTCAATAAACAAACGATCATTTAATCTCTAGAACTGAAATAAACAATTATTAATGTACAACAAACACTGAAATGTGTCGAATCGACTCGTTCAGTGCCGCAATACTACACACAATATGATATTATCATGCAGCTGAATCAAGTATTTCTAGACGGTTGCTAGGGTGTTCTGAGTGGTTGCTAGGGTGTAATGGACAGGGGTTTGTGACATCACTGTTTCTCATTGGTCAGATCTGATTAAGATGATTTATTTGAACCCTTCATCACGTGTTTTAATAATTTTTCATTTTTAAAGATGAATAAATGCAGCTGTTTTCTGCTCTGATGTTCAGATCAACAGTCTCTTACTCGTGTGATCTGGATTAAATATTGAAACATGATGAAAGATGAAAGCAGGAAGATCCAGATCTACAGATTACTGACTATTGATCGATAAGATCCTCAGAGAGGAAGATAAATCATAACACCAGAAGAAAGGGAAGAGTGTGTGAGTGAAGGAGGTTGTGAATGTGTGTAGATGTGTGTTAGTTACAGGATCAGAGAATGACACCGTTCCTCCGTCATAGTCCAGATTCACTCTCACACGATCAAGCTTACGTTTAACACCAAAACCAGAACCTGGATACCATCCGTACCACACACACCAGACACCAGTGTTGAAGAAATCCCGTCCCTTCCTCTGGTTTGATGCTGTAGTTACTCCAAGACTCCAGCGCTGACTCTGTTTAACCTCCACATCCCAGCAGTGTGTTCCTGAGTTAAAACCCTCTGAACCCAGAACACAGCGATGACAGTCAAATCTCTCTGGATTATCAGGAACAGGTTGTTTGTTCCAGCTGTATCTCACACTGGTCAGATCATCAGACAGAAGGAGACGTGGATGAGCCGTGTTTGGATCCAGAATCACAGGAGCTGATGAGACACAATCAACAGATGCTGTTATTCTGATGTTCATATAATGATCTCAACACAGATGATTATGAATTATGACACTCGTCCTGTTGATCAAACACATCAGACATGTTCCTCTCATCACTGTCAGTCATTCTCTGTGTGATTTATCAATACTGAAAGTTCAGTCAGAAACAAACTCAAACATATTCATTTCATTCACGCTCTCATTTATATTCAATTATAGTGATTACACATGATTTCATATTCAAATGAGATAATAATACCAAAGAAATAATGTTTATATCTTTATCATTTTACTCAATGTTTCTCTTGTTTAAAACACAAATCTTTTTACTCAATGCTGCCTAATTATTAAAAATAAAAAACAGTAGGTATTATTGAACAAAAATGGAATTAAATAATAATAATAATAATAATAATAATAATAATAAGCTTGCTGGTATTAACAAAAACTACAACTAAAATTATCCATTTATTTATTTAATTATTCAGTCATTAAAATAAAGCTAAAAATAAATGATAAATATTAGATGATAATCTAAAAAATAAATTGAATTATTAGAAAAGTTGATTTGGCAACAACTCAGAATAAAATAAATCAATGTGAAGTATTCAAATGATTAAAACTAAAAGTGAAATATAACTAATTATAATTATGCATATTAAAATGAAGCTAAATATAGTTTTACACTAATAAAAAGGACAAAAACGCATACAAATTATATATATAGATAGATAGATAGATAGATAGATAGATAGATAGATAGATAGATAGATAGATAGATAGATAGATAGTATATAAAAATCAGGGGTGCACATAAGAGGTCCGCACGCGCGACCAAAATTAAAAATGTATAATAAGTTCTGAGCGCATTTGTGTATGGACATGGTCGTCAGCTGTTAATGAACGATTACTATTTTAGATCTCAAACTGTACTGTATAAGATTTCTATCCAAACTGAAGCATAATCTGAACCCGCCGCCGTCTTCAAAGATAAACTGTGACATTCATTCACTGACGCTCTTCTTCAGCAGCTGAACCCGGAAGCGCTTAATACTTACTTACCGGAAACCCGCCAAAATAAAAGCTCGCTGATTTTACGTTTGAAAATGATGAAAATTAAAATTAAAATAATGATAATAATAAAAATAATGATAAAATATTAGCATTTTATTTTTAAGTACTCTATAAAATAATTGCATTTGTATGTAATACTCCCTTAAAAAAAAATAGTATTATCACACTTGATTATTTAGTTTATTATTTTTAGTTAGTCATTTTATAAAAAACGAAAAATAAAGTGCAATAATATTATTATCAGTATTATTAATAGATTTATTTTATAGTTATAGTTTATGGGTCACACTACATGCCCGTGTGAGGACCAAAATCAACGAAATCAATCAAAATGAATGAAAGAGCAATAATATGCATTAATTATATAATAAATAAAAAGAGAACAGATAAAATAGAAAAAAGAATAGAGCGAGCTAGTCTTAGAGGCCTTTATTGATTTGTTAATTGAATAATAAATAAAAAGAAAACAAATAGAATACAAAAAGAATAAAAAGAACAGAAGATAGTGTTTTTTAAAGAATAGAATTAGAATAGAGATTGCTAGAGTTAGAGGCTCAAATAAAGATGGAAGAGATGTGTTTTTAGCCGATTCTTGAAGAATATTCTTTATATATATATTCGCTTTATTAATCTTTTTCTATTCTGTTTTCTTTTTATTTATTATATAATTATTGCTCTTTCATTGATTTTGATTGCTTTCGTTGTCCTCATTTATAAAAGCGTCTGCTAAATGACTAAATGTACATATATATATATATAATTCAAAATATAATAATAATTAAATATAAACAGCAGTAATCATATGGGAAATAAACTCTTTTTGAGCAGAAATGTTTCTGTGCGTCTGATCAAATAAAGTCTTAAAAACTGCTGAAATCACTTCTGTGTCTTTCGTGAGACTGAAAATGAAAGTCAAGCGCACTGAATTCTGGGATTGATTATTTCTGAAAGCAGGAGTAATTTTACTTGATTACTGAACTTAAGTATTATTTTGGGATATTTGTACTTTATTCAAGTACAGTTTAAAGTGACTACTTGTACTTTTACTTGATTACTTTTATGAAGGAAAAACAGTACTTTTTACTCCTTACACTTTTATTTCAACTTGAAAAGTACTGATTACATGTTTATGTTTTTATTTTATCTCACACTCATTAAATATGTGACAGAAGCTCAAACCTGCCGCTAATGAGGTTTGTTTTCATGCATCGAGCTCATCCTTCGTTAAAACTTTCATCAGATCAATTCCTGGCTTCAGAATGTATTTGCCGTCAAATATGAAGAAGCATATGAAGATAAGCTCAGTTTATTCATTATTTATTCATTATTTCTGTCTGTTTTGATGAAGTCATTAGCTGTCTGTGTCTATATTGACTGAATGCACAAATAAAATCAGTGATAAGAATTTAAATATAATTCATGTTTCATGATTACTTTTTAAATTAAATGTTGCAAAAATCTACAAAAAGTGTGTAAATGAAGTGTGAGTCATGTTTAGTGATGTTCTGGAGTCCATGAGTTTATTATAATGATATACTGAGTAACTCTTAGGACTGTCAATGAATTATTATTTAATCTCAATGATTATGAAAATATGATTGGCTCATTAATTCATCTAATTATTCATAAACAATTATATATAAATATCTGCTAGAAAAAAAAAAAAACCTCTAAATGCTCCAAATAAACAATCAAAAGATGAATTATTGTTACAGACAGCGGTGTTCAGTAGACAACACACAAACGTGTCTTTTTCAAGTCAATATAATATTGTATGTTTTAATTCTGTGTCACTCATCATTAATTCAACAAAAGCTCTTATATTCTGTCTGGAATATATTTCTGGCCTCTGCATCACATCTGCCTCATTAAAGGGAACAAATACAATTTAAAAATCATTTACTCGCCCTCATGTCATCCAGATATATATGAATGTCTTCAGATGAACACAAAGAAAGATGTTTAGTGCATATAATGCAGGTGTACAGGACGCTTCGAGAAGCACACAAAGTGAACACAACGCTGAAGTAAAAAAGAAAGTATTTGTGTGTTTCTTCACACGCCTGTGGTTCTGCTGAAGAAGACATCAACAGAGGTTATGAGTTACTGGCGTCTTCTCTTGGTGTAGTTTTTGAAGCATCATCTTTGGACACGCCGTACACATGCATCATGTGCAGAAAGATTGATTATTCTTCTAAAACTCTTAGTTTGTGTTCTTCTGAAGAAAGAAGTCGTGCACATATGGATGGCATTAAGGTGTCAAGGACGGATGTTTTGTGCTCCTCTGTGCTGTATTTAATTGTTGTTGTTGCACTGATAGATGAGTTTGATCTGTGACTGCATTCTGTTTCTCCTTTAAATCAAACTTGTGTATATCTGTCTGACAAAACATTTCATTTTATGCAGTTCATTTTGAAGCAAATTCACTTTGAACTGAGAAGATGGTTCAAAATGATGAAACAAGAATCTCCTTTTTGTTTGTTTTCTTTTGTTTGTTTACATCTACTTTTTTAATACTTGAGTACAATTTAAAATCTTACTTTTAAAAAAAAAAATTATTCAAGTATGTTTTTGGTCATTTACTTGCAGTTTTAATTAAGTAAAATCTTCACAGAGTATCTGTACTTTAACTTGAGTTTAATTTTTGAGTATTTTCACACCTCTTTCTAAAGCGAGCTGCTGATGTTGGTGCAGTAGATGATCTGGTTCTTCACACATAATGCTGAAATCTGTCAATATTGCATCATTTCCAGTGTGTGTGTATCTTCTGCAGTCAGACTCACTGTTCTGGACGATGTCCTGCATCTTCTTCCAGACTCTGAAGGGCAGGTTGCCCAAGTAACGTGGCACATGAATCAAAGCTCCAGAAGGCGTCTGTGGATCCGGCTGTGATGAGATCTGGACTCTGGAAGAACATTCAGGATCAGAACCGCAGTGGCTTTGGATCAGAAGCAGAGAGACCAGAGACACCAGCAGATCACTCACCTTTCCATTGAGACTGGAAACTCCTGCAGAACAAACACACCATTGATCATCAACACCTCAATCAATCAATAAATCAATCAATCAATCAATCAATCAATCAATCAATCAATCATCTGAAATCAGACCTTCAGAAAGCAGACGTCGCTGGCTTTCATCATCTCCTCCGTGTCTTTGATTGTGTGTGAAAGAGCTGAGATGTGTCTGTTCATCTCCTCCAGCTTCTCCTTCATCATCTGCTTCTTCTGCTCCTCTTCCTCCCTCAGTGCAGTGATTGTAGCTTCTTCTTCATCTCTGAGAAACTGATGAAGCTTCTCAAACTGCTGTTTAATCTGACGCTCTGTGTGCTCAGCTTGAGACTGAAATCAAACCACATTCACTTCAATCGTCTCCATCAACACACATCAACACAATCACATCATTCAGATCTGAGAGAAACTCAGAGACCGACATATAACGCATCCAGAAGCAGATTGATGATCGTCTACACAAATAATCAGCTGCAGTCCATTATATTAATATATCAGATCATAACTGTATCTAGTGATCTACAGCTACAGAGCAGCAACTACACTGAAGTAACTCAAAGAAGTGCTGCACTTATGCTGCAGTGTGTGTTTACAGGTGAAGTGTCTGTGTCTGTTGGTGTGATCTCACTGCTACTATTACTGCTGGTTATTCTGTGTCTGATTGTACTTCATTCACTGTAAATCAGAGCTTGGAGTCTCCTGCTTCTATCTGTGAGGAGGTTAAAGAGGCTGTGAATGGTGCTTCTCAAGCAATTGTAGGTCTGCTGGTTAATAAGTCAGATTGGACGACTATAGAAAGCTTACTGCAGATAAAAAGCCTGACTGTTATCCTTCACTACGGTGTGATGATTGCGTCGATGGAGCTGGTTCTGCTCAGTTTGTGAGTTAATTTAATCTCCTGAAAGGATTCTGGCAGGTGCCTTTAACCGATCGAGCAAAAGAGTCGTCTGCTTTTGTGACACCAGACAATTTCTTACAGTATAAAGTTATGCCATTTGGAGTATGAAATGCTCCAGCTACATCTCAACGTCTTGTTAACAGTGTTTTATATGGGATGCATGGATGTGAGGCCTACCTTGATGATGTGGTTTTATAGAGTAATACCTGGACTGATAAGATTTTTCTCATCTCTCTGCTGCTAATCTTACTCTAAACCTGGTCAGATGTGAGTTTGGGAAAGCAGGGTTACCTATCTTGGTAAGGAGGTGAGCGGTGGGCAGGTTAAGCCTGTAGAAGTGAAGATTGAGCTATTTGTGGATTCCCTGTGCCTCAAAACTGATGTGAACTTCACTTATTTTTGGGTCTAGCAGGGTACTATAGAGGTTTTAGACAACACTTTGCTACTGTTGTGGTGCCACTAACTGATCTTCTTAGTACCAAAGTGACATTTGTGTGTTCAGAGAAGTGTTAGGAAGCATTTAACAATGCAAACGTGTTGTTGGCTACATCTGTACTTTTATTGTCCCGTGTCTAGACTTTTGGGGGGTGCTCTTGTTTCTTTTCTTGTTCCTAGGGCCCAGGATGAAGGGAAGAAATGGATGCATCACAGGAGGTGTTTTGGTTTGTTTGTGTGTGTGGTGGAGGTTTTCTATACTGTAAACCTCTTTCTAGGGAGGGAGGTGTTACGACCCCCTGTGCTCTTCTGAGGCCTTTCTTTGTCCGTGCAGGCAGGGATTGGTCTGAGGGGCAGTTAGGTAGCTGTGTACACCTGGAGCATTGGGTGATTGTATACCAGCAGCCTTTTCTCTGGCTTGCTCAGTTGGGGACACTTAATTTCTAGCGATTATCGCCGATTTGATTGCACAGATACTATTTAAACTAAACTGAGCTAGACAATGACATCTCTGAAATAAATAATGAAATGCCTTTAACTGAAAATTGAGTGTTCAATCTTATCATTATGTATTACTGACACTCTATCCTCCAATTTGATACTGTTAAGTGCTTTGATACAATCTGTATTGTTAAAAGCACTATATAAATAAAGGTGACTTGACTTTGGTCTCTCTCTCACACCTTGGCTTTTCTTTTTCCCTTTTAATATTGATTTTTCATTGCATTTAGACATATATTTAACTCTTTTTTTTTTTTGTTATTTTTATTGCTTAATTTATTTTCCCAATAAATTATAAATTATGTAAACCCTATTTTGTTGTCTGTCTCTCTCTTTATGTTGTGGTCTAACAAGCGAGACATTAACACTCTGGACTCTGTTTCCTCACCTTGATGTGTTCAGCTGTTTTCTCAGACTTTCCTTTCATTTCTTCATTGTGTTTAAGTTTCTTCTGTAATGATTTCAGTGCTGTATTCAGCTCCTCCTAGAATTAAACAAAATAAAAATACATAAAACACCAGATTACAGTGAAAAAATATGATAAAACAATCCAGTAGTATGATTATATAATGCAGTATATAATAAAGTATTTGCCCCCACCCAGATTCCTTCTGTTTTTGTGAACATATACTAAATTACTTCAGCTCTGATCAACCAAATCAACACTTAAACAGGACTTTTATAACAACATGAAGTTGGCTAAAATTTGTTTCTCTCACCTTATATGATGAAACCACTTCATCAATGGGTCTGAATTTATGATTGTCATGTTTCTGTGAATTCATACACACTAAACACACCGGCTGTTTGTCCTCCAGACAGAAGAGTTTGAGTTTCTCACTGTGTAAACTGCAGATCTCCTCAGATCCTGATGAACGAACCTCATTTCTCTCCTTCAGGAACGACTCACACAAGTTTCTTAATGCTAGATTAACTGGAGGTTCAGTTTTTGAGGATCTTCTCCTGCAGACGGGACACTCCTGAGTTTTCTTGGTTCTCCAGAACTGTTGAAGACACTCTTTACACACACTGTGACTACACGACAGAAGAACAGGAGTCTTGAAGATTTCATGACATACAGGACAAATATAATCATCTTCAGATAGTGAAGCCATTTTCAGTCTCTGAGCTCCAGCGATCTAAACTTTACTTTCACTTCCTGAACAACAGTTTAAAGAATGAATCTCCACCAGAATCACAAAGATCTGCTGTCTATCCAGAAACAAACTTCACAAAGATCCTTCTGTAAAGTGTTTCTCTTGGTTCTTCACTGATGGCTGATTCTTTATTGGTTTTGTCGGTAGAGAAGAGAGTCAGTGTGACAGAAGCAGAAATAACACGTCAGTCTCTTCCTGGTAAGAGCTGTAAGAGGGAGGAGCTTATGATCAGGTGACTGTGTTTAAACAAGTCAGACAGAGACATCAGGATTTCTGCAGGTAACATCTTAACAAATTATATTCAAAATGAACTTGCATTAAAATGTTAAAATAAACTGCTTTAAACTCTTGGATAAAACACAAAAGAACAATGAAAATACACAAATATTAACAATAACCCTTTGCACCATCTCAAATCCAGAATGAAGTTCTTAAGGGCTCAGCTGAGATGGTGCAAAGTGAAATAATAAGAGAAGTAAAAGAAAGTGAAGTCTTTAGTATAATTTAGTATAATTGTAGATGAAACCATGAACCAAAAAATTTAAAGAAAAAAGAACAGATCTCTTTAGTTGTGTGGTACTATTACAACGGGGCCATCCATGAAAGTTTTTTACACTTTCATTCAGATGAAAGTTTAGATGCAGCAGACCTCACAAAAACGATAATAGATTGCCTTGAAAAACATGGCCTGGACTGCAGAAATAATCTTGTGGGTAAGGCTATGACGGTGCATTCGTCAGGAGCGGAAAGCATTCTGGTGTGTCTACACGGATTAAAAACAGGCCAGCGCCTGTTTTATACCCTGCCAGACACAGGTACTACTTTTGGCGAAGCAATGACTGCACTTCAGAAACACTTTGTGCCTAAAGTTAACGTGGTAGCGTGCCATCACACGTTCAGGCAACGGGTGCAAAGAGCGGATGAGACTATTACGCAATACATTGCTGCTTTAAGAGCGTTAGCGGCTCCTTGTGCGTTCGGGCAAATGGAGGGTGAAATGCTCCGTGATCAGTTGATCGCAAATGTGTCGTTGACTGCAGTGAAGGACAAATTACTACTAGAGGAGGACCTCACTCTAGAGAAGGTGATTACAATCGCATGTCAAGTAGAAGCTGCAGTTAAAAATTCGTCATTACTCTGTCATTCCACTGCTACTGCTATGAAGTCTGTACAAGCCATAAGTATGGATACTAAGTACGGCAGACGAGGAAAGAGCGCACGCTCAACTAAGCAGTCTGCTCAGAGTCGATCGGAGGATCGAAAACAGACAGCAACCGGCAAGCAACGTCGGCAATGCTTCAGATGTGGATCGGATAAGCATCTGGCAAATGATAAAAACTGTCCTGCTGCTAAAGTAACTTGCAGACTCTGTGGGAAGAAAGGTCACTTTGCTAGAGTGTGTAAAGCTGCAAGTGAAGTAAGAGAAGTGGAAGTTCCAGATGTGACTGTGCTCTGTGTGGATAACATTCAACAGTCTGCTGCAGCCAATGATAAGATCACATGTGAAGTGAATATTGAAGCACCAGGAGGTAATAAACATACATTACAACTGGTTGTGGATACGGGCGCATCTGTTTCTATACTTCCAGAAGCTGTGTATAAAAAACACTTTTCACAATGCACATTGACTAAGCCCAAAACAAAACTGGTCACATATGCAAAAGAGGACTTACCAGTTATGGGCTGCTTATCAGCATTAGCAAGTGTATCAGCAAATGCCAATGTAGTCCCTGCTACTTTTTATGTAGTGACTGCAGGATCTCCCTTGCTAGGGTTAGACTTAATTAGACTGCTGAACCTGGACATTGTGAGTGGAAAAGTAAAGCAAATAGACCATGATGGTGAAATCGCACCTGTACCTCTTCAGACGACTGAGCATTTCACAAGTCCTGTGCACGCAGTGTTGCCTGTATCTACTACTCACCTCGGATGTGTGAAAGGATTCATCCACAAAGTGCAAGTTAATTCAACAGTGACACCTGTACGTCAAAAATTGAGACGCTTGCCTCTCAGCATCCGCAAGGAGGTGTCCACGGAGCTTAATCGTCTCCTTACCGCGGGCATAATGGAACCAATTGATGCTTCGGAATGGGTTAGTCCATTGGTGGTGGTACGTAAGCGTGATGGAAACATTAGACTTTGCGTAGATCTCCGTGAACCCAACAAGGGTGTGATTATGGATTGCTACCCATTACCTCACATGGAGGATTTGTTTACAGAACTCGCAGGTGCCTCACATTACAGTCAAATTGATCTCAGTTCTGCTTACCACCAGCTGCCTCTCCATCCTGACAGTCGTAATCTGACTGCGTTCATAACGCATGAAGGCCGTTTGGACTGGCTTCAGCGCCGTCAGCCTTCCAAAAAATGATGCAAACGATCCTAAGTAAGCTGGATGGTGTAAAGAATTACTTGGATGACATCATAGTGTATGGTAATTCTCAGGAGGCACATGATAAGCACCTCCAAGCTGTTCGTCAAAGGCTAGAGGAGGTTGGCTTGCAGATTAACTTTGATAAAAGTTCCTTCAACCAAGTGAGCATTCCGTTTCTGGGCCACGTAATTTCTAAAGAAGGACTACGTCCCAGCCCAGATCACCTGACTGCCATTGCGGAGGCACCTCGACCTACAGATATGGTAGCTTTGCGTTCTTTCCTAGGTCTCACTTCATGGTTCAACAAATTTCTCCCGAACTATGCTACTGTGGTTGAACCACTGAGGCAGATGCTCAGAGCTAATGCACAAACACCACTACAGTGGAGTAAAGAAGCTGTTGAAAGCTTTGATACGCTTAAGAGAATGCTGCTGCAGAGCCCTGTTCTTGCTATTTATGACCCATCCCTGCCCACGTTTATTAATACAGACACCTCTGATTACGGCCTTGGCGCTGTTCTGACACAGCTACATCCTGATGGGGTTGAAAGGGTGATAGCTTTTGCATCCAGGACACTATCAACGTCTGAAAGGAAATACTCTGCTGTGGAGAAGGAGGCCCTTGCGTGTGTTTGGGCGGTGGAAAAGTGGAGAACGTATGTGTGGGGACATCGTTTCACCTTAAGAACTGATCATCAGGCCCTTACCACTCTTCTCTCCACAAAGGGCATGGATAGAGCAGGTATGAGGGTAGCTCGTTGGTCTGCTAGGCTCCTGTGCTTCCAATATGATGTTCAGTACCGGCCAGGTAAAAAAAACTGTGTGGCAGATTGTCTCTCACGTATACCGTTAAGCCATACAGACACCACTGCATCCACTGAACAGGACTTAATTTCTGAAATCGCAGAAATTCAGCCATTTCTGACTGCGTTGCCACTGGTGGACTTTAAAGCTGAATGCGAGGACTGTCTAGAACTGTCACAGTTACGTCAGACAATCCAGTCAGGATGGCCTAAACTGCAGAAGTCTGTCTCCAGTGACTTGTGTCTATACTTCCCTGTTAGATATGAACTGGCTGTTGAATCTCCATTGATCTTCAGAGGGAATCGTTTGATCGTTCCTGTTGCACTGCGGGAACGCCTCATCCACTTGGCACACGAGGGACATCAGGGGCTGGTGCGAACCAAACAGCATCTGAGAGAGCTGTATTGGTGGCCACGAATGGATGATCTTGTTCACACAATCCTATCTGCGTGTGTGACCTACCAGGCCAGCGATAAATCGGCCAAAACGTTCACAGCTCCAATGCAGCCGGTGGAGTTTCCGAAAGGCCCATTTCAACATGTTGCTATAGATATAGTAGGACCATTTGAGAAGGGAGTTACTGACTGTAAGTTTGCAGTAACATTGATTGACTATTTCAGCAAATGGCCAGAAGTGGGTTTTGCGTCGTCAGTAACAACAGAGACTGTCCTGAAATTTCTGACTACGATCTTTGCTCGAGAAGGAAATCCCTGCACCATCACAACAGATAATGGACCGCAGTTCACTTCATTTGAATTTGCTGATTTTGTGAAAACACAGGGAATAAAGCACATAAAGACAAGTGTTTATCACCCTCAGGCTAATGGGGCCATTGAACGGTTCAACAGGGTGCTTAAAGAATGTCTTCAGGCAGCTGAGGGGGCTCGTAAACCATGGAAATCTGCAGTCCTGACCATGTTGAAGAGCTATCGAGCAACACCCCATGCTACTACAGGTGAGACTCCTTTTGAGAGGCAGACCTATGAGAACAAAGTTGAATGTTCTTCTTCCTGAGGATAACCCGGATCAATTCATTCAAGTCAGAGCTCGTGTGAAACAACGACAGAACAAAAGTAAACAATACACCGATCGTAAGAGAGGATCTAAGTTCCTTAAAATTGCAGTTGGAGACAAGGTGAGAGTGAGAAAGCCTTTTCACGTGAAAAAAGGAGAAGCCCGGTTCACTGAACCACTGTCAGTACAACAACAAACAGGACCGAGTACTTTCATCTTAAGTGATGGGAAAAGACGGAATTCAGCACGTCTATCACTATGCCCAGAGAGACAGGAAAATTCGGCACAGGATGGAATACCTGAAAGAGACTGTACATTGGAGGACACTGCCTTGAGTATGAATAGGGGCTTAAGACATAGACGCCCACCTGGATGGACTCAAGACTATGTGATGGAATAATGTGTCTGATAAGAAACAAATAAATCAGACCAAGAAGATATGTAAAGGGTGTAGGCGGATTCCTGCCCTATCTGAAAAAAAAACAACCTTAAATGTACATTGAATCCTGAAATGTTTGGTAAATGTTATTCTGTGTTATGTTAAAAAAAAAAAAAAAAAGAGATAAAAGTGCTAGAAGATTTCATTATGTTTCTATTGAAATGTCTATTTGAAATAGACTGGTTTGAATGTTTAAGAGTTCATTTGAATATGCTATTTGAGATGAGTTTTGTTTGAGTAAATAAGACTTGTGTACCGTAATGATCTTATAAGGAATTTAATTCCTTTGAGTAAGGGGGGAAATGTTGTGTTGAGAAGTATACAATACGTCATGTTCAATTCATAGTAATTGCTTACTATAATACAGGTAATGTGAAACTGCACCACTAGGGGCTCTAGTGGGAAATTGTGTTGAGTAATGTGTTGAAGAAGAATAAAACAATGAAGAAGAGTGATACAGTGGATAGAGTGCGTTCTGTTAAAAGAGTAAAAGACACAACAATAGTGGTGATAGATCAGTGGATGCAAGGGGCATTCTTTCTCAGATAGATGCACATTTCATTGGGCTGTTGGTTACCTTTTGTTTAGTGCTTGGTGAAATGCTCCAATCAAGCTCTCTTGACCCAGCAAGGGCTGTGGATCTAGTAATAGGTGCCCTTACAGACACATTACAGAACTACAGAAGTGAGGCTTTCTTTGGAGAACTATGAGAAGAGGTTGAAGAGATTGTGGAGCACTGCAACATAAGTGTACAATCAGTGTGTAAAAGACAGCCTAAAACAAGCATAAGACTTCATGACTCATTAATGATGAGCTGTAGGAACGAAAAATAGTGACCAAAGTGATTTAGCTTCCAAAGAGCTGTTTTATCAGGTGCTTGACAGTCTCACAGCTGAAGTGTTTTTTAGAGGAAAATTGTGAGATAATGAAGGGGTTCAGTCTCTGAACTCAACGAGTTTAACACTCTTGAACGAGGAGCCTCTGTTTGCCTTTGCTCAGTTATTTGAGTCAGATTTAGACGACCTCAAACATGAAGATCATCAAACCAAGCGGCTTCTTGAGAAGAGAGAGAAAAGTGGAAACAGACCATTTAATCTCCTTCAGTTTGTTGTATTTCTATAACTTTATAAAGAGGTCTTCCATGAGACATTTCATCTTTGTAAGATTTCACCTGTTACACCCGTCAGCAATGCGTCTTGAGAGAGAAGCTTCTCAAAACTGATCAAAACCCACCTTAGAACAACATAGTTAGTTTGTAATATTGATGGCCCTAAAATTGTTTTTATTTTTCAAATCCGAGTCTGCTTGATGCCTGCGCTGTCCAATAGCTGTGGTTTTTTGTTTTTTGTAAATGCTAATGTTTTTGCAAATAAACTCAGCAATACATGTAATAGACACATGCTACTGTATTTTATCTCTTTGGAGCTTAAGCTTTATTTTATGAAAATATTTTGTTTGTTCAGCACTAATTGACCGTTCGCAAAGAGCTTGATTGACAGGTGATCTGACCAATCAGAATGCAGATATTATGTGCCGCCGCTGCTATCTGTCATCTTGCCCGACAGCTTTGGCCCAGCGTTGCCAACTTAGATTTAGCAACTTTTTTCTAAATAGATATTATGTTGCTTCTCTGATTTTACATGCAAATATAGCTGAAATCACAGCGCAGGAATTGTTTTTGTCTTGTTTTTGACGGCTCGATTATAAATCAGGATTTTTGTGATCTTGGAAGGGAGAGCTGATTATGTATCTTAAAGGGTCGTGTTTCAGTCACTATTTCATATTCATCCCGTTGTCTGACAACAGAAACAGTCAAATATATGAATGAAAACAGTTTTATTGAGAATTTGGCTGCATTAAAATACAGTATGTGAGCTCAGAGAGACAAACAACTGTAAAAGGCAATACGGTGGGGCGACGTCATTAATATGCTAATTAGCGTAGGAGGTAATCTAGCAACATTTAGCGACTTTTCAAAGTGGCTTTAGTACCAAGATGGTGTCTGTCTAGTTACGTGCTGTTTCTCTGTCGCAGGTAAATCGGGGGTTTGCAGCTGACAGCTAGGCTACATCTTAACATGCAGACGCCTCTTACATCTTAACTGGGTTGGAGATATAGCCTAATCTTTGAGTGGGCAAAAAAAGAAATAGGAAACAGCAATCCGCTCTTCTCAACGCTGATGCAGATGAGATGGATCTTCCTTGAGAGCCCGCCTCAGAACCCCGATGCCTCACTGATTATCCCAGTCTGCCTGATATACCTCAAAAAAGTGACTCTCCTGCTAAAAAAAGGAACAAAGTCAGTTCGAAAATGGACCTGAAAATACTTCTGAAGTGCTTGAAGTCATTCAGGCGCTTAGTTTGAAACTTGATTGACACTTTCAAAGATTTCAACGATCGAGAAGACTACGGAGCTTACTTCGGCTAATGTGGACAGTTCCCAGGAAGTCAAAATGATCCGGCTTGATAACGGCCCAAATCTGGCAAGCCGGAAGAAATAGCTCAACCCGGATGCGGTTGCCGGACTCTTGTGAATTACGAGAGTGAATGACTCGCCAGAATCAGCCCGAGTGCGCTGGTCCGAGTCCGGTTGCCGAATCTGAGCCGCAATCACGCCAGCATAGATTATACAATTAGCCGGTACTGGCCCGAGTCTGGATACCAAATGGAAATGTATATGAAATACAAACCAATATTAATTTAATTAATAACAACAACAAAATTTACCAAAACAATATTAGCTTGTTTGCTATATAGCCTTGATAAGAACTGTTCATGTAATTAATTGGTTCTCTAAAAACTACAAAAAATTCAGTATTTTTTTTAACAATGTTGTTTCCACAAATATTACACACAAACACGCACGCACACACACACACGCACACACACACACACACACACACACACACACACGCACACACACACACACACGTGCAGTTCCCCCTCAATACCCCCCAGTAGGAATGAGCAAATAAATATAAGGTTATTAGGGCATACATAAATATAAGGGCATTTAACTGTTCATAAAGTAGATTGCCTGGGGGAAGAAACTGTTCTTGTGCCTGGCATATATATTGTAACGGGCGGAGGAATCACACGACTAGGGAGGACAATGAAAGCCCCGAAGGGTGCATTTATTGTGTGTGATAGCGTGCCGTAGTGCTCTGACGTGAGCTCGTCGTGCTCCAGGATCAGCTGTTTTCCGTGCGGGTCGAGAGTCTGGTGTCCGGGTAGTGGGGTTGCCTCAGGGCTGGCCGGTCAGACGCTGCTTTCTGTGGCAAGAAGGAGACGAAAGTTAGCGATTCAGCTACTGGAGTCATATCTCACCCATGTCTCTCTCCTGTCGGCTTATATCTGAGCCTCTTGATGATCCTCAGGTGTGGCCGGCCAGACCGCGCTAATGGCGTGCAGGTGATTCTCCTCTGTTTCCAGGGCGACGCTGATGAGGCCTCGGGACATACGTCACTATATATATATATATATATATGTTTATGTTTGTATATGTATGTATGTATGTGTGTGTGTCAGTCTGGTATATGTGGCACAAGTTTGCCTATTTAAACATGAAGCTGGTTATCCTAACTTAGCATAAAGCCCAGGTAGGAAGAAGATGAAGAAAAAATAAATAAATATTTTTTTTTGTATATATATATATATATATATACACACATTTATATTTAGTCATTTTGCAGACGCTTTTATCCAAAGTGACTTACAATTGGGGAACACAAAGCGATTCATCTTGAAGAGGCAATCCGACAAACGAAGTGCTTGTAACACCAAGTCTCAGGCGTTGTTCAAATAAGTACAAGCTAGCAAGGGAAGGAATAAATAAGGAGAAAGAGGTTTTTTTATATATATATATATGTGTGGGGTGAAGTCAAGTAGTGTTGAAAGAGATGAGTTTTCAGCTGTTGCTTGTAGATTGACAGGGATCCAGCACTTCAGATATGGGTGGGAAGATCACTCCAGCAGCCAGGAATGGTGAACGAGAATGTTCTGGAGAGAGATTTTGAGCCTCTTTGTGATGGTACCACGAGACGTCGCTCACTAGCAGATCTCAGACTTCTGGAGGGGATGTAGATTCTTAGTAGTGAGTGCATGTAGGCGGGTGCTGAGCCTGTGGTTGTTCTATAAACAAGCATCAGTGTCTTGAACTTGATGCGAGCTGCGATTGGTAGCCAATGCAAGGAGATGAAGAGAGGTGTGACATGGGCTCTTTTGGGTTCCTTGAAGACCAGTCGTGCCGCCGCATTCTGAATCATTTGTAGGGGTTTGACTGTGTTTGATGGAAGTCCAGCCAGAAGAGCATTGCAGTAGTCCAGCCTAGAAATGACCAGAGCCTGGACAAGAAGTTGTGCAGCATGCTCCGTCATGTTATGAGGTCAAACGATCATTTCAGAAATTCAGACTACTTTTTCACTTTTTGCAGACATTATGTTGTAGATTTAATTTAAAACTAATACAGTTTTACAGTTTAAAAATGACAAAAAAAGAAAAAGGTCAATAAAAAAGTGGGCACCCTGCATGGTCACTACTACTTGACCACTTACAACACCCTGACTCAAACAGTACAACAAAATTAATCTAAAGATATTATGTCCAAGCCCAGTGGTTCTCAAACCTGTCCATGAAGTACCCCCAGCTCTGCACGTGTGGTATGTCTCCCCATATCTGACACACTTCAGGTCTTGGTCTCCACTAACGAGCTGATGAGTTAAATCAGGTGTGATGGATGAGGGAGACATACATGTGCAGGGCTGGGGTCCTCCAGGACAGGTTTGAGAAGCTCTGTCCCAGACCATCTGATTACAATATCCTACTCTATAGCACAGTATAACATTCAGTTACTTACATGGCACAGGTGAACTCTTTTCAGATGATCTTCATAAATCTGACAAAAATAAATAAAAAGTAATCACAAAAATATTAGAAGAAAGTGAATTTTAATTATTTAATTAAACAACATATGTGAATAACTTTCCTGCTACATTTCTTATAATATTATATTCTGTGAGTAGTGAAAGAATAATTAATTTTATTTAAAATAATTATAATTTTACTTGAATATGTGTCACGGTTGGGTGCGGGAGAGAAGCATGACGATGAAGGATAGTGAGAAACAGTCTTTAATCATCCACATAGATAATCCAATACACGAGGGTAGACACCACAAACATACATAGACAAGATCGGACAAAGAAACACAGAACTGAATGAACTTATAAGGGGAACGTAATTAAGGATAATGAGGAGACACACCTGAACATAATGATACAATCAGACAATGGCAGAAACTAGGACACACAGAGCACATGGGGAATGAAAACACAACAACACAGTCCAGGGGCGTGACAATATGACTTTTATTAACAGCCTAAATTAAAAGAGGCTGCTTCTTACTGAACATGTCTGACTGTAAAGGGCTATTAGCTTCTCCTGCTTCATAGTTAGATGAGTTCATTTCAGCTTCAAGACAATAGGTCTTGGAGTTTGGTGTTTTGTAAAGTAATCTTCATTGTGCTTTTTTCTTGTCAATTTTTTTTTATTTTTTTCTACTTTTTTCTAATGTATTTTAAGTTTTATTCTTTAAGCATAGCATCTCTGAATGTAAGGGGTATTCGAGAAAACACGATTTTCTGTCAGGAGACACATTCTACGGACTTGGATGTGAAATGTTGGAGATCTCAATGAGAAACTCTATCTATTTCGGTCATGAAACTTCAGTCCGCAGGAGTTATGGTTTTGTTGCATCGATTTAAAGGAGACGTACTTAATTCTGTTGCAGATGAGAATAGAAGATGGATAGTCTCAACTGTTAAATTGGACAACACGACATTTATACTTTGTAATATTTACGGTCATAATTCCCGTGTGTTAAATAAGACCCTGTTTGCCAAAGTTTCTGATGTTGTTCAGTGTAAATGTAGTAATTTCCAGGCTTCATATGTTATATGTTCAGGTGATTTTAATGAATGCATGGATGATTTGATTGATAGAGACCCTCCTCGCTCCTCTCAACATGCTGTTCAGTCCAGTGTGGCATCTTATTACTTGATGACACCAGCGTTTCTATAACCCTGGGAAGAACACATGCTCGAACAAAAACACATCTTTGCAGTCTAGAATTGACTCGTTCCTAATTTCTAACTCAGCTTTACAACATGTTGAGGAAAGTGTTCATAGTTATGCCTCATTAACAGATCATAAACCTATTTCTTTAACTCTTACAGGCTCAAAAAGGATCTCTAGTCTTAGAGGTGCTGGAAATAATAATGATCTTCTTGGAGCAAGGCACCGAACCCCCAACTGCTCCCCGGCAGTTCAAGAGCGGTGTAGACGGGATGACAGTAGAATTTTATTTACATTTTTGGGAACAAATTAAAAGTCCTCTTTCTAATATGTTCATTGAATGTATTAATTGTGGTGAAATGTCTTCTACCATGAAACGGAGTCATTTCATTAATCGCTAAACCTGATAAAGACCCTCATCTTTTAGAAAATTGGAGGCCGATCTCTCTTCTGACAACTGATTATAAGCTAATTACTTCGGTATTTGCTAACATTACGGAAAGGGTTAAATAAGATAATCAGTGAATATCAAAGGCTTTCTAAAAGCTCGTCACATAACTAATAATATCAGGCTGGTGCTTGATCTTCTGGACTATGCTGAGAATGCAGAAGATCGTTCTGTTTTGGGTTTTTAAGGCGTTTGACAGCTGAACACGAATTCTTGTTTAAAACTATAGCGCTTTTTGTCTTTGGGAATAATTTTCTTAATATTGTTAAGATGTTTTACACAGATATTAGTAGCTCTGTGATTCTTAATACCTCCATCACTAAAAGATTCAATATTAATCGCGGAGTGCGTCAAGGTTGCCCAGTTTCCCCTTTTTTATTTTTGTTAGTAGTTGAATTATTATCAGTCGGTATTGTCGATAATGATGAAACCCAAGGTCTTAAAATGTTTGATAATGTACTTAAGATATCGCAATTGGCAGATGACTCTACTTTATTTTTAAAGAACGTATCTTTTATTCTCAATGCTGTTTCCTTCATCAATAATTACAATTCAAGGGCTTCTGGCTTAACTTTAATTGATCTAAATGTGAAATCCTCCCTTTACACACTTTAAATGATAAATATATAATGAACATTCCAGTAAAATCCTGTCAAATACTTTTGTTACAAGAAATGTTCTTGAAAAGCAAAACCTAATTTTTCCTCTCGATTAAAGAAGACAAAAGCAGTGTTAAATTGCTGGTTATAACGTGATCTTTCCATTTATGGTCGTGCATTATTATCCAAAGCTGAAGGTTTATCTCGGTTTGTTTATCCTGCTTTATCACTGCATGTTAATGATATTAATAATGTGTTCTTCTCTGCTATTTGGAAAAATAAATCCCAAAGACATCAAAAAGTGTTTTCAGTAATAAGAAGTCTGAAGGAGGTCTGGAGATGCTTTATTTGAGGACGTAAACAACACCTTTAAGATGAACTGGTTTAAGAGATGTTTGATCACCCATAATTCTCTTTGGAACCATATTCCTCATCATCTCTTTAATCAAATCTGTGGCTTGACATTTCTGTAACGTGATTATAATATTTCTAAAATCCCCCTCAAATTATCCAAATTTCATCGGCAAGCTCTTCTCGCTTGGAAGATGTGTTACTGTCACAGTTTCTCTCCTCGCACCTCTTTCATTTGGAATAATAGAAATATAACTGCTTCAAATAAATCTTTATTTTTAACACATTGGTTCAACAGAGACATTAATCATCTCATAAAAATGTTTGACAATTCTGGGAATCTTTTAACTTACGAACAATTCATGTCGACTTAATTAATTCAGTTATTAAAGCTATTCCTGTAACTCTTCGTCAACTTATCAAAAGTCATATTTGTTATAATGCTTTATCTGTGACAAACCCAGAATTAATTTTAGAAGGTGTTCAGCTAACTGAGAAAAAAATGCAATAACAAACATATTTGCAATATTTTCCAAAAACAAAATAAAATATCTTCTAGAGGGAAGTTTTTCTGAACTCTATAATTGAGAATATTGACTGAGAAGAGCTTGGTTAATTCCTTTTAAATATTGTGTTAATAATAAAATAAAAGAAATACACTTCAAAATTCTACATATTATTTACTCTTCTTATTCTTTAATCAGATTCTCTGATATTGATGATATATGCTGCTTTTGTAATAATGAAAGAGATGCTGACTCACTTATTTTTTGACTGTAATGTCGTAAACACGTTTTAGATTGATTTGGCAGATTTTTTATTTAATTTAAAGGATGTTATCTTGTATTATGAACATAAAAGCAATAGGGATCTAGAATTTATTGTTAACATTTTTATTTTATTAGCAAAATTTCACATACATAAACACAAATGTCTTAATTCATCTCCTGTTAAATGTGTTTTGTTCTGACTTTGACTTTTATATTTCTTCAGTAAGACTGTTAAAAAACAAACTCTGTGAAATGTTTAAAGTGCTACGATACACTCTTCAATCCCCGGTACTTTGTAATATCCTTATTAGTTAAAACTGAACGTGAACTATGCTTTTTATTTTTATTTCTTTATTTATTTAATTGTATTATTATTATGACATTTTTTGTTATTGTCATATTTGTTTATATTTTGTATTGTTATTATTTGAATGTTACCCTTTTCTGCAAAAAAAAAAAAGGGTTTAGCTACTTTCCATTAAAAGTTGTCAAAACTGCTTCTGTCTCCATAGAAATACATGTTAAAACGGGGTTAAAAAGATCTGAACTGGAACTTTTTCAGCATAACTAAATATAAATATGTGCGGAGGGTTAAGCTGTGCTGCTGTTGGTTGCCACGGTGACGGTAGAAAACCTGTCATGTCCAGCACTACATGGCTTGCAGCGCTTAAGTTAAAATACTGAGTGTGAAATAATAAACTAATATGTTATAATATGTTGTAATATGTAAACGTGTGCTCTTATCCTTCTGTGGACACAATCCGGTGAACGTAGCTCTGATCGGGAGCTGTATATATGCACATGTGCGCTCATCTGTGTTCAGTGCAGCTCTCCTCGCGCCGCTTCATGTCATCTTCCCGCTCTTTAAACTATGACGGGTCCTTTACTGCAAAAACACGGTCACTGCGACACTCTAAAGTGATGAAACTATGACGCCATGTGCTTTTCAAAACCATTTTCATAGGTTTGACGTTATATTGTTGGCTCTGAAGATATGTAAATGCACATGTAGCCGCAGCTGTATCCCTTCCAGCTTTAACCACAAATCAGACAGAAGAGCCGATTAACTTCGGCGTGACATACAACACTTTCTGATGTTTATTCATCTTCATTTCCTGCTTTAACCCATTTAATCCTTAATTTTTCACAGACATGAAAATATCCAAATGATGTGTCATTAGTAACCCTTTGAAATAATCAATAATTGTTTTTTAAATTTTTTTGGAAAAGTGTGTGAAAAACTGTGTTTTATGTTCGGTCACAATAGTGAGATATGGAGAGTACTGAAATCACATACTTCTGCAGTCATACAAATTATTATATATCTTAGCCCAGCTATTTTAAACTGTTTGATCATATTCTAGGGTTACTGTTATGCATAAAACAACCTTATTCAACATTTACAGAAACACTGAGATAAAAAAAAAAAAAAACGCGTTTCAAAATTGTTACCTTTTTCTAAAATATAACATCAAATGTTTAAATCAATGCTACGAGTATTACAGCATCATTATTGTAAACATGTTCTAACATTTGAATTTTTAATTTAGTGCAATATTTTGTCATTGCAACATTTTATTGTCATTTTCAGTAGTAACTGCCGTTGGATGATATTGTAAGATAAAGTTCACCGTTATCCCAGCGGTCACTATTGTGACCATCAACATGTTTACTCGCTCTATGACCACACGCAACAAAACTGAATATATGAGAATGCATATATTAACACTAGACACCCTGAGTGACCTGCTCTGTGTCGTCTGTCGGCAGGGGAACACAATAACTGTGCTCTTTTACGCCTAACCTTTATTTTGCTCGCTCGCTCTCATAGTTTATAGTTTATTTATCCCTTCACAACCAGTAATTAGTCGACCTGATGCTCTTTTAAAGCCATATAGGCTACCTTATATATATATATATTTTTTTTGGATCACAAAAGAAGATTAAAAAAAATGCTTGCTCTTGTCCATTTAATAAATTGTAAACTTTAAAAAAAAAAAAATTACAAACATGAAATTATCCCATGCAACTCATTCCATATTCCAAGTGTTCTGAAGGCATACGGTAGGGTTATTGCCAAAAAACAAATTGAAAATGTAATCCATGATTAAGTGAATATCTCCAGTCATCGCATTCGTGCATTTATATGTGTGTTTTATACGAGTGCGCTGCAGCTGTCACTCACTTCAGTTCATTGCGACTTCAGGAAAGTTTGGAAGGAGACCAGTTCCCATAAGCAGAGCTCCGTCTCGTTCCTGCTCTCGGGGAACCGAGGTTAAGACAGTAACCGGAGACGTTTTCTGTCGAAGTAAATTGCAAAATTAGCATCCAATCAATTCGTTATCGATTAACTTGCAGTAAGTGAAGTGATAGACGCTGAACTTCTCCTCGTGTCTGAATTGTCAAACACACACACAGCTGTCACAATGTCCACCGTGTGGAGTATTTAACGTTAATACAGTCGGTTATGGCTGAAGTGAATGTAAACAGGAGGCTGAAACCGGATGTGTGTCAGAAGCCTATATTACACTCATTCAGGAGATAAGAGACAGCAGCCTAATTAAACACCTGTCTGTGTCATTAATGTTCACCAAACAACAAAAGATGTTTAATACATGTATCTGTGTTAAATAAAACTACTGTCGGCTATTTGAAAAGCGAGTGTATTTAACCCATAAGAAGCCCAGTTTCTCCTCATAGGAACATTATGGGGCATAAAACAGAGCAAACGCACCACTTATAACATGTTTCTGCAGCTGTTTCTGAAATACAGCCCCTCCTCGTCAAAGATCTGTAATGTTACACATGTATGACGTTGGGCGTTTATGATACATTTTTCATGTTGTATATATGTTACATTGGGCGTTTATTTCTCAATTGAAAAAAAAAAATATTTTTTTTTTCTAAAGTTTTTTTTTTTTTTTTCTTCTTCCTGTTTTATTTGCTTTTCCACAACATATATCAAAATGATTACTTTTCTGGGAAGATAAAACAAAAACCTTTTTCAGAAGTAATATAGTTTTTGCATTTTATTTGCTTTGCCATAACATATTTCAAAACCACATACTGTGACCATTACATTTTTGTAACATGAGTGCTGTCCTGTACGGAGCCCCTTAAAGGACATTGTGGAGGGAAAAATTCGGGGTGAGTGGAAAAAATTCAGGGTGGGAGGAAAAAATAATTTTCAAATGTTTTGCGTTCCCTCACAAAACCATTTGAGTTCGGACAAACTCTTCCTGTTTACTTTGCAGCTTGCAGTGGTTACAGCTCGTATGTTCACAATGGAGCGGTTCATAAAGTTTTTATTTTGAACTTTGACTCAAGTATAAAGAAATACAGTCAGGTTAGTTCAAGGCACGGTTTTGAGACATTCTAAAACGCTTTAATGTGGCTTAATGTATTAAAACAGTGACATTAGGACCAAATTCGATAATAATAAATACTAATAAAATTGTTAGGTTTATATTAATAACCTTATTAATAATATTACTATTAATAAAGGAGAATAGCCTAGAATATGAATGCAACGGATTTGGTATTTTTAAATCACCGTTTTCATTATAGCCTACCTTAAGCGTTTTATGGGGAGAAAAAGCTTAGGCTACGTGCAGGGCGCTGCGTTCATATTCTGGGCTATTCTGATTAGTAATATTATTAAAAAGGTTATTAATATTAGCCTAATAATTTTATAAGCTTTTATTATTATCGAATTTGGTCCTCCAAGTCATCGTTTTAAAACATTAAGTGTTTTATTATGTCCCAAAACCGTGCCTCGAACTAAGCACTGACTTATTAATTTATTTGAATCCAAGTTCAAAATAAAACTCTATGAACCGCTCCATTGTGAACATATCAGCTGAACCTTTCATTATAGCCTACCTTAAGCGTTTTCTATAGGGAAGAACAGTCTTAACGTGCAGGGCGTTGCGTTCATATTCTGCTTTATTAGTAGTAATATTATTAATAAGGTTATTAATGTTAGCCTAATAATTTTTATCAGGATTTATTATGATCGAATTTAGTCCTCCAATGTCACTGTTTTAAAACATTAAGCCACATTAAGCGTTTTATTATGTCCCAAAACCGTGCCTCGAAATAAGCACTGACTGTATTACTCTGAGTCTAAGTTCAAAATAAACCTCTATGAACCGCTCCATTGTGAACATACGAGCTGTAACCACTGCAAGCTGCAAAGTAAACAGGAAGAGTTTGTCCGAACTCAAATGGTTTTGCGAGGGAATGCAAAACATTTGAAAATGATTTTTTCCTCCCACCCTGATTTTTTTCCACTCACCCCGAATTTTTCCCACCACAATGTCCTTTAAGGGGCTCCGTAGTCCTGTTCTGTTCACACTCATCTGTCACAGTAACCTCCATTAAAACATAATCACTCAGATTCAGATTGATTTCAATGTGTTGTGTTTCAGTAACTCAGGAAAAAACTGTTCTTCTGTTCTTCTTGTGTTTCATGAAAATTTCTTCTTGATTTAAATTAAGATATTTAACTTTAATTAAACCTGAAGGCGGCCGTCACTGTCTGTCATTTGTTTCTGTTTTTAACCATTTTATTTTAAAACTGAAGTTATTTCATTGAAATAATTCAGGAAATACCTGTTTTGTAAAATATTTAATAAAAGTTGCACTTTATTTAAATTAGGATATTTAAATTTATGTATTTATTTATGTTATTTGCTGTATGAGTATAAGCCTTTTACTGCTATAATCACATCCCTTTATTCAGAATATAGTCCTGTATATGATTCATATAGTGTCGTGTAGATTTATGAACTACATTATCAATCAGTCTCTTATTATTGTGACTGTCATCTGTAATAAATCCAGTGATATTTTCAGTCAGTTTCTCAGTTTCAGCTCTAGATGACAGTAAAGATGCACTGATTTCACATCAGCAGCTGAAGGATTTCTATTACACTCATTTATTCATTCACTTTGACTTCATCTGAACTGTTTAAATTCATCTGAATAATCACACCATATATTGTCTTCTGAAGATCTGCTTTATATCTGACATTAAAACTGAATTCATTTGTTCATAATTGAAGAAGTTTGCAACATTGATGCTGTTATTTTCCTGTTTATTAATGTAAAGCTGCAGAATCAATCTGTGTTATATAAAGCTCTACAGAAATAAATATGACTTTAATATTTGAATATTTCATTGCGGGAACAAAAAAAATTTAAAAATCATATTTCCCAGACTTTTTACTACAGTTTAAATCCTAATTATCACGACAAACCTTGTTTCAATCTGAAAATGACTGAAATCATGAAATCACACATTGTTAGTTTATAGAAGTGATTATTAATATTTGTTGTGAAACTGATTCAGACTTTATCAGAGATTTCAGACTCATTTGATCATTTGATCTGAGAATCAGATTCATAAACAGCTGAATCAAGTATTTCTGACTAAATATTAATATTTCATTCAACATTGTTGTGGATCAAGAACCTTTTACATCCATTTACTTCAATAAACAAACGATAATTTAATCTCTAGAACTGAAATAAACAATTATTAATGTACAACAAACACTGAAATGTGTTGAATCGACTCGTTCAGTGCCGCAATACTACACACAATATGATATTATCATGCAGCTGAATCAAGTATTTCTAGACGGTTGCTAGGGTGTTCTGAGTGGTTGCTATGGTACTCTAGATGGTTGCTAGGGTGTTCTGAGTGGTTGCTAGGGTGTAATGGACAGGGGTTTGTGACATCACTGTTTCTCATTGGTCAGATATGATTAAGATGATTTATTTGAATCCTTCATCACGTGTTTTAATAATTTTTCAGTTTTAAAGATGAATAAATGTTCTTGTTTTCTGCTCTGATGTTCAGATCAACAGTCTCTTACTCGTGTGATCTGGATTAAATATTGAAACATGATGAAAGATGAAAGCAGGAAGATCCAGATCTACAGATTACTGACTATTGATCGATAAGATCCTCAGAGAGGGATAACACCAGAAGAAAGGGAAGAGTGTGTGAGTGAAGGAGGTTGTGAATGTGTGTAGATGTGTGTTAGTTACAGGATCAGAGAATGACACCGTTCCTCTGTCATAGTCCAGATTCACTCTCACACGAGCAAGATGCTGATTAACATGAAAACTAGAACCAAAATAATACAGTCCGGACTGACTGTACTCCACACACCAGACACCAGTTTTATAGAAACCCCGTCCCTTCCTCAGGTTTGATGCTGTAATTACTCCCAGACTCCAGTACTGACTCCGTTTAACCTCCACATCCCAGCAGTGTGTTCCTGAGTTAAAACCCTCTGAACCCAGAACACAGTCATACCGGTCAAATCTCTCTGGATTATCAGGAACAGGTTGATGACCGCTGTATCTCACACTGGTCAGATCATCAGACAGAAGGAGACGTGGATGAGCCGTGTTTGGATCCAGAATCACAGGAGCTGATGAGACACAATCAACAGATGCTGTTATTCTGATGTTCATATAATGATCTCAACACAGATGATTATGAATTATGACACTCGTCCTGTTGATCAAACACATCAGACATGTTCCTCTCATCACTGTCAGTCATTCTCTGTGTGATTTATCAATACTGAAAGTTCAGTCAGAAACAAACTCAAACATATTCATTTCATTCACGCTCTCATTTATATTCAATTATAGAGATTACACATGATTTCATATTCAAATGAGATAATAATACCAAAGAAATAATGTTTATATCTTTATCATTTTACTCAATGTTTCTCTTGTTTAAAACACCAATCTTTTTACTCAATGCTGCCTAATTATTAAAAATAATAAACAGTAGGTATTATTGAACAATAATGGAATTAAATAATAATAATAATAATAATAATAATAATAATAATAAGCTTGCTGGTATTAACAAAAACTACAACTAAAATTATCCATTTATTTATTTAATTATTCAGTCATTAAAATAAAGCTAAAAATAAATTGAATTATTAGAAAAGTTGATTTGGCAACAACTCAGTTATATTTCACTTTTAGTTTTAATCATTTGAATACTTCACATTGATTTATTTTATTCTAATTATAATTATGCATATTAAAATGAAGCTAAATATAGTTTTACAGTAATAAAAAGGACAAAAACGCATACAAATTATATATATATATAGATAGATAGTATATAAAAATCAGGGGTGCACATAAGAGGTCCGCACGCGCGACCAAAATTAAAAATGTATAATAAGTTCTGAGCGCATTTGTGTATCGACATGGTTGTCAGCTGTTAATGAACGATTACTATTTTAGATCTCAAACTGTACTGTATAAGATTTCTATCCAAACTGAAGCATAATCTGAACCCGCCGCCGTCTTCAAAGATAAACTGTGACATTCATTCACTGACGCTCTTCATCAGCAGCTGAACCCGGAAGCGCTTAATACTTACTTACCGGAAACCCGCCAAAATAAAAGCTCGCTGATTTTACATTTGAAAATGATGAAAATTAAAATTTAAATAATGATAATAATAAAAATAATTATAAAATATTAGCATTTTATTTTTAAGTACTCTATAAAATAATTGCATTTGTATGTAATACTCCCTTAAAAAAAAATAGTATTATCACACTTGATTATTTAGTTTATTATTTTTAGTTAGTCATTTTATAAAAAACGAAAAATAAAGTGCAATAATATTATTATCACTATTATTAATAGATTTATTTTATAGTTATAGTTTATGGGTCACACTACATGCCCGTGTGAGGACCAAAATCAACGAAATCAATCAAAATGAATGAAAGAGCAATAATATGCATTAATTATATAATAAATAAAAAGAAAACAGATAGAATAGAAAAAAGAATAGAGCGAGCTAGTCTTAGAGGCCTTTATTGATTTGTTAATTGAATAATAAATAAAAAGAAAACAAATAGAATACAAAAAGAATAAAAAGAACAGAAGATAGTGTGTTTTTTTAAAGAATAGAATTAGAATAGAGATTGCTAGAGTTAGAGGCTTAAATAAAGATGGAAGAGATGTGTTTTTAGCCGATTCTTGAAGAATATTCTTTATATATATTCACTAGCTTTATTAATCTTTTTCTATTCTATCTGTTTTCTTTTTATTTATTATATAATTAATGTTCTTTCATTGATTTTGATTGCTTTCGTTGTCCTCATTTATAAAAGCGTCTGCTAAATGACTAAATGTACATATATATATATAATTCAAAATATTAATAAAAATTAAATATAAACAGCAGTAATCATAATAAAGTCTTTTTGAGCAGAAATGTTTCTGTGCGTCTGATCAAATAAAGTCTTAAAAACTGCTGAAATCACTTCTGTGTCTTTCGTGAGACTGAAAATGAAAGTCAAGCGCACTGAATTCTGGGATTGATTATTTCTAAAAGCAGGAGTAATTTTACTTGATTACTGAACTTAAGTATTATTTTGGGATATTTGTACTTTATTCAAGTACAGTTTAAAGTAACTACTTGTACTTTTACTTGATTACTTTTATGAAGGAAAAACAGTACTTTTTGCTCCTTACACTTTTATTTCAACTTGAAAAGTACTGATTACATGTTTATGATTTTATTTTATCTCACACTCATTAAATATGTGACAGAAGCTCAAACCTGCCGCTAATGAGGTTTGTTTTCATGCATCGAGCTCATCCTTCGTTAAAACTTTCATCAGATCAATTCCTGGCTTCAGAATGTATTTGTCGTCAAATATGAAGAAGCATATGAAGATAAGCTCATTATTTATTCATTATTTCTGTCTGTTTTGATGAAGTCGTGAGCTGTCTGTGTCTATATTGACTGAATGCACAAATAAAATCAGTGATAAGAATTTAAATACAATTCATGTTTCATGATTACTTTTTAAATTAAATGTTGCAAAAATCTACAAAAAGTGTGTAAATGAAGTGTGAGTCATGTTTAGTGATGTTCTGGAGTCCATGAGTTTATTATAATGATATATTGAGTAACTCAGGATTGTCAATGAATTATTATTTCATCTAAATGATTATGAAAATATGATTGGCTCATTAATTCATCTAATTATTCATAAACAATTATATATAAATATTTGCTAGGAAAAAAAACTCTAAATGCTCCAAATAAACAATCAAAAGATGAATTGTTACAGACAGCGGCGTTCAGTAGACAACACACAAACTGTCTTTTTCAGAAAAGTCAGTATAATATTGTATGTTTTAATTCTGTGTCACTCATCATTAATTCAACAAAAGCTCTTATATTCTGTCTGGAATATATTTCTGGCCTCTGCATCACATCTGCCTCATTAAAGGGAACAAATACAATTTAAAAATCATTTACTCCCCCTCATGCCATCCAGATATATATGAATGTCTTCAGATGAACACAAAGAAAGATGTTTAGTGCATATAATGCAGGTGTACAGGACGCTTCGAGAAACACACAAAGTGAACACAACGCTGAAGTAAAAAAGAAAGTATTTGTGTGTTTCTTCACACGTCTGTGGTTCTGCTGAAGAAGACATCAACAGAGGTTATGAGTTACTGGCGTCTTCTCTTGGTGTAGTTTTTGAAGCATCATCTTTGGACATGCCGTACACATGCATTATGTGCAGAAAGACTGATTATTCTTCTAAAACTCTTAGTTTGTGTTCTTCTGAAGAAAGAAGTCGTGCACATATGGATGGCATTAAGGTGTAAAGGACGGATGTTTTGTGCTCCTCTGTGCTGTATTTTAATTAAATGTTTTAATAAAGTAAAATCTTCACAGAGTATCTGTACTTTAACTTGAGTTTAATTTTTGAGTATTTTCACACCTCTTTCTAAAGCGAGCTGCTGATGTTGGTGCAGTAGATGATCTGGTTCTTCACACATAATGCTGAAATCTGTCAATATCGCATCATTTCCAGTGTGTGTGTATCTTCTGCAGTCAGACTCACTGTTCTGGACGATGTCCTGCATCTTCTTCCAGACTCTGAAGGGCAGGTTGCCCAAGTAACGTGGCACATGAATCAAAGCTCCAGAAGGCGTCTGTGGATCCGGCTGTGATGAGATCTGGACTCTGGAAGAACATTCAGGATCAGAACCGCAGTGGCTTTGGATCAGAAGCAGAGAGACCAGAGACACCAGCAGATCACTCACCTTTCCATTGAGACTGGAAACTCCTGCAGAACAAACACACCATTGATCATCAACACCTCAATCAATCAATCAATCAATCAATCAATCAATCAATCAATCAATCATCTGAAATCAGACCTTCAGAAAGCAGACGTCGCTGGCTTTCATCATCTCCTCCGTGTCTTTGATTGTGTGTGAAAGAGCTGAGATGTGTCTGTTCATCTCCTCCAGCTTCTCCTTCATCATCTGCTTCTTCTGCTCCTCTTCCTCCCTCAGTGCAGTGATTGTAGCTTCTTCTTCATCTCTGAGAAACTGATGAAGCTTCTCAAACTGCTGTTTAATCTGACGCTCTGTGTGCTCAGCTTGAGACTGAAATCAAACCACATTCACTTCAATCGTCTCCATCAACACACATCAACACAATCACATCATTCAGATCTGAGAGAAACTCAGAGACCGACATATAACGCATCCAGAAGCAGATTGATGATCGTCTACACAAATAATCAGCTGCAGTCCATTATATTAATATATCAGATCATAACTGTATCTAGTGATCTACAGCTACAGAGTAACAACTACACTGAAGTAACTCAAAGAAGTGCTGCACTTATGCTGCAGTGTGTGTTTACAGGTGAAGTGTCTGTGTCTGTTGGTGTGATCTCACTGCTACTATTACTGCTGGTTATTCTGTGTCTGATTGTACTTCATTCACTGTAAATCAGAGCTTGGAGTCTCCTGCTTCTATCTGTGAGGAGGTTAAAGAGGCTGTGAATGGTGCTTCTGAAGTAATTGTAGGTCTGCTGGTTAATAAGTCAGATGGGACGACTACAGAAAACTTACTGCAGATAAAAAGCCTGACTGTTATCCTTCACTACGGTGTGATGATTGTGTCGATGGAGCTGGTTCTGCTCAGTTTGTGAGTTAATTTAATCTCCTGAAAGGATTCTGGCAGGTGCCTTTAACCGATCGAGCAAAAGAGTCGTCTGCTTTTGTGACACCTGACAATTTCTTACAGTATAAAGTTATGCCATTTGGAGTATGAAATGCTCCAGCTACATCTCAACGTCTTGTTAACAGTGTTTTATATGGGATGCATGGATGTGAGGCCTACCTTGATGTTGTGGTTTTATATAGTAATACCTGGACTGATAAGATTTTTCTCATCTCGCTGCTGATAATCTTACTCTAAACCTGGTCAGATGTGAGTTTGGGAAAGCAGGGTTACCTATCTTGGTAAGGAGGTTGGTGGTGGGCAGGTTAAGCCTGTAGAAGTGAAGATTGAGCTATTTGTGGATTCCCTGTGCCTCAAAACCAACGTGAACTTCACAGATTTTTGGGTCTAGCAGGGTACTATAGAGGTTTTAGATGATACTTTGCTACTGTTGTGGTGCCACTAACTGATCTTCTTAGTACCAAAGTGACATTTTTGTGTTCAGAGAAGTGTTAGGAAGCATTTAACAATGCAAAAGTGTTTTTGGCTACAGCTGTACTTTTATTGTCCCGTGTCTAGACTTTTGGGGGGTGCTCTTGTTTCTTTTCTTGTTCCTAGGGCCCAGGATGAAGGGAAGAAATGGATGCATCACAGGAGGTGTTTTGGTTTGTTTATGTGTGTGGTGGAGGTTTTCTATACTGTAAACCTCTTTCTAAGGAGGGAGGTGTTACGACCCCCTGTGCTCTTCTGAGGCCCTTCTTTGTCAGTGCAGGCAGGGATTGGTCTGAGGGGCAGTTAGGTAACTGTGTACACCTGGAGCATTGCGTGATTGTATACCAGCGGCCTTTTCTATATAAAGAACTGGGCTGTTGGTCTTAAAGGAAGGTCACATGCTTTGGTCTCTCTCACACCTTGGGTTTTCTCTTTCCCTTTTAATATTGATTTTTCATTGCATTTAGACATATATTTTAACTTTTTTTGTTGTTGTTTTTGTTATTTCTTTTTCCCTAGACAAAGAACATTGCTTATTTTTTATTGCTTAATTTATTTTCCCAATGAATATAAATTATGTAAACCCTATTTCGTTGTCTGTCTCTCTCTTTATGTTGTGGTCTCTGAACGAGCTGGACATTAACACTCTGGACTCTGTTTCCTCACCTTGATGTGTTCAGCTGTTTTCTCAAACTCTCCTTTCATTTTTGCATTGTGTTTAAGTTTCTGCTGTAATGATTTCAGTGCTGTATTCAGCTCCTCCTAGAATTAAACAATTTAAAAATACATAAAACACCAGATTACAATGAAAACAATATGATAAAACAATCCAGTAGTATGATTATATAATGCATTTATATTCATAGATTTCTTCTGTTTTTGTGAACATATACTAAATTACTTCAGCTCTGATCAATCAAATCAACACTTAAACAGGACTTTAAAACAACATGAAGTTGGCTAAAAGCCGTTTCTCTCACCTTATATGATGAAACCACTTCATCAATGGGTCTGAATTTATGATTGTCGTGTTTCTGTGAAGTAAAGCACACTAAACACACCGGCTGTTTGTCCTCCAGACAGAAGAGTTTGAGTTTCTCTCGGTGTAAACTGCAGATCTCCTCAGATCCTGATGAACAAACCTCATTTCTCTCCTTCAGGAACGACTCACACAAGTTTCTTAATGCGAGATTAAGTGGAGGATCATCTTTTGAGGATCTTCTCCTGCAGACGGGACACTCCTGAGTTTTCTTGGTTCTCCAGAACTGTTGAAGACACTCTTTACAGAAACTGTGACTACACGACAGAAGAACAGGAGTCTTGAAGATTTCATGACACACAGGACAAGAAAAATCATCTTCAGATAGTGAAGCCATTTTCAGTCTCTGAGCTCCAGCGATCTAAACTTTACTTTCACTTTCTGAACAAGAGTTTGAAAGATGAATCTCCACCAGAATCACAAAAATCTGCTGTCTATCCAGAAACAAACTTCACAAAGATCCTTCTGTAAAGTGTTTCTCTTGGTTCTTCACTGATGGCTGATTCTTTAATGGTTTTGTCAGTAGAGAAGAGAGTCAGTGTGACAGAAGCAGAAATAACACGTCAGTCTCTTCCTGGTAAGAGCTGTAAGAGGGAGGAGCTTATGATCAGGTGACTGTGTTTAAACAAGTCAGACAGAGACATCAGGATTTCTGCAGGTAACATCTTAACAAATTCCATTCAAAATGAGCTTGCATTGAAATGTTAAAATACACTTCTATAAACTCTTGGATAAAACACAAATGAACAATGAAAATACACAAATATTAACAATAAACCCCCGCAAACCCTTACATGCAGGTCTGGATTCAGAATTCAGAGTCCCCTGGACACAGTGTCTTGTGAGGATGCACTCATTGCAGCATGAACAGCTGACATGTTTATAGAAGCCCAAATAATACATTTCAAAATAGACTCTGGTGCAGATGCTACTGTAATATCTGAGAAAGATATGAAAGCCTGAAAAATAAGATACCACTGAGAAAAACAAATGGTTTTGTGGGACATCGTTTAGTGAAAAGGTGCTTGCTATTTCTTGAGGTTTACTTATGTTAATAATGTTTTTGGCATACACAAAAAATTCATTGTCATTGTTCAGTGAGTTAGCATTAGCAATCTGAAATAGATTAGCCAGCTCAGTTAACGTACTTACTTCAGAACAGGGCTAGCCATTATCAAACTGGTAACTTACACTGGTAGCTGATTTTAATGTGCAGTTATGATAATGAGGATTTCTAATTAAGATAAGAATGTTGCTAACTGGATGTTTAGATGTAACAAGATGGGGCCAACATGAAAAGAAAGGGAGAGAAATCAGACCTCTTTTTAAAGAAGCACAAACAGGCGGATCAGATTCAAACAGACCCCACGCCTTACACCGGATCCCAGAGCAGCTCCACACCTGAGACTATCAGAGTCAGTGTGGACAGACTTCAGCTCCACCAGCAGCTCAGAGCATCTACCAGCCAATCACACGCCAAGCTCAGAACTGAAGTTTCAGGTTTTAACAGATGATTTTGTCAGATTAAAGAGAAATGTAAATCCTGTCATCATTTACTCGCCTCCATGTTATTCCAATCCTGTATGATTACAACACAAATAAGTTATTTTGAAGCATGTTGGTATTGGTAACCAAAATAGTTTTGGATTCACATTGACTTTCATTGTATTTTTATTTTTTACTATTCTATGGGAACCACTAATGGATCTTGTGTCATAAATAGATGTATCAAGGGATGACACCGAGATGTACATTTCCATAGAGATATGACACATTTTACATTATACTATTATTTTATTATAATATTACTTATTTTGCATTTCAGACATCTCAAGATCCAGAGAAGAGGGTCCTGTGCAGCCATGTCTGAAAACATTTCGGTAGGAAAAGGGCTTTCAACAGCTCCTGGTATCAGGACAATTCATGGCTTGAATATTCTGTAAATCAAGATTCAGATTATTGTTTTGCCGGTAGGCATTTTTCTTTGTCCAATACACCTGAATCTGCCTTCACATCCCATTCAGGATTTTTCAACTGGACTGTTTAAAGATTCTGGGTTTAAGCTCCATTCAAAGGCAGAGCATCATATCCCAGCCAACATTTGTGTGTGGGGCCCAGGTGGGTTTTACATGGGCTGAAAAAGTGGGCCCAAAATGGGATTGTCCGCGGGTTCCATAATGGCCCAATGCCAATTGCCCACATGGATTTCATGTGGGATTGTACTTGCCAACAGGTGGGCCCCAACTGGGCAACATGCGCAAGACCCATCTTGGCCCCAGCTTTATTTTTTATGTGGGTACTACAAGGTTACTACATGGGCTGAAATATGGGTTGTAAGTGGGTTTGTCCACAGGTTCCATGTTGGCCCCATGCAACATACCCATGTGGGTTTTATGCAGGATTTCCCTGGGTTTTCAGTGGGGCCCAACTAGGGATGATATGCAAAACCCATCTGGGATCCATCTAAGTATGGGTTGTAAGTGGGTTTGTCCACGGGTTCCATGTTGGCCCTATGCAGCTTACCCATGTGGGTTTTATGGAGGATTTCCCTGGGTTTTCAGTGGGGCCCAACTAGGGATGATATGCAAAACCCATCTGGGATCCATCTAAGTATGGGTTGTAAGTGGGTTTGTCCACGGGTTCCATGTTGGCCCCATGCAACTTATCCATGTGGGTTTTATGCAGAATTTCACTGGGTTTTAGGTGGGGCCCAACAAGACAATATGCTTAATTTCAAATTTATTGAAACTACCCATCATATTATGCTATATTCTGATACCTAATTGTTAAAATTAATGTAACTGTCAAAGTTAACACACATTTTGAACCTGTATTTGAACCAGTGTTTACTGAAAGCTTTGAACATTTGCACAAGAAAAAAAACTGGGGACAGTTAGAAGCAGCAGCAACTATACATTTTTCAGTACTGCTTACACTGCAGACAGACATTTGTGCATTCTAGACACCCTCAGTCCTCCTCTGTCTCTTGTACCAATTTTGAGAGTTCCCCCTCAGCTTCTTGCCGGTTGACCTTTGACATCAGTGCAGTCTTCTAAAGAGCCTCTGCAAAACAAATATTGATTATTTTTTTTAGATATACAGCTATACAGCACTTTTTATATTAGCACTTTTATGCTTAGCTGAATCATGATTATACTAAAATTATTTAAAAAAAAAAAAAAAAAAGAAAGAAAGGACATTTTTCAGGAAGATGGTGTATGAGGATGCTGCCCTCCCCTACAGTAAGGAAAACAACAGAGTAAAAACCAAAGTTGCCATTCAACTTTTTTAGGATGGGTTTAGTAAATGTGAAATATTATGCTATACACATGTTAAAATACCATATGAAATAACTTATTCCAATACATTGACCATTCCAAATTAATTTTTTTCTTATCCTTAGTATATCACTGGAAGGGCAAAATAATAGAGAATTACTGTTTATTTATTCAGACAATTCTGATTTCAATGTGTAATCATAAAATCAGCTTATAATGTATGCATATGCATTTTAGATATTTTTCTGTTAGGTAGTTTCTCATGTTCAGATTCTCTGACATGGATGGAATAGATCGACAAAATAATGCATAAAGTTTTTTTTTTTTTTTGTGAGGCACCATTGACCTCCACAGTATGAAAAAATAATATGAAGTCCATGGTACCCCACAACCGACAAAATGTTAATGGTCTGAATGATTAAATCAGTGTTTCCAAACCTTTTTTCTGCCAAGGCAATTTTGATATGTAAAAAAATCAAATATTTCTGGAGAAACCTGAAAATGTGCATCTGCCCCATCCAACCTGACAGAGCATGAGAGGTGAAGAGATGAGAAGGATGGCAGATAATTGCCAAATGCTGTTGAGCAAAGCTTGTCGCATCAAAGAAAAAAAACTTGAGACTATAAAGGTTCTTCAGCTAAATATTTAGTTAAGGGTATGAATACTTATTTCAGTTTTTTATTTTTAATACATTTACGAAGTTGTGACAATTCTGTTTTTGCTTTGTCAGTATGGTGTATGGAGTGTAGATTGATGTGAAAAAAAATAATTTAAAGCAGTTTAACATAAGGCAGCAGCATAACAAAATGTGATTTTTTTTTTCCCCCTGCAAGGCACTGTATGTGTCCCCATATATTTCTGATAATATTTGTAGAGAAACATCCCTTTAATACAATGTATAATTATGATTCTGGATTAAAAGTGTTATTTCATTCAAAAAGGAAAATTCTGTCATCATTCACTCACCCTTATGTTGTTCCAAACGTTGGTAACTAAACAGTTAACAGGCCCCATTGATTTCCACAGTAATTTTTTTTTTTTCCTACTACCGTATGGAGGTCAATGGCTACTATGAACTATTTGGTTATCAATATTCTTCAAAATATTTTTGTCTTCAACAGAAGAAAGAACTTCATACAGGTTTGAAAAAACATAAGGGTGCTGAAGAATAAATGATGGTAGAACTTTCATTTTAGGGTGAACTGTCCCTTTAAGTAAACATCTCACATATCACAAAAGGTCTGTGCATCCATACCAGAAGTGGCAGTGCAGTGTAGCAGATAAAGGACAATCCTCCTCCAAATGGCCAGTAATGAAGCTGCGGTCACCGGGGCTGGCGATGAGGTTGCTAGCAGGCGTTCTCACTACTGGTTGCCTTCACAGTGAATCAGGATTCTTGCCGCTAAATAAAAACATTTGGGAGGCAAAAGGAGTAAATATAATATAAATATAAATTAAATCCGTACATACAAACAAATATGAATGAGAAGCAGAGCCTACTTTTTTCTTTGTGTTTGTTTATCTCTGGCTGAAAGGAGAACGATCACATGAGCTCTACCGTCTTCTTTCCTATTGGCTATTGCTCCTGAAAGTCACTCTTCATTTGCATGAAGTTGAATGATTCTGAACTTTGTCACGTCGCTGGACACGCCCCATCCGGTCGCCAACGGCCTCTGTTGCCGGAAATTGCCAGCTCTCCATTGAAATGAATGGGATCGTGTTGCTTTGTCGTTGCGTGTCGCTTGTAGTGTGAACATGGCTTCAGCTGGATCCTTGGTGAACCTGGAGTAGGATGAGGCTGACGAGTCCTTAAAAAGAATGCTTTTTTTAACCATTCCTTTAAACAATCTTAAACAAAATGTATTTAAATTGTACTGCCATTTGCCATTATGCACCATTTAGACAACATAAATTGTCAGCTTTGAAACTGTTAGTAATGATTGAAAACTTAAACATAAACCTAATGCATGACAATCTCATAAGAAAAATGTGAATCCCCAAAAGAAAGACAAAGAGGATTCACAAAAATGGGCCCTTTCCATAGATATCATAGCAAGGTGAACACAACTGTAGCTTAAAAAAAAAGCCAATTTGTACACCACAATCAAACCTACCTTCAAATAATTTCCCCTGCAGCTGCATTTATCCTGATAAGACACATCTGAAGGTTGTGATGTTCCCCAGTGAAGGAAATAAAGGACCGATGATGGTGACAAGTTATATTTCTCTTTCTTTGTGCCACCTCAGAGGAAGAAAGACAACAGGAGGAAAAAAAAAAAAGTTACTCACATTTTCTATCACCAGTGGGGAAATGTCTTACAAATGTACTTATAATGATTAGAATCATACTTAATACTACAGACATTATCCCAATGTGAGGTCTAGAAACGGTTAAAACAGAGACTACAGTAAGATGTTATTCAGTGTTGGGTGCCTGTTTTCCCTGAAAAACGTGTGTTTGATTTAAAATGTAAACCAATATCTTATCGTTAGCAGTTATCAGTATTTGAAGAGGAGAAAATAAAAAAATAAAAATACTCAGAAACGGTCATCGACACAACAAATACAACATCTCAAATATCCTATAGATTCCAGTGTCTCTGAGTGTAAATTGCAGTTTTCTCATTCACTTTACTTATTCCGATGCTCCTTTACTTCTCACGAGTTTGAGTTTTAAACTAACTCAGCTGACATTAATACAAACACACAGCAAACTCAGACTGCATTGAAATACATAACTTACTAGCCAGCGCTAATACGCTAATCGCAATTATAGACTCTCACTTTGATTTCTCACTCACATAAATTATGGACACAAAACATAACTTTACTATGGTTTGACTGAAAAATGTTTTGTTACCTGATATCGCCATGTTTGCAGGACCACATCCAGTCTGTCCCTTCCTCTGTGTTCACACTCCAGCTGCTGTTCTCCACTGACATGCCACAACTCAAATTAATTTAAAATAAGACTTTAACAGGCACATAACCGGAACTGACCGAGTAATCTCGCAGTCAAACACATCACCAAACTGACGTATTTTCAAATTTACTAGTAAGAAGGCGCGCACTTTTGTCATTGGCCAGTTTCGTGGATGACAGTCAGATTAACCAATCATGATGAAAGCAACCAGGTGAAACAACCAATTGCAATTGTTTCAGAGTGGTAACGAAAGTAAAGAGTATTTTTTTTATTATTATTATTATTAAAGAAACATGTGCATTGTTTTATTTTTTTAGGCTGTATTATTTGATAAATTGGTCAAATAGTGTTCTGATGACAGTGTATGATTAAAAGTTCAATAATGCATGGTAATCTGTAGGCACACACACAAAATTGTAAATCCTCACAAAATCTCACTGCTCTTTTGAGATTAAAACTGCACCCATTATAATTATTGTTACTAATGATAATAATTATATTTGTACATTTACATTTGGATTTTTGAAGAGGTGTTTTGATTAAAATATCATAAAATGCTAATAAATAAAATATTAATGATCATAATAATTCAAGGCAGATATTTCTTTTTTAATGACATGACATTGATTCAACAGATATTTTAATTGTCTTTTTTTTTTTTTTTTGTAATGATTTGTTTTTGTTAAAATCATTTTTCAATGATTTGGCATTAAACTTTATATCAACATTGTGTCAATGTTAAAACAGCAACTGACATTATTTCAATCATATTTCAACTTTGAAGGTCGGTCATGTGCCGACTACACTGAAAAGAAAAGTCTGTATTGTTGGTCCAAAAAGAAAACTCAACACAAAACACAATATGCTTTTCTGGATATTTTGAACCATTTAGATTTTGAAATAACTATATGGAGATAAGCATGTGCTTTGCAGGCCATTGCTGATGGCACACCGGGTTTAATTTGATTTGTATATTCCAGGGCTCTTCAACTCCTGACTTGATCATGAACTCTTCCAACAATCCTAAATGTACTGTTGAGTTTAGTTCTGTCTCTAACCAAACACACCAAACAAGCTAATCACAGTGTTCAAAATTATTTGTGAATTATCGAGACAGGTGTGTTTGTTGAAATTAAAGTATGCTATACACCGGCCCTCCAGGACTGGTGTTGACTTTTCACCTTACGTAGCCCCGCCCCTTTTTAGTGCTGCGTTTGCCATCTTCTGTGATCATCAGACTTATAAATGAACCGCTTGTTTTAAAATCTTCCTGGTCTACTGACATTCGTCAAGACATTTGCTTTAAACATTACAATGTTTACGATAACTTCCGTTAACTCTACAATACATAAAACCACTTTACCAGCTAAATAACTTAGACAGCGATGCCATAGAAATATACAGAGCTACCGCACAAGTTCAAAGACAATATTCTGAAGATGGTGACGCGCTTGTTTCTCTGGAGAATAAAGTCAATACTGTACTCACATAGATCCCAAACACACTGCCCAATCTGTACCTATTTATGTACAGCCTAGGGCCCATGTAGTCAGCCTATATAGGACTGATTATGTTTGCTCATGTCTTATCCAGAATGCTTATGTCTTACCCACGAGGGCCCATATTAGTGATGGGAAGTTCAGATCATTTTACTGACTCTTTCCTTTGGTCTCGTTCATCAAAATTAACAAATTCATTTCAATCATTTAAGTGGCGTTAAATATTATATTTTTACCAGCCAAATTCCCCAAACACATCCACCTACACAATCTTGATCATATTCCAAATTAGGAAATCATTATAATGCAGCCAAATATACTTAATGGGGAACATAAATAATTACTTTACCTTCAAAGTCTTTCATTCATTTGTCACATGACAGACATAATGAACATTCATGACATTCATGAATGACCCACCACTACCCCATATGTATTTCCCCATTCACAACCCATACAGAGATTACCCATGTGGGTGAGCCCATGTAGCCAACCTATATGGGAATGATTGTGTTTGCCCATGTCTGACCCATATTGGCAAAGAGGGCTCCGTACATGTTTCCCCATTCAGAACCCATATAGGGTTTGCCTTTGGCCCAAGGTAGTACACACAGTGTAGGCAGCCTATATGGGAATGATTGTGTTTGCCCATGTTTTACTCATATGGTTTGACCAAGAGGGCCCCATTTGCATTTCCCCATCAGAACCCATATAGAAGTTGCCTATGTGGGTACTACCTTGGGCCAGTGTAGGCAGCCTATATGGGAATGATTGTGTTTGCCCATGTCTGACCCATATAGTTTGGCAAAGAGGGCTCTGTACGTGTTTCCCCATTCAGAACCCATATAGAGTTTGCCTTTGTGTGTACTACCTTGGGCCAGTGTAGGCAGCCTATATGGGAATGATTGTGTTTGCCCATGTTTTACCCATATGGTTTGGCAAAGAGGGCTCTGTACGTGTTTCCCCATTCAGAACCCATATAGAGTTTGCCTTTGTGTGTACTACCTTGGGCCAGTGTAGGCAGCCTATATGGGAATGATTGTGTTTGCCCATGTCTGACCCATATAGTTTGGCAAAGAGGGCTCTGTACGCGTTTCCCCATTCAGAACCCATATAGAGTTTGCCTTTGTGTGTACTACCTTGGGCCAGTGTAGGCAGCCTATATGGGAATGATTGTGTTTGCCCATGTTTTACCCATATGGTTTGGCAAAGAGGGCCCCATATGTGTCTCCCCATTCAGAACCCCTACAGAGTTTGCCTTTGTGGGTACTATCTTGGGCCAGTGTAGGCAGCCTATATGGGAATGATTGTGTTTGCCCATGTTTTACTCATATGGTTTGACCAAGAAGGCCCCATATGTGTTTCCCCATTCTGAACCCATATAGAAGTTGCCTATGTGGGTTTTGCCTTGGGCCAGTGTAGGCAGCCTATATGGGATTGATTGTATTTGCCCACGTCTAACCCATTGGTTAAACCCATATGGGCCCCATTTGTGTTGCCCATTTCGAGCCCATGCACTCATTTCCCATTTGTGACCCAACTAGGACCCACATAGGGAGCCCATCTGTTTTTGACCATGTGGGACTTACTTAGCTGACCCAAGTGGGCCCCAGATAAGATGCCCATTTTGGGACCATGCCCACTTGGTACCCATATAGACCCAGCATAAACCATGTGGGGCCCACATATACATGTTGGCTGGGATCAATGCTATGTATGCTTGAAATCAGCATAAAAGGGCTAATAACAGCAACGTATCACTGTTGGATCTCACTAATGAGGAAAACTGTGTTTACATTAAAACAAATGCTGATGTGCTACTGTTAACTGCCACTCAAAATACAGCACAGAGAGGTCATCGAGAGTCTTTCGAGTAATTATTTTGACAATCTTAGAAGAAATAGTGAAGCATGACCCTCTCCTTGAGAAAAGCATGAATGGATGTGGAAATGCTAAGTACACAAGCCACCAAATCCAGAATGAAGTTATTAAGGGCTCAGCTGAGATGGTGCAAAGTGAAATAATAAGAGAAGTAAAAGAAAGTGAAGTCTTTAGTATAATTGTAGATGAAATAAAAAAAAATAAAGAAAAAAGAACAGACCTCTTTAGTTGTGAGGTACTATTACAAACTTACAGCTGAAAGTGTAGATGCAGCAGACCTCACAAAAACGATAATAGATTGCCTTGAAAAACATGGCCTGGACTGCAGAAATAATCTTGTGGGTAAGGCTATGACGGTGCATTCGTCAGGAGCGGAAAGCATTCTGGCGTGTCTACATGGATTAAAAACAGTGCAATTTGGCCGAAAACTTTCCATCCTCACCTGTGACCCCAAGTAAGCTTCTGTCCAGCAAACGCAAGAAAACCGACAAATCAGGTGAAGATATAATATCCGCTCTCTCTGTCTTGATCAACAACAGGGCTGACGGTGTGGAGAAACTGATTAACAACAACGCAATGAAAACTGAGGGGCTAAAAAATACTGTTGACCTCGTTTGTTCAGAGGTACAAGTGTATTGATGAAGAAAAACAACTTGGAAGGCTGCTAGAAACAACTCGTACCTCGATAATAAGTTGTGATTCGCTGAAGATTTCTGTGAGGAAGACAGAGAGCGGAGAAAAAAACTGTGGCCTGCAGTTAAGTAAAGATCATGTTCCATGAAGATATTTTGTACATTTCCTACCGTAAATATATCAAAACTTGATTTTTGATTAGTAATATACGTTGCTAAGAACTTAATTTGGACAACTTTAAAAGTGATTTTCTCAATATTTTGATTTTTTTTTTTGCACCCTCAGATTCCAGGTTTTCAAATAGTTGTATCCCAGCTCAATATTGTCTGATCCTAACAAACCATACATCAATGGAAAGATGATTTATTCAGCTTTCAGATGATGTATAAATCTCAATTTTACAACATTGACCCTTATGACTGGTTTGTGTTCCAGGGTCACACATATACAGTTAGGTCCATATCTATATTTCCATAATGTCGGCTCTGTATGCCACCAGAAAAAATAAAAATAAAGCAATCAAGATGAAATTGTAGTGCAGACGTTAAGCTTTAATTCAAGGGGTTGAACAAAAATATAACATAAAATGCTTAGGAATTACAACCATTTTTGTGCACCCCCAACCCCCCATTTTCAGGGGCTCAAATAGGACAAATAAATAAATTCAATGCACACAGACTGAAGTAGTTTAAGTCTTTGGTTCTTTTAATTGTGATGATTTTGGCTCACATTTAACAAAAACCCACCAATTCACTCTCAACAAATTAGAATAAGACCAATAAAAAAAACATTTTAAGTGAATTGTTGGCCTTCTGGAAAGTATGTTAATTTACTGTATATGTACTCAATACTCGGTAGGGGCTCCTTCGAAGCCCAGGTTTCTTTGACAGTGGCCTTCAGCTCATCTGCATTTTTTGGTCTCTTGTTTCTCATTTTCCTCTTGATAGATTCTCTCTGGGGTTAAGGTCAGGCGAGTTTGCTGGCCAATCAAGCACAGTAACACCATGGTCATTGAACCAGCTTTTGGTACCTTTGGCAGTGTGGGCAGGTGCCAAGTCCTGCTGGAAAATGAAATCAGCATCTCCATAAAGCTTGTCAGCAGAAGGAAGCATGAAGTGCTCTAAAATTTCCTGGTAGATGGCTGCGTTGACTGTGGACTTCAGAAAACACAGTGGACCAACACCAGCAGATGTTCTAAAGTTCTGTTCAAAGGTAAGATTTTGTATTAAAACAGCTTTTCACTGTACATTAATATAAATGAGAGCGTGAATGAAATGAATATGTTTGAGTTTGTTTCTGATTGAACTTTCAGTATTGATAAATCACACAGAGAATGACTGACAGTGATGAGAGGAACATGTCTGATGTGTTTGATCAACAGGACGAGTGTCATAATTCATAATCATCTGTGTTGAGATCATTATATGAACATCAGAATAACAGCATCTGTTGATTGTGTCTCATCAGCTCCTGTGATTCTGGATCCAGAGGGTTTAACTCAGGAACACACTGCTGGGATGTGGAGGTTACACAGAGTCAGCGCTGGATTCTGTGAGTAACTACAGCATCAAACCAGAGGAAGGGACCCGATTTCTTTAAGACTGGTGTCTGGTGTGTGGAGTACGATGTCTTGGACGTGGAACACAGATGCATTCTGGGACTCTCCAGCAGGGAATTTGATTCCCATTAAAACTTTGACCAAATACATTGAAAAGAACTGACTCAAACGAATCATACAGCGCTTGCTCTGATTTTCAAAATATTTGTCAGCAAAATTTAAATCTTTTGTTGACAATACAGAATACTGAACTACAAAATACTCAATAAAATTGCTTTTCTACTGAAAATCAAGCAGTGTAGTCTTGAACGAACGGCTCGAATGAACCGGTTCTTTTTGAACCAAACACCCACAATTAACTTTGGTTGATCAAATGATGACATGTAGTTTAAACTTTCCAGATAACATTTTTTGTCAGTAGTTTTTTCAGAAATATTAATTAATTAAATACCAGGGTTTTTTGGTGTTGTTGTTGTTGTTTTTGGTGTTGTTTTTAATTGTATAGTCAATGCTAGTTGGATTGTATTTATGCTTTCTATAAAACCTTTGAACAAAATGTTATGAGATTAATGTTTTACATTTTGAAGGCAGAAACATGGCATGATGGAATCAATTAAATGATACATTTAATGTGAAACTAATACAATCTCATAAGATTGCATGCATTTGTTAGGCCAGTTAGAGTGATATTGAATGACTTAACCCGGGATATAAGACTTTGGCCATATTGCCCATCTGAGTCCTTCATCACACACTATCAACAGGCACGTCATGTAGGCTACACTTCTTGTATTTTGTTTGGGCAACACAAGGTGTTACTGTGTCCTCAAAGCTTACCCTTCGTCTACTCTGGCTCCATTGCTATATTTATCCTACGGACAAAGAAATGTAGAAGTAAATAAATGTGCAAATAAATAAACATATGTAAATAGATGCATGTGAAAATAAATTAAAGTAGAAATTAATAAATAATGTATATATAAATACAGACATGGTCATAATTGTTGGCACCCTTGGTAAATATGATCAAAGAAGGCTGTGAAAATTAATTTCTGCATTGTTAATACTTTTCATCTGTTATTTAAAAAATTCACAAAAATGTAACCTTTCATTGGATAATAAGAATTTAAAATGGGGGGAAATATCTTTATGAAATAAATGTTTTTCTCTAATACACATTGGCCACAATTAACGGCACCCTTTTATTCAATATTTTTTGAAACCTTCATTTGCCAGTTTAACAGCTCTAAATGTTCTCCTATGATGCCTGATGAGGTTAGAGACACCTGACGAGAGATCAGGGACCATTCCTTCATCCAGAATCACTCCAGACCCTTCAGATTCACAGCTTCATGTTGGTGCTGCTTCTCTTCAGGTCACTCATCTTCTACAGGGTTCAGGTCAGAGGACTGGAATGACCAGCAGAAGCTTGATTTTGTGCTCAGTGACCCATCTTTGTGTTGTTTTTGAGGTTTGTGTTTGGATTATTGTACGGTTGGAAGATCCAGACATGGCCCATTATAAGATTTCTAACAGAGTCAGTCACTTATTGATTTTTTATCTGTTGGTATTTGATAGAATCCATGATGCCATGCGTCTAAACAAGATGTCCAGGACCTCCAGCAGAAATATAGGCCCACAACATCAAAAATACAGCAGTATATTTCATATTTTTATCCCTGTGTTCACCAAACCCATCTTGAGTGTTTGCTGCTAAAAAGCTCATTTTTTAGTTTCATCTGACCGTAGAAGCCAGTGCCATTTGAAGTTCCAGTTGTGTCTGATAACTGAATATGCTGGAGTTTGTTTTTGGATGAGCGAGGAGAATTCTTCTTGAAACCCTCCCAAACAACATGTGGTGATGTAGGTGCTGTTTCACAATTTTTTTTAAAGGTTTTCTGACCCTGAGACTCAACTATTTTCTGCAATTCTCCAGCTGTGGTCCTCGGAGAGTCTTTAGCCACTCAAACTCTCCTTCTCACCGTGCATTAGGACGATATAGACATATGTCCTCTTTCAGGCAGTTTCATTTTAACTGACATTTTATGTTGATTTGAAATTCTTAATTATTGCCCTGATGGTGGAAATGGGAATTTTCACTGCTCAAGCTCTTTCCTTAAAGCCACTTCACTAATTTGTGAAGCTCAATTATATTTTTCTGCACATCAAACATATATGATGGATGATTAAAGGAATTTGGACTTTGTTTTCCCTCCTATTTATATTTCTGTGAAACAGGAAGCCATGGCTGGATAATTTCATGTTCATAATAGAGTTCACCCTAGAGTGCTCAAAATTTTAAATATGAATGGAAATATACTTCAGAGATATTTTACTCATAAGAATTTATTGGGGTACCAATAATTCTGTCCAATGTGTATTTTAGAAAAACATTTATTTCATATTGAGATTTTCCCCCATTTTAAATTGTTTTAGTTCAATGAAAGGTTAAATTTATAATTTTATGTCAGTCCTCTGTCGTGCGTGTCATGTGTTCCCGCCTCTTGTGTCCATATTTGGTTTGTTTCCTGTCCTTGTTTAATGTGATTATTAGTTAAGTCTGTTCCAGCCGTGTTTGTCTCATTAGCCTGTGTATTTAAATTCCTGCCTGTTCAGTTTCGTGTCTCGTGATGTGTGGGGGAATCTTTAGATCCTGTTTTGGGAATGTGTTTATTCTGCAGCTTTTTGGTGGATCTGATCTGCAGAGGCCTTACACAATGAAGAACAGAATAACACATAAATCTCAGTCTCTCTTAAAAGTGTTACAGTCTCTTCTTCATCTTCCTGATGAAGAAAAACTTCTGCTTTCCTTCATGAAAGAGTAAGCAAAATACAAGTGACACATGTGCATTATAAGACAACTGAACATAATATGAAACTCATAAGAAAGCACAATGTCATTTATAACATGAAGCAACATGATATACAATAATTAAACTTTCTGACATTGTTCTTTGGGGAGGAACTCCATCTTTGAGTTGATCTGAATCTGTTGAATCTGCTGGTTTTGAAGATGAACTTTATTCAGTGTGAAAACTTTAGATAATGTTTCTTTCTCATGTCGCTTGTTATGACAGATTCATCCAGATGATATTCTGTTGCTTGATTCATTATTGTGTCACGTTTGTTGAGGACGCAGCATCAGACCCGAAAGACCTGAAGATGATCTACTTACTGTGATTGCTTTTTGTATGTCTGTGTAAAGAAGAAGATTGACTGAAACACTTCCCGCATGCAGTGCAGTGATACGGTTTCTCTCCAGTGTGAATCCTCTCATGAGTTTTCTTGTCTCCTGAACGTCTGAATCTCTTGTTGCAGTGTGAACACTTATAAGGTTTCTCTCCAGTGTGAATCCTCTCATGTGTTTTCAGGTCTCCTGACCGACTGAATCTCTTGTCGCAGTGTGAACACTTGTAAGGTTTCTCTCCAGTGTGAATCATCTCATGTGTTTTCAGGTCTCCTGACCGACTGAATCTCTTGTTGCAGTGTGAACACTTATAAGGTTTCTCTCCAGTGTGAATCCTCTCATGCCGTTTTAAACAGTTTGCTGTAGTAAAAGTCTTTTCACACTCAAAGCACATGTACTCTCTCACACCAGCGTGTATTTTCTGATGTATTTTTAAATATTGTAAACATGAAAAACTCTTTCCACACAAATGACATAAATGTGGCTTCTCCTTTGAATGAACTCTGAGGTGTTTCTTCAGTTGTGAAGCTCTCAAAAATGTTTTTCCGCACTGATCACATGCGTGCGGTTTCTCTCCGGTGTGGATGTTCATGTGATCCTTAAGGTTTCCTTTTATTGTGAAACTCTTCCCGCACTGATCACATGTGTGCGGTTTCTCTCCTGTATGAACTGTTATGTGTGATGTAAGGTGTCTTTTTTGTCTAAAACTCTTCCCGCACTGATCACATGTGTATGGTTTCTCTCTAGTGTGGATGCTCATATGATCCTTAAGGGTTGATGATCGTGTGAAACTCTTCCCGCACTGATCACAAGTGTGTGGTTTCTCTCCAGTGTGAACTCTCATGTGACACTCAAGACTCTGTTTGCTTGTCAATCTCGCTCCACACTGAGTGCAGGTGAAAGATTTCTTGGCTCTTCTTTTCTTTAAATCTTTCTGAGTTTGAGAGCAACTCAAAGGTTTTTTTCCAGTTCTGAAGTGATTTATTCCCTCAACTTCACTCAATTCTTCATTCTCCTCATTTTCTTCAATCAACTCTGAAATAAAAGTAAAAATGGTTTATTTTCATTATCACATAAAAAAAGTGAAAAGACATCACAAAGTGAACCCTGATGTAACAGCAGAATGTAAACAATTGCTATACAACATTTTGATGAAGTTTTATAAATAATAAATCTATATTAAGATAAATAAATCTAGTACATTTTATATATACATCTCTGAAACTTTTTCATTCATCAAGGAATGAAGTACATTGATCTTCAAATTATTATTTTTAAAACATTATATGCACAAATCCCATGTTTCTATAGAGAGAACTATTAAATATGTTTGATCAACTACACAATTATCTAACATAAATACAGGTGCATCTCAATTAATTAGAATGTTGTGGAAAAGTTCATTTATTTCAGTATTCAACGCAAATTGTGAAACTCATGTATTAAATAAAGTCAATGCACTCAGACTGAAGTAGTTTAAGTCTTTGGTTCTTTTAGTTGTTATGATTTTGGCTCACATTTAACAAAAATCCACCAATTCACTCTCAACAAATTAGAATACTTTATTAGACCAATAAAAATGAGACCTCTTTTCTCATCTGAAAAGAGGACTTTGATCCACTGGGCAGCAGTCCAGTTCTTCTTCTCCTCAGCCCAGGTAAGACGCCTCTGACGTTGTCTGTGGTTCAGGAGTGGCTTAACAAGAGGAATACGACAACTGTAGCCAAATTACTCGACACGTCTGTGTGTGGTGGCTCTTGATGCCTTGACCCCAGCCTCAGTCCATTCCTTGTGAAGTTCACCCAAATCCTCTTTTCAGATGAGAGCAAGTTTTGTATTTCATTTGGAAACCAAGGTCCTAGAGTCTGGAGAAAGGGTGGAGAAGCTCATAGCTCAAGCTGCTTGAAGTCCAGTGTTAAGTTTCCACAGTCTGTGATGATTTGGGGTGAATGTCATCTGCTGGTGTTGGTCCATTGTGTTTTCTGAAAACCAAAGTCACTGCACCCGTATGCCAAGACATTTTGGAGCACTTCATGCTTCCTTCTGCTGACCAGCTTTTTAAAGATGCTGATTTCATTTTCCAGCAGGATTTGGCACCTGCCCACACTGCCAAAAGCACCAAAAGTTGGTTAAATGACCATGGTGTTGGTGTGCTTGACTGGCCAGCAAACTCACCAGACCTGAACCCCAGAGAGAATCTATGAGGTATTGTCAAGAGGAAAATGAGAAACAAGAGACCAAAAAATGCAGATGAGCTGAAGGCCACTAGCCCCTTTCACATAGTAATACCAGTAAATTGCCGTAAAATTACCAGAACGACTTTACCGCTAAATTCAAAACTGCGCTGTTCACACAGGCAACAGCATTCCGTCATTTTTCCGGTAAAGCACCATTCACAGATCGGTTTTAAATTACCCGTAAATTCTGTGACATCATAAAACGGAAATGACCTCTAAACGGCTGTGCCTCACGGTGTTTGTGTTTGTAAACATAGAGGGGTAAACGCGATCAGTGTTTTTGTTTATGTTTTCATTTTTGTGCCACATGTTCACATTCATGATGCTTCTTTTGGCCCAGAGACATCGCACGACTTCAAACACAGCGCGGAGTAAATGCGTCATTTGCATCAGAATGTTATGATTGGCCCAGAGTTGTTGAATTTTGAATTTCAACGGCTCTGGATTGGCCCGGAGTAGACGTCGTACGTCACCGCGTTCTGAACGCGTACGTGCTCATACCGGTAATTTTCCTTCTGCGTTCACACACAGCAGAATTCCGGCAATTTACTGGTAATGTTACAACTTCTCATACCGGTAAATTGCCGGAACGAATTTACTGGTATTTTTGAAAAGGTCCTGTTCACACATGATCTCTTTACGGCAATTTACCGGTAATTTTCCGCAAAAGTCTGTATGTGTGAAAGGGCTTACTGTCAAAGAAACCTGGGCTTCATACCACCTCAGCAGTGCCACAAACTGATCACCTCCATGCCACGCCGAATTGAGGCAGTAATTAAAGCAAAACGAGCCCCTACCAAGTATTGAGTACATATACAGTAAATTAACACTTTCCAGAAGGCCAACAATTCACTAAAAATGTTTTTTTATTGGTCTAATGAAGTATTCTAATTTGTTGAGAGTGAATTGGCGGATTTTTGTTAAATATGAGCCAAAATCATCACAATTAAAAGAACCAAAGACTTAAACTACTTCAGTCTGTGTGCATTGAATTTATTTAATACACGAGTTTCACAATTTGAGTTGAATTACTGAAATAAATGAACTTTTCCACGACATTCTAATTTATTGAGATGCACCTGTACGTGTATATATATATATATGTATATGTATATATGTGTGTGTGTGTGTGTGTGTGTGTGTGTATATAATTATTTATTTGTTTAACCTACCAAAAGTTTTTGAACAGTACGATTGTTTTATGTTTTTTAAAGAAGTCTCTTCTGCTCAGCAAGCCTGCATTTATTTAAATATTTTTTACTATTTAAAATAACATAAAATAAAAATAAATGTAATTTATTCCTGTAATTTCGAAGCTGAATTTTCAGCATCATTACTCCAGTCACATGATCTAATATTCTGATTTGCTGCCCCAAAAATAAATAAATAAATAAAAAATATATACTGAATCCAAACTTTTGAATGGTATGGTATATAATGTTACAAAATCTTTTTTTATTTCAGATAAATGCTGATCTTTGGATCTTTCCATTCATCAAAGTATCCAGACAAAAAATGTACTCAACTGTTTTAAATATTGATAATAATAATAATAATAAAAGTGACACTGAAGACTGGAGTAATGATGCTGAAAATTCAGCTTTGATCACAGAATTAAATTACATTTTAAATATATATTCACATAGAAAGCAGTTATTTTAAATAGTAAAAATATTTCACAATATTACTGCTTTTGCTGTATTTAGGATCAAATAAATGCAGGCTTGGTGAACAGAAGATAATTCTTTAAAAACATTCAAAAACTTTCGACTGGTAGTGTAGATATGTATCATTGCATCTAGTTGTTTTGGATAAGAATAAAACGTCTGGTCCAACAATATCGTGTCTTTTTTAATTTAAATCTAGATTTATTCGCATTGGCCCATGGAAACCTCTATGAACACACTTGTCTTGGCCCAAAAATCGTGGGGGACGAATTTACATTTTATTAAAAAGTTATTCTACACTCATGGCGCGCGCAGACATTAGGATAGGTTAAGTATATGCCAGCCTCCGTTGCAAGTCCCTATCAAGCACTTTACCGATTCAACTGCAAAAAAAAAAAAAAAAAACATTCTGTCGGCCCCTTAAGTGCGTCGGCCCACCGGGAAAATGCCCGGTACGCCCAATTACCAATCCAGCCGGCTACAATACTACTTTCTCCCTAGAAAAGCTTCTACATCAAAGATGGAAAAAAGTTGGTCAGAAAACTACTTAAACTGGCGTCCGCTTTTATTTCTCAACTCTCAGAGAATCGAGGACACGATACTGACAAGATCAGATTCAGCAGGAAGAGAAGATAACGCTGGATTAAGTCTGTTGTTGTCTTCTTGGAATGAACTGAAGTGTTTTCAGAACAAAAAGAGGGCGTTTCTCAATTACTGGGCGTTTCCACATCGGGACAGGCGTTTATAACTCTTCAGAAAAACACGAAAGCACTACTATATTGAGAAGATTTATTGTGGTGTATCTTCCATCAGTGTCTTTGCAAATCTACACGATCACTAAAACTGATGGAGATTAACCTCATTCTTTTGTCTCTATTCATAAAGAGACTTTTGTATCGATGGCCGAACATTATCACCTGATTTTGTAAATGTGGCCATTTGCATTAAGCACCCAGTTTGAGTTTGACTATAATTTAAATGAATAGCTTACATTAACAAAATAACGTCCATACTTAATACAATTCTAAATGAAATTAAAATGTTAAATTATAAAAAACATTGTTTTTCGATTTAGGTTAATACATAGGCTGTGTGGCAGAGATGGTCAAGTAGAGAGAGATTACTAAACACAGAACAAAGGTCTCGATCACGAAAATACAAATTAAGAAACGCTCTCGATCTGTGATTCAGTTCCAAATTAAAGAAAAGTTTGTGTTTCAAGGCATTTTGTGACTTTTATTAAATAATAAATCAAAGTGCAAAATATTAGATTTTTTATTTTATAATAGTAAATTATAATTTCAAAATATAAAGCAGAAAGTAAAAATGAATGACTAATAAGCTAATAAACGCTCCTCTGCTGCCATCTACTGGTTATAGTGGTTATTTGATGTATTTTTTATTTTAAATAATTCTTTGTTTACCACAAAAAGGTAATTAAAAATAACATTTAAATTGAATAATCTTTGGAGTTTAAAGTGCTGTAAATAGTTGTGTTGTCACTGAAAAGTGCTTGAAATTCTCTCTCAAAAGGTTGTATAAACCCTGAACTGAATGCGGTAATAACGTGTGTCTATTTCTGCCGCAGCAGCATGTGATCCTGTAGTTAGCATTACTTCTGGTTTTCTACATCAGCGCTGTTTGAAGCGTCTCATGTGCAACAGCTCTTATTATTTGATGCTTCAGTTGTATTATTGCAGAGCTCTAAAGATTCTTTCCTATTACAGCAAATCTAAATCTGCTTGAAGCGTTATAACCATCAGCACTATTAATAAAGAGAGAAGAATAAACAGCGACCTGTTTGTTGTTGAGTATCTTCAGTGTGTTTGATTCTGCAGGGTTCTGGATCTCTCATCTTCTCTCTGTCCTCTTTAATAAACTCAGCTCTTCCTGATGCTCTGATGCTCGTCTTCACTTGTAAACTGATGGGAATATTCCAGCTTTTATTGCTGAATTACTGTGGGCGGAGCTTCGCTGATGATGTGATTCATGTGGGCGGAGCTTCGCTGATGATGTGATTCTTGTGGGCGGAGCTTCGCTGATGATGTGATTCTTGTGGGAGGAGCTTCACTGAAGAATCTATCTCAAGTGTTTCTGCTGTGATTTTATTTCTACTCTTCTGACATCTTTGACAGATCAGATTTGTTACTTTACATTGTTAAAATATACTGGAACAGAAACTGCTAAATACTTTACGCTGAGCCTATAATGAGCCACGTGACACATTTTAAATCTATGTTAATACAGATAAATATGAGTAAAGTTCGACAATGGAAACAATAAATATTCCTTGTGCCGCTTTATTTTAAAAAGGTTTATGATCTTTGTCTTCTTTGATCTAAGTTGATTATTGAAATGAATGTATAGTTATCATAAAAGCAGACTATATTTAGATTCATATGGACTGCTGTAACCTGTAGCGGTTGATGAAGATGAGTGTCATTAGTGTTTGTTATTATTGATGTTTCATGTCATATTGTGATAATAACAGTATTATCTTTCAGTAGAGCATGTTTTATAGGCTTTTCTCTTCTATCCTGACTCTTATAATCAGTTTCTAACAGAAACACTCAGAATAAAGTGAGATGATCTGCTGATGATCCTGAATGTCTTGTTGAATGAGTGTTGATCGTCTGAGACTCATCAATATTAACAGCTGCTGAAAACACTCGTTATTTCATGTCAATAGTTCCTGTTTTCACCTCCTTTATTATGCTGATGTCTTCAGATCTCCTGAAAATGATCGTTTAAAGCTCGTTTCATTGTCAACAGACTGAGTGGTGTTTGTTACAAACGTGCATTTTTTTATGACTTAATACTTTCAAATGTTTTTTTCTTCCTAGATATCTGCTGTTATTTTAATGAAGAAACAGAATAATGTTAGAATTAGAAATAAAAATTTGGTAATTAGCATCAGTTTTTTTAATGATATACAGATGTAGATGCTTAAATGTGTCAATTAGTATATGACTCAAAGACAAAAAGGGGTTTTTATAGCAATAAATAAATACAAATCAGGCATATTTAAAACAAAAATCATTTGAGGACATATTCAAATACTATATTTAAGGATCATATATAGTGTAGCCCCAGAATATTCATTAATTGTCATTTTAAATATTTATATTTGCTGCTATCCTTCACACCACTAGGTTTTAGCCAATTGTTAGCAAGAAGTTTTTAATCATTTAAAATATAATAAAATATAATATGATCACTTTTTCTTTTACATATTTTAATACGTATTTAATTAAATGAGAGGCGTTCATCAGGATCTGAGGAGATCTGCAGTTTACACAGTGAGAAACTCAAACTCTTCTGTCTGGAGGACAAACAGCCGGTGTGTGTAGAGTGTGTTAATTCACAGAAACATGATAATCATAAATTCAGGCCCATTGATGAAGTGGTTTCATCATATAAGGCAAGAAAAACAAGTTTTAGCCAACTTCATGTTGTTATAAAGTCCTGTTTAAGTGTTGATTTGATTGATCAGAGCTGGTTGTGTTTAGTTCAGCTGAACTCCATTATCAATAAAGTTTCATAGATTTGGGGAATTAATAACTACGGGGGCAAATACTTTCATACAGGCCCAGTTGGTATCGGATAACTTTTTTGGTAACACTTTATTTTGATGGTCCCTTTTGAACATTCTGGTGACACTAAGTAATGTTGCAGCTACATGTCAACAAACTCTCATAAGAGTATTAGTAGACTGTCTGCTTCATATCTACTAACTCTTTAGTGTGTTGGTCTTCCAACAGATTCTACTGACTGTGAGTAACTTTGCAAGTACATGTCAACTTATTCTAACCCTAACCCTACCAGTCAACTAATGCTCTACTAACACTCTAATGGGAGTTAGTATAAATGTAGGGGCAATGTTACTTATAGTCAACAGAATGTGTTAAAGGAACCATCAAAATAAAGTGAAACCACTTTTTTGCGTCAATAAATAACATTATCATTTACAAACATTGTGTTCACTCAGGTTGCCTTTGTTTTATGGCAGGTTTTAATTTCTGAATTAATTTAGTATGAGATGTTCATAAAAATAGAAGAAATCTGGATGGGGGCAAATACTTTTGCACTGTATTGTCTTCTCTTTTTTCACTGTAATCTGGTGTTTTATGCATTTTTCTATTGTTTAATTCTAGGAGGAGCTCAATACAGCACTGAAATCATTACAAGAGAAACTTCACCACAATGAAAACATTAAAGGAGAGTTTGAGAAAACAGTTGAACACATCAAGGTGAGGAAACAGAATCCAGAGTCATTTTCATTACAGCTGTAGATCACTATATACAGTTATGATCTGATATATTAACTTCATTTCATTTGTAAATAGACCTAAAATCTAACCTAAAAAGGATAATGTGGTGACTTTTAATATTTAATAAAAAATAAATAAATAAATTGACTCAACAACAGTAATTGTTGTTTCAGTTACTGTGACAAAAATATCTTTATTAGCAAAATTAATAAACGACCATCATTACATGAACAAATAAATTTAGATTGGCTAAACAAACTATTATTACTTAGAAGAACTATAAAAAGATTGAGACAACTCAAACGTCTTACTGCATCAAGATGCTTTTTGTTTTTTTTCCCTCAACAATTAATTTTTCTTTTTACAGTGAATGCATGAAATGCTCATTTTATTATAATGAGTACTGATATAATGATTTATGTGAGGAAAAGGCTGAGAATTAAGATGTTCATCTTGAAAAATAGCTGCTCAAATATATTCTCATAAATTCAAGCTTGTGTTTTATAGCAGAAAAAAGTATTTCTTTCTAAGTAGATTGAAATTACATGATGGTGAGTAAATGATGACAGACTGATTATTTCTATGTGAAACTATGGCATACACTCCTGATACAGCAATTATAACATGTATGATAATTAATATCCTATTTCCTGTCAAAAAAGTTACATTTTATATGAATTCAATTTAATTCTTTATTCTCATTGTCATAATAATTAACAACGAAATATCGTTAGAGCATCCCCACTGCAGAGCAAAGTGATGCCGTCCAGTCACAGTTATTTTTGTGGTGGGATGTAATGTGTGCCTGTGGATATGAGCAGAATGGAGGGAGATTGTCTGTTTAGCAGAAAATGCAAAAATGTCCGCTCGTAACTGAGCATCCTACGTGCCACAAAGGTTAGGGCTTTCTCACCACTAGGTTTCACCCAATTGTTAGCAAGAAGTTTTTTAATCATTTAAAACATAATAAAATATAGTATGATCACTTTTTCTTTTACATATTTTATTAAGTACAGTTCAGAATAACTATGTTGTTTTATATAAATATATCTGTTATGCTGAATGATGATGAGACATTATTTCACCTATATTTTGACGTTTTCACAAAAGTTATTTGAAACATATAGACACTTGCATTTAATTGATTTTCTATGTAACATCACTTTTTTTTATAGACACTAAAATTTGAGATCTGGATCCACCCAGCAGGCACCAGACGTGTCTGTAACGTCAGGTTGATGTTGGACATGATGTCAGACAGATGTTGCATTTTGGTTGAAAATGAAAATCGGGTTGATGCCAATATTTGACGTCAACTTGACGTTGACTTAACGTTGGATTTTGGTTACACACCCTAAAAACAACAAAATCTCAATGTCAGCTGACGTCCGTAATCCGTATTGGACATCAATTTAACATTGGCATTAGACGTTGAATTTACATTGAATTTTGGTCACTCGACGTCGCAACCAGAATTTAACCAAATATCAACGTCTTATGCCTGCTGGGCAGTAACAGATATATTAAAAACTGATATATTTTTTTTATTTTATTTAGGCAGATCAGCTCCTCCCACAGCAATTACATTACTTTTTTGCATTCTTTTAATTCTGCTAAGAGCCCCATCCATTCACACCAAATGTATAATTACGTCTGAAATTATACATGCAAATTAGGGTGACCACCTGGCAATAGATCTGTTGCGGGACAGTAGATGTGATTTTGCGGGACAATGCGGGACACGTGAAAAGATACATTTACTACTGTTATGCTATTTAAATACTGATTTACATTACGTCCGTTGTCTTATGCGCCATTTTATGTTTCTGCCGGTGGATGCCCACACTTCAGGTTGCTTCTGGCAACATATCCAGGAGAGAGTATAAGTTTTGAGCGCGCACGCGTAGGCCTAATGTAAACATGTAGAGCACATCTGTTTTGTGTGAGAGTGAAGAGAATTCTGCAGCGGAGACATTTGTTGCACTCTCGCATTACAATAATGCATTCTGGACACTTGTCATTAAAATAACGCCATAGAAACCACCTCAAAAAGAAATATTAAAATGAGAAGAAAGTCGTGTCTGAAAGCTGCAATTGTGTTTTTTTGTTTTGTTTTGTTGTTGTTTTTAATTAAAGGAGAATATCGTGTTTTTCCATGTGCGCTCGACCATTTCCGTTGGTGGTGCTCGAGCACTTGATGAGGTCCGCACATCCTTTGCGCCGTCCACCCAGTCGTCATCAGCGGAAAAAACCCTCTCTACCACTGCATCGGTTGGTTATTTTCACAGCTAGAACATGATGGCTGCGCAAATGGATTTTTAAATGCCAGTCACCGTTTTTAATGTATTTCTTATTTTGGTATTTCAATTTCTGGGATGGAAAAAAAATAATACAGAATACATAATTGAAATGCAGGACGCGGGACAAAGCTCCCAATTTCGGGACTGATGGTCACCCTAGCAACAGTAGCGTGCTGAACTGTCAAGTAATGTTCGTTTGGCTGCCTGGGGCTCGAGGATATGTGACCAACTTTTTTTTTTTGGAGCAAGCATTGATTATACATGACACGGTCTCAATTTGCGGGACGCATGAATTAGGCTTCAAACGCTGTTCGCGCACACGCTACGCGGGACGGGTGGTCCCCCTTATGCAAATACATTTAAAATTATGAAATCTTACTTACAGTTTGTGGCCCAACAACTGCTGCCTCTGGTTTTAAAGTTGGAACCGCTCCATGTTTTAGTAATAGTTTCTGTGTGAATCCGGCATTGAACTCGTGTAGATTCTGGAAGCTGTCTTCCGTAAAATGCGCAGCACAGAGAGCTAAGATTGTAATTGTCAGGAACATAATCAACCTTAAATTTAACCGTTGTTGATGAACTACAGCATCCGTAGGAAGCTCGAACACAGAAGACCTGACAGCTGGGTGAAAATAACACCGTTTCGACGGCACGGCTACAACTCTCCACTATAACTCTTCCTCTGAGACAAAGCCGCAGAACATGGCCTTGCCCCCTTTTCTGCATGTTCCGGAGGGAGGGGTTGATGGGTTTATTTCGTATGCAACCCGGGAAGTATCTCGTTGTAGTCCCATATGAGTCGTTTTTGTAGGCATTAAACTTACTGATTTTTAAAAGACGATATCTCCGCTTACGTTGAACTTTCAGCGCTGCAACTTTGCAGATACTGTTCATGCACCAACAGCAGCATTACACACTATTTAAAATGAAAAAAGTGAAATCGCAGTAAACCACCCCTTTAAATGATTTAACCCGTGATATAAGTTTGTTGCTATATTTCCCATCTACAGGTTCATCTCAGTAAATTAGAATGTCGTGAAAAAGTTCATTTTTTCTTGTAAATTATTTCAAAAAGTGAAACTTTCATATATTTTAGATTCATTGCATGCATGTAAAATATTTCAAAAGTTTTTTTTTTTTTTTTTAATTTTGATGATTAGAGCTTACAGCTCATGAAAGTCAAAAATCGGTATCTCAAAATATTAGAATATTTACATTTGAGTTTCAATAAATGACCATCCCTACAGTATAAATTCCGGGTATCTCTTGTTCTTTGAAACCACAATAATGGAGAAGACTGCTGACTTGGCAATGATCCAGAAGACGAACATTGACGCCCTCCACAAAGAGGGTAAGTCACAGAGGGTCATTACTGAAAGGTGTGGCTGTTTACAGAGTGCTGTATCAAAGCATATTAAATGCAAAATTGACTGGAAGGAAGAATTTGGGAAGGAAAAGGTGCACAAGCAACAGGGATGACCACAAGCTTGAGAATACAGTCAAGCAAAGCCGATTCAAACACTTGTGAGAGCTTCACAAGGAGAGAACTGAAGCTGGAGTCAGTGCATCAAGAGTCACCACGCTCAGACGTCTTCAGGAAAAGGGCTACCAAGCCACTTCTGAACCAGAGACAACGTCAGAAGCATCTTACCTGGGCTGTGGAGAAAAAGAACTGGACTGTTGCTCAGTGGTCCAAAGTCCTCTTTTCAGATGAAAGTAAATTTTGCATTTCATTTGGAAATCAAGGTCCCGGAGTCTGAAGGAAGAGTGGAGAGGCACAGAATCCATGTTGCTTGAAGTCCAGTGTGAAGTTTCCACAGTCTGTGATGATTTGGGCTGCCATATCATCTGCTGGTGTCGGTCCACTGTGTTTTCTGAAGTCCACAGTCAACACAGCCATCTACCAGGAAATTTTAGAGCACTTCATGCTTCCTTCTGCTGACAAGCTTTATGGAGATGCTGATTTCATTTTCCAGCAGGACTTGGCACCTGCCCACACTGCCAAAGGTACCAAAAGCTATGGTTGATTGGCCAGCAAACTTTCATGACCTGAACCCCATTGAGAATCTATGAGGTATTGTCAAGAGGAAGATGAGAGACACCAGACCCAACAATGCAGATGAGCTGAAGGCCACTGTCAAAGAAACCTGGGCTTCCATACCACCTCCGCAGTGCCACAAACTGATCACCTCCATGCCACACTGAATTGAGGCAGTTATTAAAGGAACACTCCACTTTTTTTGGAAATAGGCTCATTCTCCAACTCCCCTGAGTTCATACGTTGAGTTTTACCGTTTTTGAATCCATTCAGCCGATCTCCGGGTCTGGCGATAGCACTTAGCATAGCTTAGCATAGATCATTGAATCCGATTAGACCAGTAGCATCGCGTTCAAAAATGACCAAAGAGTTTCGATATTTGTCCTATTTAAAACTCGACTCTTCTGTAGTTATATCGTGTACTAAGACCGGCAGAAAATGAAAAGTTGCGATTTTCTAGGCTGATATGATTAGGAACTATACTCTCATTCCGGCGTAATAATCAAGGAACTTTGCTGCCGTAACATGGCTGCAGCAGGCGCAGTGATATTACGCAGCGCCTGAAAGTAGTCCCCAGCTAGGTAACTAGTTATAATATAGGTATTATCAAACGGCCAGAGTTTTGAGAACGCAGCGGACGTGGAGAACTATAATGTGATAAGAGCTCGCTCAAGTACTGAGGAGCTAAACCATTCAGGGCTTTATAAGTAATTAACAAGATTTTAAAATCTATCCGATGTTTGATAGGGAGCCAGTGCAGTGTTGACAAAACCGGGCTAATATGGTCATACTTCCTGGTTTTTCACAGACGCCATTTTCTTAGACTCGTGATGCAGAGCATATGAGGACGGAAAACAGCGAAATTAAGTGTTTAATCTTAATCACAATATGTGTTTTGTAATATCATATCGTTTTATAGCGATATTTATGAGGTGTGTGCGCCTAAACTTTTTTTTTAAAGACAACACGGGGAAATTGGTTTTATCAAGGAAAACACTGAAAGTAAGTGTTTAACCTCATTTACATTTTGTATTTTATAAAATAATATTACTTCATGACTATATTTTTATTCTGTGTGCGTCTAAACTTTTCTCACCGATGCATTTGAATGACTATGCATTGATGCGGAAGTCGATTTTAACAGGGGAAACATAAGAAGTAAGTGTTTAACCTCGTTTAAAATTTGTGTTTTATTACATCACATATTGATTAATAGCGATATGTATGTGTTGTGCGCTCTAAACCTTTCTCAGAGAGACATGTTCTTTCACTGGAGATGCGGAGCGGACGGGGAAGTTGGTCTTCTCAAGGAAAACACTGAGTGTGTGGATCCTCTCATGTGTTTTCAGATTTGATAACTGACTGAATCTCTTGTCACAGTGTGAACACTTATAAGGTTTCTCTCCAGTGTGAACTCTCATGTGAATCTCAAGACTCTGTTTGCTTGTCAGTCTCTTTCCACACTGAGTGCAGGTGAAAGATTTCTCGGCTCTTCTTTTCTTTAAATCTTTCTGAGTTTGAGAGCAACTCAAAGGTTTTTTTCCAGATCTGAAGTGATTTATTTCCTCATCTTCACTCAATTCTTTATTCTCCTCATTTTCTTCAATCAACTCTGAAATTAAAGTAAAAATGGTTTATTTTCATTAACTCATAAACAATAAGAAATGTGAAAAGACAAACACAAACACTGATGTAACAGCAGAAATTAGACAATTGCTACACAACGTTTTGACGCAGTTTTATAAATAAATCTAGTACATTTTATATATACATCTCTGAAACTTTTTCATTCATCAATGAATGAGGTACATTGATCTTCAAATTATGATTTTTTAAAACATTATAGGCACAAATCCCATGTTTCTATAGAGAGAACTATTAAATATGTTTGATCAACTACACAGTTATCTAACATAACTGTTGAAAAAAAGTACCCAGTTTACAGAAAGTATCTCTTATTATTTGATTATTCAGCTATATTACTGCAGAGCTCTGAATAATTCTCCAATTACAACACAAACAATATAAAACTACTTGAAGCGTTATAACCATCAGCACTATTAATAAAGAGAGAAGAATAAACAGCGACCTGTTTGTTGTTGAGTATCTTCAGTGTGTTTGATTCTGCAGGGTTCTGGATCTCTCATCTTCTCTCTGTCCTCTTTAATAAACTCAGCTCTTCCTGATGCTCTGATGCTCGTCTTCACTTGTAAACTGATGGGAATATTCCAGCATTTACTGCTGAACGTGTGATTGTTGTGAGGAGCTTCACTGAACATGAATTTCTGTGTGGAAGAAGCAGATTTGCCAAAATCAACAAGAAATCAGTTTATTTATTTTTAACTAATTTCCACGTTTAAGCATTAATATAAGTAAAGCAGATGTCCTCTAAATTCTATCTTCGAAGCCTTAACCCCTTAACTGTCACTCACAGTTTTGAACATAGACGTTATAGTGCACTATTCAAACTTAAATTTTTATAATTCATGAATGAAAACATTTTGTAAGATGATTTTAATGTACCATTTCCATGGTAATGCAATGTCTGATTTTAAAATGGGTTTCAAAGGATGAATTTTGAGATTTTAAGTTTTCAACTTATATATAATTTCTTATGATTTTTAATTTGTGATAGAGAAAGAGGCAACTAAGAAGACTTTCTGTGACAAAGGTCAGAACTCCTGTTATGATGTAGATTTTTCAGGTCCACTCTTGTCATAAATTAATCTATTACTTTTCCCACATAATATTTTAACAAAAAAAGTGGTAAAATACCTATTTAGGTCTTAGACCTTTCCAACGATATATAGGGGACAGTGACATTTGGAGGCCCCCCACCCCCAATAAAAATCAATGTGCATTTATTCAATCAGAAATACAGAAATATTGTGAAACTTACATTAAAAAAAAAAAAATGGTTTTCTATTTTTACCATACTTTAAAATAACTGTTTATTTGAGTCATAGCTGAATTTTAAGCATCAATTTAACACATCCTTATGAATAAATGTATTCATATCTTTAAAAAAGAAAAAGAAAAAAAAATACTGACCCATTGAATTGCAAACTTTTGAACGGTTTTGTTATAAAATATTTCTATTTTAAATAAATGCTGCTTTTATTATTATTTTTTACTTTTCTATTTCACAAAATTACTGTTTTGTTGTTTTTTTCTTGTAGGCTATTTTTCATGAAATAAATGTATAGATTGATGAGCATAAGAGACTTCTTTAAAAAAAATCATTAAAAACTGTAATGTGTCCAAACTTTTGACTGGTACTGTACGTACATATTAATCCAACTTTACCTAAAGCCCGGTACACACCAAGCCGACGGTCCGCCATCGGGCAGTTTTTGTTCGTCGGGCAACTAAGTTTTCTCAGTGTGTTCCACGCCGTCGGCTGAAGTTGGTTCTTGTCTGCTTTTTTTCGGCCGATTCGACATGTTGAATCGGCGTCGGAGCTCATCGGTCAGTCGGGCCATCTGATCAGGTGTCAGGTGTCGAGCGTTGGCTTTGTGTGTCAGGGCAAATTTGGACCCAGACGCTGCCGAAGTGAGCCGACCCCACAGTCTGCTTTCGTCGTCACTAGTTTGTCGGCGTCGGCTTGGTGTGTACCGGGCGTAAAGGGGTCCTATTATGCTCTTTTATAAAGTCTTGATTTTGTTTTGGGTGTGTACTAGAACACGCTCTCATGGTTGGTGGTTCGAAAATATAAACATAATTTACAACACCTTTCTCCCCAGCCTGACACAAACGACTCGATTAGTTCTGGGTTTGATGAAAACCCGCCTGCCGAAAAACGAAATGTGTTGTGATTGGTTAGCTGTCCCAGTGCGTTGTGATTGGCGAACAGCATAGACGGTGTTTCAGTATTGCCCCGCCCCTTGCCAGAACAGCAAGTCAATATTACCATATCAATTAAGACCCCGAGAATATTGAACAAGAGGATCGCGCTGAACCTTTGCATGCACGGATATTGCAAGACATATTAAAGTGGTAACGTTATTGTTGTTGGGTTTTTTGTGGCTAAATCACATTTTAGATGTCAACAACATCTTAAAAATAACTGCATTTATGTAGCCTACAGATAAGTGCAACGGTAATATGTATTATGTTTACTGTTAATTCTAACATTATAACATGAATTGCACTGAAACTGTTATACAGTAGAATTTATTTATACCATAGTCTCACAGACTTACACTATTTGTGGCGGCATATATATGCAATTTAATTCTCTGCCAGCAGGAGGCGCTGTTGGAGCGAAAGCGAGGTTTCCCCGGTAACGCTGCACACAAAGCAGAGCTCCGCTCACATACGCTACTTTATCAGACATTACATGCAAGATGAAATTAAAATGATATCCAAAATTTTCTGAAGAGAGTTGGTTTCCTTCAGAAATACAGTGATATAAAAACACCCGCACCGGGTTTCCATTTTGAAACGTGCAGTGCTCAAGCGTTCTCCCCCCCAACCGTTCAAATTTCCATTGGCGAGATTTATTTTAATGATTTTCTAATGGGCCAATTTGTGATATCACAAATACAGGAAAACAACTTTGTAGTCCAAACGAGCCGTTTGGAGTGGACTTTGAGATTTGTAACTTTGTAGATCGTTTTATGCCCAAACATACACACTACACACTGACTAAAACTCAAAAAGTGAAAAAGCATAATAGGACCCCTTTAAGGTTTGCGGAGGATGTTATTATAGCCTGTTATTATAATATTATATTATTATTATTAGTGCTGTCAAACGATTAATCGTATGGAATGCCAATCCTGCCGTTATTAGAAACAAATAAAGAAAGAAATGTACAAAGAAAAGTAAAAAAGCAAAAATAAATAATTATTTATAATTTTATTTTCATATGGATTTTTTCATTTTTTCATCTATTTATTTTTTATTTTTTTATTTATACAATTATTTCCACTTTTCTTTTATTTATTTTCATATTTATGTATTTATTTACGTATTTATTTCCACTTTTATTTATTCCCACATGTATTTGTACATTTATTTATTTTCACATTTATTTATTTATGCATTTCTTTGAGGAGGGCGTGTTTTACTGCAGGAATAGCAATCGAGCCAGAGTAGTCGACTTAAGTTATAACAACAAAAATACTATTCTTTATAATAATGGATTTTTTAAACATTATTTTTAAGGAATATAATGTTTGTCCATGTTTTAACTTAGTATACCTCTGTTCTGCAGCACTTTCCCAAAAATAAAAGGAGTTGTTAAATGTTCATTTGATAACATTTTAAAACATTAATTAAAATATACATAAGTGTTATAGCTTTATTTTTAATTGTTTTTTTTTTCTTTTTTTACATTTAATTTTTTTTCAGAAGTGAGACTTCTTATTCTTTTAAGAGTCATTGTTAATGATAAGAATGATTGTTTAATACATATCGTGAAACTGTGATATTTTCTGAAATGATTATCATACTGTGAATTTCTCATACAGTTACAACCCTATACTCAGAACACAAGAGCCATACTCAATTACCTCTTTATACATGTACGGTACTCAATTAGAAAATAATTACTGTGATTCAGCAAAAGGTCCCACATTCCTAATGTTGTAGCTCACATTCAGAGGCGCACAAAGTACACAATTTCCTTACTTGAGTGAAAGTACAGATACTGCTGGTCAAATACTACTCCACTACAAGTGAAAGTTGTAAACACAGATTTTTACTTAAGTGAAAGTACGGAAGTACATGTTTTTAAAAGTAATTAAGTATCAAAAGTACAAAGTAAATGCATTGTTTTATTGTCGTATTGTTGTATATTTACAATACTATATGCCACTAATGCAACCTACTGAATACACTGATTAGCTTGTGTTATCTTTGGAATTAAGAGCTTTTATGTTACAAAACATATTAAAAGGGAACAACTGAATGAAGATAATCATCTTTATTTTTATATAACACTCCTACACAGTAAATTTTGCAGTGTTAAATGAACTCTATAAGAGTTAAATTTAACACTCGGCTCGAGTGTATTTGGTCCCACTCAGAATTGGTGATAAATTGACTCTCGTCATAGTGTTAAATTTTCAGAGTTAAATTAACTCTATTTTGAGTAAAAAATTAACACTGCTCAACACTGAATAGTGTTACCAGAGTTTAACACTAGGGGAAATTAACTCTGTTCTGTGTTACCACAATTTAACTCTGCAGGAAAATTTACTCTAATTAGTGTTAATATTTCACTTATGTAGAGTTCATTTACATTTATAATAGTGAAAAATTCTTTAATTTTAAATCCCATTTGGTGTTTTAAAAACAGAACAGAAAACAAGATCAACGACGTCAAATTCAAAACATTTATTACAATGCTGTCATGCTCAAGAAACATACACAATTTCATGAACAAAAATACATCACGTGACGTCTGCATGAAATGACAATACATCACTATATTCAGTACAGAACCAGTTGAACCACCTAGCTAAGCAGCCTTGCTATACTCAGCAATACAAGGACCTTCACTTTGCCAACATCTTTGTTGTACACAGTGGTCTGAATGAAAGTGTACAGTCGTGGCCAAAAGTTTTGAGAATGTGAAAATTAATATTTATGACAAAGTCTGCTGCTTCAGTGTTTTTAGATCTTTTTGTCAGATGTTACTATGGTATACTGAAGTAAAATTACAAGCATTTCATAAGTGCCAATGGCTTTCATTGACAATTACATTAAGTTTAAGCAAAGACTCAATATTTGCAGTGTTGACCCTTCTTTTTCAAGACCTCTGCAATTCGTCCTGGCATGCTGTCAATCAACTACTGGGCTACATCCTGACTGATGGCAGCCCATTCTTACATAATCAATGCTGGGAGTTTGTCAGAATTTGTGGGTTTTTGTTTGTCCACCCGTCTCTTGAGGATTGACTGCAAGTTCTCAATGGGATTAAGTTCTGGGGAGTTTCCTGGTCATGGACCCAACATTTCAATGTTTTGTTCCCCAGGCCACTTACTTATCACTTTTGCCTTATGGCAAGGTGCTCCATCATGCTGGAAAAGGCATTGTTCGTCACCAAACTGTTCTTGGATGGTTGGGAGAAGTTGCTCTCGGAGGATGTTTTTGTGTCATTCTCAAAACTTTGGTCTCCTAAAGTTGATTCAGCTGTGGGATCAGGGCACCTCCAGTGCAGAGCTTGCTCAGGAATGGCAGCGGGCAGGTGTGAGTGCATCTGCATCTGCAAGACTTTTGGAGGATGGCCTGGTGTCAAGAAGGCCAGCAAAAAAGCCACTTGTCTCCAAAAAAAACATCAGGGACAGATTGATCTTCTGCAGAAAGTATCGTGAATGGACTGCTGAGGACTGGGGCAAAGTCATATTCTCCGATCAAGCCCCTTTCCGATTGTTTGGGGCATCTGGAAAAAGGCTTGTCAGGAGAAGAAAAGGTGAGCGCTACCATCAGTCCTGTGTCATGCCAACAGTAAAGCATCCTGAGACCATTCATGTGTGGGGTTGCTTCTCATCCAAGGGAGTGGGCTCACTCACAATTCTGCCCAAAAACACAGCCATGAATAAAGAATGGTACCAAAACACCCTCCAACAGCAACTTCTTCCAACAATCCAACACCAGTTTGGTGAAGAACAATGCATTTTCCAGCACGATGGAGCACCGTGCCATAAGGCAAAAGTGATAACTAAGTGGCTCGGGGACCAGAACGTTGAAATTTTGGGTCCATGGCCTGGAAACTCCCCAGATCTTAATCCCATTGAGAACTTGTGGTCAATCCTCAAGAGGCGGGTGGACAAACAAAAACCCACTAATTCTGACAAACTCCAAGAAGTGATTATGAAAGAATGGGTTGCTATCAGTCAGGATTTGGCCCAGAAGTTGATTGAGAGCAAGCCCAGTCGAATTGCAGAGGTCCTGAAAAAGAACGGCCAACACTGCAAATACTGACTCTTTGTATAAATGTCATGTAATTGTCGATAAAAGCCTTTGAAACATATGAAGTGCTTGTAATTATATTTCAGTACATCACAGAAACAACTGAAACCAATATCTAAAAGCAGTTTAGCAGCAAACTTTGTGAAAACTAATATTTATATTATTCTCAAAACTTTTGGCCACGACTGTACATCTTGTGTAGAATAGTGTTATAAGTGGTGCCAAAAACAAAGTGTGCCTTAAGAAGTTTGTTCACCAAAAATCAGAATTCTAATTAATTACTCACCCTCATGTCATTCCAAACCTATAAGACTTTTGTTCATTTTCGGAACACAAATGAAGATATTTTTAATGAAATCTGGCAGACTTCTATCCTTTCATCAACAGCCTATAACTACAACTTTCAAGGCCCGGAAAGGTGTTAAAGACATCATTAAATTAACCTGTGTTTTATTAAGCAACACGAGCGCTTTGTTTGCACGAAGAAGAAAAAAAAAAAAATAATTTACCACTTTATGAAAGTATTACTCCCTGACAAGCGTACACAAGAGCACGACGACGGATGAGAGTTTTGTTGAAATTAAAGCAGACGTTGTGAATGCATGCATAAAATTGAGGTTAAACCAGTGGAGTCACATGATAACTTTAATGATGTCATTACTACCTTTCTGGGCCTTGTGTGCTAGCTTGCGTGGACTCTCAATGTAAGGACAGAATTCTCTCAGATTGCATTAAAATATCTTCATTGGTGTTTTGAAGATGAACGAAAGTCTTACAGGTTTGGAACGACATGAGGGTGAGTAAATGATGACAATTTTCATTTTTGGGTAAACAGTTGGTTAAAGGCATCAAGAGAAGAGACTGACTTGCATGGAATGGCATTCTGATCAAAATTGAAGTACTGGTGAACTGAATAATTCTTCCCAGAGCCAGTAGACAGGGCTGAGCACTTCCAGCGATGTCTTGAATATGTTCCTCAATGCTTTTTCCACTCTGACAAAACCAAGCAAATTGCAGAGGACTATCACTGATATGTTAAATAAAAAAACTACAAAAAAAAATAAAAAATTAATTAATAATAAATAAAAACGAACCTTCTAGAAGATATCCCTACTTGAGACGTAGACACCCTTCCTGGTCTCTTCTGGCCATAACAAGACACAAACAACAAAGCATTTTAAGATTATCAACACTGCTTAAAGAATGCTATATGAAGTTAATCCTTAGTCACAGTTTAAAGCAACCCAGTAGCTACAAAACTGCTGAGAAAAGTGGCACAATGAGATTTCTCAAATTATATTCCTCGTTCTTTAGAAATGTCTCTCTGTATAGTTAAGACTCCGGTGCTTCTTAGAAAGACAAAAATACAGAAAAAGGAGGAGAAAGTGTTTTAAAATCCAAGAGAAATATACACCACCTGTATTATGGACATGTGATCAAAACATTTAAATGTTGTCAACAATGCATTAAAACTAAAACAAAAACAGTGCGATACTTACATAGCCATTTTTGAAGAAGGTACGGGAACAAAGGCACAATTCCTCTGGCTTCGTTCACCTTCCTTGGTGGTGATGTACTGCAGAAATAAAAAAAAGTGTGAAATATAAAATATATATATATATATATATATATATATATATTACACACAGTTATCATATATACACAGTTATTCATATGAAATTTGTCACTTGTCGATGTCACTTCCGGGGGCGAACGCTGGCGCGTCTTAGCTGCCGCTGTTCCCAGGTGCTTATTGTTTTAACTGTTTTAATTTTTATTGAGTTGTTTCCGATGCTGCTACGGTCTGGCTTATGTTTTCAAAACTATAAGCACGATATCCAGAGAAATCCGTGTCTGACTCTTTTAAACTCTGCTGTTACACGGAGTGTTTGGTTGCTCTCTGTGTTATTTCTGGCTGATTAAGATCGGAAAATGAGGCTCTACGCGATGGTTCCATGGAGCATCTTGAACTGGATGATCTTATTTACACTATTTCAGCCTGCTGTGTCGGTACTTCAATATAGTGCCGAAGAACTTCTACAGTTTTGTTTTAATCACTATCCATTTTCTCTCGATCTTCATTTCCACACTGACATTTTTAAGCCTCGTCGCAAGTATATTCATCGCGGATCAAGACGGAATTACAATTATGATTACTCAAACTCTATAAAGTCCTTCTGGTCATCATCTTCGCGTTCGACAAGGAAATCGGAACGAACTGCGGATCACTCTGTCCTCGCCCATCTAGGCAAGTCAACAATCACTGAATCTACAACGAACGTTTTTACGTTTGGATTACTTAACATTCGTTCAATCAACAACAAAGCGCCGTTGGTTTGGGATCTACTGAAGGATTGTAAGTTTGATTTCCTCTGTTTGACTGAGACATGGCAGCAACACAATGATTTTTCTCAGCTGAATCAGTCCATTCATCCAGGTTTTTCTTATGCTTGTCAACCCCGAGTCTCGGGTCGAGGAGGTGGCTTAGCAATGCTTTACAATAAGAAATGGAAGGTCTCTACTATAGCTGTACCTTCCTACGCTACTTTTGAATCTATGGTGCTACAAGTTAATGGACCAGTACCCACTATCATAACAACTGTTTACCGTCCACCTAAATATAATACTAACTTTTTAACTGAACTTTCTGCTTTTTTAACTTTATTATGTTCTGTTTCTCCAAATGTGATTATGGTTGGTGATTTTAATATCCATGTTGATAAAACTACTGCTACTGATACAAAAGACTTTCTATCATGTTTGGATTGCTTTGGACTGAAACAGTTTATTGATTTTCCAACTCATTCAAAAGGTCACACACTTGATCTTATTTGTTGTACTGGGATATCACCTTTTGATTGTAGTTCACGTGATCTGTCTATATCTGATCATAAACTTGTGTTTTTCAGGGCCAAATTAATTGTATCAAAAATAGCTCAAAGCCGTACTATCACATTTCGCAATATTAAGAACATTGATTTGTCTGTGTTTTCCAATGAAGTTGATAACTTGTCGAACACTGTTGGATTACTTAGCCTGGATGAGTTGACTTCTTATTACAACGACCAGTTGCGGAATGTTTTAGATGTCGTTGCACCTGTTAGAACTCAGATTGTCTCATTTGCTCATTCTGCTCCATGGTACACTCCTGAGTTACGTCTGTTAAAGGCTAAGAGGCGTCAACTAGAGCGTTTATATATGAGATCTGGTTTAATTGTGCACAAGGAAATGTATGATCACCACATCAGAGACTACAAGGATGCCCTTTCTACTGCTAAAACAAATTATTATGCCAATTTGATAAACTCTGGTGGTGGAAATGCAAAAATACTGTTCTCTACAATGAATAATATTTTGCGACCACCGGATGCTTTCTCATTACATTCGCATTCTAATTCTACATGTGATACTTTTATGAATTATTTTAGTGATAAAATCGAAACTATTGATAAGAATTTAACACCTAATAATGGAGCATGTGGTTCATTCTTCTCTCTTTACGATGCGTCCGCCCTAACTGCTTTCTCTAGTTTTTATTTGCCTACAGCAAATGAAATAGCTCAATGTGTTCAGAAATCTAAATCTACTACCTGTCAGTTAGATCCTATTCCCACACATCTTGTTAAGTTTTGTCTACCTTCTTTATTACCCTTGATAACTCAAATTATACATTCTTCTCTCATTACTGGTACTATTCCTTCATCCTTTAAAGTAGCAGCCATAACTCCCATACTTAAGAAACCTGGTGCGGATTGTAATAACCCTGAAAACTTTCGACCCATATCTAATCTACCTTTTCTTTCTAAATTACTGGAAAAAATTGTTGCTCAGCAGGTACATACTCATTTAATGGGGAATAACTTGTTTGAGCAATTTCAGTCTGCTTATCGTCCATATCATAGCACGGAGACAGCACTCATTAAAGTCACAAATGATTTGTTAATGGCTGCAGATTCTGGACTTTTATCAATACTCATTCTTCTCGATTTAACTGCAGCTTTCGACACCATCTCACATAGCATTTTATTGGAGAGGTTGATTTCTATTGGGATCACTGGTGTATCCCTTGATTGGTTTAAATCATATTTATCTGGTCGGACTCAGTTCGTTCAAATAAAACATTTTAAGTCGCGGACATCTCAGATAACCAGTGGTGTGCCTCAAGGTTCAGTCCTGGGCCCTCTTCTGTTTATAGTGTATTTACTACCTCTAGGACAGATTTTCCGTAAATTTAATATAAATTTTCACTGTTATGCAGATGACACACAGCTTTATATATCTTCGAAGCCCAGTTCAGTATTGCCGTCTTCCTCTCTTTTACTCTGTCTTTCTGAAATTAAAGCATGGTTTACATGTAATTTTCTCAAAGTTAATAGTGCGAAAACTGAAATTTTATTAGTAGGTACTAAATCAAAACTGCGTAATTGTGGAAGTTTCACACTTACTATTGACAACTCTGTAATTTCTCCTTCTTCTCAGGTTAAGAGTCTGGGTGTCATCCTTGACAGTACTCTGTCTTTCGAGGCACATGTAAATAATATTACACGGTCCGCATATTACTATCTGCGAAATATTAATCGTCTTCGACCATCTCTTTCTGTTAATGGTGCTGCTGTCCTCGTGCATGCATTGGTTACCTCTCGAATTGACTATTGTAACTCTCTGCTCAGTGGTGTTTCACAGAAATTAATTTATAAACTTCAGATGGTTCAGAATTCAGCGGCTCGGATCATCACACAAACACCGTTGAATGAGCATATTACTCCAGTTTTAAGGCACCTTCATTGACTTCCAATCAGATATCGTATTCAATTTAAGATTTTACTTTTTACTTATAAGGCCCTTTATAATCTAGCACCTTCTTATCTTAGTGAACTTCTTCGTGTGTATGTACCTACTCGATCCCTCAGGTCTTCTGCTTCTTTGACTCTTGTTGTACCATCTGTACGTTTAACCACCATGGGAAGTAGAGCCTTTAGTTGTACTGCTCCGACACTTTGGAATACTTTACCTCAAGATATACGTAATAGTCTTAGTCTTTCAATTTTTAAATCATGTCTTAAAACTCATTTTTTTAGATTAGCCTATCCTGAGTGATTTTAGGTAGGTTGTTGTGTATTGATGATTGTATGATTGTTTATTGTGTTGTTGTTTCCTTCTGTTTAACTATGTATTTTATCACTGTAAGGTGTCCTTGAGTGTCTTGAAAGGCGCCCACAAATAAAATGAATTATTATTATTATATTACCTATTCTTTTCTTTAATGTCAGCTGTCAGAATATTGAGTTTTTCTTGTTTCATCGAGAATCAATCAGACCAGCTTAATAATAATTAAAAAAAATCAAATTAAAAAAAATCAAAGCAAAAACATAAATTATGGTATATAAACAATAAAAATACTACTTCAAACAATACTTAATTTTAAATACTTTAACCTTATAAAGATCAAATTAATGTTGTATTTTTAAGTATATTTATGAGTTTGCAACAGTCCCCCAAAAGCATAAGTAATAAAAACTTATTGCCCACCTTTTAGCTCCATCATCTAGTCTCATTCCTTTACTGGAAGACCTTTCTTCAATAATGAGTGTGTCCTGCGAGTCACTGGAGTCAAAGGATGAAGACAGGGACTGATTTGACTGCGCAGGAGAAGCTTGTTACTTAAAAAAAAGGAGAAAGATAATACATTAGTTCTGCAATATGTGCTATGCCATGCCATTAACAGTCACTCCAAATAAACAGGCAACATTTAAAAATGCGTTAACAACACTTGTAACAACACTTACATGTACCGATCGGATCATGTCAACTAACTGTGTATGTCTAATAACAAAAACGTAAAATAGTTGTTCGTGGTACCGTAATCACTGCATAAGGTTAAAAAAACGAAAAACAAAGATGCGGCTGTTTTTAAATGAGATGTTCCGCCTGCCCCATTGGCTTCTTTGTCGCGCAGCATTGAGCCGAGTTAACGCTAAAACCACAGCGCCATCTACATGCCTTCAATAACGATGCAATGGGGGCGTTCGACCAATTTGTCTTCACAGAACTTAAATTAATCCCGTTTACACATTTAGTCTTTCATGAGCTGAACAGTAGCAAATAGAGTTTATATAACATTCCAACGGTTTACATAGCATCATATAATTTATTCAGAGTTACCTATCTAACGTGGTAGGACATGCTAAAGCATTTCATTCCACAACTACATAACGTGCTGTACTTACATTCTAACATCACGCAAACCCCGGCCACAGCCCTACCGAGAACATTTCGACCGTCCAATACATACAAATGTGTCAGCTTAAGGTATGCCCCATTGTGACGTTACATCATTGAACGTTTAAAAAACAAATTAAGTAGATGTACCAAAGCTAAATACAGCTGAAAATCAAATTAAGTAACATTACTGACATCATTTAAACTTTTATCATTACCACATTGAGATAGAAAAACACATTTCTCCAACATACTGACTTGCCTATTCGATATTCCCGAGTTTAAACCAATCAAATTACACAAAGTTAAACTTATGCATTAATAGTAACACAAATATTAACCTCAAATATTAAACTTATGTTTTAATAAATTAATTAAAAGAGCTTACCTTTTGGTGCAAGGCAAAAGAAAATGGCGACGAGAGAACTTTTTCTCTGGTCTTCGGGGTTGGCTTGAGGGGCGGAGCTTAACAGAGTAAAGTTAACAATGCAGAATTCAACTCTGATAATTTTCACCAACACTAGAGGGCATTTTTCACTATTTGTTGTTAAGTTAACTCCTTAAGAGTAAATGGAGAGTAACACTGCTTAATTAACACTGCTGATTTTACTGTACATTGAACTCATTTTAATACTTGTTTAAAAGTTACAAAGTTCTTTTTCAAAGAGATATTGAAGTCTATGATATGGTTCATTTTAGGCAAACAAAGCAAACATTGAAAAGAAAAGAAACTATAGGTTACTATAGTGAGATAATAGTAAATTTGTGGATACTGTGATTTTACTGCAGATACCATAGTTATGGTTACTATAGTAAAAACATGGTTAATTTTCCAAAGGGCTTTAATGAGTTAACACATGCCTTTTTAGAGCGCTTTTAGCTGCGCAGTAGCGCGGACGTTTACATTAGTTTAGTGGGGAGGATCCCGAGGTTGCCAGATTTGCATGAAAAATATCAGCCAAATGTCCATTCACAGTTAGGCGGAAAACTTGCAGGCTTAGAAATACTGTAAGACTTGGCAACACAAGAAGGTCCCGGCAGATCGCAGGCCGGATTTTCGCAGAAAAAAAGGGTTCAGTGAATCTGAAAATGCACTCATTGTAAAAACTGCTACATATAACGACTTTCTACTTGGGGACCTTGATATAAATGTAGTTGAGTAAAAAGTACGATATTTGTCTTTCAAATGTAGTGAAGTTAAAGTCACAAGTTTCCAGAAAAAATAATACTCGAGTAAAGTACAGATACTCAAAATGTGTACTTAAGTAGAATACTCAAGTAAATTTACTTCCTTACTGTCCGCCTCTGCTCACATTCAGTAAGTCAGTCTGGCCTCAGCATTTACTACAACTTTGTAAAAATCATTCATTTGAATTAATAACTGGACGTAGTTCACGTTTTGTTTTTGCACTATGACTGGAATTTGTAGACGGTCCCTTAAACAACATTAGCGCTTAACTACACAGATCTACACATATCTGACACGAGAACAGAAAACATTAAATAAGTAACACTTTACAAAAACTAATAATATTCAGTAACAGCACATTATCAGTCCAAACATGGAAAATGTGTCTGATGTTTGTGTTTCTATGTGAAACACCGTGAATTACTGACCTCTCCTCAGACTCGTCCGAAAGCTTTATGACTCGCTCCTTTATCAGACAATGACTTTACAGACAGCGTTTGTTCACGGTTCCTCCGAAAGAGACTTCAGACAGACTTCTGAGACAACATCACGATTTAATGATCTCCAACAACAGAGCTTTGCTGAGAAGACAATACTTCATTACTGCTACAATACTTTCTCCTAGAAATCAGCCTCTACATCAAAGCTGGAAAAAAGTTGGTCAGAAAACTACTTTAAACTGGCGTCCGCTTTTATTTCTCAACTCTCAGAGAATCGAGGACACGATACTGACAATAATAATAATAATAATAATAATAATAATAATAATCGATCAGATTCAGCAGGAAGAGAAGATAACGCTGGATTAAGTCTGTCTTGTTGTCTTCTTGGAATGAACTGAAGTGTTTTCAGAACAAAAAGAGGGTGTTTCTCAATTACTGGGCGTTTCTACATCGGGACAGGCGTTTATAACTCTTCAGAAAAGCACGAAAGCACTACTATATTGAGAAGATTTATTGTGGTGTATCTTCCATCAGTGTCTTTACAAATCTACACGATCACTAAAACTGATGGAGATTAACCTCATTCTTTTGTCTCTATTCATAAAGAGACTTTTGTATCGATGGCCGAACATTATCACCTGATTTTGTAAATGTGGCCATTTGCATTAAGCACCCAGTTTGAGTTTGTCTATGATTTAAATTAATAGCTTACATTTACAAAATGAGACTTTTTTTTTATGAAAGTGAAGTCCATGCTTAATACAGTTCTCAATGAAATTAAAATGTTAAATTAGGAAAATAAATAAATAATAAAAATAAGTTTGTTGTTCAGTTCAGTTTTATACATATGTGTCAGAGATGGTCAAGTAGAGAGAGATTACTAAACACAGAACACTAAAGTGTTTAACTATTGATCAGCTTCGTCTCCCAGAATCCAGCAGAAATAACAGCCGTATCAAACACACACAGGTTCACTGCTGAAGACGGGAGAGCATCAACACAACAGACACTTTATTCAAATACAGAAGTTAAAAATACATTACTTTTTTGTATTGTGTAACAAGGTTAATTCTACATAATTGTGGAAGCATATGTGTCACTAAATTCAATTTGAAATGCAGTAAAATGGCAATGTATTTCTGTATTTAAATTTACATTTTCCCATTTTACATATGTGCAACATTTAGTGCAAAATGAAAATTCAGTTATATCATTTAAATTTGCCATTTTCTGCACTAGTTTTAATATGCAAATTGAAAACATATTTTAAAGCTTTATAAGTTGCAAAATTAAAATTAAAATGTATTACCCAAATTGATTAGATTTTAACATGTCCAAGCAAAAATTGTAGCAAAATTATCATTTAAATGCTGTTTTTCCTAAATGCATTTAGACTTAGGGTTAGGACACTTGGCATTGCATTTTCATCATGAGACCGCGGGATAATTGTAGCAAAATGAGAGTTTCGAAATGCATTCTGAGCCAAAGGTGCAGCAAAAGGGCAGCAAAATGGTGATTCAAATGTCTTTTATTTTACTTTTATTTTTCTTAAATGCATGGACACTTACATATATGACGTTTCAGTTGCATTTTCATTAAATACTCACGACTAACAGGACGCACAATAGGTCAATATTCCACATTAACCAAACGCTTTTCACCTGCCTCAAGATCTCTCACTGTTTACACTCGGATTGATGCACGTAAGCAAACACACAGTGCTATTCTACACTTATTTACTACCTTACCTTATATTTTATTACTAAAAATATAAGCTTTAGATGATTGGATCCGTTCTGAGGGAATTGAGCTGTTCTGGGTGAATCAGGCTGGTGTTAAACTGAAGATATCAGACTCCAGATATCAGATATCAGCATCAGATCACTGTAACATCACTCTGACTACAACAGTCCTGAATGAAGATCACAACAGAGAGTGGAGATGCCGTGTTACTCACAGAGATGGAGTCCAGAGCTCAGTCACATATACTGTCAAGAGTTCAGGTCAGAAAACAATCTCATGATCAGTTACTGAAGAGTCTCTGTTAGATCTGATAATATAATGATGCTAGAGTTATCTTGTGTGTTTACTAATTAAACCGTGATAATCATATTCTACAGTTTGATTAATCTGAACTAGCATTCATCTTCACAGCTCGAGATGATCCAGCGTCACCAGTGATTCCAGTCCACAACACAAAATCAACTACAACGACACCAATAACTTCTACACAAGGTACAGACAAAACATGATCTTTCACTGTTCTGAGTTTCACTGGATCCTCTCTTGTCCATGTTAATGAAATGCACAACAATGGTTCTGTTGCATCCTGCAGTGAATGTGTTAATGTCAGTGCAAAGATAAACAGTTTTATTTGTTCAGTGTATTAGCTGCATGTTTTAACTGAAGATAATTGTAGACTACGATGAGTACAAGCTCCACTCTTCAGCACAATAGTGATGGGTCGTTCTTGAACGATTCGTTCTTTTTGAACGAATCTTTAATGTGACTCAGGAAGAACGAGTCGTCTCAGGGAGTGATTCGTTCAGTCGCGCATGCGCAACATCCTATAGGTTCTGTACTGGAATTAGTTCACCTGTTTCGAGTCTTCGGGTTTGAGTCGTTCGTTCTTTTGTCACGTGACGTGACAGCTTTGGGCAGAGAAATTAGTTAATTTACAACCTTCCTTACAAACGGGTGCATAGTCATTATTATTGTTATTATTATTATTATTATTATTGTTGTTGTTATTATTTACTCTTACAGTTATGTGATGCATTTCTGGTCTCAAATTATTGCTTTTAATTTCTGTCACGATGGTTCTTTTCCATAATACTGAATGTAGTAATAAAGATAATAAAGAGTTGGTTATGCTTTAATTTAATTTATTAATTTTTTTTGTTTTTTGAGTCTAATCTTCATAAAATACAATACCTTGTTGTATGTATGTCTTTTGAGTTAACCCTTTAGATTAGACTATAGTGTTACTGACTATACTTTTGTAACATATGACACTTTAGACATTAACACTGTGTACACACTCTTGAATTGTTTTTTATTGTTTATTTTTGTGCCAGAAAAAGCTTTAGCAAAGAGGATAACTATTCCAAAATGAATTAAAACAATTTAAATAAAAAATACAAGAAAATTAAAATATACTAAAGCCACAGAGCCAGATCATAACCTTAATATTTTAAACTAACATTAATCATTCATATTCAAAATGTTATTTTCTTTCACTTCATGTCATTGTGTCCTTTTTGACCAATCTTCTTATACAAATATTAGACCAATATGTCAAGTCAGCCTAGGAAAAACAATTATACCAGCAAAGTCAAAATTGGAGTAAAAATGAGTTACTATAAGTGCTTTGTAATTTTAGGCTTGGATTGTTTATTATATAGTTATATTATATGTTTATTGATAGACAAAGACAGTGAAAGGACAAATCAATCAATATTTTATTTATAACAGGGTTTTATTTATTTATAAAGTAACACAGATCCTCAGGAAACAGTAACAAAAACATAGTGACAGAAATGAACAGACCATTTTTATTTCTAGGAAAATGCTTATTACACATATTTTGATAATTTTATGATAATTCTTAAATATGATCCAACATACAAAAAATACAGTTTTACTTTATAGTATTTTACTGATCCGGCAAGTGGTCACGTGACAAAAGAACGAACGACTCAAACCCGAAGACTCGGGAGGTGAATGAATCAATTATTTTTCCGGCTCTGACTGCATTGGTTTAGCTTATGGTGCTGTCACGTGATGAACGAACGACTCAAACCCGAAGACTTGTCAGATAAGAGGTGAGGTGAGCTAATCAAGACCCAGGTAAATGATGAATTAATCTTTTCGGTTTCTTATAGCATTATAGTTTGTATTGTTTGTAGTGTGATCAACGTTTGCATAAGTAGTAGATGTGTTAGGGAAGTAGCACGTAACATTTTAATTATATTTTGCTAAAATGAACGACATGAAGGAAATGACTCGAAAAAAGATTCGAGTGAAATGATAACCAAAAACACAGACATGAATATACTAGAATCTGCTCAATTTAACTGAGCTGGTATAACTAAAACACTGATTAGTTCAACTGAAACCAAATGATTCATTTTACATTATCAAGAAAAACAAACAGATACAAGAAAGAAAGAGAGAGATTTTTTTTTCAGGAACTGAAAGAGTTTTTATTTAATGTACTTCAGTTTCTCTCGTTCAAATTAATTGTATTGTATTTGACATGGTTTTTATGTGGAAAATGTGGAAAATAGATGTTCTTCACGTTTAATGGCTATTTCCAAAACAACAACAACAAAAAGCATGCAGTCTGTGTCGAGGCAAAATCACTTGTTTTAGGTATAAGCCTGATTTGTGAAAATGTTCACAATTATTATTTTTTCATGTTTCATTGTTTCTCACTGCATTTATCTTGTCTAATAATGATAAACTGACTGAGCCAATAAATAACGGTTCAAGTCATTAGATACATCAGCTCTATAAGAACCTATTTAACCCTCTCCTGAACCCCGAAGTTAACAGCTTTACAGAAAACAAAACAGATTTATTTACCTGTTAAAGGCCTTGACATCATCATTCAACACACGGCCTATTCTGAGGAAAAACACTCTTTTCAGACAAACATAGATTAGAGAATACTTTCAGAGATCAATCTGACTATATATTGTCATTGTGAAATAATAGTGATCTAAGACATACAATCTATAAAAAGACCTCATGTCTCATTCACCGCTGAGAAAACATTACAGTACAAAGCACATAATATTACAGTGATAACAGCTTTCATTCTCACTCGGTCTGCGATAGTGTAATGAACACGCTGATCATGTGTGTGTGTGTGTGTGTGTGTGTGTGTGTGTGTGTGTGTGTGTGAACAGTGTGTGCTGTGGTATGAAAACACATACACTGACAGCAGACAGTCAGCCTATCGTAATGTTCGGACCGAGCGATATGATTGGACGCCTTCCACAGACTTATCTCAGTGTGCAAAGACCTGATTGAGTTGAAATTATTGGAGGTATATAGTAACAAACATATCAATTGGTTAAGATATCAAGTAGGATAATAAATTATTTTTTCTTTTTATAATCTGATCTCAAAAATGAAAGTGCGCTTAATGGGTACATGAGTTTAATAGCTACGTTTACCCTATGCATTATAAGACAATTGAACATAATATGAAACTCATAAGAAAGCACAATGATATCATTTATAACATGAAGCAACATGATATACAAGAATAAAACCTTCTGGCATTGTTCTTTGGGGAGGAACTCCATCTTTGAGTTGATCTGAATCTGTTGAATCTGCTGGTTTTGAAGATGAACTTTATTCACTGTGAAAGCTTTAGATAATGTTTCTTTCTCATGTCGCTTGTTATGACAGATTCATCCAGATGATATTCTGTTGCTTGATTCATTATTGTGTCACGTCTGGAGAGGACACAGCACCAGACCTGAAAGACCTGAAGATGATCTACTTACTGTGATTGTTTTTTGTATGACTGTGTAGAGAAGAAGATTGATTGAAACTCTTCCCGCATGCAGTGCAGTGATACGGTTTCTCTCCAGTGTGGATCCTCTCGTGTCTTTTCAGATGTGATGACTGACTGAATCTCTTGTCACAGTGTGAACACTTGTAAGGTTTCTCTCCAGTGTGGATCCTCTCGTGTCTTTTCAGATGTGATGACTGACTGAATCTCTTGTCACAGTGTGAACACTTGTAAGGTTTCTCTCCAGTGTGAACTCTCATGTGAATCTCAAGACTCTGTTTGCTTGTCAGTCTCTTTCCACACTGAGTGCAGGTGAAAGATTTCTTGACTTGTCCTTTCTTTAAATCTTTCTGAGTTTGAGAGCAACTCAAAGGTTTTTTTCCAGTTCTGAAGTGATTTTTTCCCTCAACTTCACGCAATTCTTTATTGTCCTCATTTTCTTCAATTAACTCTGAAATAAAAGTAAAACTGGATTATTTTCATTATTACATTAAAAAAAAGAAATGTGTAAAGACATAAACAAGAACCCTGATGTAACAGCAGAAAGTTGACAATTGCTACACAACATTTTGATGAAGTTTTATAAACAATAAATCTATATAAATATAAATAAATCCAGTACATTTTATATAAACATCTCTGAAACTTCTTTATTCATCAATGAATGAGGTACACTGATCTCCAAATTATGATTTTTAAAACATTATAGGCACAAATTCCATGTTTCTAAAGGGAGAACTATTAAGTATGTTTGATCAACTACACAATTATCTAACAAACAATTTTATTGAAAAAAGTACCCAGTTTACAGAAACCTTATTATTTGATGCTTCAGCTGTATTATTGCAGAGCTCTAAAGATTCTTTCCTATTACAGCAAATCTAAATCTGCTTGAAGCGTTATAACCATCAGCACTATTAATAAAGAGAGAAGAATAAACACCGACCTGTTTGTTGTTCAGTATCTTCAGTGTGTTTGATTCTGCAGGGTTCTGGATCTCTCATCTTCTCTCTGTCCTCTTTAATAAACTCAGCTCTTCCTGATGCTCTGATGCTCGTCTTCACTTGTAAACTGATGGGAATATTCCAGCATTTATTGCTGAATTACTGTGGGCGGAGCTTCACTGATGAGGTGATTATTGTAGGCGGAGCTTCACTGAAGATGTGATTCTTGTGGGCGGAGCTTCACTGAAGAATCTATCTCAAGTGTTTCTGCTGTGATTTTATTTCTACTCTTCTGACATCTTTGACAGATCAGATTTGTTACTTTACATTGTTAAAATATACTGGAACAGAAACTGCTAAATACTTTACGCTGAGCCTATAATGAGCCACGTGACACATTTTAAATCTATGTTAATATAGATAAATATGAGTAAAGTTTGACAATGGAAACAATAAATATTCCTCGTGCCGCTTTATTTTAAAAGGTTTATGATCGTTGTCTTCTTTGATCTAAGTTGATTATTGAAATGAATGTATAGTTATCATAAAAGCAGACTATATTTAGATTCATATGGACTGCTGTAACATGTAGCGGTTGATGAAGATGAGTGTCATTAGTGTTTGTTATTATTGATGTTTCATGTCATATTGTGATAATAACAGTATTATCTTTCAGTAGAGCATGTTTTATAGGCTTTTCTCTTCTATCCTGACTCTTATAATCAGTTTCTAACAGAAACACTCAGAATAAAGTGAGATGATCTGCTGATGATCCTGAATGTCTTGTTGAATGAGTGTTGATCGTCTGAGACTCATCAATATTAACAGCTGCTGAAAACACTCTTTATTTCATGTCAATAGTTCCTGTTTTCACCTCCTTTATTATGCTGATGTCTTCAGATCTCCTGAAAATGATCGTTTAAAGCTCGTTTCATTGTCAACAGACTGAGGGGTGTTTGTTACAAACGTGCTTTTTTTCTGACTTAATAATGTTTATTCTTCTTCCTAGATATCTGCTGTTATTTTAATAAAGAAACAGAATAATGTTAGAATTAGAAATAAAAATTCTCAAACGACTCATTCTTTTAGAAACTGAGCGAGTGACTGTCTTTATGAATGGACTCTCAAGATGTGCTTTTATTTGTTTTTGGCAAAGTGAGTGATATATTCAATAACGTCAGTTTGCTCATCATTAAAACAACAATTAAGATATTATGGTCTAATAACAATCACACAGCTTATACGTGAAGTAACTTCCAGGTCATACATCTGAACTTGATACAGATTTGCAGGTCAAACGTTCCAGTCCCTCGCAATTGTTTTTGTCGTTGTGTTTTAATGGAATCGTTTGTGTTTTAATGAAAATCAGTGGAATTAAATGTAGTGTGACTGAACACTGACAATTACACAGTTTTTAGTTAAATGAGTTAAACATTAATCTGATGTTAATGAGTTGGTGCCAAAATTATGGTAATGCTGCATAACTTGTAATGTTAATATTACATTAGATAACTGTGTCATTGATCAATTAAAAGTAATAGTTCTCAGACAGAAACATGAGATTTGTGCCTGTAAAGTTTATAAAATAATAACTACACACTTAAGAAAAATGGTTCTAAACAGTACCAAAAAGGGTTCTTCGGCTCTTAACAATAGCTAAATAGAACCTTTTTTATAGGTTTCCATACAGAACCATGCTTTGAAAATGCTATATAGGACCTTAATGGTGTTATAAATAACCTTTTTAATGATAGTTTTTCATTAATATTAGTATGTTAATATCATTAATATTAGTATTATTTGTATATATTATTTATTAATATTTTCTTTTTACCCCTCTATCTGCCCGGTCTTATAATCTATTTCACCTGTCTTATATTTAATGTTACGTCCCTGGACGTAAAGTTATTATTTGTATTTATTTTTGCATTCATTCTGTGTGATGTATATATCAATGTTTTATTAGATGCCATATCGTGCGCAGTCTTCTTCTCTCTCTCTTTCTGGCAGCGCTAAAAGTGGGACAAAACCGCACAAGCGCATGAACACAGCCCTCGAGCGAGTTACAGTACGCTACTGCGCACACAAAACAACAACACCGCGAGCAGAACCCGCGCACATCTAAGCAGGTCTCTTACTTTGAAATAGCCTTCCTGATAATGTTTGAAGCTCAGAAACACTCTTTTAGTTTAAATTGGATTAAAATATGTTTTAGCCGAGTATTCACACAACACATCTGATAACCTTGCACTCCAGTTATATGTGATGAATAAATCATCTTTTGTCTGAAATAATATGAACAGCAGCTATGCTACACTTTCTCCTTTTGTTTTCGTGTTTCTATGTCAGGATGCCCATCCCAAGAGATTACACCAGCTCCAGACTGAATACAAACTCACGTGTGAAGACTTCAGATGACCCCAACAAATACTTAAGATGATGGCAACTGTATGTGGACATACAAAACTGACAAATATTACCCTTATAGGTCTGATGATTTTCAACCAATGTTGTATTATTGCAATGTCTCTAATATCTGTAAATGAACAATATTTACACTTTCTCTGAGTTATGTCATGAAATGTGATATGAATTATGAGTTAGTATGTCCTCTTTTATTTGTAAGCAACACTTCACAGGATGATGCAAAATGAAATGAGTTTTGACAAAATGACCAAAAAAATGTTTTGCATCAGTTTTGCTGACAAATAAACGGTATCTCGGAGAAAGAATAAACATTGTTCTTTATATGTGTGGCCGGGGATTTTGATTTACCACCAGGAACACATTTAGCGGGTTCACCTACTTTGTAGTTTATTCATTTAATATTTTCAAAAGAATGATTTGTTCTGAAAAGTTTTCCCAGAATGTACAAGAACAGTTTATTTCTCAGCTCTCAGCCCTACTATATTGTAAAGATTTATTGTGGTGTATCTTCCATCAGTGTCTTTGCAAATCTACAGGATCACTAAAACTGATGGAGATTAACCTCATTCTTTTGTCTCTATACATAAAGAGACATTTGTATCGATGGCCGAACATTATCACCTGATTTTGTAAATGTGGCCATTTGCATTAAGCACCCAGTTTGAGTTTGTCTATCATTTTAAATTACATTTAAATTTACATTTAGTCATTTTGCAGACGCTTTTATCTAAAGCTGTTGAAGGTCATGCCACAGCATTTCAATTGGATTTAAGCCCAGACTTTGATTTGGCCACTCCAAACCCTTAATTTAGTTTTTCTTGAGACATTCAGAGGTTTGGGATCATTGTCCTGCTGCAGAACCCAAGTGCGCTTGAGCTTGAGGTCACAAACTGACGGCCGGACATTCTTCTTCAGGATTTTCTGATAGAGTGCAGAATTCATGGTTCCATCAATTATGGCAAGTCATCCAGGTTCTGAAGCTGCAAAGCAGCCCCAGACCATCACACTACCTCCACCATGTTTGACTGTTGAATGATGTTCTTTTTATGAAATGCTGTGTTGGTTTTACGCCAGATGTAACGGGACACACACCTTCCAAAAAGTTCAACTTTTGTCTCATCAGTCCACAGAATATTTGCCCAAAAGTCTTGAGGATAATCAAGATATATTTTGGCAAATGTGAGACGAGCCTTTGTGTTCTTTTTGGTCAGCAATGGCTTTTGCCTTGGAACTCTCGGTAACACTTTACAATAACAGTACATGAATTATCATGTACTAATACCTTAATTAATAATTACTTGACTATGAACTAATGAAGAGTTAAGACATGTATTAATCAAGAACTAATGAAGAACTAACTTAACTACGACATGAGTCATATGAATAACACCACCTTAATTACATGTTAGTTCCTGCATGTTAGTTAATGTATTAATTAACACTTTGGGGTAAACTAAATCAAACATGCTCTAGAAGAAAGATTCATGAAAATGGCACACTGCAAAATTGTTTATCAATTTTCCACCTGCAGCTATGTCACAAACATCAGTGATTGACAGTGGATTTCTTGCAATATTTACGTTTAACCAACTCATCCAACTCACAATGATGCGTTCATAATTAAAAACAACTTCATCTCATCCTGTTTGGAGTGATTCCACTGCTGCCCTACAATAATGTATTCATTAAGCAGATGAAATTTTCCAAATTAAAATCAGTGTTAGCAGAGTTGATGGTTATGTTATGGATTGGTTTACTGTCTTTATATCATAATAATTCACTGAAATCAGACGTTTGTCTTGAGTTCTTGCTCTTCTTTTGGGCCACTATTGCTCCTTCAAAATGTTAACCTTCCTCTGACCGTTCAGTTCCTTCTCCATCCAAATGCAGCCACATGACCTCTGCTCTTCCACTCTTTTACAAACCACCAAAAAACACCAAATATCGGATTTAGATGAGCTGAATATGTATAAAACATGTGTAATTGATAACTTTTTAAAGATGTGCCCCTCCAAGAAAAGTCATGACACGATACATTAACAAGTCATGAGTTTATGTTAGTTAGTCTATGAGTTGATGATGATTTATTAATAATGTGTACAGTCAAGTAAAGTCCAACGTGATCTCATGATAATTCATATGTATTTTACGTAAAATGTGGTTCTATAAAACGTACATTTACTTACGTTTTTACAGGCACTAAAAACGTAAAATAATAACGTATTTTCAGCATCTAAATGTACAAATACTTACGTATTGACAAAAATGAATCCTTATGAATATTGAAATCGCGGAATTAATTTTATTATTAGTTGTCATATCAATTACCTTGTTTAAGTCTGTGTTGTTGTCTTAGAAGTGGGTGTTTCTCAATTACTGGGTGTTTCTACATCGGGACAGGCGTTTATTACTCTTCAGAAAAGCACGAAAGCACTACTATATTGTAAAGATTTATTGTGGTGTATCTTCCATCAGTGTCTTTGCAAATCTACACGATCACTAAAACTGATGGAGATTAACCTCATTCTTTTATCTCTATTCATAAAGAGACATTTGTATCGATGGCCGAACATTATCACCTGATTTTGTAAATGTGGCCATTTGCATTAAGCACCCAGTTTGAGTTTGACTATCATTTAAATTAATAGCTTACATTTACAAAATGAGGCTTTTTTTATGAAAATGAAGTCCATGCTTAATACAATTATCAATGAAATTACAATGTTAAATTAGGAAAATAAATAAATAATAAAAATAAGTTTGTTGTTCAATTTATTTTTCTACATATGTGTCAGAGATGGTCAAGTAGAGAGAGATTACTAAACACAGAACACTAAAGTGTTTAACTATTGATCAGCTTCGTCTCCCAGAATCCAGCAGAAATAACAGCCGTATCAAACACACACAGGTTCACTGCTGAAGACGGGAGAACATCAACACAACAGACACTTTATTCAAATACAGAAGTTACACAATACATTACTTTTTTGTATTGTGTAACAAAGTTAATTCTACATAATTATGGAAGCATATGTGTCGCTAAATTCAATTTGCAATGCAGTAAAATGGTAATGTATTTCTGTATTTAAATTTACATTTTCCCATTTTACATATGTGCAACATTTAGTGCAAAATGAAAATGAAAATTCAGTTATATCATTTAAATTTGCCATTTTCTGCACTAGTTTTAATATGCAAATTGAAAACATTTTTGAAAGCTTTATAAGTTGCAAAATCAAAATTAAAATTTATTACCCAAATTGATTAGATTTTAACATGTCCAAGCAAAAATTGTAGCAAAATTATCATTTAAATGCTGTTTTTCCTAAATGCATTTAGACTTAGGTTTTGGGACACTTGGCATTGCATTTTCATCGTGAGACCGCGGGATAATTGATGAGTACGATGAGTACGAACTCCCCTCTTCAGCACAATGATAACCAAAAACACAGACATGAATATACTAGAATCTGCTCAATTTAACTGAGCTGGTATAACTAAAACACTGATTAGTTCAACTGAAACCAAATGATTCATTTTACATTATCAAGTAAAACAAACAGATACAAGAAAGAAAGAGAGAGATTTTTTTTTCAGGAACTGAAAGAGTTTTTATTTAATGTACTTCAGTTTCTCTCGTTCAAATTAATTGTATTGTATTTGACATGGTTTTTATGTGGAAAATGTGGAAAATAGATGTTCTTCACGTTTAATGGCTATTTCCAAAACAACAACAACAACAAAAAGCATGCAGTCTGTGTCGAGGCAAAATCACTTGTTTTAGGTATAGCCTGATTTGTGAAAATGTTCACAATTATTATTTTTTCATGTTTCTCACTGCATTTATCTTGTCTAATAATGATAAACTGACTGAGCCAATAAATAACGGTTCAAGTCATTAGATACATCAGCTCTATAAGAACCTATTTAACCCTCTCCTGAACCCCGAAGTTAACAGCTTTACAGAAAACAAAACAGATTTATTTACCTGTTAAAGGCCTTGACATCATCATTCAACACACGGCCTATTCTGAGGAAAAACACTCTTTTCAGACAAACATAGATTAGAGAAAACTTTCAGAGATCAATCTGACTATATATTGTCATTGTGAAATAATAGTGATCTAAGACATAAAATCTATAAAAAGACCTCATGTCTCATTCACCGCTGAGAAAACATTACAGTACAAAGCACATAATATTACAGTGATAACAGCTTTCATTCTCACTCGGTCTGCGATAGTGTAATGAACACGCTGATCATGTGTGTGTGTGTGTGTGTGTGTGTGTGTGTGTGTGTGTGTGTGTGTGTGTGTGTGTGAACAGTGTGTGCTGTGGTATGAAAACACATACACTGACAGCAGACAGTCAGCCTATCGTAATGTTCGGACCGAGCGATATGATTGGACGCCTTCCACAGACTTATCTCAGTGTGCAAAGACCTGATTGAGTTGAAATTATTGGAGGTATATAGTAACAAACATATCAATTGGTTAAGATATCAAGTAGGATAATAAATTATTTTTTCTTTTTATAATCTGATCTCAAAAATGAAAGTGCGCTTAATGGGTACATGAGTTTAATAGCTACGTTTACCCTATGCATTATAAGACAATTGAACATAATATGAAACTCATAAGAAAGCACAATGATATCAGTTATAACATGAAGCAACATGATATACAAGAATAAAACCTTCTGGCATTGTTCTTTGGGGAGGAACTCCATCTTTGAGTTGATCTGAATCTGTTGAATCTGCTGGTTTTGAAGATGAACTTTATTCACTGTGAAAACTTTAGATAATGTTTCTTTCTCATGTCGCTTGTTATGACAGATTCATCCAGATGATATTCTGTTGCTTGATTCATTATTGTGTCACGTCTGGAGAGGACACAGCACCAGACCTGAAAGACCTGAAGATGATCTACTTACTGTGATTGTTTTTTGTATGACTGTGTAGAGAAGAAGATTGATTGAAACTCTTCCCGCATGCAGTGCAGTGATACGGTTTCTCTCCAGTGTGGATCCTCTCGTGTCTTTTCAGATGTGATGACTGACTGAATCTCTTGTCACAGTGTGAACACTTGTAAGGTTTCTCTCCAGTGTGGATCCGCTCATGCTGTTTTAAACACTTTGCTGTAGTAAAAGTCTTCTCACACTCAAAGCACATGTACTCTCTCACACCAGTATGTATTTTCTGATGTTCTTTTAAATATTCTAGACGTGAAAAACTCTTTCCACACAAATGACATGAATGTGGCTTCTCCTTTGTATGAACTCTCAGGTGTTTCTTCAGGAGTGAAGCCCACAAAAATGTTTTGCCGCATTGATCACATGTGTACAGTTTCTCTCTAGTGTGGATGTTCATGTGATCCTTAAGGTTTGATGATTGTGAGAAACTCTTCCCGCACTGATCACAAGTAAAAGGTTTCTCTCCAGTGTGAACTCTCAAGTGTGTTGTAAGGTCTCCTTTTAGACTGAAACTCTTCCCGCACTGATCACATGTGTGCGGTTTCTCTCCAGTGTGGAACATCTCATGTCTTTTCAGAGCTCCTGAGTGGCTGAATCTCTTGTCACAGTGTGAACACTTGTAAGGTTTCTCTCCAGTGTGAACTCTCATGTGAATCTCAAGATTCTGTTTGCTTGTCAATCTCTTTCCACACTGAGTGCAGGTGAAAGATTTCTTGACTTGTCCTTTCTTTAAATCTTCCTGAGTTTGAGAGCAACTCAAAGGTTTTTTTCCAGTTCTGAAGTGATTTTTTCCCTCAACTTCACGCAATTCTTTATTGTCCTCATTTTCTTCAATTAACTCTGAAATAAAAGTAAAACTGGATTATTTTCATTATTACATTAAAAAAAAGAAATGTGTAAAGACATAAACAAGAACCCTGATGTAACAGCAGAAAGTTGACAATTGCTATACAACATTTTGATGAAGTTTTATAAACAATAAATCTATATAAATATAAATAAATCCAGTACATTTTATATAAACATCTCTGAAACTTCTTTATTCATCAATGAATGAGGTACACTGATCTTCAAATTATGATTTTTAAAACATTATAGGCACAAATTCCATGTTTCTAAAGGGAGAACTATTAAACATGTTTGATCAACTACACAATTATCTAACAAACAATTTTATTGAAAAAAAGTACCCAGTTTACAGAAACCTTATTATTTGATGCTTCAGCTGTATTATTGCAGAGCTCTAAAGATTCTTTCCTATTACAGCAAATCTACATCTGCTTGAAGCGTTATAACCATCAGCACTATTAATAAAGAGAGAAGAATAAACACCGACCTGTTTGTTGTTGAGTATCTTCAGTGTGTTTGATTCTGCAGGGTTCTGGATCTCTCATCTTCTCTCTGTCCTCTTTAATAAACTCAGCTCTTCCTGATGCTCTGATGCTCGTCTTCACTTGTAAACTGATGGGAATATTCCAGCTTTTATTGCTGAATTACTGTGGGCGGAGCTTCACTGATGAGGTGATTCTTGTGGGAGGAGCTTCACTGATGATGTGATTCTTGTGGGAGGAGCTTCACTGAAGAATCTCTCAAGTGTTTCTGCTGTGATTTTATTTCTACTCTTCTGACATCTTTGACAGATCAGATTTGTTACTTTACATTGTTAAAATATACTGGAACAGAAACTGCTAAATACTTTACGCTGAGCCTGTAATGAGCCACGTGACACATTTTAAATCTATGTTAATATAGATAAATATGAGTAAAGTTTGACAATGGAAACAATAAATATTCCTTGTGCCGCTTTATTTTAAAAGGTTTATGATCGTTGTCTTCTTTGATCTAAGTTGATTATTGAAATGAATGTATAGTTATCATAAAAGCAGACTATATTTAGATTCATATGGACTGCTGTAACCTGTAGCGGTTGATGAAGATGAGTGTCATTAGTGTTTGTGTTATTATTGATGTTTCATGTCATATTGTGATAATAACAGTATTATCTTTCAGTAGAGCATGTTTTATAGGCTTTTCTCTTCTATCCTGACTCTTATAATCAGTTTCTAACAGAAACACTCAGAATAAAGTGAGATGATCTGCTGATGATCCTGAATGTCTTGTTGAATGAGTGTTGATCGTCTGAGACTCATCAATATTAACAGCTGCTGAAAACACTCTTTATTTCATGTCAATAGTTCCTGTTTTCACCTCCTTTATTATGCTGATGTCTTCAGATCTCCTGAAAATGATCGTTTAAAGCTCGTTTCATTGTCAACAGACTGAGGGGTGTTTGTTACAAACGTGCATTTTTTCTGACTTAATAATGTTTATTCTTCTTCCTAGATATCTGCTGTTATTTTAATAAAGAAACAGAATAATGTTAGAATTAGAAATAAAAATTCTCAAACGACTCATTCATTTAGAAACTGAGCGAGTGACTGTCTTTATGAATGGACTCTCAAGATGTGCTTTTATTTGTTTTTGGCAAAGTGAGTGATATATTCAATAATGTCAGTTTGCTCATCATTAAAACAACAATTAAGGTATTATGGTCTGATAACAATCACACAGCGTATACGTGAAGTAACTTCCAGGTCATACATCTGAACTTGATACAGATTTGCAGGTCAAACGTTCCAGTCTCTCGCAATTGTTTTTGTCGTTGTGTTTTAATGGAATCGTTTGTGTTTTAATGGAATCGTTTGTGTTTTAATGAAAATCAATGGAATTAAATGTAGTGTGACTGAACACTAATAATTACACAGTTTTTAGTTAAATGAGTTAAACATTAATCTGATGTTAATGAGTTGGTGCCAAAATTATGGTAATGCTGCAAAATTTGTAATGTTAATATTACATTAGATAACTGTGTCATTGATCAAATAAATGTAATAGTTCTCAGACAGAAACATGAGATTTGTGCCTGTAAAGTTTATAAAATAATAACTACACACTTAAGAAAAATGGTTCTAAACGGTGCCAGAAAAGGGTTCTTCGGCTCTTAACAATAGCTAAATAGAACCTTTTTTATAGGTTTCCATACAGAACCATGCTTTGAAAATGCTATAAAGGACCTTAATGGTGTTATAAATAACCTTTTTAATGATAGTTTTTCATTAATATTAGTATGTTAATATCATTAATATTAGTATTATTTGTATATATTATTTATTAATATTTTCTTTTTACCCCTCTATCTGCCCGGTCTTATAATCTATTTCACCTGTCTTATATTTAATGTTACGTCCCTGGACGTAAAGTTATTATTTGTATTTATTTTTGCATTCATTCTGTGTGATGTATATATCAATGTTTTATTACATGCTATATCGTGCGCAGTCTTCTTCTCTCTCTCTTTCTGGCAGCGCTAAAAGTGGGACAAAACCGCACAAGCGCATGAACACAGCCCTCGAGCGAGTTACAGTACGCTACTGCGCACACAAAACAACAACACTGCGAGCAGAACCCGCGCACATCTAAGCAGGTCTCTTACTTTGAAATAGCCTTCCTGATAATGTTTGAAGCTCAGAAACACTCTTTTAGTTTAAATTGGATTAAAATACGTTTTAGCCAAGTATTCACACAACACATCTGATAACCTTGCACTCCAGTTATATGTGATGAATAAATCATCTTTTGTCTGAAATAATATGAACAGCAGCTATGCTAAACTTTCTCCTTTTGTTTTCGTGTTTCTATGTCAGGATGCCCATCCCAAGAGATTACACCAGCTCCAGACTGAATACAAACTCACGTGTGAAGACTTCAGATGACCCCAACAAATACTTAAGATGATGGCAACTGTATGTGGACATACAAAACTGACAAATATTACCCTTATAGGTCTGATGATTTTCAACCAATGTTGTATTATTGCAATGTCTCTAATATCTGTAAATGAACAATATTTACACTTTCTCTGAGTTATGTCATGAAATGTGATATGAATTATGAGTTAGTATGTCCTCTTTTATTTGTAAGCAACTGTTACAAATAAAAGGTGGGCTGCAAAGGTGGGCTGGACGGGACCAGCGGAGGCAATTCCGGGTAGTTAGAGACTTCAGATGACGGCGTGAGCATGGAAGGCATGTCTGCATGAATTTCCCCATTATTTAAGTCCTCAGAGTCCTGTGACTGCTCACCCTCAGCGGCGGTGCAGTGGGCGGGGCTTCCTTCAGCACCCTCAAGCTCCACTGTAACTTCCACTGTCGCGTGCGCTGTAGCCGGCTCTCGCACCTGGTCGGACGGTCCATGAGGCTCTGGCTCCGGGGCAATCTCCAGCTCAGTCGCTCCTCTTTGTGATGGCTCGTAGGTTGCTCTGGGCTCTGGCTCTCCGTCCGCGGTGGGCTCGGGCTGACGCTCTGCGGCTCGGGGTGATGGTGGGCTGGGCTCTGGGTCAGGAGTGGGACTGGTGTCATTCTCCTTGTAGTCCACGGTCAGTGGGGATCCACAAGACACCAGCACCCACTCCACAAAGGTGGCAAAATCTCCCCGAGGACCATCCCCGGACAACCGCGCTCTGCACCCGTCGTTTAGGCTCGTCCGGTAGAACGTGCAGAGGCAGTAGTCCGGGTAGTGGGTGTAATTGGAGATTTCCACGAATAGTCTCGTATGGTCCTCGAGGGAAAGGCTCCTCTGCTCCAGCATGAGGAGAAGGCATAACAAAACAGAAAATAAAAACTGATGAAAAAACGGAAACAAAACGAGGGGAAACACGGCGCTATACTTCACTTTTTGTTTGGGTCGGTTATGCTGTCACGGGTGTGTGTGGTGGACACACAAGATGAGCGGAGACGAAGGTTTCAACGGGAATGAGAGATTTAATCGAACTTAAGATGAGGAGGTACACACACAGGGTAACATCAACAATAACCGACCAAACTAGAACTAAATGGACAGCAACTAATATAGGGCAGATAACGAGTGGCAGACAGGTGAACATAATGAAGGTGATTAACTCATAATTGGCAAATGGCAGAAACTAGGTCACACATGGGGAAAGAAAACACAAACAAAAGTCCAGGGGCGTGACAGCAACACTTCACAGGATGATGCAAAATTAAATGAGTTTTGACAAAATGACCAAAAAAATGTTTTGCATCAGTTTTGCTGACAAATAAACGGTATCTCGGAGAAAGAATAAACATTGTTCTTTATATGTGTGGCCGGGGATTTTGATTTACCACCAGGAACACATTTAGCGGGTTCACCTATTTTGTAGTTTATTCATTTAATATTTTCAAAAGAATGATTTGTTCTGAAAAGTTTTCCCAGAATGTACAAGAACAGTTTATTTCTCAACTCTCAGCCCTACTATATTGTAAAGATTTTTTGTGGTGTATCTTCCATCAGTGTCTTTGAAAATCTACACGATCACTAAAACTGATGGAGATTAACCTCATTCTTTTGTCTCTATACATAAAGAGACATTTGTATCGATGGCCGAACATTATCACCTGATTTTGTAAATGTGGCCATTTGCATTAAGTACCCAGTTTGCATTTGTCTATCATTTTAAATTACATTTAAATTTACATTTTGCAGACACTTTTATCTAAAGCTGTTTAAGGTCATGTCACAGCATTTCAATTGGATTTAAGTCCAGACTTTGATTTGGCCACTCCAAACCCTTAATTTAGTTTTTCTTGAGACATTCAGAGGTTTGGGATCATTGTCCTGCTCCAGAACCCAAGTGCGCTTGAGCTTGAGGTCACAAACTGACGGCCGGACATTCTTCTTCAGGATTTTCTGATCGAGTGCAGAATTCATGGTTCCATCAATTATGGCAAGTCATCCAGGTTCTGAAGCTGCAAAGCAGCCCCAGACCATCACACCAGCACCACCATGTTTGACTGTTGAATGATGTTCTTTTTATGAAATGCTGTGTTGGTTTTACGCCAGATGTAACGGGACACACACCTTCCAAAAAGTTCAACTTTTGTCTCATCAGTCTACAGAATATTTGCCCAAAAGTCTTGAGGATAATCAAGATATATTTTGGCAAATGTGAGACGAGCCTTTGTGTTCTTTTTGGTCAGCAGTGGCTTTTGCCTTGGAACTCTCGGTAACACTTTACAATAACAGTACATGAATTATCATGTACTAATACCTTAATTAATAATTACTTGACTATGAACTAATGAAGAGTTAAGACATGTATTAATCAAGAACTAATGAAGAACTAACTTAACTACGACATGAGTCATATGAATAACACCACCTTAATTACATGTTAGTTCCTGCATGTTAGTTAATGTATTAATTAACACTTTGGGGTAAACTAAATCAAACATGCTCTAGAAGAAAGATTCATGAAAATAGCACACTGCAAAATTGTTTATCAATTTTCCACCTGCAGCTATGTCACAAACATCAGTGATTGACAGTGGATTTCTTGCAATATTTACGTTTAACCAACTCATCCAACGCACAATGATGCGTTCATAATTAAAAACAACTTCATCTCATCCTGTTTGGAGTGATTCCACTGCTGCCCTACAATAATGTATTCATTAAGCAGATGAAATTTTCCAAATTAAAATCAGTGTTAGCAGAGTTGATGGTTATGTTATGGATTGGTTTACTGTCTTTATATCATAATAATGCACTGAAATCAGACGTTTGTCTTGAGTTCTTGCTCTTCTTTTGGGCCACTATTGCTCCTTCAAAATGTTAACCTTCCTCTGACCGTTCAGTTCCTTCTCCACCCAAATGCAGCCACATGACCTCTGCTCTTCCACTCTTTTACAAACCTCCAAAAAACACCAAATATCTGATTTAGATGAGCTGAATATGTATAAAACGTGTGTAATTGATAACTTTTTAAAGATGTGCCCCTCCAAGACAAGTCATGACACAATACATTGACAACTCATGAATTCATGTTAAGTTATAAGTAATTAATGATGAGTTAATAATATTGTGCCCCCCCCCCCAAGTAAAGTCATGACATAATGATACATTAACAAGTCATGAGTTTATGTTAGTTAGTCTATGAGTTGATGATGATTTATTAATAATGTGTACAGTCAAGTAAAGTCCAACGTGATCTCATGATAATTCATATGTATTTTACGTAAAATGTGGTTCTATAAAACGTACATTTACTTACGTTTTTACAGGCACTAAAACGTACAATACTAACTATTTTCAGCATCTAAATGTACAAATACTTACGTATTGACAAAAATGAATCCTTATGAATATTGAAATCGCGGAATTAATTTAATTATTAGTTGTCATATCAATTACCTTGTTTAAGTCTGTCTTGTTGTCTTAGAAGTGGGCGTTTCTCAATTACTGGGCGTTTCCACATCGGGACAGGCGTTTATAACTCTTCAGAAAACATCAGATTTAATTCATTTACTTAAAGAGGTTTTGTGTTTGATTAGAAATAAAAGCAAAAGCTGAAGATTTTTTGTGGTGTATCTTCCATCAGCGTCTTTGCAAATCTACACGATCACTAAAACTGATGGAGATTAACCTCATTCTTTTATCTCTATTCATAAAGAGACATTTGTATCGATGGCCGAACATTATCACCTGATTTTGTAAATGTGGCCATTTGCATTAAGCACCCAGTTTGAGTTTGTCTATCATTTAAATTAATAGCTTACATTTACAAAATGAGGCTTTTTTTTAATGAAAGTGAAGTCCATGCTTAATACAATTCTCAATTAAATTAAAATGTTAAATTAGGAAAATAAATAAATAATAAAAATAAGTTTGTTGTTCAGTTTATTTTTCTACATATGTGTCAGAGATGGTCAAGTAGAGAGAGATTACTAAACACAGAACACTAAAGTGTTTAACTATTGATCAGCTTCGTCTCCCAGAATCCAGCAGAAATAACAGCCGTATCAAACACACACAGGTTCACTGCTGAAGACGGGAGAGCATCAACACAACAGACACTTTATTCAAATACAGAAGTTACACAATACATTACTTTTTTGTATTGTGTAACAAAGTTAATTCTACACAAGTATGGAAGCATATGTGTCACTAAATTCAATTTGCAATGCAGTAAAATGGCAATGTATTTCTGTATTTAAATTTACATTTTCCCATTTTACATATGTGCAACATTTAGTGCAAAATGAAAATGAAAATTCAGTTATATCATTTAAATTTGCCATTTTCTGCACTAGTTTTAATATGCAAATTGAAAACATATTTGAAAGCTTTATAAGTTGCAAAATTAAAATGAAAAAATCATTACCCAAATTGATTAGATAGTTTAACATGTCCAAGCAAAAATTGTAGCAAAATTATCATTTAAATGCTGTTTTTCCTAAATGCATTTAGACTTAGGTTTTGGGACACTTGGCATTGCATTTTCATCGTGAGACCGCGGGATAATTGATGAGTACGAACTCCCCTCTTCAGCACAATGATAACCAAAAACACAGACATGAATATACTAGAATCTGCTCAATTTAACTGAGCTGGTATAACTAAAACACTGATTAGTTCAACTGAAACCAAATGATTCATTTTACATTATCAAGTAAAACAAACAGATACAAGAAAGAAAGAGAGAGATTTTTTTTTCAGGAACTGAAAGAGTTTTTATTTAATGTACTTCAGTTTCTCTCGTTCAAATTAATTGTATTGTATTTGACATGGTTTTTATGTGGAAAATGTGGAAAATAGATGTTCTTCACGTTTAATGGCTATTTCCAAAACAACAACAACAACAAAAAGCATGCAGTCTGTGTCGAGGCAAAATCACTTGTTTTAGGTATAGCCTGATTTGTGAAAATGTTCACAATTATTATTTTTTCATGTTTCTCACTGCATTTATCTTGTCTAATAATGATAAACTGACTGAGCCAATAAATAACGGTTCAAGTCATTAGATACATCAGCTCTATAAGAACCTATTTAACCCTCTCCTGAACCCCGAAGTTAACAGCTTTACAGAAAACAAAACAGATTTATTTAGCTGTTAAAGGCCTTGACATCATCATTCAACACACGGCCTATTCTGAGGAAAAACACTCTTTTCAGACAAACGTAGATTAGAGAATACTTTCAGAGATCAATCTGACTATATATTGTCATTGTGAAATAATAGTGATCTAAGACATACAATCTATAAAAAGACCTCATGTCTCATTCACCGCTGAGAAAACATTACAGTACAAAGCACATAATATTACAGTGATAACAGCTTTCATTCTCACTCGGTCTGTGATAGTGTAATGAACACGCTGATCATGTGTGTGTGTGTGTGTGTGTGTGTGTGTGTGTGTGTGTGTGTGTGTGAAAACAGTGTGTGTGAACAGTGTGTGCTGCGGTATGAAAACACATACACTGACAGCAGACAGTCAGCCTATCGTAATGTTCGGACCGAGCGATATGATTGGACGCTTTCCACAGACTTATCTCAGTGTGCAAAGACCTGATTGAGTTGAAATTATTGGAGGTATATAGTAACAAACATATCAATTGGTTAAGATATCAAGTAGGATAATAAATTATTTTTTTCTTTTTATAATCTGATCTCAAAAATGAAAGTGCGCTTAATGGGTACATGAGTTTAATAGCTACGTTTACCCTATGCATTATAAGACAATTGAACATAATATGAAACTCATAAGAAAGCACAATGATATCAGTTATAACATGAAGCAACATGATATACAAGAATAAAACCTTCTGGCATTGTTCTTTGGGGAGGAACTCCATCTTTGAGTTGATCTGAATCTGTTGAATCTGCTGGTTTTGAAGATGAACTTTATTCACTGTGAAAACTTTAGATAATGTTTCTTTGTCATGTCGCTTGTTATGACAGATTCATCCAGATGATATTCTGTTGCTTGATTCATTATTGTGTCACGTCTGGAGAGGACACAGCACCAGATCTGAAAGACCTGAAGATGATCTACTTACTGTGATTGTTTTTTGTATGACTGTGTAGAGAAGAAGATTGATTGAAACTCTTCCCGCATGCAGTGCAGTGATACGGTTTCTCTCCAGTGTGGATCCTCTCATGTCTTTTCAGATGTGATGACTGACTGAATCTCTTGTCACAGTGTGAACACTTGTAAGGTTTCTCTCCAGTGTGGATCCTCTCATGCTGTTTTAAACAGCTCGCTGTAGTAAAAGTCTTCTCACACTCAAAGCACATGTAATCTCTCACACCAGTGTGTATTTTCTGATGTTCTTTTAAATATTCTAGACGTGAAAAACTCTTTCCACACAAATGACATGAATGTGGCTTCTCCTTTGTATGAACTCTCAGGTGTTTCTTCAGGAGTGAAGCCCACAAAAATGTTTTGCCGCATTGATCACATGTGTACAGTTTCTCTCTAGTGTGGATGTTCATGTGTTCCTTAAGGTGTGCTGATTGTGAGAAACTCTTCCCGCACTGATCACAACTGAATGGTTTCTCTCCAGTGTGAACTCTCAAGTGTGTTGTAAGGTCTCCTTTTAGACTGAAACTCTTCCCGCACTGATCACATGTGTGCGGTTTCTCTCCAGTGTGGAACATCTCATGTCTTTTCAGAGCTCCTGAGTGACTGAATCTGTTGTCACAGTGTGAACACTTGTAAGGTTTCTCTCCAGTGTGAACTCTCATGTGAATCTCAAGATTCTGTTTGCTTATCAATCTCTTTCCACACTGAGTGCAGGTGAAAGATTTCTTGACTTGTCCTTTCTTTAAATCTTCCTGAGTTTGAGAGCAACTCAAAGGTTTTTCTCCAGTTCTGAAGTGATTTTTTCCCTCAACTTCACGCAATTCTTTATTGTCTTCATTTTCTTCAATTAACTCTGAAATAAAAGTAAAACTGGATTATTTTCATTATTACATTAAAAAAAAGAAATGTGTAAAGACATAAACAAGAACCCTGATGTAACAGCAGAAAGTTGACAATTGCTACACAACATTTTGATGAAGTTTTATAAACAATAAATCTATATAAATATAAATAAATCCAGTACATTTTATATAAACATCTCTGAAACTTCTTTATTCATCAATGAATGAGGTACACTGATCTCCAAATTATGATTTTTAAAACATTATAGGCACAAATTCCATGTTTCTATAGAGAAAACTATTAAACATGTTTGATCAACTACACAATTATCTAACAAACAATTTTATTGAAAAAAAGTACCCAGTTTACAGAAACCTTATTATTTGATGCTTCAGCTGTATTATTGCAGAGCTCTAAAGATTCTTTCCTATTACAGCAAATCTACATCTGCTTGAAGCGTTATAACCATCAGCACTATTAATAAAGAGAGAAGAATAAACACCGACCTGTTTGTTGTTCAGTATCTTCAGTGTGTTTGATTCTGCAGGGTTCTGGATCTCTCATCTTCTCTCTGTCCTCTTTAATAAACTCAGCTCTTCCTGATGCTCTGATGCTCGTCTTCACTTGTAAACTGATGGGAATATTCCAGCTTTTATTGCTGAATTACTGTGGGCGGAGCTTCGCTGATGATGTGATTCTTGTGGGCGGAGCTTCGCTGATGATGTGATTCTTGTGGGAGGAGCTTCACTGAAGAATCTATCTCAAGTGTTTCTGCTGTGATTTTATTTCTACTCTTCTGACATCTTTGACAGATCAGATTTGTTACTTTACATTGTTAAAATATACTGGAACAGAAACTGCTAAATACTTTGCGCTGAGCCTGTAATGAGCCACGTGACACATTTTAAATCTATGTTAATATAGATAAATATGAGTAAAGTTTGACAATGGAAACAATAAATATTCCTCGTGCCGCTTTATTTTAAAAGGTTTATGATCGTTGTCTTCTTTGATCTAAGTTGATTATTGAAGTGAATGTATAGTTATCATAAAAGCAGACTATATTTAGATTCATATGGACTGCTGTAACCTGTAGCGGTTGATGAAGATGAGTGTCATTAGTGTTTGTGTTATTATTGATGTTTCATGTCATATTGTGATAATAACAGTATTATCTTTCAGTAGAGCATGTTTTATAGGCTTTTCTCTTCTATCCTGACTCTTATAATCAGTTTCTAACAGAAACACTCAGAATAAAGTGAGATGATCTGCTGATGATCCTGAATGTCTTGTTGAATGAGTGTTGATCGTCTGAGACTCATCAATATTAACAGCTGCTGAAAACACTCTTTATTTCATGTCAATAGTTCCTGTTTTCACCTCCTTTATTATGCTGATGTCTTCAGATCTCCTGAAAATGATCGTTTAAAGCTCGTTTCATTGTCAACAGACTGAGGGGTGTTTGTTACAAACGTGCTTTTTTTCTGACTTAATAATGTTTATTCTTCTTCCTAGATATCTGCTGTTATTTTAATAAAGAAACAGAATAATGTTAGAATTAGAAATAAAAATTCTCAAACGACTCATTCATTTAGAAACTGAGCGAGTGACTGTCTTTATGAATGGACTCTCAAGATGTGCTTTTATTTGTTTTTGGCAAAGTGAGTGATATATTCAATAACGTCAGTTTGCTCATCATTAAAACAACAATTAAGGTATTATGGTCTGATAACAATCACACAGCGTATACGTGAAGTAACTTCCAGGTCATACATCTGAACTTGATACAGATTTGCAGGTCAAACGTTCCAGTCTCTCGCAATTGTTTTTGTCGTTGTGTTTTAATGGAATCGTTTGTGTTTTAATGGAAATCAATGGAATGAAACATGTAGTGTGACTGAACACTAATAATTACACAGTTTTTAGTTAAATGAGTTAAACATTAATCTGATGTTAATGAGTTGGGGCCAAAATTATGGTAATGCTGCAAAATTTGTAATGTTAATATTACATTAGATAACTTTGTCATTGATCAAATAAATGTAATAGTTCTCAGACAGAAACATGAGATTTGTGCCTGTAAAGTTTATAAAATAATAACTACACACTTAAGAAAAATGGTTCTAAACGGTGCCAGAAAAGGGTTCTTCGGCTCTTAACAATAGCTAAATAGAACATTTTTTATAGGTTTCCATACAGAACCATGCTTTGAAAATGCTATATAGGACCTTAATGGTGTTATAAATAACCTTTTTAATGATAGTTTTTCATTAATATTAGTATGTTAATATCATTAATATTAGTATTATTTGTATATATTATTTATTAATATTTTCTTTTTACCCCTCTATCTGCCCGGTCTTATAATCTATTTCACCTGTCTTATATTTAATGTTACGTCCCTGGACGTAAAGTTATTATTTGTATTTATTTTTGCATTCATTCTGTGTGATGTATATATCAATGTTTTATTACATGCTATATCGTGCGCAGTCTTCTTCTCTCTCTCTTTCTGGCAGCGCTAAAAGTGGGACAAAACCGCACAAGCGCATGAACACAGCCCTCGAGCGAGTTACAGTACGCTACTGCGCACACAAAACAACAACACCGCGAGCAGAACCCGCGCAGATCTAAGCAGGTCTCTTACTTTGAAATAGCCTTCCTGATAATGTTTGAAGCTCAGACGCACTCTTTTAGTTTAAATTGGATTAAAATACGTTTTAGCCAAGTATTCACACAACACATCTGATAACCTTGCACTCCAGTTATATGTGATGAATAAATCATCTTTTGTCTGAAATAATATGAACAGCAGCTATGCTAAACTTTCTCCTTTTGTTTTCGTGTTTCTATGTCAGGATGCCCATCCCAAGAGATTACACCAGCTCCAGACTGAATACAAACTCACGTGTGAAGACTTCAGATGACCCCAACAAATACTTAAGATGATGGCAACTGTATGTGGACATACAAAACTGACAAATATTACCCTTATAGGTCTGATGATTTTCAACCAATTTTGTATTATTGCAATGTCTCTAATATCTGTAAATGAACAATATTTACACTTTCTCTGAGTTATGTCATGAAATGTGATATGAATTATGAGTTAGTATGTCCTCTTTTATTTGTAAGCAACACTTCACAGGATGATGCAAAATGAAATGAGTTTTGACAAAATGACAAAAAAAAATGTTTTGCATCAGTTTTGCTGACAAATAAACGGTATCTCGGAGAAAGAATAAACATTGTTCTTTATATGTGTGGCCGGGGATTTTGATTTACCACCAGGAACACATTTAGCGGGTTCACCTACTTTGTAGTTTATTCATTTAATATTTTCAAAAGAATGATTTGTTCTGAAAAGTTTTCCCAGAATGTACAAGAACAGTTTATTTCTCAACTCTCAGCCCTACTATATTGTAAAGATTTATTGTGGTGTATCTTCCATCAGTGTCTTTGCAAATCTACACGATCATTAAAACTGATGGAGATTAACCTCATTCTTTTGTCTCTATACATAAAGAGACATTTGTATCGATGGCCGAACATTATCACCTGATTTTGTAAATGTGGCCATTTGCATTAAGCACCCAGTTTGAGTTTGTCTATCATTTTAAATTACATTTAAATTTACATTTAGTCATTTTGCAGACGCTTTTATCTAAAGCTGTTTAAGGTCATGCCACAGCATTTCAATTCGATTTAAGTCCAGACTTTGATTTGGCCACTCCAAACCCTTAATTTAGTTTTTCTTGAGACATTCAGAGGTTTTGGATCATTGTCCTGCTCCAGAACCCAAGTGCGCTTGAGCTTGAGGTCACAAACTGACGGTTGGACATTCTTCTTCAGGATTTTCTGATAGAGTGCAGAATTCATGGTTCCATCAATTATGGCAAGTCATCCAGGTTCTGAAGCTGCAAAGCAGCCCCAGACCATCACACTACCTCCACCATGTTTGACTGTTGAATGATGTTCTTTTTATGAAATGCTGTGTTGGTTTTACGCCAGATGTAACGGGACACACACCTTCCAAAAAGTTCAACTTTTGTCTCATCAGTCCACAGAATATTTGCCCAAAAGTCTTGAGGATAATCAAGATATATTTTGGCAAATGTGAGACGAGCCTTTGTGTTCTTTTTGGTCAGCAGTGGCTTTTGCCTTGGAACTCTCGGTAACACTTTACAATAACAGTACATGAATGATCATGTACTAATACCTTAATTAATAATTACTTGACTATTAACTAATGAAGAGTTAAGACATGTATTAATCAAGAACTAATGAAGAACTAACTTAACTACGATTTCAGGATCTGGGTTCTAGGTGTCTGATGCCGGGATGATGCTCGTGAGGAGTGAGCAGATGCTTGAGGAGTGCTGTGTAGCAGGACTTTCTCTAAGAGTTCTGTTTGGCGTCTAGCAGTCTCGCTTTGTTGCCTTGTAATTTCCATTAGCTGCAGCATGAAGTCCTCTGATGAGCCAGCTGTTCCAAATGGGTAGTGAGATGAGATTGGGGTCGAAGTCACCATTACCTTCTGTTTAGGTTTAACAGTCTGTCCTGATGGATTCCCAGTATAGTCTAACACATAGTCGTCTAGGTAGGCAGGCCTCTGGATTGCTCTGCGTGGACGTTGGGATGAGGCAGGAGCTGACTTTGATATTCCAGACTCTGGAGTTGCCATGGTAATGACCCGATCCGGCTCGAAGGACCAATTTTGTAGGGAAGTTGTGCTGGTTCTTAAGTATACTTGGTCATCGCCATGGAATGTCGGTAAGGACACAGAGACAGGAACTCCTCCTAATTTACTTTAATGCCCAACAATTTTACTGGTTACATTGGTACTGATTGCCATTGGGTATACGCGTGTGTGTGTGGTCTAAACAAAGGAAAGGAGAAATAAAATTACATAAAATTAAGTGATTCAGAACAAACAGGATAACAGATCACATGTAAAGCTGTAAGCAGTATTATAAAGCAATATACATAAGGATGTGCATTATATATGTATATAGGCTTTAGAAACTAAAACAGCATATGTAAACGTGGGTAGATATACATTAACTGGATAAAATTGACCGATTGTCCACACTTCTGAACTAACTAGCATTTGAATTAGGCGGAAATATCTCACGATCACATTAATGAGTTCGATATGACGATTCTGCTTATACATATTTGGTTTACAGCACTTCTGTTTACATAATCGCTAGTGCAGGGTCGCGGGTCTTCCGCGCATCTGTCTAATCTTATATAAACAACTCGACAAATAGTTTTAATCAGCATTAACAACACTATACAAGATAAAGAAACACTTACTTTTGGTCATTAACACATACAACTTTGACAGAAATCAGGAGAAAACAACCCACGAACAATCTCTTCATGACAGAGCAAACAACACTTAAAGGTTCTATTTAACAGTCATCAGACAGTGCGGTGGTTTGATTGGCTGTCCCTTAGCGTGATCAGTGCATGATAACTACGGTGGCCTGAATGCTTGTTAACCTGAATGCCTAAGAGTGTCCAGCAGATGGCGCAGTTAAATTTCCTCTTCTACACTATATCTCTGCAACGGTTAGGCATATTGAGACCAAACTTGGTGTGTGTTGTAACAAGCATGACCTGAGGCTACCTGCAGTGTTTCGGCGCTGTGCCCCCTAGTGGTCAGGAGATATGAAAAATGCATATTTTTGCTTATAACTTGTGTATGGTTTGGCCAAAAATCACAAAAATGGTCTCATTGGATTCGATGCATCATGCCGAGTCACACCATATCCAATTTTCCCATATTGGCCATTTTGGGCGTCGGCCATGTTGAATTTTGCCTTAAAATGCTATATTTTACGAACGCAGTAACGTATCGTTACGAAACTCGGTGTGGTTCTTCGGCACCATGCCCGAGTGGGACTCAAAAAGTTTGGGAACAGTGCCACCTTTTGGTCAAAAGTTATAATTAAATTTCTAAAAATGCTAATAACTTTTGCTTACATTAGCCTATTGTAATCAAACTGATGTTGATAGATTCCTTGGGTCATGCCGAGAACAACGATAACAATTTTGCAATAATTGGCTAAACTTCCTGTTCGCCATTTTGATTCATGTTGAAAACCTACTTAACCTAACTCCTCCTAGACCGTAAGTCCGATTTTCACCAAATTTGACTCGGATCATCTTCAGACCTTGCTGGCAAAAAGTTATGGATTTTGTGTCGATATATGAAACGGTTTCCGTTTAGCGCATCAACGAATTTGCTGGAAAGAGGCCAAACTGCATCTGAGGCTGTATCTCAGCGAAACTTTGAGATATTCGCACCAAATTTTGTACGTGACATTGTCACCTCACACTGACCACGCTACGTCAGTTTGGTAACGCAGCCACCTATTGGTCAAGAGTAATAAACCATCCATTAATCATTAATAATGACATTTCCATAAATACAAATAACTTTTGACTGCATTAGCCGATTGTAATGAAACTGGTCTCAAATTATTCCTTGGGTCATTCCGACAACATACATACCAATTATGTCATAATATGCCGAACTTCCTTTCCGCCATTTTATTTATGTTGAAAACATACTTTTTCGAACTCCTCCTAAACCGTTTGTTCGATTTTCACCAAATTTGAATCATATCATCTTCAGACCATGCTGACCGAAAGTTATGGATTTCGTGTCGATAGACAAAACCGTTTCCGTATACCACAGCAACGAATTTGAGGCATGATGCCAACATGACAGTTGAGACTGTATCTCTGCAATGCTTTGGCCTATTGACACCAAACTGTGTGTGTGCCTTTGTCACCTCACACAGTACACACCACATCGATTTGATAACAGCGCCACCTATTAGTCAAACATGATAAGCCAATAAATCATATTGCTGTAGGTTTATATATGATTTTTCAGCCGTTTTGACTAAAATCATCCTAAAATGGCTTCAATTACCAATTTCTGCAGTTGGTCTGTTGCTTGCTTCTGGAGTGCTTGGCCCCGTCATTGCTGCTTGCAGCTATATTTAGGGGCCAAGCACCGAAGGTGCGTAGGCACCTATTGTGTTTGTTAGGGTTATTAGGGGCCAAGCACCGAAGGTGCGTAGGCACCTATTGTGTTTGTTAGGGTTATTAGGGGCCAAGCACCGAAGGTGCGTAGGCACCTATTGTGTTTGTTAGGGTTATTATTATTCTTTTTAGGGGCCAAGCACCGAAGGTGCGTAGGCACCTATTGTGTTTGTTAGGGTTATTAGGGGCCAAGCACCGAAGGTGCGTAGGCACCTATTGTGTTTGTTAGGGTTATTATTATTCTTTTTCTTCTTCTTCTTCTTCTTCTTCTTCTTCTTCTTCCGCCGCAAAGTCAATGGCAGCCCATAGAACCGCTGGCGGGAAAGTTGTGAAATTTGGCACACTGATAAAGGACAGTCTGAGTTTTCGCCATAGCAAATTTGGATTCTCTAAATCAATTTCTCTAGCGCCACCAACTGCCCAAAGTTGCACTCATGTTTATGTTAATAACTTTTGAAATGTAAGCCACAAAATTACAATTATTTTTTCTCTGAATCCTTGGTTCATGCCGAGTCGAATGAAGTCCAAAATTCAAAAATCGTAAGGTTTAGTTTTTTTACTATTTTTAATTGTTTGTAAAACCTACTTTGTCGAACTCGTCCTAGACGGTTTGTACGATTCTCACCAAAATTGGCTCAGATCATCTACAGACCATGGTGGCAAAAAGTTATGGAATTCAAGCCGATTAGTCCAAGCGTTCTCGAATAACACACTAGCGAATTCTACGAAAAGAATGCAAAAATGGATCTGAGGCTATATCTCCGCAACGGTTTGGCGTATTGACACCAAACTTGGTGTGTGTTATAACAAGCATGACCTGAGGCTACCTGCAGTGTTTTGGCGCTTTGCCACCTAGTGGTCAGGAGATACGAAAAATGGATATTTTTGCTTATTACTTGTGAATGGTTCGGCTAAAAATCACAAAACTGGTTTCTTTAGATTCGGTGTGTCATGCCGAGTCCAGCCATGTCTGATTTTCCCATGTCGGCCATTTTGGGAGTCGGCCATGTTGAATTTTGTCGTAAAATGGTATATTTTACGAACTCATTAACGTATCGTTATGAAAGTTGGTATGGGTCATCAGCACGATGCCCTGAAGGAGCCTGAGAAGTTTCGAGGCAGTGCCACCTTGTGGTCAAAAGTTATAATGAAATTTCTAAAAATGCTAAGAACTTTTGCTTACATTAGCCTATTGTAATCAAACCAATGTTGTTAGATTCCTTGGGTCATGCCGAGAACATCGATACCAATTTTGCAATAATTGGCACAACTTCCTGTCCGCCATTTTGATTCATGTTGAAAAGCTACTTTTTCGAACTCCTCCTAGACCGTTAGTTTGATTTTCACTAAATTTGACTCGGATCATCTACAGACCATGCTGACCAAAAGTTATGGATTCTGTGTTGATATATTACACGGTTTTCGTCTAGCGCATCAACGAATTTGCTGGAAAGAGACCAAACTGCATCTGATGCCGTATCTTAACGAAACTTTGAGATATTCGCACCAAATTTTGTACGTGACATTATCACCTCACACTGACCACGCTACATGAATTTGGTAACGGTGCCACCTATTGGTCAAGAGAAATAAACCATTCATTAATCATTAATAATGACATTTCCATACATGCTAATAACTTTGGACTGCATTAGCCGATTGTAATGAAACTGGTCTCAAATTATTCCTTGGGTCATGCCGACAACATACATACCAATTATGTCATAATAAGCCTCACTTCCTGTCCGCCATTTTGATTTATGTTGAAAACATACTTTTTCGAACTCCTCCTAAACCGTGTGTCCGATTTCCACCAAATTTTAATCATATCATCTTCAGCCCATACTGACCAAAAGTTATGGATTTCGTGTCAATAGACAAAACCGTTTTTGCATACCACAGCAACGAAGTTGAGGCATGATGCCAATATCACAGTTGAGACTGTATCTCTGCAATGCTTTGGCCTATTGACACCAAACTGTGTGTGTGCCATTGTCACCTCACACAGAACACACCACATCGATTTAATAACAGCGCCACCTATTAGTCAAACATGACAAGCCAATAAATCATATTGCTATAGATTTATATATGATTTTTCAGCCGTTTTGACTAAAAACATCCTAAAATGGCTTCAATTACCAATTTCTGCAGTTGGTCTGTTGCTTGCTTCTGGAGTGCTTGGCCCCGTCATTGCTGCTTGCAGCTATATTTATTATTAGGGGCCAAGCACCGAAGGTGCGTAGGCACCTATTGTGTTTGTTAGGGTTATTATTATTCTTTTTCTTCTTCTTCTTCTTCTTCTTCTTCTTCTTCCGCCGCAAAGTCAATGGCAGCCCATAGAACCGCTGGCGGGAAAGTTGTGAAATTTGGCACACTGATAAAGGACAGTCTGAGTTTTCGCCATAGCAAATTTGGATTCTCTAAATCAATTTCTCTAGCGCCACCAACTGCCCAAAGTTGCACTCATGTTTATGTTAATAACTTTTGAAATGTAAGCCACAAAATTGCAATTATTTTTTCTCTGAATCCTTGGTTCATGCCGAGTCGAATGAAGTCCAAAATTCAAAAATCGTAAGGTTTAGTTTTTTTACTATTTTTAATTGTTTGTAAAACCTACTTTGTCGAACTCGTCCTAGACGGTTTGTACGATTCTCACCAAAATTGGCTCAGATCATCTACAGACCATGGTGGCAAAAAGTTATGGAATTCAAGCCGATTAGTCCAAGCGTTCTCGAATAACACACTAGCGAATTCTACGAAAAGAATGCAAAAATGGATCTGAGGCTATATCTCCGCAACGGTTTGGCGTATTGAGACCAAACTTGGTGTGTGTTATAACAAGCATGACCTGAGGCTACCTGCAGTGTTTTGGCGCTTTGCCACCTAGTGGTCAGGAGATACGAAAAATGGATATTTTTGCTTATTACTTGTGAATGGTTCGGCTAAAAATCACAAAACTGGTTTCTTTAGATTCGGTGTGTCATGCCGAGTCCAGCCATGTCTGATTTTCCCATGTCGGCCATTTTGGGAGTCGGCCATGTTGAATTTTGTCGTAAAATGGTATATTTTACGAACTCATTAACGTATCGTTATGAAAGTTGGTATGGGTCATCAGCACGATGCCCTGAAGGAGCCTGAGAAGTTTCGAGGCAGTGCCACCTTGTGGTCAAAAGTTATAATGAAATTTCTAAAAATGCTAAGAACTTTTGCTTACATTAGCCTATTGTAATCAAACCAATGTTGTTAGATTCCTTGGGTCATGCCGAGAACATCGATACCAATTTTGCAATAATTGGCACAACTTCCTGTCCGCCATTTTGATTCATGTTGAAAAGCTACTTTTTCGAACTCCTCCTAGACCGTTAGTTTGATTTTCACTAAATTTGACTCGGATCATCTACAGACCATGCTGACCAAAAGTTATGGATTCTGTGTTGATATATTACACGGTTTTCGTCTAGCGCATCAACGAATTTGCTGGAAAGAGACCAAACTGCATCTGATGCCGTATCTTAACGAAACTTTGAGATATTCGCACCAAATTTTGTACGTGACATTACCACCTCACACTGACCACGCTACATGAATTTGGTAACGGTGCCACCTATTGGTCAAGAGAAATAAACCATTCATTAATCATTAATAATGACATTTCCATACATGCTAATAACTTTGGACTGCATTAGCCGATTGTAATGAAACTGGTCTCAAATTATTCCTTGGGTCATGCCGACAACATACATACCAATTATGTCATAATAAGCCTCACTTCCTGTCCGCCATTTTGATTTATGTTGAAAACATACTTTTTCGAACTCCTCCTAAACCGTGTGTCCGATTTCCACCAAATTTTAATCATATCATCTTCAGCCCATACTGACCAAAAGTTATGGATTTCGTGTCAATAGACAAAACCGTTTTTGCATACCACAGCAACGAAGTTGAGGCATGATGCCAATATCACAGTTGAGACTGTATCTCTGCAATGCTTTGGCCTATTGACACCAAACTGTGTGTGTGCCATTGTCACCTCACACAGAACACACTACATCGATTTAATAACAGCGCCACCTATTAGTCAAACATGACAAGCCAATAAATCATATTGCTATAGATTTATATATGATTTTTCAGCCGTTTTGACTAAAAACATCCTAAAATGGCTTCAATTACCAATTTCTGCAGTTGGTCTGTTGCTTGCTTCTGGAGTGCTTGGCCCCGTCATTGCTGCTTGCAGCTATATTTATTATTCTTTTTCTTCTTCTTCTTCTTCTTCTTCTTCTTCCGCCGCAAAGTCAATGGCAGCCCATAGAACCGCTGGCGGGAAAGTTGTGAAATTTGGCACACTGATAAAGGACAGTCTGAGTTTTCGCCATAGCAAATTTGGATTCTCTAAATCAATTTCTCTAGCGCCACCAACTGCCCAAAGTTGCACTCATGTTTATGTTAATAACTTTTGAAATGTAAGCCACAAAATTACAATTATTTTTTCTCTGAATCCTTGGTTCATGCCGAGTCGAATGAAGTCCAAAATTCAAAAATCGTAAGGTTTAGTTTTTTTACTATTTTTAATTGTTTGTAAAACCTACTTTGTCGAACTCGTCCTAGACGGTTTGTACGATTCTCACCAAAATTGGCTCAGATCATCTACAGACCATGGTGGCAAAAAGTTATGGAATTCAAGCCGATTAGTCCAAGCGTTCTCGAATAACACACTAGCGAATTCTACGAAAAGAATGCAAAAATGGATCTGAGGCTATATCTCCGCAACGGTTTGGCGTATTGAGACCAAACTTGGTGTGTGTTATAACAAGCATGACCTGAGGCTACCTGCAGTGTTTTGGCGCTTTGCCACCTAGTGGTCAGGAGATACGAAAAATGGATATTTTTGCTTATTACTTGTGAATGGTTCGGCTAAAAATCACAAAACTGGTTTCTTTAGATTCGGTGTGTCATGCCGAGTCCAGCCATGTCTGATTTTCCCATGTCGGCCATTTTGGGAGTCGGCCATGTTGAATTTTGTCGTAAAATGGTATATTTTACGAACTCATTAACGTATCGTTATGAAAGTTGGTATGGGTCATCAGCACGATGCCCTGAAGGAGCCTGAGAAGTTTCGAGGCAGTGCCACCTTGTGGTCAAAAGTTATAATGAAATTTCTAAAAATGCTAAGAACTTTTGCTTACATTAGCCTATTGTAATCAAACCAATGTTGTTAGATTCCTTGGGTCATGCCGAGAACATCGATACCAATTTTGCAATAATTGGCACAACTTCCTGTCCGCCATTTTGATTCATGTTGAAAAGCTACTTTTTCGAACTCCTCCTAGACCGTTAGTTTGATTTTCACTAAATTTGACTCGGATCATCTACAGACCATGCTGACCAAAAGTTATGGATTCTGTGTTGATATATTACACGGTTTTCGTCTAGCGCATCAACGAATTTGCTGGAAAGAGACCAAACTGCATCTGATGCCGTATCTTAACGAAACTTTGAGATATTCGCACCAAATTTTGTACGTGACATTATCACCTCACACTGACCACGCTACATGAATTTGGTAACGGTGCCACCTATTGGTCAAGAGAAATAAACCATTCATTAATCATTAATAATGACATTTCCATACATGCTAATAACTTTGGACTGCATTAGCCAATTGTAATGAAACTGGTCTCAAATTATTCCTTGGGTCATGCCGACAACATACATACCAATTATGTCATAATAAGCCTCACTTCCTGTCCGCCATTTTGATTTATGTTGAAAACATACTTTTTCGAACTCCTCCTAAACCGTGTGTCCGATTTCCACCAAATTTTAATCATATCATCTTCAGCCCATACTGACCAAAAGTTATGGATTTCGTGTCAATAGACAAAACCGTTTTTGCATACCACAGCAACGAAGTTGAGGCATGATGCCAATATCACAGTTGAGACTGTATCTCTGCAATGCTTTGGCCTATTGACACCAAACTGTGTGTGTGCCATTGTCACCTCACACAGAACACACCACATCGATTTAATAACAGCGCCACCTATTAGTCAAACATGACAAGCCAATAAATCATATTGCTATAGATTTATATATGATTTTTCAGCCGTTTTGACTAAAAACATCCTAAAATGGCTTCAATTACCAATTTCTGCAGTTGGTCTGTTGCTTGCTTCTGGAGTGCTTGGCCCCGTCATTGCTGCTTGCAGCTATATTTATTATTCTTTTTCTTCTTCTTCTTCTTCTTCTTCTTCTTCTTCCGCCGCAAAGTCAATGGCAGCCCATAGAACCGCTGGCGGGAAAGTTGTGAAATTTGGCACACTGATAAAGGACAGTCTGAGTTTTCGCCATAGCAAATTTGGATTCTCTAAATCAATTTCTCTAGCGCCACCAACTGCCCAAAGTTGCACTCATGTTTATGTTAATAACTTTTGAAATGTAAGCCACAAAATTACAATTATTTTTTCTCTGAATCCTTGGTTCATGCCGAGTCGAATGAAGTCCAAAATTCAAAAATCGTAAGGTTTAGTTTTTTTACTATTTTTAATTGTTTGTAAAAACCTACTTTGTCGAACTCGTCCTAGACGGTTTGTACGATTCTCACCAAAATTGGCTCAGATCATCTACAGACCATGGTGGCAAAAAGTTATGGAATTCAAGCCGATTAGTCCAAGCGTTCTCGAATAACACACTAGCGAATTCTACGAAAAGAATGCAAAAATGGATCTGAGGCTATATCTCCGCAACGGTTTGGCGTATTGAGACCAAACTTGGTGTGTGTTATAACAAGCATGACCTGAGGCTACCTGCAGTGTTTTGGCGCTTTGCCACCTAGTGGTCAGGAGATACGAAAAATGGATATTTTTGCTTATTACTTGTGAATGGTTCGGCTAAAAATCACAAAACTGGTTTCTTTAGATTCGGTGTGTCATGCCGAGTCCAGCCATGTCTGATTTACCCATGTCGGCCATTTTGGGAGTCGGCCATGTTGAATTTTGTCGTAAAATGGTATATTTTACGAACTCATTAACGTATCATTATGAAAGTTGGTATGGGTCATCAGCACGATGCCCTGAAGGAGCCTGAGAAGTTTCGAGGCAGTGCCACCTTGTGGTCAAAAGTTATAATGAAATTTCTAAAAATGCTAAGAACTTTTGCTTACATTAGCCTATTGTAATCAAACCAATGTTGTTAGATTCCTTGGGTCATGCCGAGAACATCGATACCAATTTTGCAATAATTGGCACAACTTCCTGTCCGCCATTTTGATTCATGTTGAAAAGCTACTTTTTCGAACTCCTCCTAGACCGTTAGTTTGATTTTCACTAAATTTGACTCGGATCATCTACAGACCATGCTGACCAAAAGTTATGGATTCTGTGTTGATATATTACACGGTTTTCGTCTAGCGCATCAACGAATTTGCTGGAAAGAGACCAAACTGCATCTGATGCCGTATCTTAACGAAACTTTGAGATATTCGCACCAAATTTTGTACGTGACATTATCACCTCACACTGACCACGCTACATGAATTTGGTAACGGTGCCACCTATTGGTCAAGAGAAATAAACCATTCATTAATCATTAATAATGACATTTCCATACATGCTAATAACTTTGGACTGCATTAGCCGATTGTAATGAAACTGGTCTCAAATTATTCCTTGGGTCATGCCGACAACATACATACCAATTATGTCATAATAAGCCTCACTTCCTGTCCGCCATTTTGATTTATGTTGAAAACATACTTTTTCGAACTCCTCCTAAACCGTGTGTCCGATTTCCACCAAATTTTAATCATATCATCTTCAGCCCATACTGACCAAAAGTTATGGATTTCGTGTCAATAGACAAAACCGTTTTTGCATACCACAGCAACGAAGTTGAGGCATGATGCCAATATCACAGTTGAGACTGTATCTCTGCAATGCTTTGGCCTATTGACACCAAACTGTGTGTGTGCCATTGTCACCTCACACAGAACACACCACATCGATTTAATAACAGCGCCACCTATTAGTCAAACATGACAAGCCAATAAATCATATTGCTATAGATTTATATATGATTTTTCAGCCGTTTTGACTAAAAACATCCTAAAATGGCTTCAATTACCAATTTCTGCAGTTGGTCTGTTGCTTGCTTCTGGAGTGCTTGGCCCCGTCATTGCTGCTTGCAGCTATATTTCTTTTTCTTCTTCTTCTTCTTCTTCTTCTTCTTCTTCCGCCGCAAAGTCAATGGCAGCCCATAGAACCGCTGGCGGGAAAGTTGTGAAATTTGGCACACTGATAAAGGACAGTCTGAGTTTTCGCCATAGCAAATTTGGATTCTCTAAATCAATTTCTCTAGCGCCACCAACTGCCCAAAGTTGCACTCATGTTTATGTTAATAACTTTTGAAATGTAAGCCACAAAATTACAATTATTTTTTCTCTGAATCCTTGGTTCATGCCGAGTCGAATGAAGTCCAAAATTCAAAAATCGTAAGGTTTCGTTTTTTTACTATTTTTAATTGTTTGTAAAACCTACTTTGTCGAACTCGTCCTAGACGGTTTGTACGATTCTCACCAAAATTGGCTCAGATCATCTACAGACCATGGTGGCAAAAAGTTATGGAATTCAAGCCGATTAGTCCAAGCGTTCTCGAATAACACACTAGCGAATTCTACGAAAAGAATGCAAAAATGGATCTGAGGCTATATCTCCGCAATGGTTAGGTGTATTGAGACCAAACTAGGTGTGTGTTATAACAAGCATGACTTGAGGCTACCTACAGTGTTTTGGCGCTGTGCCACCTAGTGGTCAGGAGATACGAAAAATGCATATTTTTGCTTATAACTTGTGAATGGTTTGGCCAAAAATCACGAAACCTGTCTCTTCAGATTCGGTGTGTCATGCCGAGTCCAGCCATATCTGATTTTCCCGTTTCGGCCATTTTGGGAGTCGGCCATGTTGAATTTTGTCGTAAAATGCTATATTTTACGAACTCATTAACGTATCGTTATGAAAATTGGTATGGGTCATCAGCACGGTGCCCTGAAGGAGCCTGAGAAGTTTCGAGGCAGTGCCACCTTGTGGTCAAAAGTTATAAGGAAATTTTTAAAAATGCTAATAACTTTTGCTTACATTAGCCTATTGTAATCCAACTGATGTTGATAGATTCCGTGGGTCATGCCGAGGACATCGATACCAATTTTGCAATAATTGCATAAACTTCCTGTTCGCCATTTTGATTCATGTTGAAAACCTACTTTTTCGAACTCCTCCTTGTCCGTTAATCCGATTTTCACGAAATTTGACTCGGATCATCTTCAGACTGTGCTGACAAAAAGTTATGGATTTTGTGTCGATATATTACACGGTTTTCGTTTAGCACATCAACGAATTTGCTGGAAAGAGGCCAAACTGCATCTGAGGCTGTATCTTAGCGAAACTTTGAGATATTCGCACCAAATTTTGTACGTGACATTGTCACCTCACACTGACCACGATACATGAATTTGGTAATGGCGCCACCTATTGGTCAAGAGTAATAAACCATTCATTAATCATTAATAATGAAATTTCCAAACATGCTAATAACTTTTGACTGCATTAGCCTATTGTAATAAAACTGGGCTCAAATTATTCCTTGGGTCATGCCGACAACATTCATACCAAATATGTCATAATAAGCCAAACTTCCTGTCCGCCATTTTGATTTATGTTGAAAACCTACTTTTTCGAACTCCTCCTAAACCATTTGTCCAATTTTCACCAAATTTGAATCATATCATCTTCAGACCATGCTGACAAAAAGTTATGGATTTCGTGTCGATAGACAAAACCGTTTTCGCATACCACAGCAACGAATTTGAGGCATGATGCCAAAATCACAGTTGAGACTGTATCTCTGCAATGCTTTGGCATATTGACACCAAAATTTGTGTGTGCCATTGTCACCTCACACAGAACACTCCACATCGATTTGATAACAGCGCCACCTATCGATCAAACATGATAAGCCAATAAATCATATTTCTATAGGTTTATATATGATTTTTCAGCCGTTTTGACTAAAAACATCCTAAAATGGCTTCAATTACCAATTTCTGCAGTTGGTCTGTTGCTTGCTTCTGGAGTGCTTGGCCCCGTCATTGCTGCTTGCAGCTATATTTCTTCTTCTTCTTCTTCTTCTTCTTCTTCTTCCGCCGCAAAGTCAATGGCAGCCCATAGAACCGCTTGCGGGAAAGTTGTGAAATTTGGCACACTGATAAAGGACAGTATGAGATTTCACCATAGCAAATTTGGAGTCTCTAAGTCAATTTCTCTAGCGCCACCAACTGTCCAAAATTGCACTCATGTTTATGTTAATAACTTTTGAAATGTAAGCCACAAAATGAAAATTCTTTTTTCCTCTTATTCCTTGGCTCAAGCTGAGTCGAATCCAGTCCAAAATTCAAAAATCGTAAGGTTTAGTTTTTTCGCTATATTCAATTGTTCGTAAAACCTACTTTGTCGAACTCGTCCTAGACGGTTCATCCGATTCTCACCAAAATTGGCTCAGATCATCTACAGACCATGGAGGCAAAAAGTTATGGAATTCAAGTCGATTCGTCCAAGTGTTTTCGAATACCACGCTAACAAATTCTTCGAAAAGCACGCAAAAATGGATCTGATGCTATATCTCCGCAACGGTTTGCCGTATTGAGACCAAACTTGGTGAGTTTTATAACAAGCATGACTTGAGGCTACCTGCAGTGTTTCGGCGCTGTGCCCCCTAGTGGTCAGGAGATACGAAAAATGGCTATTTTTGCTTTTAACTTGTGAATGGTTTGGCCAAAAATCACAAAACTGGTCTCATTGGATTCGGTGCATCATGCCGAGTCAGACCATATCCGATTTTCCCATATCGGCCATTTTGGGCGTCGGCCATGTTGAATTTTGTAGTAAAATGCTATATTTTACGAACGCATTAACGTATCGTTACGAAACTCGGTGTGGTTCTTCGGCACCATGCCCTGATGGTACTCAAAAAGTTTGGGAACAGCGCCACCTTTTGGTCAAAAGTTATAATGAAATTTCTAAAAATGCTAATAACTTTTGCTTACATTAGTCTTTTGTAATCAAACTGATGTTGATAGATTCCTTGGGTCATGCCAAGAACATCGATACCAATTTTGCAATAATTGGATAAACTTCCTGTCCGCCATTTTGATTCATGTTGAAAACCTACTTTTTCGAACTCCTCCTAGACGGTAAGTCCGATTTTCACGAAATTTAACTCGGATCATCTTCAGACCATGCTGGCAAAAAGTTATGGATTTCGTGTCGATATATTACACTGTTTTCGTTGAGCGCATCAACGAACTTGCTGGAAAGATGCCAAACTGCATCTGAGGCTGTATCTCAGCGAAACTTTCACATATTAGCACCAAATTTTGTACGTGACATTGTCACCTCACACTGACCACGCTACTTCAGTTTGGTAACGGCGCCAACTATTGGTCAAGAGTAATAAACCATTCATTAATCATTAATAATGAAATTTCTATAAATGCTAATAACTTTTGACTGCATTCGCCGATTGTAATGAAACTGGTCTCAAATTATTCCTTAGGTCATGCCGACAACATACATACCAATTATGTCATAATAAGCCGAATTTTCTTTCCGCCATTTTGATTTATGTTAAAAACATACTTTTTCAAACTCCTCCTAAACCATTTCTCCGATTTTCACCAAATTTGAATCATATCATCTTCAGACCATAATGACCAAAAGTTATGGATTTCGTGTCGATAGACAGAACCATTTTCGCATACCACAGCAACGAATTTGAGGCATGATGCCAAAATCACAGTTGAGAGTGTATCTCTGCAATGCTTTGGCATATTGACACCAAACTTTGTGTGTGCCATTGTCACCTCACACAGAACACTCCACATCGATTTGATAACAGCGCCACCTATTAGTCAAACGTGATAAGCCAATAAATCATATTGCTGTAGGTTTATATATGATTTTTCAGCCGTTTTGACTAAAAACATCCTAAAATGGCTTCAATTACTAATTTCTGCAGTTGGTCTGTTGCTTGCTTCTGGAGTGCTTGGCCCCGTCATTGCTGCTTGCAGCTATATTTATTATTAGGGGCCAAGCACCGAAGGTGCGTAGGCACCTATTGTGTTTGTTAGGGTTATTAGGGGCCAAGCACCGAAGGTGCGTAGGCACCTATTGTGTTTGTTAGGGTTATTATTATTCTTTTTCTTCTTCTTCTTCTTCTTCTTCTTCTTCTTCTTCCGCCGCAAAGTCAATGGCAGCCCATAGAACCGCTGGCGGGAAAGTTGTGAAATTTGGCACACTGATAAAGGACAGTCTGAGTTTTCGCCATAGCAAATTTGGATTCTCTAAATCAATTTCTCTAGCGCCACCAACTGCCCAAAGTTGCACTCATGTTTATGTTAATAACTTTTGAAATGTAAGCCACAAAATTACAATTATTTTTTCTCTGAATCCTTGGTTCATGCCGAGTCGAATGAAGTCCAAAATTCAAAAATCGTAAGGTTTAGTTTTTTTACTATTTTTAATTGTTTGTAAAACCTACTTTGTCGAACTCGTCCTAGACGGTTTGTACGATTCTCACCAAAATTGGCTCAGATCATCTACAGACCATGGTGGCAAAAAGTTATGGAATTCAAGCCGATTAGTCCAAGCGTTCTCGAATAACACACTAGCGAATTCTACGAAAATAATGCAAAAATGGATCTGAGGCTATATCTCCGCAACGGTTTGGCGTATTGAGACCAAACTTGGTGTGTGTTATAACAAGCATGACCTGAGGCTACCTGCAGTGTTTTGGCGCTTTGCCACCTAGTGGTCAGGAGATACGAAAAATGGATATTTTTGCTTATTACTTGTGAATGGTTCGGCTAAAAATCACAAAACTGGTTTCTTTAGATTCGGTGTGTCATGCCGAGTCCAGCCATGTCTGATTTTCCCATGTCGGCCATTTTGGGAGTCGGCCATGTTGAATTTTGTCGTAAAATGGTATATTTTACGAACTCATTAACGTATCGTTATGAAAGTTGGTATGGGTCATCAGCACGATGCCCTGAAGGAGCCTGAGAAGTTTCGAGGCAGTGCCACCTTGTGGTCAAAAGTTATAATGAAATTTCTAAAAATGCTAAGAACTTTTGCTTACATTAGCCTATTGTAATCAAACCAATGTTGTTAGATTCCTTGGGTCATGCCGAGAACATCGATACCAATTTTGCAATAATTGGCACAACTTCCTGTCCGCCATTTTGATTCATGTTGAAAAGCTACTTTTTCGAACTCCTCCTAGACCGTTAGTTTGATTTTCACTAAATTTGACTCGGATCATCTACAGACCATGCTGACCAAAAGTTATGGATTCTGTGTTGATATATTACACGGTTTTCGTCTAGCGCATCAACGAATTTGCTGGAAAGAGACCAAACTGCATCTGATGCCGTATCTTAACGAAACTTTGAGATATTCGCACCAAATTTTGTACGTGACATTATCACCTCACACTGACCACGCTACATGAATTTGGTAACGGTGCCACCTATTGGTCAAGAGAAATAAACCATTCATTAATCATTAATAATGACATTTCCATACATGCTAATAACTTTGGACTGCATTAGCCGATTGTAATGAAACTGGTCTCAAATTATTCCTTGGGTCATGCCGACAACATACATACCAATTATGTCATAATAAGCCTCACTTCCTGTCCGCCATTTTGATTTATGTTGAAAACATACTTTTTCGAACTCCTCCTAAACCGTGTGTCCGATTTCCACCAAATTTTAATCATATCATCTTCAGCCCATACTGACCAAAAGTTATGGATTTCGTGTCAATAGACAAAACCGTTTTTGCATACCACAGCAACGAAGTTGAGGCATGATGCCAATATCACAGTTGAGACTGTATCTCTGCAATGCTTTGGCCTATTGACACCAAACTGTGTGTGTGCCATTGTCACCTCACACAGAACACACCACATCGATTTAATAACAGCGCCACCTATTAGTCAAACATGACAAGCCAATAAATCATATTGCTATAGATTTATATATGATTTTTCAGCCGTTTTGACTAAAAACATCCTAAAATGGCTTCAATTACCAATTTCTGCAGTTGGTCTGTTGCTTGCTTCTGGAGTGCTTGGCCCCGTCATTGCTGCTTGCAGCTATATTTAGGGGCCAAGCACCGAAGGTGCGTAGGCACCTATTGTGTTTGTTAGGGTTATTATTATTCTTTTTCTTCTTCTTCTTCTTCTTCTTCTTCTTCTTCTTCCGCCGCAAAGTCAATGGCAGCCCATAGAACCGCTGGCGGGAAAGTTGTGAAATTTGGCACACTGATAAAGGACAGTCTGAGTTTTCGCCATAGCAAATTTGGATTCTCTAAATCAATTTCTCTAGCGCCACCAACTGCCCAAAGTTGCACTCATGTTTATGTTAATAACTTTTGAAATGTAAGCCACAAAATTACAATTATTTTTTCTCTGAATCCTTGGTTCATGCCGAGTCGAATGAAGTCCAAAATTCAAAAATCGTAAGGTTTAGTTTTTTTACTATTTTTAATTGTTTGTAAAACCTACTTTGTCGAACTCGTCCTAGACGGTTTGTACGATTCTCACCAAAATTGGCTCAGATCATCTACAGACCATGGTGGCAAAAAGTTATGGAATTCAAGCCGATTAGTCCAAGCGTTCTCGAATAACACACTAGCGAATTCTACGAAAAGAATGCAAAAATGGATCTGAGGCTATATCTCCGCAACGGTTTGGCGTATTGAGACCAAACTTGGTGTGTGTTATAACAAGCATGACCTGAGGCTACCTGCAGTGTTTTGGCGCTTTGCCACCTAGTGGTCAGGAGATACGAAAAATGGATATTTTTGCTTATTACTTGTGAATGGTTCGGCTAAAAATCACAAAACTGGTTTCTTTAGATTCGGTGTGTCATGCCGAGTCCAGCCATGTCTGATTTTCCCATGTCGGCCATTTTGGGAGTCGGCCATGTTGAATTTTGTCGTAAAATGGTATATTTTACGAACTCATTAACGTATCGTTATGAAAGTTGGTATGGGTCATCAGCACGATGCCCTGAAGGAGCCTGAGAAGTTTCGAGGCAGTGCCACCTTGTGGTCAAAAGTTATAATGAAATTTCTAAAAATGCTAAGAACTTTTGCTTACATTAGCCTATTGTAATCAAACCAATGTTGTTAGATTCCTTGGGTCATGCCGAGAACATCGATACCAATTTTGCAATAATTGGCACAACTTCCTGTCCGCCATTTTGATTCATGTTGAAAAGCTACTTTTTCGAACTCCTCCTAGACCGTTAGTTTGATTTTCACTAAATTTGACTCGGATCATCTACAGACCATGCTGACCAAAAGTTATGGATTCTGTGTTGATATATTACACGGTTTTCGTCTAGCGCATCAACGAATTTGCTGGAAAGAGACCAAACTGCATCTGATGCTGTATCTTAACGAAACTTTGAGATATTCGCACCAAATTTTGTACGTGACATTATCACCTCACACTGACCACGCTACATGAATTTGGTAACGGTGCCACCTATTGGTCAAGAGAAATAAACCATTCATTAATCATTAATAATGACATTTCCATACATGCTAATAACTTTGGACTGCATTAGCCGATTGTAATGAAACTGGTCTCAAATTATTCCTTGGGTCATGCCGACAACATACATACCAATTATGTCATAATAAGCCTCACTTCCTGTCCGCCATTTTGATTTATGTTGAAAACATACTTTTTCGAACTCCTCCTAAACCGTGTGTCCGATTTCCACCAAATTTTAATCATATCATCTTCAGCCCATACTGACCAAAAGTTATGGATTTCGTGTCAATAGACAAAACCGTTTTTGCATACCACAGCAACGAAGTTGAGGCATGATGCCAATATCACAGTTGAGACTGTATCTCTGCAATGCTTTGGCCTATTGACACCAAACTGTGTGTGTGCCATTGTCACCTCACACAGAACACACCACATCGATTTAATAACAGCGCCACCTATTAGTCAAACATGACAAGCCAATAAATCATATTGCTATAGATTTATATATGATTTTTCAGCCGTTTTGACTAAAAACATCCTAAAATGGCTTCAATTACCAATTTCTGCAGTTGGTCTGTTGCTTGCTTCTGGAGTGCTTGGCCCCGTCATTGCTGCTTGCAGCTATATTTAGGGGCCAAGCACCGAAGGTGCGTAGGCACCTATTGTGTTTGTTAGGGTTATTATTATTCTTTTTCTTCTTCTTCTTCTTCTTCTTCTTCTTCTTCTTCTTCTTCTTCCGCCGCAAAGTCAATGGCAGCCCATAGAACCGCTGGCGGGAAAGTTGTGAAATTTGGCACACTGATAAAGGACAGTCTGAGTTTTCGCCATAGCAAATTTGGATTCTCTAAATCAATTTCTCTAGCGCCACCAACTGCCCAAAGTTGCACTCATGTTTATGTTAATAACTTTTGAAATGTAAGCCACAAAATTACAATTATTTTTTCTCTGAATCCTTGGTTCATGCCGAGTCGAATGAAGTCCAAAATTCAAAAATCGTAAGGTTTAGTTTTTTTACTATTTTTAATTGTTTGTAAAACCTACTTTGTCGAACTCGTCCTAGACGGTTTGTACGATTCTCACCAAAATTGGCTCAGATCATCTACAGACCATGGTGGCAAAAAGTTATGGAATTCAAGCCGATTAGTCCAAGCGTTCTCGAATAACACACTAGCGAATTCTACGAAAAGAATGCAAAAATGGATCTGAGGCTATATCTCCGCAATGGTTAGGTGTATTGAGACCAAACTAGGTGTGTGTTATAACAAGCATGACTTGAGGCTACCTACAGTGTTTTGGCGCTGTGCCACCTAGTGGTCAGGAGATACGAAAAATGCATATTTTTGCTTATAACTTGTGAATGGTTTGGCCAAAAATCACGAAACCTGTCTCTTCAGATTCGGTGTGTCATGCCGAGTCCAGCCATATCTGATTTTCCCGTTTCGGCCATTTTGGGAGTCGGCCATGTTGAATTTTGTCGTAAAATGCTATATTTTACGAACTCATTAACGTATCGTTATGAAAATTGGTATGGGTCATCAGCACGGTGCCCTGACGGAGCCTGAGAAGTTTCGAGGCAGTGCCACCTTGTGGTCAAAAGTTATAAGGAAATTTTTAAAAATGCTAATAACTTTTGCTTACATTAGCCTATTGTAATCCAACTGATGTTGATAGATTCCGTGGGTCATGCCGAGGACATCGATACCAATTTTGCAATAATTGCATAAACTTCCTGTTCGCCATTTTGATTCATGTTGAAAACCTACTTTTTCGAACTCCTCCTTGTCCGTTAATCCGATTTTCACGAAATTTGACTCGGATCATCTTCAGACTGTGCTGACAAAAAGTTATGGATTTTGTGTCGATATATTACACGGTTTTCGTTTAGCACATCAACGAATTTGCTGGAAAGAGGCCAAACTGCATCTGAGGCTGTATCTTAGCGAAACTTTGAGATATTCGCACCAAATTTTGTACGTGACATTGTCACCTCACACTGACCACGCTACATGAATTTGGTAATGGCGCCACCTATTGGTCAAGAGTAATAAACCATTCATTAATCATTAATAATGAAATTTCCAAACATGCTAATAACTTTTGACTGCATTAGCCTATTGTAATAAAACTGGGCTCAAATTATTCCTTGGGTCATGCCGAAAACATTCATACCAAATATGTCATAATAAGCCAAACTTCCTGTCCGCCATTTTGATTTATGTTGAAAACCTACTTTTTCGAACTCCTCCTAAACCATTTGTCCAATTTTCACCAAATTTGAATCATATCATCTTCAGACCATGCTGACAAAAAGTTATGGATTTCGTGTCGATAGACAAAACCGTTTTCGCATACCACAGCAACGAATTTGAGGCATGATGCCAAAATCACAGTTGAGACTGTATCTCTGCAATGCTTTGGCATATTGACACCAAAATTTGTGTGTGCCATTGTCACCTCACACAGAACACTCCACATCGATTTGATAACAGCGCCACCTATCGATCAAACATGATAAGCCAATAAATCATATTTCTATAGGTTTATATATGATTTTTCAGCCGTTTTGACTAAAAACATCCTAAAATGGCTTCAATTACCAATTTCTGCAGTTGGTCTGTTGCTTGCTTCTGGAGTGCTTGGCCCCGTCATTGCTGCTTGCAGCTATATTTATTATTCTTTTTCTTCTTCTTCTTCTTCTTCTTCTTCTTCTTCCGCCGCAAAGTCAATGGCAGCCCATAGAACCGCTGGCGGGAAAGTTGTGAAATTTGGCACACTGATAAAGGACAGTATGAGATTTCACCATAGCAAATTTGGAGTCTCTAAGTCAATTTCTCTAGCGCCACCAACTGTCCAAAGTTGCACTCATGTTTATGTTAATAACTTTTGAAATGTAAGCCACAAAATGAAAATTCTTTTTTCCTCTTATTCCTTGGCTCAAGCTGAGTCGAATCCAGTCCAAAATTCAAAAATCGTAAGGTTTAGTTTTTTCGCTATATTCAATTGTTCGTAAAACCTACTTTGTCGAACTCGTCCTAGACGGTTCATCCGATTCTCACCAAAATTGGCTCAGATCATCTACAGACCATGGAGGCAAAAAGTTATGGAATTCAAGTCGATTCGTCCAAGTGTTTTCGAATACCACGCTAACAAATTCTTCGAAAAGCACGCAAAAATGGATCTGATGCTATATCTCCGCAACGGTTTGCCGTATTGAGACCAAACTTGGTGAGTTTTATAACAAGCATGACTTGAGGCTACCTGCAGTGTTTCGGCGCTGTGCCCCCTAGTGGTCAGGAGATACGAAAAATGGCTATTTTTGCTTTTAACTTGTGAATGGTTTGGCCAAAAATCACAAAACTGGTCTCATTGGATTCGGTGCATCATGCCGAGTCAGACCATATCCGATTTTCCCATATCGGCCATTTTGGGCGTCGGCCATGTTGAATTTTGTAGTAAAATGCTATATTTTACGAACGCATTAACGTATCGTTACGAAACTCGGTGTGGTTCTTCGGCACCATGCCCTGATGGTACTCAAAAAGTTTGGGAACAGCGCCACCTTTTGGTCAAAAGTTATAATGAAATTTCTAAAAATGCTAATAACTTTTGCTTACATTAGTCTTTTGTAATCAAACTGATGTTGATAGATTCCTTGGGTCATGCCAAGAACATCGATACCAATTTTGCAATAATTGGATAAACTTCCTGTCCGCCATTTTGATTCATGTTGAAAACCTACTTTTTCGAACTCCTCCTAGACGGTAAGTCCGATTTTCACGAAATTTAACTCGGATCATCTTCAGACCATGCTGGCAAAAAGTTATGGATTTCGTGTCGATATATTACACTGTTTTCGTTGAGCGCATCAACGAACTTGCTGGAAAGATGCCAAACTGCATCTGAGGCTGTATCTCAGCGAAACTTTCACATATTAGCACCAAATTTTGTACGTGACATTGTCACCTCACACTGACCACGCTACTTCAGTTTGGTAACGGCGCCAACTATTGGTCAAGAGTAATAAACCATTCATTAATCATTAATAATGACATTTCCATACATGCTAATAACTTTGGACTGCATTAGCCGATTGTAATGAAACTGGTCTCAAATTATTCCTTGGGTCATGCCGACAACATACATACCAATTATGTCATAATAAGCCTCACTTCCTGTCCGCCATTTTGATTTATGTTGAAAACATACTTTTTCGAACTCCTCCTAAACCGTGTGTCCGATTTCCACCAAATTTGAATCATATCATCTTCAGACCATAATGACCAAAAGTTATGGATTTCGTGTCAATAGACAAAACCGTTTTTGCATACCACAGCAACGAAGTTGAGGCATGATGCCAATATCACAGTTGAGACTGTATCTCTGCAATGCTTTGGCCTATTGACACCAAACTGTGTGTGTGCCATTGTCACCTCACACAGAACACACCACATCGATTTAATAACAGCGCCACCTATTAGTCAAACATGACAAGCCAATAAATCATATTGCTATAGATTTATATATGATTTTTCAGCCGTTTTGACTAAAAACATCCTAAAATGGCTTCAATTACCAATTTCTGCAGTTGGTCTGTTGCTTGCTTCTGGAGTGCTTGGCCCCGTCATTGCTGCTTGCAGCTATATTTCTTTTTCTTCTTCTTCTTCTTCTTCTTCTTCTTCTTCTTCCGCCGCAAAGTCAATGGCAGCCCATAGAACCGCTTGCGGGAAAGTTGTGAAATTTGGCACACTGATAAAGGACAGTATGAGATTTCACCATAGCAAATTTGGAGTCTCTAAGTCAATTTCTCTAGCGCCACCAACTGTCCAAAGTTGCACTCATGTTTATGTTAATAACTTTTGAAATGTAAGCCACAAAATGAAAATTCTTTTTTCCTCTTATTCCTTGGCTCAAGCTGAGTCGAATCCAGTCCAAAATTCAAAAATCGTAAGGTTTAGTTTTTTCGCTATATTCAATTGTTCGTAAAACCTACTTTGTCGAACTCGTCCTAGACGGTTCATCCGATTCTCACCAAAATTGGCTCAGATCATCTACAGACCATGGAGGCAAAAAGTTATGGAATTCAAGTCGATTCGTCCAAGTGTTTTCGAATACCACGCTAACAAATTCTTCGAAAAGCACGCAAAAATGGATCTGATGCTATATCTCCGCAACGGTTTGCCGTATTGAGACCAAACTTGGTGAGTTTTATAACAAGCATGACTTGAGGCTACCTGCAGTGTTTCGGCGCTGTGCCCCCTAGTGGTCAGGAGATACGAAAAATGGCTATTTTTGCTTTTAACTTGTGAATGGTTTGGCCAAAAATCACAAAACTGGTCTCATTGGATTCGGTGCATCATGCCGAGTCAGACCATATCCGATTTTCCCATATCGGCCATTTTGGGCGTCGGCCATGTTGAATTTTGTAGTAAAATGCTATATTTTACGAACGCATTAACGTATCGTTACGAAACTCGGTGTGGTTCTTCGGCACCATGCCCTGATGGTACTCAAAAAGTTTGGGAACAGCGCCACCTTTTGGTCAAAAGTTATAATGAAATTTCTAAAAATGCTAATAACTTTTGCTTACATTAGTCTTTTGTAATCAAACTGATGTTGATAGATTCCTTGGGTCATGCCAAGAACATCGATACCAATTTTGCAATAATTGGATAAACTTCCTGTCCGCCATTTTGATTCATGTTGAAAACCTACTTTTTCGAACTCCTCCTAGACGGTAAGTCCGATTTTCACGAAATTTAACTCGGATCATCTTCAGACCATGCTGGCAAAAAGTTATGGATTTCGTGTCGATATATTACACTGTTTTCGTTGAGCGCATCAACGAACTTGCTGGAAAGATGCCAAACTGCATCTGAGGCTGTATCTCAGCGAAACTTTCACATATTAGCACCAAATTTTGTACGTGACATTGTCACCTCACACTGACCACGCTACTTCAGTTTGGTAACGGCGCCAACTATTGGTCAAGAGTAATAAACCATTCATTAATCATTAATAATGAAATTTCTATAAATGCTAATAACTTTTGACTGCATTCGCCGATTGTAATGAAACTGGTCTCAAATTATTCCTTAGGTCATGCCGACAACATACATACCAATTATGTCATAATAAGCCGAATTTTCTTTCCGCCATTTTGATTTATGTTAAAAACATACTTTTTCAAACTCCTCCTAAACCATTTCTCCGATTTTCACCAAATTTGAATCATATCATCTTCAGACCATAATGACCAAAAGTTATGGATTTCGTGTCGATAGACAGAACCATTTTCGCATACCACAGCAACGAATTTGAGGCATGATGCCAAAATCACAGTTGAGAGTGTATCTCTGCAATGCTTTGGCATATTGACACCAAACTTTGTGTGTGCCATTGTCACCTCACACAGAACACTCCACATCGATTTGATAACAGCGCCACCTATTAGTCAAACGTGATAAGCCAATAAATCATATTGCTGTAGGTTTATATATGATTTTTCAGCCGTTTTGACTAAAAACATCCTAAAATGGCTTCAATTACTAATTTCTGCAGTTGGTCTGTTGCTTGCTTCTGGAGTGCTTGGTCCCGTCATTGCTGCTTGCAGCTATATTTCTTCTTCTTCTTCTTCTTCTTCTTCTTCTTCTTCCGCCGCAAAGTCAATGGCAGCCCATAGAACCGATTGCGGGAAAGTTGTATAATTTGGCACACTGATAGAGGACAGTGTCAATAGTAACCACAGCAAAATTGGCGTCTCTAGCTCAAACTCTCTAGCGCCACCACTTGTCCAAAATTTGCACTTTTTAAATGCTAATAACTGTTGAACCGTAAGCCACAAAATTACAATAATTTTTTCTCTGAATCCTTGGTTCATACCGAGTCGAATGAAGACCAGAATTCAAAAATCGTAAGGTTTAGTTTTTTTACTATTTTTAATTGTTTGTAAAACCTACTTTGTCGAACTCGTCCTAGACGGTTTGTACGATTCTCACCAAAATTGGCTCAGATCATTTACAGACCATGGAGGCAAAAAGTTATGGAATTCAAGTCGATTCGTACAAGCATTCTCGAATAGCACATTAATGAATTCGTCAAAAAACACGCAAAAATGGATCTGATGCTATATCTCCGCAATGGTTTGGCGTATTGAGAAGAAACTTGGTGTGTGTTATAACAAGCATGACTTAAGGCGACCTGCAGTGTTTCGGCACTGTGCCCCCTAGTGGTCAGGAGATATGAAAAATGCATATTTTTGCTTATAACTTGTGAGTGATTTGGCTAAAAATCACAAATATGGCCTCATTGGATTCGGTGCATCATGCCGAGTCCAACCATGTCCAATATTCCCATGTCAGCCATTTTGGGCGTCGGCCATGTTGAATTTTGTCGAAAAATGCTATATTTTACGAACGCATTAACCTATCGTTACGAAACTCGTTGTGGTTCTTCGGCACCATGCCCTGATGGTACTCAAAAAGTTTGGGGACAGCCCCACCTTTTGGTCAAAAGTTATAATGAAATTTCTAAAAATGCTAATAACTTTTGCTTACATTAGCCTATTGTAATCAAACTTATGTTGATAGATTCCTTCGGTCATGCCGAGAACATCGATACCAATTTTAAAATAATTGGCTGAACTTCCTGTCCGCCATTTTGATTCATGTTGAAAACCTACTTTTTCGAACTCCTCCTAGACCGTAAGTCCGATTTTCACCAAATTTGACTCGGATCATCTTCAAACCTTGCTGGCAAAAAGTTATGGATTTTGTGTCGATATTTGAAACGGTTTTCGTTTAGCGCATCAACAAATTTGCCGGAAAGATGCCAAACTGCATCTGAGGCTGTATCTCAGCGAAACTTTGACATATTCGCACCAAATTTTGTACGTGACATTGTCACCTCACACTGACCAAGCACCGTCAGTTTGGTAACGGCGCCACCTATTGGTCAAGAGTAATAAACCATCCATTAATCATTAATAATGACATTTCCATAAATACAAATAACTTTTGACTGCATTAGCCTATTGTAATGAAACTGGTCTCAAATTATTCCTTGGGTCATGCCGACAACATACATACCAATTATGTCATAATAAGCCGAACTTTCTTTCCGCCATTTTTATTTATATTGAAAACCTACTTTTTCGAACTCCTCCTAAACCGTTTCTCCGATTTTCACCAAATTTGGATCATATCATCTTCAGACCATGCTGACCAAAAGTTATGGATTTCGTGTCGATAGACAAAACCGTTTTTGCATGCCGCAGCAACGAATTTGAGGCATGATGCCAAAATGACAGTTGAGACTGTATCTCTGCAATGCTTTGGCATATTGACACCAAACTTTGTGTGTGCCATTGTCACCTCACACAGAAAACTCCACATCGATTTGATAACAGCGCCACCTATTGGTCAAACGTGATAAGCCAATAAGTCATATTGCTATAGGTTTATATGGGATTTTTCAGCCGTTTTCACTAAAAACATCCTAAAATGGCTTCAATTACCAATTTCTGCAGTTAGTCTGTTGCTTACTTCTGGAGTGCTTGGCCCCGTCATTGCTGCTTGCAGCTATATTTTGTATTTATTTTTGCATTCATTCTGTGTGATGTATATATCAATGTTGTATTACATGCCATATCGTGCGCAGTCTTCTTCTCTCTCTCTTTCTGGCAGCGCTAAAAGTGGGACAAAACCGCACAAGCGCATGAACACAGCCCGCAAGCGAGTTACACTACGCTACTGCGCACACAAAACAACAACACTGCGAGCAGAACCCGCACAGATCTAAGCAGGTCTCTTACTTTGAAATAGCCTTCCTGATAATGTTTGAAGCTCAGAAACACTCTTTTAGTTTAAACTGGATTAAAATACGTTTTAGCCAAGTATTCACACAACACATCTGATAACCTTGCACTCCAGTTATATGTGATGAATAAATCATCTTTTGTCTGAAATAATATGAACAGCAGCTATGCTAAACTTTCTCCTTTTGTTTTCGTGTTTCTATGTCAGGATGCCCATCCCAAGAGATTACACCAGCTCCAGACTGAATACAAACTCACGTGTGAAGACTTCAGATGACCCCAACAAATACTTAAGATGATGGCAACTGTATGTGGACATACAAAACTGACAAATATTACCCTTATAGGTCTGATGATTTTCAACCAATGTTGTATTATTGCAATGTCTCTAATATCTGTAAATGAACAATATTTACACTTTCTCTGAGTTATGTCATGAAATGTGATATGAATTATGAGTTAGTATGTCCTCTTTTATTTGTAAGCAACACTTCACAGGATGATGCAAAATGAAATGAGTTTTGACAAAATGACAAAAAAAAATGTTTTGCATCAGTTTTGCTGACAAATAAACGGTATCTCGGAGAAAGAATAAACATTGTTCTTTATATGTGTGGCCGGGGATTTTGATTTACCACCAGGAACACATTTAGCGGGTTCACCTGCTTTGTAGTTTATTCATTTAATATTTTCAAAAGAATGATTTGTTCTGAAAAGTTTTCCCAGAATGTACAAGAACAGTTTATTTCTCAACTCTCAGCCCTACTATATTGTAAAGATTTTTTGTGGTGTATCTTCCATCAGTGTCTCTGCAAATCTACACGATCACTAAAACTGATGGAGATTAACCTCATTCTTTTGTCTCTATACATAAAGAGACATTTGTATCGATGGCCGAACATTATCACCTGATTTTGTAAATGTGGCCATTTGCATTAAGCACCCAGTTTGCATTTGTCTATCATTTTAAATTACATTTAAATTTACATTTTGCAGACGCTTTTATCTAAAGCTGTTGAAGGTCATGTCACAGCATTTCAATTGGATTTAAGTCCAGACTTTGATTTGGCCACTCCAAACCCTTAATTTAGTTTTTCTTGAGACATTCAGAGGTTTGGGATCATTGTCCTGCTGCAGAACCCAAGTGCGCTTGAGCTTGAGGTCACAAACTGACGGCCGGACATTCTTCTTCAGGATTTTCTGATCGAGTGCAGAATTCATGGTTCCATCAATTATGGCAAGTCATCCAGGTTCTGAAGCTGCAAAGCAGCCCCAGACCATCACACTACCTCCACCATGTTTGACTGTTGAATGATGTTCTTTTTATGAAATGCTGTGTTGGTTTTACGCCAGATGTAACGGGACACACACCTTCCAAAAAGTTCAACTTTTGTCTCATCAGTCCACAGAATATTTGCCCAAAAGTCTTGAGGATAATCAAGATATATTTTGGCAAATGTGAGACGAGCCTTTGTGTTCTTTTTGGTCAGCAGTGGCTTTTGCCTTGGAACTCTCGGTAACACTTTACAATAACAGTACATGAATGATCATGTACTAATACCTTAATTAATAATTACTTGACTATGAACTAATGAAGAGTTAAGACATGTATTAATCAAGAACTAATGAAGAACTAACTTAACTACGACATGAGTCATATGAATAACACCACCTTAATTACATGTTAGTTCCTGCATGTTAGTTAATGTATTAATTAACACTTTGGGGTAAACTAAATCAAACATGCTCTAGAAGAAAGATTCATGAAAATGGCACACTGCAAAATTGTTTATCAATTTTCCACCTGCAGCTATGTCACAAACATCAGTGATTGACAGTGGATTTCTTGCAATATTTACGTTTAACCAACTCATCCAACGCACAATGATGCGTTCATAATTAAAAACAACTTCATCTCATCCTGTTTGGAGTGATTCCACTGCTGCCCTACAATAATGTATTCATTAAGCAGATGAAATTTTCCAAATTAAAATCAGTGTTAGCAGAGTTGATGGTTATGTTATGGATTGGTTTACTGTCTTTATATCATAATAATTCACTGAAATCAGACGTTTGTCTTGAGTTCTTGCTCTTCTTTTGGGCCACTATTGCTCCTTCAAAATGTTAACCTTCCTCTGACCGTTCAGTTCCTTCTCCACCCAAATGCAGCCACATGACCTCTGCTCTTCCACTCTTTTACAAATCACCAAAAAACACCAAATATCGGATTTAGATGAGCTGAATATGTATAAAACATGTGTAATTGATAACTTTTTAAAGATGTGCCCCTCCAAGACAAGTCATGACACGATACATTAACAACTCATGAGTTTATGTTAGTTAGTCTATGAGTTGATGATGATTTATTAATAATGTGTACAGTCAAGTAAAGTCCAACGTGATCTCATGATAATTCATATGTATTTTACGTAAAATGTGGTTCTATAAAACGTACATTTACTTACGTTTTTACAGGCACTAAAACGTACAATACTAACTATTTTCAGCATCTAAATGTACAAATACTTACGTATTGACAAAAATGAATCCTTATGAATATTGAAATCGCGGAATTAATTTTATTATTAGTTTTCATATCAATTACCTTGTTTAAGTCTGTCTTGTTGTCTTAGAAGTGGGCGTTTCTCAATTACTGGGCGTTTCCACATCGGGACAGGCGTTTATAACTCTTCAGAAAACATCAGATTTAATTCATTTACTTAAAGAGGTTTTGTGTTTGATTAGAAATAAAAGCAAAAGCTGAAGATTTATTGTGGTGTATCTTCCATCAGTGTCTTTACAAATCTACACGATCACTAAAACTGATGGAGATTAACCTCATTCTTTTGTCTCTATTCATAAAGAGACATTTGTATCGATGGCCGAACATTATCACCTGATTTTGTAAATGTGGCCATTTGCATTAAGCACCCAGTTTGAGTTTGTCTATCATTTAAATTAATAGCTTACATTTACAAAATGAGGCTTTTTTTTATGAAAATGAAGTCCATGCTTAATACAATTCTCAATGAAATTACAATGTTAAATTAGGAAAATAAATAAATAACAAAAATAAGTTTGTTGTTCAATTTATTTTTCTACATATGTGTCAGAGATGGTCAAGTAGAGAGAGATTACTAAACACAGAACACTAAAGTGTTTAACTATTGATCAGCTTCGTCTCCCAGAATCCAGCAGAAATAACAGCCGTATCAAACACACACAGGTTCACTGCTGAAGACGGGAGAGCATCAACACAACAGACACTTTATTCAAATACAAAAATTAAAAAATACATTACTTTTTTGTATTGTGTAACAAAGTTAATTCTACATAATTATGGAAGCATATGTGTCGCTAAATTCAATTTGCAATGCAGTAAAATGGCAATGTATTTCTGTATTTAAATTTACATTTTCCCATTTTACATAAGTGCAACATTTAGTGCAAAATGAAAATGAAAATTCAGTTATATCATTTAAATTTGCCATTTTCTGCACTACTTTTAATATCCAAATTGAAAACATATTTGAAAACTTTATAAGTTGCAAAATTAAAATGAAAAATCATTACCCAAATTGATTAGATAGTTTAACATGTCCAAGCAAAAATTGTAGCAAAATTATCATTTAAATGCTGTTTTTCCTAAATGCATTTAGACTTAGGTTTTGGGACACTTGGCATTGCATTTTCATCGTGAGACCGCGGGATAATTGATGAGTACGATGAGTACGAACTCCCCTCTTCAGCACAATGATAACCAAAAACACAGACATGAATATACTAGAATCTGCTCAATTTAACTGAGCTGGTATAACTAAAACACTGATTAGTTCAACTGAAACCAAATGATTCATTTTACATTATCAAGTAAAACAAACAGATACAAGAAAGAAAGAGAGAGATTTTTTTTTCAGGAACTGAAAGAGTTTTTATTTAATGTACTTCAGTTTCTCTCGTTCAAATTAATTGTATTGTATTTGACATGGTTTTTATGTGGAAAATGTGGAAAATAGATGTTCTTCACGTTTAATGGCTATTTCCAAAACAACAACAACAACAAAAAGCATGCAGTCTGTGTCGAGGCAAAATCACTTGTTTTAGGTATAGCCTGATTTGTGAAAATGTTCACAATTATTATTTTTTCATGTTTCATTGTTTCTCACTGCATTTATCTTGTCTAATAATGATAAACTGACTGAGCCAATAAATAACGGTTCAAGTCATTAGATACATCAGCTCTATAAGAACCTATTTAACCCTCTCCTGAACCCCGAAGTTAACAGCTTTACAGAAAACAAAACAGATTTATTTACCTGTTAAAGGCCTTGACATCATCATTCAACACACGGCCTATTCTGAGGAAAAACACTCTTTTCAGACAAACGTAGATTAGAGAATACTTTCAGAGATCAATCTGACTATATATTGTCATTGTGAAATAATAGTGATCTAAGCCATACAATCTATAAAAAGACCTCATGTCTCATTCACCGCTGAGAAAACATTACAGTACAAAGCACATAATATTACAGTGATAACAGCTTTCATTCTCACTCGGTCTGTGATAGTGTAATGAACACGCTGATCATGTGTGTGTGTGTGTGTGTGTGTGTGTGTGTGTGTGTGTGTGTGTATGTGTGTGTGTGAACAGTGTGTGCTGCGGTATGAAAACACATACACTGACAGCAGACAGTCAGCCTATCGTAATGTTCGGACCGAGCGATATGATTGGACGCCTTCCACAGACTTATCTCAGTGTGCAAAGACCTGATTGAGTTGAAATTATTGGAGGTATATAGTAAAAAACATATCAATTGGTTAAGATATCAAGTAGGATAATAAATTATTTTTTCTTTTTATAATCTGATCTCAAAAATGAAAGTGCGCTTAATGGGTACATGAGTTTAATAGCTACGTTTACCCTATGCATTATAAGACAATTGAACATAATATGAAACTCATAAGAAAGCACAATGATATCATTTATAACATGAAGCAACATGATATACAAGAATAAAACCTTCTGGCATTGTTCTTTGGGGAGGAACTCCATCTTTGAGTTGATCTGAATCTGTTGAATCTGCTGGTTTTGAAGATGAACTTTATTCACTGTGAAAGCTTTAGATAATGTTTCTTTCTCATGTCGCTTGTTATGACAGATTCATCCAGATGATATTCTGTTGCTTGATTCATTATTGTGGCACGTCTGGAGAGGACACAGCACCAGACCTGAAAGACCTGAAGATGATCTGCTTACTGTGATTGTTTTTTGTATGACTGTGTAGAGAAGAAGATTGATTGAAACTCTTCCCGCATGCAGTGCAGTGATACGGTTTCTCTCCAGTGTGGATCCTCTCATGTCTTTTCAGATGTGATGACTGACTGAATCTCTTGTCACAGTGTGAACACTTGTAAGGTTTCTCTCCAGTGTGGATCCTCTCATGCTGTTTTAAACACTTTGCTGTAGTAAAAGTCTTCTCACACTCAAAGCACATGTACTCTCTCACACCAGTGTGTCTTTTCTGATGTTCTTTTAAATATTCTAGACGTGAAAAGCTCTTTCCACACAAATGACATGAATGTGGCTTCTCCTTTGTATGAACTCTAAGGTGTTTCTTCAGGAGTGAAGCCCACAAAAATGTTTTCCCGCATTGATCACATGTGTACAGTTTCTCTCTAGTGTGGATGTTCATGTGTTCCTTAAGGTGTGCTGATTGTGAGAAACTCTTCCCGCACTGATCACAAGTAAAAGGTTTCTCTCCAGTGTGAACTCTCAAGTGTGTTGTAAGGTCTCCTTTTAGACTGAAACTCTTCCCGCACTGATCACATGTGTGCGGTTTCTCTCCAGTGTGGAACATCTCATGTCTTTTCAGAGCTCCTGAGTGACTGAATCTCTTGTCACAGTGTGAACACTTGTAAGGTTTCTCTCCAGTATGAACTCTCATGTGAATCTCAAGATTCTGTTTGCTTGTCAGTCTCTTTCCACACTGAGTGCAGGTGAAAGATTTCTTGACTTGTCTTTTCTTTAAATCTTCCTGAGTTTGAGAGCAACTCAAAGGTTTTTTTCCAGTTCTGAAGTGATTTTTTCCCTCAACTTCACGCAATTCTTTATTGTCCTCATTTTCTTCAATTAACTCTGAAATAAAAGTAAAACTGGATTATTTTCATTATTACATTAAAAAAAAGAAATGTGTAAAGACATAAACAAGAACCCTGATGTAACAGCAGAAAGTTGACAATTGCTATACAACATTTTGATGAAGTTTTATAAACAATAAATCTATATAAATATAAATAAATCCAGTACATTTTATATAAACATCTCTGAAACTTCTTTATTCATCAATGAATGAGGTACACTGATCTCCAAATTATGATTTTTAAAACATTATAGGCACAAATTCCATGTTTCTAAAGGGAGAACTATTAAACATGTTTGATCAACTACACAATTATCTAACAAACAATTTTATTGAAAAAAGTACCCAGTTTACAGAAACCTTATTATTTGATGCTTCAGCTGTATTATTGCAGAGCTCTAAAGATGCTTTCCTATTACAGCAAATCTACATCTGCTTGAAGCGTAATAACCATCAGCACTATTAATAAAGAGAGAAGAATAAACAGCGACCTGTTTGTTGTTGAGTATCTTCAGTGTGTTTGATTCTGCAGGGTTCTGGATCTCTCATCTTCTCTCTGTCCTCTTTAATAAACTCAGCTCTTCCTGATGCTCTGATGCTGTCTTCACTTGTAAACTGATGGGAATATTCCAGCTTTTATTGCTGAATTACTGTGGGCGGAGCTTCGCTGATGATGCGATTCTTGTGGGCGGAGCTTCGCTGATGATGTGATTCTTGTGGGCGGAGCTTCGCTGATGATGTGATTCTAGTGGGAGGAGCTTCACTGAAGAATCTCTCTCAAGTGTTTCTGCTGTGATTTTATTTCTACTCTTCTGACATCTTTGACAGATCAGATTTGTTACTTTACATTGTTAAAATATACTGGAACAGAAACTGCTAAATACTTTGCGCTGAGCCTGTAATGAGCCACGTGACACATTTTAAATCTATGTTAATATAGATAAATATGAGTAAAGTTTGACAATGGAAACAATAAATATTCCTCGTGCCGCTTTATTTTAAAAGGTTTCTGATCTTTGTCTTCTTTGATCTAAGTGGATTATTGAAATGAATGTATAGTTATCATAAAAGCAGACTATATTTAGATTCATATGGACTGCTGTAACATGTAGCGGTTGATGAAGATGAGTGTCATTAGTGTTTGTGTTATTATTGATGTTTCATGTCATATTGTGATAATAACAGTATTATCTTTCAGTAGAGCATGTTTTATAGGCTTTTCTCTTCTATCCTGACTCTTATAATCAGTTTCTATCAGCAAACACTCAGAATAAAGTGAGATGATCTGCTGATGATCCTGAATGTCTTGTTGAATGAGTGTTGATCGTCTGAGACTCATCAATATTAACAGCTGCTGAAAACACTCTTTATTTCATGTCAATAGTTCCTGTTTTCACCTCCTTTATTATGCTGATGTCTTCAGATCTCCTGAAAATGATCGTTTAAAGCTCGTTTCATTGTCAACAGACTGAGGGGTGTTTGTTACAAACGTGCATTTTTTCTGACTTAATAATGTTTATTCTTCTTCCTAGATATCCGCTGTTATTTTAATAAAGAAACAGAATAATGTTAGAATTAGAAATAAAAATTCTCAAACGACTCATTCATTTAGAAACTGAGCGAGTGACTGTCTTTATGAATGGACTCTCAAGATGTGCTTTTATTTGTTTTTGGCAAAGTGAGTGATATATTCAGTAACGTCAGTTTGCTCATCATTAAAACAACAATTAAGGTATTATGGTCTGATAACAATCACACAGCGTATACGTGAAGTAACTTCCAGGTCATACATCTGAACTTGATACAGATTTGCAGGTCAAACGTTCCAGTCTCTCGCAATTGTTTTTGTCGTTGTGTTTTAATGAAAATCAATGGAATGAAACATGTAGTGTGACTGCACACTAATAATTACACAGTTTTTAGTTAAATGAGTTAAACATTAATCTGATGTTAATGAGTTGGTGCCAAAATTATGGTAATGCTGCATAACTTGTAATGTTAATATTACATTAGATAACTGTGTCATTGATCAATTAAAAGTAATAGTTCTCAGACAGAAACATGAGATTTGTGCCTGTAAAGTTTATAAAACAATAACTACACACTTAAGAAAAATGGTTCTAAACAGTACCAGAAAAGGGTTCTTCGGCTCTTAACAATAGCTAAATAGAACCTTTTTTATAGGATTCCATACAGAACCATGCTTTGAAAATGCTATATAGGACCTTAATGGTGTTATAAATAACCTTTTTAATGATAGTTTTTCATTAATATTAGTATGTTAATATCATTAATATTAGTATTATTTGTATATATTATTTATTAATATTTTCTTTTTACCCCTCTATCTGCCCGGTCTTATAATCTATTTCACCAGTCTTATATTTAATGTTACGTCCCTGGACGTAAAGTTATTATTTGTATTTATTTTTGCATTCATTCTGTGTGATGTATATATCAATGTTTTATTAGATGCCATATCGTGCGCAGTCTTCTTCTCTCTCTCTTTCTGGCAGCGCTAAAAGTGGGACAAAACCGCACAAGTGCATGAACACAGCCCTCGAGCGAGTTACAGTACGCTACTGCGCACACAAAACAACAACACTGCGAGCAGAACCCGCGCACATCTAAGCAGATCTCTTACTTTGAAATAGCCTTCCTGATAATGTTTGAAGCTCAGAAACACTCTTTTAGTTTAAATTGGATTAAAATACGTTTTAGCCAAGTATTCACACAACACATCTGATAACCTTGCACTCCAGTTATATGTGATGAATAAATCATCTTTTGTCTGAAATAATATGAACAGCAGCTATGCTACACTTTCTCCTTTTGTTTTCGTGTTTCTATGTCAGGATGCCCATCCCAAGAGATTACACCAGCTCCAGACTGAATACAAACTCACGTGTGAAGACTTCAGATGACCCCAACAAATACTTAAGATGATGGCAACTGTATGTGGACATACAAAACTGACAAATATTACCCTTATAGGTCTGATGATTTTCAACCAATGTTGTATTATTGCAATGTCTCTAATATCTGTAAATGAACAATATTTACACTTTCTCTGAGTTATGTCATGAAATGTGATATGAATTATGAGTTAGTATGTCCTCTTTTATTTGTAAGCAACACTTCACAGGATGATGCAAAATGAAATGAGTTTTGACAAAATGACAAAAAAAAATGTTTTGCATCAGTTTTGCTGACAAATAAACGGTATCTCGGAGAAAGAATAAACATTGTTCTTTATATGTGTGGCCGGGGATTTTGATTTACCACCAGGAACACATTTAGCGGGTTCACCTACTTTGTAGTTTATTCATTTAATATTTTCAAAAGAATGATTTGTTCTGAAAAGTTTTCCCAGAATATACAAGAACAGTTTATTTCTCAACTCTCAGCCCTACTATATTGAGAAGATTTATTGTGGTGTATCTTCCATCAGTGTCTTTGCAAATCTACACGATCACTAAAACTGATGGAGATTAACCTCATTCTTTTGTCTCTATACATAAAGAGACATTTGTATCGATGGCCGAACATTATCACCTGATTTTGTAAATGTGGCCATTTGCATTAAGCACCCAGTTTGAGTTTGTCTATCATTTTAAATTACATTTAAATTTACATTTAGTCATTTTGCAGACGCTTTTATCTAAAGCTGTTGAAGGTCATGCCACAGCATTTCAATTGGATTTAAGTCCAGACTTTGATTTGGCCACTCCAAACCCTTAATTTATTTTTTCTTGAGACATTCAGAGGTTTGGGATCATTGTCCTGCTGCAGAACCCAAGTGCGCTTGAGCTTGAGGTCACAAACTGACGGCCGGACATTCTTCTTCAGGATTTTCTGATCGAGTGCAGAATTCATGGTTCCATCAATTATGGCAAGTCATCCAGGTTCTGAAGCTGCAAAGCAGCCCCAGACCATCACACTACCTCCACCATGTTTGACTGTTGAATGATGTTCTTTTTATGAAATGCTGTGTTGGTTTTACGCCAGATGTAACGGGACACACACCTTCCAAAAAGTTCAACTTTTGTCTCATCAGTCCACAGAATATTTGCCCAAAAGTCTTGAGGATAATCAAGATATATTTTGGCAAATGTGAGACGAGCCTTTGTGTTCTTTTTGGTCAGCAGTGGCTTTTGCCTTGGAACTCTCGGTAACACTTTACAATAACAGTACATGAATGATCATGTACTAATACCTTAATTAATAATTACTTGACTATTAACTAATGAAGAGTTAAGACATGTATTAATCAAGAACTAATGAAGAACTAACTTAACTACGATTTCAGGATCTGGGTTCTAGGTGTCTGATGCCGGGATGATGCTCGTGAGGAGTGAGCAGATGCTTGAGGAGTGCTGTGTAGCAGGACTTTCTCTAAGAGTTCTGTTTGGCGTCTAGCAGTCTCGCTTTGTTGCCTTGTAATTTCCATTAGCTACAGCATGAAGTCCTCTGATGAGCCAGCTGTTCCAAATGGGTAGTGAGATGAGATTGGGGTCGAAGTCACCATTACCTTCTGTTTAGGTTTAACAGTCTGTCCTGATGGATTCCCAGTATAGTCTAACACATAGTCGTCTAGGTAGGCAGGCCTCTGGATTGCTCTGCGTGGACGTTGGGATGAGGCAGGAGCTGACTTTGATATTCCAGACTCTGGAGTTGCCATGGTAATGACCCGATCCGGCTCGAAGGACCAATTTTGTAGGGAAGTTGTGCTGGTTCTTAAGTATACTTGGTCATCGCCATGGAATGTCGGTAAGGACACAGAGACAGGAACTCCTCCTAATTTACTTTAATGCCCAACAATTTTACTGGTTACATTGGTACTGATTGCCATTGGGTATACGCGTGTGTGTGTGTGGTCTAAACAAAGGAAAGGAGAAATAAAATTACATAAAATTAAGTGATTCAGAACAAACAGGATAACAGATCACATGTAAAGCTGTAAGCAGTATTATAAAGCAATATACATAAGGATGTGCATTATATATGTATATAGGCTTTAGAAACTAAAACAGCATATGTAAACGTGGGTAGATATACATTAACTGGATAAAATTGACCGATTGTCCACACTTCTGAACTAACTAGCATTTGAATTAGGCGGAAATATCTCACGATCACATTAATGAGTTCGATATGACGATTCTGCTTATACATATTTGGTTTACAGCACTTCTGTTTACATAATCGCTAGTGCAGGGTCGCGGGTCTTCCGCGCATCTGTCTAATCTTATATAAACAACTCGACAAATAGTTTTAATCAGCATTAACAACACTATACAAGATAAAGAAACACTTACTTTTGGTCATTAACGCATACAACTTTGACAGAAATCAGGAGAAAACAACCCACGAACAATCTCTTCATGACAGAGCAAACAACACTTAAAGGTTCTATTTAACAGTCATCAGACAGTGCGGTGGTTTGATTGGCTGTCCCTTCGCGTGATCAGTGCATGATAACTACGGTGGCCTGAATGCTTGTTAACCTGAATGCCTAAGAGTGTCCAGCAGATGGCGCAGTTAAATTTCCTCTTCTACACTATATCTCTGCAACGGTTAGGCATATTGAGACCAAACTTGGTGTGTGTTGTAACAAGCATGACCTGAGGCTACCTGCAGTGTTTCGGCGCTGTGCCCCCTAGTGGTCAGGAGATATGAAAAATGCATATTTTTGCTTATAACTTGTGTATGGTTTGGCCAAAAATCACAAAAATGGTCTCATTGGATTCGATGCATCATGCCGAGTCACACCATATCCAATTTTCCCATATTGGCCATTTTGGGCGTCGGCCATGTTGAATTTTGCCTTAAAATGCTATATTTTACGAACGCAGTAACGTATCGTTACGAAACTCGGTGTGGTTCTTCGGCACCATGCCCGAATGGGACTCAAAAAGTTTGGGAACAGTGCCACCTTTTGGTCAAAAGTTATAATTAAATTTCTAAAAATGCTAATAACTTTTGCTTACATTAGCCTATTGTAATCAAACTGATGTTGATAGATTCCTTGGGTCATGCCGAGAACAATGATAACAATTTTGCAATAATTGGCTAAACTTCCTGTTCGCCATTTTGATTCATGTTGAAAACCTACTTAACCTAACTCCTCCTAGACCGTAAGTCCGATTTTCACCAAATTTGACTCGGATCATCTTCAAACCTTGCTGGCAAAAAGTTATGGATTTTGTGTCGATATATGAAACGGTTTCCGTTTAGCGCATCAACGAATTTGCTGGAAAGAGGCCAAACTGCATCTGAGGCTGTATCTCAGCGAAACTTTGAGATATTCGCACCAAATTTTGTACGTGACATTGTCACCTCACACTGACCACGCTACGTCAGTTTGGTAACGCCGCCACCTATTGGTCAAGAGTAATAAACCATCCATTAATCATTAATAATGACATTTCCATAAATACAAATAACTTTTGACTGCATTAGCCGATTGTAATGAAACTGGTCTCAAATTATTCCTTGGGTCATTCCGACAACATACATACCAATTATGTCATAATATGCCGAACTTCCTTTCCGCCATTTTTATTTATGTTGAAAACATACTTTTTCGAACTCCTCCTAAACCGTTTGTTCGATTTTCACCAAATTTGAATCATATCATCTTCAGACCATGCTGACCGAAAGTTATGGATTTCGTGTCGATAGACAAAACCGTTTTCGCATACCACAGCAACGAATTTGAGGCATGATGCCAAAATGACAGTTGAGACTGTATCTCTGCAATGCTTTGGCATATTGACACCAAACTGTGTGTGTGCCATTGTCACCTCACACAGAACACTCCCCATCGATTTGATAACAGCGCCACCTATCGGTCAAACATGATAAGCCAATAAATCATATTGCTGTAGATTTATATATGATTTTTCAGCCGTTTTGACTAAAATCATCCTAAAATGGCTTCAATTACCAATTTCTGCAGTTGGTCTGTTGCTTGCTTCTGGAGTGCTTGGCCCCGTCATTGCTGCTTGCAGCTATATTTCTTCTTCTTCTTCTTCTTCTTCTTCTTCTTCTTCTTCTTCTTGTTCTTCTTCTTCTTCTTCTTCTTCTTCTTCCGCCGCAAAGTCAATGGCAGCCCATAGAACCGATTGCGGGAAAGTTGTATAATTTGGCACACTGATAGAGGACAGTGTCAATAGTAACCACAGCAAAATTGGCGTCTCTAACTCAAACTCTCTAGCGCCACCACTTGTCCAAATTTGCACTTTTTAAATGCTAATAACTGTTGAACCGTAAGCCACAAAATTACAATTATTTTTTCTCTGAATCCTTGGTTCATACCGAGTCGAATGAAGTCCAGAATTCAAAAATCGTAAGGTTTAGTTTTTTTTACTATTTTTAATTGTTTGTAAAACCTACTTTGTCGAACTCGTCCTAGACGGTTTGTACGATTCTCACCAAAATTGGCTCAGATCATCTACAGACCATGGAGGCAAAAAGTTATGGAATTCAAGTCGATTCGTAGAAGCGTTCTCGAATAGCACATTAATGAATTCGTCGAAAAGCATGCAAAAATGGATCTGATGCTATATCTCCGCAACGGTTTGGTGTATTGAGACGAAACTTGGTGTGTGTTATAACAAGCATGACCTGAGGCTACCTGCAGTGTTTCGGCACTGTACCCCCTAGTGGTCAGAAGATATGAAAAATGCATATTTTTGCTTATAACTTGTGAGTGGTTTGGCTAAAAATCACAAAAATGGCCTCATTGGATTAAGTGCATCATGCCGAGTCCAACCATGTCCAATATTCCCATGTCAGCCATTTTGGGCGTCAGCCATGTTGAATTTTGTCGAAAAATGCTATATTTTCCGAACGCATTAACCTATCGTTACGAAACTCGTTCTGGTTCTTCGGCACCATGCCCTGATGGTACTCAAAAAGTTTGGGGACAGCGCCACCTTTTGGTCAAAAGTTATAATGACATTTCTAAAAATGCTAATAACTTTTGCTTACATTAGCCTATTGTAATCAAACTGGTGTTGATAGATTCCTTCGGTCATGCCGAGAACATCGATACCAATTTTTAAATAATTGGCTGAACTTCCTGTCCGCCATTTTGATTCATGTTGAAAACCTACTTTTTCGAACTCCTCCTAGACCGTAAGTCCGATTTTCACGAAATTTGACTCGGATCATCTTCAGACCTTGCTGGCAAAAAGTTATGGATTTTGTGTCGATATATGAAACGGTTTTCGTTTAGCGCATCAACAAATTTGCCGGAAAGATGCCAAACTGCATCTGAGGCTGTATCTCAGCGAAACTTTGACATATTCGCACCAAATTTTTTATGTGACATTGCCACCTCACAATGACCAAGCACCGTCAGTTTGGTAACGGCGCGACCTATTGGTCAAGAGTAATAAACCATTGATTAATTATTAATAATGACATTTCCATAAATACAAATAACTTTTGACTGCATTAGCCTATTGTAATGAAACTGGTCTCAAATTATTCCTTGGGTCATGCCGACAACATACATACCAAACATGTCATAATGAGCCAAAATACCTTTCCGCCATTTTGATTTATGTTGAAAAACTACTTTTTCGCACTCCTCCTAAACTGTTTCTCCGATTTTCACCAAATTTGAATCATATCATCTTCAGACCATGATGACCAAAAGTTATGGATTTCGTGTCGATAGACAAATCTGTTTTCGTATACCACAGCAACGAATTTGAGGCATGATGCCAACATGACAGTTGAGACTGTATCTCTGCAATGCTTTGGCATATTGACACCAAACTGTGTGTGTGCCATTGTCACCTCACACAGAACACTCCACATCGATTTGATAACAGCGCCACCTATCGGTCAAACATGATAAGCCAATAAATCATATTGCTGTAGATTTATATATGATTTTTCAGCCGTTTTGACTAAAATCATCCTAAAATGGCTTCAATTACCAATTTCTGCAGTTGGTCTGTTGCTTGCTTCTGGAGTGCTTGGCCCCGTCATTGCTGCTTGCAGCTATATTTCTTCTTCTTCTTCTTCTTCTTCTTCTTCTTCTTCTTCTTCTTCTTGTTCTTCTTCTTCTTCTTCTTCTTCCGCCGCAAAGTCAATGGCAGCCCATAGAACCGATTGCGGGAAAGTTGTATAATTTGGCACACTGATAGAGGACAGTGTCAATAGTAACCACAGCAAAATTGGCGTCTCTAACTCAAACTCTCTAGCGCCACCACTTGTCCAAATTTGCACTTTTTAAATGCTAATAACTGTTGAACCGTAAGCCACAAAATTACAATAATTTTTTCTCTGAATCCTTGGTTCATACCGAGTCGAATGAAGACCAGAATTCAAAAATCGTAAGGTTTAGTTTTTTTACTATTTTTAATTGTTTGTAAAACCTACTTTGTCGAACTCGTCCTAGACGGTTTGTACGATTCTCACCAAAATTGGCTCAGATCATTTACAGACCATGGAGGCAAAAAGTTATGGAATTCAAGTCGATTCGTACAAGCGTTCTCGAATAGCACATTAATGAATTCGTCGAAAAACACGCAAAAATGGATCTGATGCTATATCTCCGCAATGGTTTGGCGTATTGAGAAGAAACTTGGTGTGTGTTATAACAAGCATGACTTAAGGCGACCTGCAGTGTTTCGGCACTGTGCCCCCTAGTGGTCAGGAGATATGAAAAATGCATATTTTTGCTTATAACTTGTGAGTGATTTGGCTAAAAATCACAAATATGGCCTCATTGGATTCGGTGCATCATGCCGAGTCCAACCATGTCCAATATTCCCATGTCAGCCATTTTGGGCGTCGGCCATGTTGAATTTTGTCGAAAAATGCTATATTTTACGAACGCATTAACCTATTGTTACGAAACTCGTTGTGGTTCTTCGGCACCATGCCCTGATGGTACTCAAAAAGTTTGGGGACAGCCCCACCTTTTGGTCAAAAGTTATAATGAAATTTCTAAAAATGCTAATAACTTTTGCTTACATTAGCCTATTGTAATCAAACTTATGTTGATAGATTCCTTCGGTCATGCCGAGAACATCGATACCAATTTTAAAATAATTGGCTGAACTTCCTGTCCGCCATTTTGATTCATGTTGAAAACCTACTTTTTCGAACTCCTCCTAGACCGTAAGTCCGATTTTCACCAAATTTGACTCGGATCATCTTCAAACCTTGCTGGCAAAAAGTTATGGATTTTGTGTCGATATTTGAAACGGTTTTCGTTTAGCGCATCAACAAATTTGCCGGAAAGATGCCAAACTGCATCTGAGGCTGTATCTCAGCGAAACTTTGACATATTTGCACCAAATTTTGTACGTGACATTGTCACCTCACACTGACCAAGCACCGTCAGTTTGGTAACGGCGCCACCTATTGGTCAAGAGTAATAAACCATCCATTAATCATTAATAATGACATTTCCATAAATACAAATAACTTTTGACTGCATTAGCCTATTGTAATGAAACTGGTCTCAAATTATTCCTTGGGTCATGCCGACAACATACATACCAATTATGTCATAATAAGCCGAACTTTCTTTCCGCCATTTTTATTTATATTGAAAACCTACTTTTTCGAACTCCTCCTAAAACGTTTCTCCGATTTTCACCAAATTTGGATCATATCATCTTCAGACCATGCTGACCAAAAGTTATGGATTTCGTGTCGATAGACAAAACCGTTTTCGCATGCCGCAGCAACGAATTTGAGGCATGATGCCAAAATGACAGTTGAGACTGTATCTCTGCAATGCTTTGGCATATTGACACCAAACTTTGTGTGTGCCATTGTCACCTCACACAGAAAACTCCACATCGATTTGATAACAGCGCCACCTATTGGTCAAACGTGATAAGCCAATAAGTCATATTGCTATAGGTTTATATGGGATTTTTCAGCCGTTTTCACTAAAAACATCCTAAAATGGCTTCAATTACCAATTTCTGCAGTTGGTCTGTTGCTTACTTCTGGAGTGCTTGGCCCCGTCATTGCTGCTTGCAGCTATATTTTGTATTTATTTTTGCATTCATTCTGTGTGATGTATATATCAATGTTGTATTACATGCCATATCGTGCGCAGTCTTCTTCTCTCTCTCTTTCTGGCAGCGCTAAAAGTGGGACAAAACCGCACAAGCGCATGAACACAGCCCTCAAGCGAATTACAGTACGCTACTGCGCACACAAAACAACAACACTGCGAGCAGAACCCGCGCACATCTAAGCAGGTCTCTTACTTTGAAATAGCCTTCCTGATAATGTTTGAAGCTCAGACGCACTCTTTTAGTTTAAATTGGATTAAAATACGTTTTAGCCAAGTATTCACACAACACATCTGATAACCTTGCACTCCAGTTATATGTGATGAATAAATCATCTTTTGTCTGAAATAATATGAACAGCAGCTATGCTAAACTTTCTCCTTTTGTTTTCGTGTTTCTATGTCAGGATGCCCATCCCAAGAGATTACACCAGCTCCAGACTGAATACAAACTCACGTGTGAAGACTTCAGATGACCCCAACAAATACTTAAGATGATGGCAACTGTATGTGGACATACAAAACTGACAAATATTACCCTTATAGGTCTGATGATTTTCAACCAATGTTGTATTATTGCAATGTCTCTAATATCTGTAAATGAACAATATTTACACTTTCTCTGAGTTATGTCATGAAATGTGATATGAATTATGAGTTAGTATGTCCTCTTTTATTTGTAAGCAACACTTCACAGGATGATGCAAAATGAAATGAGTTTTGACAAAATGACCAAAAAAATGTTTTGCATCAGTTTTGCTGACAAATAAACGGTATCTCGGAGAAAGAATAATCATTGTTCTTTATATGTGTGGCCGGGGATTTTGATTTACCACCAGGAACACATTTAGCGGGTTCACCTACTTTGTAGTTTATTCATTTAATATTTTCAAAAGAATGATTTGTTCTGAAAAGTTTTCCCAGAATGTACAAGAACAGTTTATTTCTCAACTCTCAGCCCTACTATATTGTAAAGATTTTTTGTGGTGTATCTTCCATTAGTGTCTTTGAAAATCTACACGATCATTAAAACTGATGGAGATTAACCTCATTCTTTTGTCTCTATACATAAAGAGACATTTGTATCGATGGCCGAACATTATCACCTGATTTTGTAAATGTGGCCATTTGCATTAAGCACCCAGTTTGAGTTTGTCTATCATTTTAAATTACATTTAAATTTACATTTAGTCATTTTGCAGACGCTTTTATCTAAAGCTGTTTAAGGTCATGCCACAGCATTTCAATTGGATTTAAGTCCAGACTTTGATTTGGCCACTCCAAACCCTTAATTTAGTTTTTCTTGAGACATTCAGAGGTTTGGGATCATTGTCCTGCTGCAGAACCCAAGTGCGCTTGAGCTTGAGGTCACAAACTGACGGCCGGACATTCTTCTTCAGGATTTTCTGATCGAGTGCAGAATTCATGGTTCCATCAATTATGGCAAGTCATCCAGGTTCTGAAGCTGCAAAGCAGCCCCAGACCATCACACTACCACCACCATGTTTGACTGTTGAATGATGTTCTTTTTATGAAATGCTGTGTTAGTTTTATGCCAGATGTAACGGGACACACACCTTCCAAAAAGTTCAACTTTTGTCTCATCAGTCCACAGAATATTTGCCCAAAAGTCTTGAGGATAATCAAGATATATTTTGGCAAATGTGAGACGAGCCTTTGTGTTCTTTTTGGTCAGCAGTGGCTTTTGCCTTGGAACTCTCGGTAACACTTTACAATAACAGTACATGAATTATCATGTACTAATACCTTAATTAATAATTACTTGACTATTAACTAATGAAGAGTTAAGACATGTATTAATCAAGAACTAATGAAGATCTAACTTAACTACGACATGAGTCATATGAATAACACCACCTTAATTACATGTTAGTTCCTGCATGTTAGTTAATGTATTAATTAACACTTTGGGGTAAACTAAATCAAACATGCTCTAGAAGAAAGATTCATGAAAATAGCACACTGCAAAATTGTTTATCAATTTTCCACCTGCAGCTATGTCACAAACATCAGTGATTGACAGTGGATTTCTTGCAATATTTACGTTTAACCAACTCATCCAACGCACAATGATGCGTTCATAATTAAAAACAACTTCATCTCATCCTGTTTGGAGTGATTCCACTGCTGCCCTACAATAATGTATTCATTAAGCAGATGAAATTTTCCAAATTAAAATCAGTGTTAGCAGAGTTGATGGTTATGTTATGGATTGGTTTACTGTCTTTATATCATAATAATTCACTGAAATCAGACGTTTGTCTTGAGTTCTTGCTCTTCTTTTGGGCCACTATTGCTCCTTCAAAATGTTAACCTTCCTCCTACCGTTCAGTTCCTTCTCCGTCCAAATGCAGCCACATGACCTCTGCTCTTCCACTCTTTTACAAATCACCAAAAAACACCAAATATCGGATTTAGATGAGCTGAATATGTATAAAACATGTGTAATTGATAACTTTTTAAAGATGTGCCCCTCCAAGACAAGTCATGACACGATACATTAACAACTCATGAGTTTATGTTAGTTAGTCTATGAGTTGATGATGATTTATTAATAATGTGTACAGTCAAGTAAAGTCCAACGTGATCTCATGATAATTCATATGTATTTTACGTAAAATGTGGTTCTATAAAACGTACATTTACTTACGTTTTTACAGGCACTAAAACGTACAATACTAACTATTTTCAGCATCTAAATGTACAAATACTTACGTATTGACAAAAATGAATCCTTATGAATATTGAAATCGCGGAATTAATTTTATTATTAGTTTTCATATCAATTACCTTGTTTAAGTCTGTCTTGTTGTCTTAGAAGTGGGCGTTTCTCAATTACTGGGCGTTTCCACATCGGGACAGGCGTTTATAACTCTTCAGAAAACATCAGATTTAATTCATTTACTTAAAGAGGTTTTGTGTTTGATTAGAAATAAAAGCAAAAGCTGAAGATTTTTTGTGGTGTATCTTCCATCAGTGTCTTTGCAAATCTACACGATCACTAAAACTGATGGAGATTAACCTCATTCTTTTGTCTCTATACATAAAGAGACATTTGTATCGATGGCCGAACATTATCACCTGATTTTGTAAATGTGGCCATTTGCATTAAGCACCCAGTTTGAGTTTGTCTATCATTTAAATTAATAGCTTACATTTACAAAATGAGGCTTTTTTTTTATGAAAGTGAAGTCCATGCTTAATACAATTCTCAATTAAATTAAAATGTTAAATTAGGAAAATAAATAAATAATAAAAATAAGTTTGTTGTTCAATTCGGTTTTATACATATGTGTCAGAGATGGTCAAGTAGAGAGAGATTACTAAACACAGAACACTAAAGTGTTTAACTATTGATCAGCTTCGTCTCCCAGAATCCAGCAGAAATAACAGCCGTATCAAAGACACACAGGTTCACTGCTGAAGACGGGAGAGCATCAACACAACAGACACTTTATTCAAATACAGAAGTTAAAAATACATTACTTTTTTGTATTGTGTAACAAAGTTAATTCTACACAAGTATGGAAGCATATGTGTGTCATAAGGTGATACAAAGGATCCACGGGCAAAGGCAGTTAGTCAAAAACAATGTCTTTAATGAAGATGCAAAATAAGGCAGTCTGTCGTCCAATGACACAGAACTGGATGAAAAAACATAAAACACAACTGAAGATGGTCAAGTACAGCAGACTCCCGACTTGGAGAGAGATCGTGGGGCTGGGCTCACTGGAAGCTGCAACAGGTCACCGAGAAAACTTAGATGAACACAGCAAGACAAGACATGGTAAGACTCCTGACGGTATCCTGACATGAAGGGCGAAACAAGAGCATAAGCATGACAAACACACAATAATCCGACAGAGAGCTGTAAGCACAGCCACTGGAAATAGAGACAATAATTAGAGCAGAGTGGAAACAGGTGTCACCGCCCGGCAGCGCGAGCGCTGATTGTGATGACAAACAGGTGGAGAAGAGAGCTAGAACGAGCATGGGCGTGCCTGAGTGTGTGAGTGTAAGATTGTGTAAGTATGCATGTATCTAAGAGTAAGTGTGTGTGTGTGTGAGAGAGAGAGACAGAGAAGCAAACCCAGCTCATGACAGTACCCCTCCCTCAACGAGCGCCCCCAGGCGCTCCCGAGGAAGAAGCCTGGCGAGAACGGTAGAAATCCTCGATCAGCGAGCGATCCAGAATGTCCCGGGCCGGAATCCAACGCCTCTCCTCAGGACCATACCCCTCCCAGTCCACCAAAAACTGGTGGCCACGCCCTCGAGGACGGACGTCAAGAAGCTTACGGACTCTGTAAACAGAAGCCTCCTCATCAATAGGAGGAGGAGGAGGAGGAGGAAGGGGGGGACGGGTGGGAGTGCGGATAACAGGCTTGACGCAGGACACGTGAAAGACAGGGTGAACACGGCGCAGCTGACGAGACAACTTGAGTCTGATCGCAACCGGACTGAGAACCTTAACAATAGAAAAGGGCCCGATAAAGCGCGGCATCAGCTTACGAGAACTCTCCTGCATAGGCAAATTACGGGTGGAAAGCCACACCTTCTGACCACAAACATACCTAGGAGCCCTAACCCGGTGACGATTAGCGGCTCGACGTGTACGTGCTCTGGTACGACATAACGCTGATCTCACCCTCTTCCAGGTACGCCTACATCTCTGAATAAATGCCTCTACCGAGGGAACGGAGGCCTGGGACTCTTGGGACGTGAATAGTGGAGGTTGGTAACCCAGACAACACTCAAACGGGGATAACCCAGTGGCAGACGAGGGCAAAGAATTATGGGCATATTCGGCCCAGGACAGTTGGTCGCACCATGATGCGGGGTTCCGCGAGGTTAAGCTACGCAACAAGCGACCCAGAATCTGGTTGGTTCTCTCGGCTTGCCCATTGGTCTGTGGATGGAATCCTGACGACAGACTGGGAGATGCCCCTATCTGCCGACAGAACTCCCTCCAGAACTGAGAGGCGAATTGAGGCCCTCTGTCAGACACAATGTCCGAAGGAAGACCATGGATCTTAAATACGTGATCAACCATAACTTGGGTGGTCTCACGGGCGGACGGTAATTTAGGGAGAGGGATAAAGTGAGCGGCCTTCGAAAATCGGTCCACAACGGTGAGGATGACCGTATTACCAGCCGAAAGCGGAAGGCCGGTCACAAAATCCAAAGCAATGTGAGACCACGGACGTGAAGGGATGGGGAGGGGTCTAAGAAAGCCTGCCGGTGGAGTGTTACTAGATTTAGTCTGGGCACAGACATGACAGGAAGCAACGAAACGCCGAACGTCACGTTCTCTAGTGGGCCACCAAAACCGTTGACGAATCGCGGCCAACGTCCCCCTAACTCCTGGGTGTGCCACCAATTTGGAAGAGTGACCCCAACGAAGAACTGTAGAGCGAATGACCTCAGGATCGAATAACGTTCCTTCAGGGGCGCGGGGTGGTCTAGCGATACGAAAAAGGGCTCTCCTCACAGCCTGTTCCACTCCCCAGACGGCCGCCCCGACCACACAACGCTGAGGTAAAATACTCTCGTTGGTCGAGGGACCCCCTGACGAGCCGAACTGACGTGAGAGAGCATCCGGCTTGAGATTCTTAGAACCGGGTCTAAACGAAATCGAAAATTCAAAGCGGCCAAAGAAAAGCGCCCACCGAGCCTGACGGGCGTTAAGTCTCTTGGCGGAGCGGATGTATTCTAGATTCTGATGATCCGTCCAGACAATAAATGGCACACTGGCTCCCTCAAGCCAGTGTCGCCATTCACCAAGCACCAGACGGATCGCCAAAAGCTCTCGGTTACCAACGTCGTAGTTGCGCTCGGCGGGCGAAAGGCGATGAGAATAGAAAGCGCACGGGTGAACCTTGTCGTCAAGGGAAGAGCGTTGCGACAAGATAGCTCCTACCGCGACGTCGGAGGCATCAACCTCAACAATAAACTGTCTCTTGGGATCTGGGGTGATAAGGATGGGGGCGGAGGTAAAAAATCCCTTGAGCCGATCAAAAGCACCCTGCGCAGCCTCGGACCAAGCAAATCGAATCTTGGACGAGGTGAGAATAGTGAGTGGGGCAGCGACTTGACTAAAGTTTCGTATAAAACGGCGGTAAAAATTAGCAAACCCCAGAAACCGCTGAAGCGCGACTCGAGAATCTGGAACGGGCCAATCAATGACAGCACGAACCTTGTCAGGGTCCATGCTGATTCCTTCCGCCGAAACCACCGAACCGAGAAACGTGACAGACGGGGCATGAAACATGCACTTCTCCGCCTTAACAAATAGGCGGTTCTCTAGCAAGCGCTGCAAAACTCGGCGGACATGCTGTACGTGTACCTGGAGAGAGGGCGAGAAAATAAGAATGTCGTCCAAATACACAAACACAAAGACATTTAGCATATCTCTCAAGACGTCATTAACTAAGGCCTGAAAAACCGCGGGAGCGTTGACCAGCCCGAACGGTAAAACCCGGTACTCAAAGTGCCCAACAGGGGTGTTAAACGCAGTCTTCCACTCGTCTCCCTCCTTGATACGTACCAAGTGGTAGGCATTGCGCAAGTCCAGCTTTGTGAAGACCTTTGCGCCCTGTAAGATCTCGAAGGCCGACGACATAAGAGGCAAGGGATAGCGGTTCTTGACTGTTATGCCGTTCAGCCCCCGATAATCAATACAGGGACGCAAGGACCCATCCTTTTTCTTCACAAAGAAGAACCCCGCACCGGCAGGAGAGGAGGATGGAACAATAATCCCCGCAGCGAGGGACTCTGTGAGGTATTTCTCCAGAGCCCCCCGCTCGGGCGCCGAGAGAGAGTATAATCGACCGCGGGGTGGCATGGTGCCTGGAAGGAGCTCAATGCTGCAGTCGTAAGGACGATGAGGCGGCAAGGATGTAGCCCGGGAACGGCTGAAGACCGCCCGCAGATCGAGGTACTCCTCCGGAACTCCCGACAAATCACCAGGCTCCTCCTGAAACAGACAGAGGAAACAGCAGGGACAGCAGACACCAAACAGTTGACATGACACGACAAATTCCATGAGTGAATAGAACCCTTGACCCAGTCAATCTGAGGGTTGTGCTGAATAAGCCAGGGATGCCCTAGAACAATGGGGGTATAAGGGGACTGGAAAACAAAAAAAGAAATAGTCTCTTGGTGATTTCCTGAGACGGTAAGGCTCACCGGACTAGTGATTCGGTGAACAGAAGAAAGAACACTACCATCTAAGGCAAAGACGGTGGTGGCGTCATTCAAGTCCAGCAGAGGGATCCTCCGTTCGCTAGCCCATCTCTCGTCAATAAAATTGCCCTCTGCCCCCGAATCGATGAGCGCTGGACCAGTGACAGTAAACTCAGCCCATCGAAGAACAACAGAAACAGTCGTACGAGACCTGGGTGAAGAGGGGATGACAGTAGCGCTCGCCAGTATTCCTCCGTCTACTGGCGAGCTCTGGCTTTTAACGGGCACGAAGAGGCAAAATGTCCAGCCGCGCCGCAGTACAGGCAGAGGCGGTTCAGAATCCGCCGTTGCCGTTCCTCCGCAGAGATGCGAAGCCCCCCCAGCTGCATAGGTTCAGGTTCGGACTTGAGAGGAGAAGCCACAGTTGGTGTAAGAGTCTCTAGTGGTCTTGAATTCGAAGCTCGAACCCGCCTCCGCTGCTCGAAGCATCTATCCAACCGAATGCCCAGTTCAATAAGCTGATCCAGCTGAGTCGGCGGTCCACGCGCATAAATCTCCTCTTTAAGATCCACATTTAGTCCCTCCAGAAAGCGAGTGACCAGCGCCGGTTCATTCCACTCGCACGTAGTCGCCAGAGTCCGGAACTCAATGGCGAAGTCAGCGACAGATCTTCTGCCCTGGTGAAGCACAGCAAGAAGGCGCGAAGCCTCGCGGCCAAAAACAGACTGATCGAAAACCTTGATCATCTCCTCCTTGAAGAGCTCGAAACGACCACAGCAAGGAGTCTGTGCCTCCCAAGAGGAAGTTCCCCATTCGCGAGCACGTCCCGTGAGAAGCGACAGAACAAAAGCAATCCGGGCGGGATCTCCCGCATACGTCTGGGGCTGGAGAGAAAAGACAACCTCACATTGAGTCAAAAAAGCTCTGCATTCAGTGGGCTCACCAGCATAACAGGGGGGGGGGGTTGTTGACACGTGGCTCAGGAGGAGGATGTCGGCTGAAAAGAGTCGATGGATCTCGGTACAGCTGTAGTAGACGGGAAGATAAATCTGTCACCTGCACGGTCAAACTCTCAACTGCTTGGCGGGCGGCAGACAACTCCTCCTCATGTCTACCGAGCATGATTCCCTGAACCTCCACCGCTGCTCGAAAAGGTTCCTCCTCTGCTGGATCCATTTGGTCGGATTATTCTGTCATAAGGTGATACAAAGGATCCACGGGCAAAGGCAGTTAGTCAAAAACAATGTCTTTAATGAAGATGCAAAATAAGGCAGTCTGTCGTCCAATGACACAGAACTGGATGAAAAAACATAAAACACAACTGAAGATGGTCAAGTACAGCAGACTCCCGACTTGGAGAGAGATCGTGGGGCTGGGCTCACTGGCAGCTGCAACAGGTCACCGAGAAAACTTAGATGAACACAGCAAGACAAGACATGGTAAGACTCCTGACGGTATCCTGACATGAAGGGCGAAACAAGAGCATAAGCATGACAAACACACAATAATCCGACAGAGAGCTGTAAGCACAGCCACTGGAAATAGAGACAATAATTAGAGCAGAGTGGAAACAGGTGTCACCGCCCGGCAGCGCGAGCGCTGATTGTGATGACAAACAGGTGGAGAAGAGAGCTAGAACGAGCATGGGCGTGCCTGAGTGTGTGAGTGTAAGATTGTGTAAGTATGCATGTATCTAAGAGTAAGTGTGTGTGTGTGTGAGAGAGAGAGACAGAGAAGCAAACCCAGCTCATGACAATGTGTCGCTAAATTCAATTTGCAATGCAGTAAAATGGCAATGTATTTCTGTATTTAAATTTACATTTTCCCATTTTACATATGTGCAACATTTAGTGCAAAATGAAAATGAAAATTCAATTATATCATTTAAATTTGCCATTTTCTGCACTACTTTTAATATGCAAATTGAAAACATATTTTAAAGCTTTATAAGTTGCAAAATTAAAATGAAAAATCATTACCCAAATTGATTAGATAGTTTAACATGTCCAAGCAAAAATTGTAGCAAAATTATCATTTAAATGCTGTTTTTCCTAAATGCATTTAGACTTAGGTTTTGGGACACTTGGGATTGCATTTTCATCGTGAGACCGCGGGATAATTGATGAGTACGATGAGTACGAACTCCCCTCTTCAGCACAATGATAACCAAAAACACAGACATGAATATACTAGAATCTGCTCAATTTAACTGAGCTGGTATAACTAAAACACTGATTAGTTCAACTGAAACCAAATGATTCATTTTACATTATCAAGTAAAACAAACAGATACAAGAAAGAAAGAGAGAGATTTTTTTTTCAGGAACTGAAAGAGTTTTTATTTAATGTACTTCAGTTTCTCTCGTTCAAATTAATTGTATTGTATTTGACATGGTTTTTATGTGGAAAATGTGGAAAATAGATGTTCTTCACGTTTAATGGCTATTTCCAAAACAACAACAACAACAAAAAGCATGCAGTCTGTGTCGAGGCAAAATCACTTGTTTTAGGTATAGCCTGATTTGTGAAAATGTTCACAATCATTATTTTTTCATGTTTCATGTTTCTCACTGCATTTATCTTGTCTAATAATGATAAACTGACTGAGCCAATAAATAACGGTTCAAGTCATTAGATACATCAGCTCTATAAGAACCTATTTAACCCTCTCCTGAACCCCGAAGTTAACAGCTTTACAGAAAACAAAACAGATTTATTTACCTGTTCAAGGCCTTGACATCATCATTCAACACACGGCCTATTCTGAGGAAAAACACTCTTTTCAGACAAACGTAGATTAGAGAATACTTTCAGAGATCAATCTGACTATATATTGTCATTGTGAAATAATAGTGATCTAAGACATAAAATCTATAAAAAGACCTCATGTCTCATTCACCGCTGAGAAAACATTACAGTACAAAGCACATAATATTACAGTGATAACAGCTTTCATTCTCACTCGGTCTGTGATAGTGTAATGAACACGCTGATCATGTGTGTGTGTGTGTGTGTGTGTGTGTGTGTGTGTGTGTGTGTGTGTGTGTGTGAACAGTGTGTGCTGCGGTATGAAAACACATACACTGACAGCAGACAGTCAGCCTATCGTAATGTTCGGACCGAGCGATATGATTGGACGCCTTCCACAGACTTATCTCAGTGTGCAAAGACCTGATTGACTTGAAATTATTGGAGGTATATAGTAACAAACATATCAATTGGTTAAGATATCAAGTAGGATAATAAATTATTTTTTCTTTTTATAATCTGATCTCAAAAATGAAAGTGCGCTTAATGGGTACATGAGTTTAATAGCTACGTTTACCCTATGCAATATAAGACAATTGAACATAATATGAAACTCATAAGAAAGCACAATGATATCATTTATAACATGAAGCAACATGATATACAAGAATAAAACCTTCTGGCATTGTTCTTTGGGGAGGAACTCCATCTTTGAGTTGATCTGAATCTGTTGAATCTGCTGGTTTTGAAGATGAACTTTATTCACTGTGAAAACTTTAGATAATGTTTCTTTCTCATGTCGCTTGTTATGACAGATTCATCCAGATGATATTCTGTTGCTTGATTCATTATTGTGTCACGTCTGGAGAGGACACAGCACCAGATCTGAAAGACCTGAAGATGATCTACTTACTGTGATTGTTTTTTGTATGACTGTGTAGAGAAGAAGATTGATTGAAACTCTTCCCACATGCAGTGCAGTGATACGGTTTCTCTCCAGTGTGGATCCTCTCGTGTCTTTTCAGAGCTCCTGACACACTGAATCTCTTGTCACAGTGTGAACACTTGTAAGGTTTCTCTCCAGTGTGGATCCTCTCATGCTGTTTTAAACAGCTCGCTGTAGTAAAAGTCTTCTCACACTCAAAGCACATGTACTCTCTCACAGCAGTGTGTCTTTTCTGATGTACTTTTAAATAATGTAGAAGTGAAAAACTCTTTTCACACAAATGACATGAATATGGCTTCTCCTTTGTATGAACTCTCAGGTGTTTCTTCAGGACTGAAGCCCACAAAAATGTTTTCCCGCATTGATCACATGTGTACAGTTTCTCTCTAGTGTGGATGTTCATGTGATCCTTAAGGTTTGATGATTGTGTGAAACTCTTCCCGCACTGATCACAAGTGAATGGTTTCTCTCCAGTGTGAACTCTCATGTGTGTTGTAAGGTCTCCTTTTAGTGTGAAACTCTTCCCGCACTGATCACATGTGTGCGGTTTCTCTTCAGTGTGGATCATCTCATGTGTTTTCAGATTTGATGACCCACTGAATCTCTTGTCACAGTGTGAACACTTGTAAGGTTTCTCTCCAGTGTGAACTCTCATGTGACGCTCAAGACTCTGTTTGCTTGTCAGTCTCGCTCCACACTGAGTGCAGGTGAAAGATTTCTTGGCTCTTCTTTTCTTTAAATCTTGAGTTTGAGAGCAACTCAAAGGTTTTTCTTCAGTTCTGAAGTGATTTATTCCCTCAGCTTCACTCAATTCTTTATTCTCCTCATTTTCTTCAATCAACTCTGAAATAAAAGTAAAACTGGATTATTTTCATTATTACATTAAACAAAAAGAAATGTGAACCCTGATGTAACAGCAGAAAGTTGACAATTGCTATACAACATTTTGATGAAGTTTTATAAACAATAAATCTATATAAATATAAATAAATCCAGTACATTTTATATAAATATCTCTGAAACTTCTTCATTCATCAATGAATCAGGTACACTGATCTCCAAATTATGATTTTTAAAACATTATAGGCACAAACTCCATGTGTCTATAGAGAAAACTATTAAACATGTTTGATCAACTACACAATTATCTAACAAACAATTTTATTGAAAAAAAAGTACCCAGTTTACAGAAACCTTATTATTTGATGCTTCAGCTGTATTATTGCAGAGCTCTAAAGATTCTTTCCTATTACAGCAAATCTAAATCTGCTTGAAGCGTTATAACCATCAGCACTATTAATAAAGAGAGAAGAATAAACAGCGACCTGTTTGTTGTTGAGTATCTTCAGTGTGTTTGATTCTGCAGGGTTCTGGATCTCTCATCTTCTCTCTGTCCTCTTTAATAAACTCAGCTCTTCCTGATGCTCTGATGCTCGTCTTCACTTGTAAACTGATGGGAATATTCCAGCATTTATTGCTGAATTACTGTGGGCGGAGCTTCACTGATGATGCGATTCTAGTGGGTGGAGCTTCACTGATGATGCGATTCTAGTGGGCGGAGCTTCACTGATGATGCGATTCTTGTGGGAGGAGCTTCGCTGGTGATGTGATTCTTGTGGGCGGAGCTTCACTGATGATGTGATTCATATGGGCGGAGCTTCGCTGATGATGTGATTCTTGTGGGCGGAGCTTCACTGAAGATGTGATTCTTGTGGGAGGAGCTTCACTGAAGAATCTCTCAAGTGTTTCTGCTGTGATTTTATTTCTACTCTTCTGACATCTTTGACAGATCAGATTTGTTACTTTACATTGTTAAAATATACTGGAACAGAAACTGCTAAATACTTTACGCTGAGCCTGTAATGAGCCACGTGACACATTTTAAATCTATGTTAATATAGATAAATATGAGTAAAGTTTGACAATGGAAACAATAAATATTCCTCGTGCCGCTTTATTTTAAAAGGTTTCTGATCTTTGTCTTCTTTGATCTAAGTTGATTATTGAAATGAATGTATAGTTATCATAAAAGCAGACTATATTTAGATTCATATGGACTGCTGTAACCTGTAGCGGATGATTAAGATGAGTCATTAGTGTTTGTGTTATTATTGATGTTTCATGTCATATTGTGATAATAACAGTATTATCTTTCAGTAGAGCATGTTTTATAGGCTTTTCTCTTCTATCCTGACTCTTATAATCAGTTTCTAACAGAAACACTCAGAATAAAGTGAGATGATCTGCTGATGATCCTGAATGTCTTGTTGAATGAGTGTTGATCGTCTGAGACTCATCAATATTAACAGCTGCTGAAAACACTCGTTATTTCATGTCAATAGTTCCTGTTTTCACCTCCTTTATTATGCTGATGTCTTCAGATCTCCTGAAAATGATCGTTTAAAGCTCGTTTCATTGTCAACAGACTGAGGGGTGTTTGTTACAAACGTGCATTTTTCCTGACTTAATAATGTTTATTCTTCTTCCTAGATATCTGCTGTTATTTAATAAAGAAACAGAATAATGTTAGAATTAGAAATAAAAATTCTCAAACGACTCATTCTTTTAGAAACTGAGCAAGTGACTGTCTTTATGAATGGACTCTTAAAATGTGCTTTTATTTGTTTTTGGCAAAGTGAGGGACATATTCAATAATGTCAGTTTGCTCATCATTAAAACAACAATTAAGGTATTATGGTCTGATAACAATCACACAGCGTATACGTGAAGTAACTTCTAGGTCATACATCTGAACTTGATACAGATTTGCAGGTCAAATGTTCCAGTCTCTCGCAATTGTTTTTGTCATTGTGTTTTAATGGAATCGTTTGTGTTTTAATGGAAATCAATGGAATTAAATGTAGTGTGACTGAACACTGACAATTACACAGTTTTTAGTTAAATGAGTTAAACATTAATCTGATGTTAATGAGTTGGTGCCAAAATTATGGCAATGCTGCATAATTTGTAATGTTAATATTACATTAGATAACTGTGTCATTGATCAATTAAAAGTAATAGTTCTCAGACAGAAACATGAGATTTGTGCCTGTAAAGTTTATAAAACAATAACTACACACTTAAGAAAAATGGTTCTAAACACCCTAAAAAGGGTTCTTCGGCTCTTAACACTAGGCAAGGCAAGGCAAGGCAAGTTTATTTATATAGCACATTTCATACACAGTGGTAATTCAAAGTGCTTTACATAAAAGGAAGTGAAATAGTTATTAAAAATAATAATAAGAAATTAAAAATAATAATAATCACAATAAAAACAAAATGATTTAGAAATTGATTTTAAAAGAATTTAAAACATTTAAGAATAGAAAGTGATTATACATAGTGCAATCAGTTCGGACGTAGCACAGTGCTCATTCAACAAATGCACAGCTAAACAGATGAGTTTTGAGTCTGGATTTAAAAGTGGCTAATGTTTTAGCACATCTGATCTCTTCTGGAAGCTGGTTCCAACTGCGGGCGGCATAATAGCTAAAAGCGGACTCCCCTTGTTTTGTGTAAACCCTTGGTATTTTTAACTGAGTCGATCCTAATGATCTGAGTGGTCTGTTAGGTTTATATTCAGTGAGCATATCTCCAATGTATTTAGGTCCTAGGCCATTTAGAGATTTATAAACGAGTAAAAGTACTTTAAAATCAATCCTAAATGTAACTGGGAACCAGTGTAAGGACCTGAGGACTGGTGTAATATGCTCAAATTTTCTTGTTCTAGTTAGAATCCTGGCAGCAGCGTTCTGGATGAGCTGCAGCTGTCTAATGGTCTTCTTCGGAAGGCCGGTGAGGAGACCATTACAATAATCCACCTGCTGGTGATGAAGGCACGGACAAGTTTCTCCAAGTCTTGACTGGAAACAAAACATCTAATTCTTGCAATGTTTTTGAGATGATAGTAAGCTGATTTAGTTACTGCTTTGACATGGCTACTAAAACTAAGGTCTGTCTCCAGAAACACCCCAAGATTTTTGACTTGGTTTTTAGTTGATTGACCCCTAGAGTCAAGGTATGCATTCACCTTGAGAACTTCATCTTTGTTTCCAAATGCAATGACTTCAGTTTTCTCCTTATTTAACTGAAGAATGTTCTGGCACATCCAACAGTTTATTTCATCAATGCATTGGCAGAGGGAGTCAATGGGGCTGTAGTCATTTGGAGATAAGGCTAGGTAAATCTGGGTGTCATCAGCATAGCTGTGATAGGCAATTTGGTTCTTTCTCATTATTTGACTTAGTGGGAGCATATACAGGCTAAACAAGAGTGGTGCAAGAATTGAGCCTTGTGGGACTCCACATGTCATGGACGTCCACTTAGACTTATGCTCTCCTATACTCACATAATAACCTCTCCCTTCTAAGTATGACCTGAACCATTTGAGTACCATCCCAGAAAGCCCGATCCAGTTTTCCAGTCTCTCTAGAAGTATGTTATGATCAACAGTGTCAAACGCAGCACTAAGATCTAGTACCAGAACTGATATTTTGCCAGAATCAGAATTGAAGCGAATATCATTTATTATCTTAATGAGTGCTGTCTCTGTGCTATGATGTGCTCGGAAACCAGATTGAAAATTCTCCAGGTATCCATTTGAGTTCAAGTAGTTGTTCAGCTGATTAAAAACTACCTTTTCAATAATCTTACCTATGAACAGAAGATTTGATATTGGTCTATAGTTGTTCAACATTGTGTTATCAAGATTGCGCTTTTTCAGAAGGGGCTTAACAACTGCAGTTTTCAGGGAGTTTGAAAAAGTCCCAGAGAGAAGTGAAGCGTTCACCACTTCTAAGAGATCTGCTTCTAAACAGTTAAGCACAGTTTTGAAAAAAGATGTGGGAAGTGTGTCAAGATAGCAGGTTGATGATTTAAGGTGCTGTACTATTTCTTTCAAAATTTTGCAATCAATTGCTTCAAAAACAGACATAGTCACTTCTTTTTGAAATTGCGGTTGAATCTGTGTGACCTGTGCAAAGGTAGATATGCCAATCTCCTTTCTGATATTATTGATCTTCTCAGAAAAGAAGGAAGCAAACTCATTGCATTTGCTGTCGGAGAGCATTTCACTGGGGATCTGACTTGGGGGGTTTGTCAGTCTCTCCACAGTAGCAAAAAGAGTGCGAGAGTTGTTTAAGTTACTGTTTATAAGGTTTGAGAAGAAGGTCTGTCTAGCTGTGGCTAGTTCCACATTGAAAGCATGAAGGCTGTCTTTATAGATGCTATAGTGAATTTCAAGTTTTGTCTTCCGCCACATCTGCTCAGCTTTTCTGCATTGTCTTTTCATACTCTGAACTGCTGTTGATTTTCTCCATGGTGATTTTTGTCTGCCATCTTTCTTGCAGACCCTTGTCGGAGCAATATCATCAATAACATTCCTAACTTTTAAGTTAAAAGAATCCAGGAGAAGATCAACAGAGTCTGCAGAAATAATTGGTGTTAAAGATATAACCTTCATAAATAGCGCACTAGTGTTCTCATTAATGCATCTCTTTCTGACAGAGACAGATCTAGATTCAGTGGTAACAGAGATCAATATATCAAAGAAAATACAGAAGTGATCAGATAGTGCTACATCCTTAATAACAATGGATGAAATGTTTAGACCTCTACTGATGAGTAAATCTAGAGTGTGTCCACGATTGTGTGTGGGTTCATGCACATGCTGGGTCAGATCAAAAGTGTTTAAAACAGTTATAATTTATTTTGCAGTTTTGATTTCTGCATTATCTATGTGAATATTAAAATCCCCTGCAATAGTAAAACAGTCAAACTCTGAGGAAATCATTGACAACAGTTCTGTGAACTCTTCAACAAAGGCTCGAGAGTATTTTGGAGGCCTGTAAATAATTATAAACAGAATGCGTGGAGCACCTTTCAGCACAATATCTAGGTATTCAAAGGACAAATACTGACCAAATGACACTTGCTTGCATTGATAAACATCTTTAAATAGAGCAGCTACACCTCCACCTCTCCTAACAGTCCTGCAGACACTTGTAAAGTTAAAGTTAGGAGGGGCTGTTTCATTGAGGACTGTTGCACTGCAGCTGTCTTCAAGCCATGTTTCATTTAGAAACATAAAATCCAGGTTGTTTGTGGTTATAAGATCATTGATCAGAAATGATTTATTTTTTAGTGAACGAATGTTTAAAAATGCTAACTTGATGGAATTACATTTTGTCTCTACAGCAATCTCAGATTGACGCATTACAGGCCGCAGATTAGATGGGTCAGCCGTACGGCTTGAGAAGGCCTTAGACTTTCTATCACGTGATAAAACAGAAATATAGAAGGCTACAGGCACACTGGGTTCCCGCTTGTTCTGTAAACATTTGTGAGTGTTGCTGCTAATATAGCGGGGACCCGACACATATCACTGAGAGCTGTTATCAGTTGTTTTTGGTTCACCTACAGCCGATGGAGGAGGGTTTGGGCCCTGTCGTTGTGGCAGCGGTCGGAGAGCTCTCACAGGAGGAGGAGGGAGAGCTGGGCCCGCAGTCTTTGGTGGTTGTGGGGCCCGCCGTTTTTTAGTTGATATCTGGGGGCTTGCAGCGAACGAGTGGGAGAGTTTGGTCCCAGCATACACCAGTTCCTCCATTTTCTGTGAGAAGCTTAGAAGTGGAGATTCTGGAGAGAGGGATAGTGTGTCTGGTGAGATGGGCTCTGGCTCTGGTGTTTCCGGTGGCTGTGAAATGTTGTCCTGGCTTCCCTGGCTGTTTTCCAGATAGTTGTCCTTGGGTGCTGAGTCTTGGGGCTGGTGTAATACGTCACAGTCTGTCTGTGAAGAGCTCGTTGGGCAGGGCTCAGCCGGGATAGTTTCCATGAGGAAAGTTTGTTTTGGCTGCGTGGTGTTATCAGTGTCCTCGTGGAATGTGTCAACCACAAGATGACTCTGAGGCTGACATGAACTCCTGTGGTCACTCATACTCTGTCCAGGTGTGTGTGTGTCATTCAGGCCGAGTGGATTGGCACACACCACTGAAGGATGACGGAGGGAGAAATAGATATTGTCCTTTAGGACTCTTGCACCAAATTTGTTTGGGTGGAAGCCGTCCAGTTTAAACAGTTGTCTATGGCCCCAGAAAATATTGAAGTTGTCAATGAAGTTGACTCCTTTTGTACTGCAGGTTCTTTCAGCCGTGAAAACATGTTAATTCCTCTTGCTGGGAGTGGTCCACTGATGAACGTCTGAACTTCAAGTCCTTGAAGTGTTTCAAAGAGTTCACTGAAATCCTTCTTAAGCAGTTCTGACTGCTCTTTCCGAATATCGTTCTTCCCCACATGGATGATGATTCGGTTTGCAGTCTTGTGCTTCATCAGAATGTTCTGAAGTTCCTTGTTCACATCAGAGACGGTTGCTTGAGGAAAGCAGCATGTAGTTGTAGTCCTGCTACTGATGTTTCTGATAATAGAGTCGCCCACTATCAGAGTCCTGGGCTCGGCGGCGCTCTGAGCTGAGTGCCGCTGTCTACTCGACCTCGAGCGCCTGGTAGTAGCGATGTTAGCTGCTGGCTGATACGATCCATGTTTTGTCACATTTGGGGATTCCTCACCCACATTCATTAATGCTTCAACTCGGTTCTCAAGATGTATAGGGGGTTGTAGAATGCCAGTGTTTACAAGTCTTGTCATAGCCGTATCTGGGGTAGAGGATGCTACGGCAGCAATACGAGATACTCGTGACAATCTGATGTCTCGAGTGCCTTTGGGTCTCGCTCCCTCTTTGTGCCATCGATTAGTCTGTCGATCAACTTGTTCTTCTACACTTTGTATAAACTGTTGAGATTCACTAGATTCACAGGACTGACCGGCTGTATGCTGCGGGGGTCCGTGATGACGATCTGCCGTGTGTTCCACCTGTTTTGGAGGTCCAGCAAGTAACTTTGTTTCAAGAACCACAATCCTTTGTAGAAGTCTGTGGCAGTTCATGCAGCAAGTAGATTCCACAAGGGGCATTTTCTTTCCCGTCTGTTTGAATGTAGACAGCTGTGTTTTCCCGTCTCCGGAATGTAAACTGCTGGCAGTGAGAGGCAAAGAGTCTTCTTTTTCTAAAAACTGTGTTGTTTGAGCACTGTGCTGATATGCTGAAGTTAAAAACTTAGAGAAATCTGAGAAAAGTGCATAAATAGGGAGCGAAGCGTAGAGCAATAAGCAGGAGCGTCCGAACAGTAGCGAAGCCGGAAGTGAAAAAAAAAAAAAGTAGCTAAATAGAACCTTTTTTTATAGGTTTCCATACAGAACCATGCTTTGAAAATGCTATATAGGACCTTAATGGTGTTATAAATAACCTTTTTAATGATAGTTTTTCATTAATATTAGTATGTTAATATCATTAATATTAGTATTATTTGTATTATGTGTATATACCTGCCTGGTCTTATAATCTATTTCACCTATCTTATATTTAATGTTACGTTTGCGATGCTGTAATAAAATATACAGGGGTCAGTTTTGATTTTATATTCACTTATAATATTTAGAACAAAAACAAATTTCAAGATTGTACTTTTGTTTCTTTATTACATACAGAACATCATACATTTAAAAAAAAATTGTGTAGAAAGATTTAACAGATTTAGAAATTCTTGTACAGCTATATACACAAAGATTCACTCTGAGTTGGATCACGCAGTATGGTTTTGAATATTTCCTTAAACCATATAGAAAAATAAGCACAAATAGGGGCAGCAGCAGCCCCTGTAATGAGGACACGACATTCTGGACTATTGATAATATCAAGGATTTATCAAAGTCCACTAAAGGAAGTACAGCTTTTTGTTATTTTACTTTGAAATAGCCTTCCTGATAATGTTTGAAGCTCAGAAACACTCTTTTAGTTTAAATTGGATTAAAATACGTTTTAGCCAAGTATTCACACAACTCCAGTTATATGTGATGAATAAATCATCTCTTGTCTGAAATAATATGAACAGCAGCTATGCTACACTTTCTCCTTTTGTTTTCGTGTTTCTATGTCAGGATGCCCATCCCAAGAGATTACACCAGCTCCAGACTGAATACAAACTCACGTGTGAAGACTTCAGATGACCCCAACAAATACTTAAGATGATGGCAACTGTATGTGGACATACAAAACTGACAAATATTACCCTTATAGGTCTGATGATTTTCAACCAATGTTGTATTATTGCAATGTCTCTAATATCTGTAAATGAACAATATTTACACTTTCTCTGAGTTATGTCATGAAATGTGATATGAATTATGAGTTAATATGTCCTCTTTATTTGTAAGCAACACTTCACAGGATGATGCAAAATGAAATGAGTTTTGACGAAAAAAAACTGTTTTGCATCAGTTTTGCTGACAAATAAACGGTATCTCGGAGAAAGAATAAACATTGTTCTTTATATGTGTGGCCGGGGATTTTGATTTACCACCAGGAACACATTTAGCGGGTTCACCTACTTTGTAGTTTATTCATTTAATATTTTCAAAAGAATGATTTGTTCTGAAAAGTTTTCCCAGAATGTACAAGAACAGTTTATTTCTCAACTCTCAGAGAATCGAGGACACAATACTGACAATAATAATAATAATAATAATAATAATGATGTTAATAAAAGACCGATCAGATTCAGCAGGAAGAGAAGATAACGCTGGATTAAGTCTGTCTTGTCGTCTTCTTGGAATGAACTGAAGTGTTTTCAGAACAAAAAGAGGGTGTTTCTCAATTACTGGGCGTTTCTACATCGGGACAGGCGTTTATAACTCTTCAGAAAAGCACGAAAGCACTACTATATTGAGAAGATTTATTGTGGTGTATCTTCCATCAGTGTCTTTGCAAATCTACACGATCACTAAAACTGATGGAGATTAACCTCATTCTTTTGTCTCTATTCATAAAGAGACTTTTGTATCGATGGCCGAACATTATCACCTGATTTTGTAAATGTGGCCATTTGCATTAAGCACCCAGTTTGAGTTTGACTATAATTTAAATTAATAGCTTACATTTACAAAATGAGGCTTTTTTTTATGAAAATGAAGTCCATGCTTAATACAATTCTCAATGAAATTAAAATGTTAAATTAGGAAAATAAATAAATAATAAAAATAAGTTTGTTGTTCAATTCGGTTTTATACATATGTGTCAGAGATGGTCAAGTAGAGAGAGATTACTAAACACAGAACACTAAAGTGTTTAACTATTGATCAGCTTCGTCTCCCAGAATCCAGCAGAAATAACAGCCGTATCAAACACACACAGGTTCACTGCTGAAGACGGGAGAGCATCAACACAACAGACACTTTATTCAAATACAAAAGTTAAAAATACATTACTTTTTTGTATTGTGTAACAAGGTTAATTCTACATAATTATGGAAGCATATGTGTCGCTAAATTCAATTTGAAATGCAGTAAAATGGCAATGTATTTCTGTATTTAAATTTACATTTTCCCATTTTACATATGTGCAACATTTAGTGCAAAATGAAAATGAAAATTCAATTATATCATTTAAATTTGCCATTTTCTGCACTACTTTTAATATGCAAATTGAAAACATATTTTAAAGCTTTATAAGTTGCAAAATTAAAATTAAAATTTATTACCCAAATTGATTAGATAGTTTAACATGTCCAAGCAAAAATTGTAGCAAAATTATCATTTAAATGCTGTTTTTCCTAAATGCATTTAGACTTAGGTTTGGGACACTTGGCATTGCATTTTCATCGTGAGACCGCGGGATAATTGTAGCAAAATTTCCAAAGGTGCAGCAAAACGGTAGCAAAATGGTGATTCAAATGTCTTTTATTTTACTTTTATCTTTCTTAAATGCATTGACACTTACATATATGTAACCGCAACCGGGGACTACTTTCAGGCACTGCGTAATATCACTACGCCTGCTGCGGCCATGTTACGGCAGCAAAGTTCCTTGATTATTACGCCGGAATGAGAGTATAGTTCCTAATCATATCAGCCTAGAAAATCACAACTTTTCATTTTCCGCCGATCTTAGTACACGATATAACTACAGAAGAGTCAAGTTTTAAATAGGACAAATATCGAAACTGTTTGATCGTTTTTGAACGCGATGCTACTGGTCTAATAGGATTCAATGATCTATGCTAAGCTATGCTAAAAGAGACATTTGTATCGATGGACGAACATTATCACCTGATTTTGTAAATGTGGCCATTTGCATTAAGTACCCAGTTTGCATTTGTCTATCATTTTAAATTACATTTAAATTTACATTTTGCAGACGCTTTTATCTAAAGCTGTTTAAGGTCATGCCACAGCATTTCAATTGGATTTAAGTCCAGACTTTGATTTGACCACTCCAAACCCTTAATTTAGTTTTTCTTGAGACATTCAGAGGTTTGAGATCATTGTCCTGCTCCAGAACCCAAGTGCGCTTGAGCTTGAGGTCACAAACTGACGGCCGGACATTCTTCTTCATGGTTCTATCAATTATGGCAATTCAAAGCAGCCCCAGACCATCACTCTACCACCACCATGTTTGACTGTTGAATGATGTTCTTTTTATGAAATGCTGTGTTGGTTTTACACCGGATGTAACGGGACACACACCTTCCAAAAAGTTCAACTTTTGTCAGCAATGGCTTTTGCCTCTGGACTCTCCCATGGATGCTGTTTTTGCCCAGTCTCTTTCTTATTGTTGAATCATGAACACTGACCGTAATTGAGGCAAGTGAGGTCTGCAGTTCTTTAGATGTTGTTCTGGGTTCTTTTATGACCTCCTGGATGAGTCGTCTTTGTGCTCTTGGAGTAATTTTGGTAGGCCGGCCACTCCTGGGAAGGTTCACCACTGCTCCAAGTTTTCTCCATTTGTGGATAATGGCTCTGATCATGGTTTGCTGGAGTCCCTCATGAGTTCACTCATTCACTATCCCTATATAGCGTATGCAGTTGAGTGCACTTTATCAGAAAGGATTAAACAAAATGAAGTGAGAAAATTCAGACACTGATATATACACAAACATCTCCGTCACATATATGTACTTTTATCTTACATGTACCTTATTTGTTTCTGAACAGACAAAAGATCGCTGGAACTCAAAGAGTGAAATGGCTTCACTATCTGAAGATGATTTTTCTTGATCTGTTTGTCATGAAATCTTCAAGAATCCTGTTTTTCTGTCGTGTAGTCACAGTGTGTGTAAAGAGTGTCTTCAACAGTTCTGGAGAACCAAGAAAACTCAGGAGTGTCCCGTCTACAGGAGAAGATCCTCAAAACCTGACCCTCCTCCTAATCTAGCATTAAGAAACTTGTGTGAGTCGTTCCTGAAGGAGAGAAATGAGGTTTGTTCATCAGGATCTGAGGAGAACTGCAGTTTACACAGAGAGAAACTCAAACTCTTCTGTCTGGAGGACAAACCGCCGGTGTGTGTAGTGTGTGTTAATTCACAGAAACATGACAATCATAAATGCAGACCCATCGATGAAGTGGTTTCATCATATAAGGTGAGAGAAATTAGTTTTTTTAATTTCATGCTGTTGAAAAAGTGCTGTTTAAGTGTTAATTTGATTGAACAGGACTGCAGTGATCCGAACCCCATTATAAATACAGTTTCACAGATTTTTTTCACACAGGCCCAGTTGGAATTGGAAAACTATAAATAACATTGCCATACTTTGTGTTCACTCAGGTTATGTTTGTTTTATGACAGGTTTTAATTTCTGAATTAATTTAGTATGAGATGTTCATAAAAACATAAGAAATCTGCATTATATGATCATATCACTGTATCATCTTCTCTTGTTTTTTCACTGTAATCTGGTGTTTTATGTATTTTTATTTTGTTTAATTCTAGAAGGAGCTCAATACAGCACTGAAATCACTGAAAACATCTCCTACAGAGGCTTCTCATCCCCCATACACAGATCTAATCTGTTTTGGGGCAGAGAATAAATGTTTATGGGCCTTTTGTTCTGGTAGTATTTAAGGGAAAGTTGCAAATCAGTCGGCGCGATTCTGCAGCCAGAATGAGCCCGTAGTGTGGTGTGTCTCTACACTCCATACTATGTACAAACCCGATTCCAAAAAAGTTGGGACACTGTACAAATTGTGAATAAAAACAGAATGCAATGATGTGGAAGTTTCAAATTTCAATATTTTATTCAGAATACAACATAGCTGACATATCAAATGTTTAAACTGAGAAAATGTATCATTTTAAGGGAAAAATAAGTTGATTTTAAAGTTGTATGTCTGAGGCTGTAAGCAAGTATTCACAGTAGAGATACTTCATTGGTGATTTTGGCATTTGGATATATTTTTTCCTTACTGGCACACAACTCCTCTCTTTCTTCTGTGCTTCCCTCACAAACTGCACTGTAGTTTCTGAGCATCTAGAAAGTAGATATTGCACTAATTACATGCTGACACATAATGAAGTGTACTTTAAAAGAAGCATGAGACTAGATAATCTAGATAAATATTCTGTACTGTATTCTAACTCACATGAGTCTCTGGAAAGTTCTCATAAGCTGTGCTGAAAACATCACTCTCCTCGTCAGCAGAAAAGCTTTCCTGTCGGACAAGGTGCATTTATTGCACAGTAAAAAACAAATGCACATATTTACAAATATATGCATAAAAAATAGCAGGGTTTTTAAAAAGACAGCATTTGGGATTTAAAGAAAAGATCAAAAATTAATTCTCACATCAGCATCTGAAAAGTTCCCATCAGCATCACTGATGAATTCATTGTCATCGTTAGTAGAAAGGTTTCCCTGTGAGACATGTACAGCTATTTTGACCTCTGGTTTTACATAATATTTTCAATTTTTAATTGTTATATGTACTGGCTGAAAAAGGAACAAAGAATTGCCATACTTATTTATATGTGCATGATGATAAAGAAGCACCATTTTAAGAAGAATAATTAAGGGGGGGGGGGGGGGGGGAGACTATTCTCACATGATTTGCTGAAACTGTCATCACTATCATCATTGGAAATGTTTTCCTGTATGAAATTATAAAGATAAAGTGGCATTTAACTTCTTGACTACATGGGCATGGATTTGTAACTGAAACTACCTCTGGAATAAGCCATGTCTTGTATGATCTTCTCTTTTTTGAACCTGAAGTGGAAAGAGCAGAATTATTGCTTATTTGATTAATATAAGTTGATATGTAACTGTAAAATATGAAACAAATTGCCTAAATTAGAATTAATTGCAGATTATTCTGAATTCAGCAACCTATTTTATTCTGTGTCCATCGTCTTTTTGTGGCAGCTGGAACTGGTGCCTCTTCATTTAAGTACACTTTGTACTCCATTTTTATCCTTTAAAAAGGTACAATTTAGTGTTATATGTAAACATAATATATTTTCTGCAATATTACAGGGTCCTGTGATCCAAACTGTAATATCAGAACATTTTATGAAAAAAAAAAAAAAGCTGTCAGCTGTCACCAACCGTCTTCTGAAGGTTTAAAAAAAAATTATTTTATCGTTATAGTGCTCTAAATTACTGTTCTTTTTTAAATCATTAAATTGCTGTGTATTTCTAACACTAAAACAAATGAAAATGCTATTTTGTTTTCTTTTTTTGCTGTCGAGGATACATTATAGCAAGACCAGTACAAGGCCTACCGCCTATATATCAAAACTTACTTTAAGAAATAAAATGAGCTTTTTGCATTGTTAACAAAAACGGTCTTTTGTTTTGTATTTTCACTGCTTATAATTGATGGCAGTGTACTTTTTTGTTACTTCAGAAATCATTTTGATCAGCACCGGACAAGACCGTGAGAGCGCGCTGGCTGCCCTTAAGGTAACACTGTTGTCATGGATACAGTCAGCTGAGCTGAAGGCAACAGATGAATGATTGATATGTATATTTGTGTGTGTGTGTGTTTATTTATTTATGTCTCTATCTATCTATCTTAGAATATGAGCAAAACATGGGTTCTGGTTGAATGGAGGGAGGAGCCATTCCCTGCCTATGACATTGTCCCTAAAAAGGACATACTGAAAAAAAAGTTTGAACTTGGGGATGTTGTGGATGTTGCCTACGAGGATGAAAGTTCACCAGCCACAATTATAGACATTGATGGTAAAAAGTACTGCAAACAACTAGACTCAGTCGTGATAGAAGATATGTGTTTCCTACTTTATATTTTTGTCCCTTTAGAGAACAAAGAAACCCTCAGGAGGAGGGTGTTCAGGCTAGAGGGAAAAAGAAGAAAACAGCCAAAAAGAACATTTACACTCCAACTCAGTCCCCATCATCTGATGCAGAGCCTCCATTGAAACAACAAGTAATTGCTACATTACTACTTTTCAATATTTATTTTATTTTATCACAAATAGTAATGACACCAAGGTGCCAATATTGTGTTTTCATCTTTAGGTCATTCACAGAAAGAATATTATATTAATGCAAGAGATAAACAGCATGGACAGTCAAGCTGAAGTGTCAAGCAGGGAAACTCAGCTACAGCAAGAAATTCTTCGATTACAGAAAGAAAATGAAAATCTGCGTGCCCTGAATATATCTCTGCAACAAAGTATTATTTTTTATATCTGTATTTCTCTGTCTATCCATCTATTTATCAATTTATCCATCAGTGTGGTTGTCTGCTAGTAATCACTTTTAATTTTATTATTATTATTATTTTTTTTTTTTAAGAAATTCTTCCAATGCTAGAATCCATGAGCCAGAACATTACACTTGGAACAGACACTCTCAACAACAACCAAAAATCACAAGAGAATTCAAGCCGCAAAAATCCCCCTGAAAAGGTGAATAATAAAATATTTCTTTGTTCATATATATATATATTCATGTGCAGTGCTGTGCAGAAGTCGTAGAAGGCATGTTAACTTCACGTACAATTTACTTTTGTAACTGAATCCAAATTTGGTATGAACAACCCTTTGTCTTTAAAAAAGTTAGTACACTAAAGAAAAAGATGTAACTTTTTGAATGAAGAATCTAACAGGCCATAGCACTTATAGCATATATGTAGTCTATGTTACATGCTTTTAATTTTAGTGTCCTTAACTATTTTTTTTTTTTTGCAGACACAGGGGCTAGGAATTAGACACTACAGCAAAGCCAGCTCTTGATCAAGACAAAGTTATTCTTATCTTGGGTGAGTTAAATGTCCTTTTTTTTATTTATTTGCACAAACATTATGTTACAGAGCAAAATTGTAATGATTGATAAGTGAAATTGCATTTACAGACACGGTACAGAAGAAATTTCCAAATGTTCCAACAAAGTTTATCAGGGCAGCACAAGTTACGAATAAGGTAATAATTTGTGGCACACACACACACACATACACTTGTATTGGTTGTTTACGGGGACTCTCCATAGGCGTAATGGTTTTTATACTGTACAAACTGTATACTGTACAAAATGTGTGTGTTTTAAGCTTTCTGAACTATTGGGATCTAGGCAGTGTCCTCATAAACCTTCACATTTTAATACCTCTGTCATACCCATGTCAAAATTGTGTCCCCATAAACCACCCAAACCAGTGCACACACACACACACACACACACACACACACACACACACACACACACACACACGTACGTTGGGTTTTCATGTTTTATGGGCGCATTCCATAGACGCAAGGTTTTATAATGTACAAACAAGTTTGTTTCCTCATTGGGACCAAAAAAAAGACATAACGTTGGGAATACCAGGACCACACACACACACACACACACACACACACACACACCATATTTTAAGACATCAATGCATCTTTTCTTTTTGCAGGAAAATGGAGTAGATGCCACCTTCTGGCTGTGAATTGGACTCTCCTTCGCTCTGCTTTAACAATTTCAATAAATTAAATTGTGAAAATACATTGTTTCCTTGTGAAGTTATTTCTCCTGCAGATATCTTGCAGAAGACAATTTGCAACTCCTGCATAACTTCATATCTATCCTGCACAATAATCCTGCAGGAACTATATGTTTTAAATAGACCTGATTGTAATTCCTGTAGGACATAATTCCTGCATATATTTGTTTCCTTCATAAAATTCCTGCAGGTATTCCTTCAGGAAAATGAGCTGAAAATCCTGTAGGAAAACTGCATAATATTCCTGCAGGTTTTTTTGTAAGGGCACTCAGCGTATTCGGCTTCATTAACAAATGACTCTTATGAACCGGTTCTTTTTGAGTCAAAAACACAAAGCGCAGCCCACTCACTAACTAATTGTTTTTACATTTGTCCGTGAATCAGATACTGCTGCTCGGTTTATTCAGAAGTCCTCTGAAATCTAATCCCGTCCGGATGTCTGAGATCCATCGCGGAATTGTTTGGTGATCCGATTCTCCGACCGCTCGCTCCACTTTCATCATGGATATAGAGGCCTTTCTGCCATTTCGGACGAAACAATAACATGAGCCGATCACGAAAACTAATAGCAGAGTTAGGTAAGAATCTTGTATTGCAGTTTTCTCGATTGCTAACATAATATAACTGATTTTAGTTGGCTATTTTCCCAAACCATTCATTCAGTTCTCAAAACAAAGACACATTTCTCAAAAAAAATTAACAATAAGTAAGTTAAACATTAGGTTGCAAAACTGATGACAGCAATCAGAATCTCTGCATCCTAACAACGGAGAGAGGAGAGAGCTGAACGAATAATATACATGGGTTTTATACTTACACATTCAGTGTAATTACAGTACAGTACCAGTACATGATGGAAATTACACTCTTCTATATGTACAGTAAACTGTAGCATATGTTGTACACCTTCAGACATGTGACTGTCAAATTTTATTTGTAACCATTTTTTATGTGTACTGCTTGTTTGCAGAACTGAGAAACTGCTATAGTACTGTATACTGAAATGAAATTTGATCAAATGTGCAGAGGATGCTGATTATATATATATATATATTACATAGAAATCGAAAAAAAAAAAATTCCCTGATGATGCAGCCTCGATGATCTGGGGTATTGTCGTCTATGAAGATGAAATCAGGCCCGTGTCGCTCATGCAGAGGCACAATAACTGGATTAACGATGTAATTCAGTCACAGCACCATTCACAAGGCAGTTCTCGCAATGGCCAGGTGCTGTTGATCCATTGTTAGGTGTCGTCTTGGTCTCATGATGAAGAGGACTGTTTAAATATAAATGGTCATTGAAGCAGAACATTTAGTGGTCGATATGGATCAGACACTTGAGTTTTGCGGTTAATCACCCTGTTGAACAGCATGTTATGCAATAAATACTGAAACATTGAACAGTTGGACATATGCATTCAAAAGTTTAGAGAAGGTCAAGTTAAGTTCACCTGTAAAGATTATAGTGCATCTTAGGTGCATTCTGAAATTTCACACGACAGTCGAATATCCCTAACTTTTTGTGAGTAGTGTATATTTGTGTGTGTTTGTGTGTTTGTCTGTGGCTGTAAAAAGATTGACAAACCTTTGTTATAACCAAGCTCTTTCCCAAAAAAAAATAAAAAATAAAATAATAAAATGAAAAAAAAAAGTAAAAAGTTCCTGGCTCCTTAAATGGTTTCTGCAGACAAACATTATTGTTCAGAATCTCATGTAGTTCAAACTCTCACTGGAATTTAACATTGGCCAACGTTTATTGATGCAGGAGTTCAACTCTGAACGCCACAGATATGTGTTTTACTATTTGTGTATTTTCATGTGCATTTCTGATTTGAGCGTGTGAACGGGACTTTTATTTTGGAATGACTGTATGACGTCATAAGACCGCGCCGTTAACCAAACGCGGAACTTGTAAGAAAGGTTTGTGTTTTAAACATTTAAAGTGTTTAAATGAAATCGAACCGTTCGTGCAAATGTATAGTTTTACCAAGAATTCCAAAATGAATGAAACCATGTAATGCTTGATTTAACATGAATGAGTGTTATATTTGTGAGTAAAGCACATCCACACATGAGTAACAGAAGACATCCCTATATCGAGAATCAGATCAAAAACACGACTTCAGCTACTGGCAGGTTTTTTTAGAAGTTGAACCAGATGTTTTGTACAATGATCACACGCTCTGTTGGTTAAAACAGTTTAAATGCAACAAGAAGACAAAGATGTAGGCTATAAGACAATTTTCACAATCCAGCTACAAAGGTTTCCATAACAATAATTTGTGTTCTGTAAGTAATGTGTAGTTCTAGTTTTGAGTGTTTTCTTTGGATAATCAGTTCTGTTTTAACCTGGCCGTTCACACCTCAGCTGAAGAAGTCTCTAGAAATGGAAGGACATTGAAAAGGTTTTCATTATGTTTATGAGAGCTACAGTCTCTGAACAAACTATATGCATCAGTTTAACACAGACTAAAGACAGTTACTTTTTTTTGTTTTCAATTCTACATTGTCTTCTATGACCCATTATATCATGATCTTTTAATTCTCACTGTGATTCCAGTTCGCTGAATACTGAAATAGGCAGCTGACTGAGACACATCCAGAATTAGTTTTTGTTTTCTTTATTTTTCTCAGAGAAACTCCCGGTGAAGTGACTGAGATCCATAAAGATGGCGTTTATTAAAGAGGAGACTGAAGACATAAAGATTGCAGAAGTTTTCAGCTTGAAACAAGAAGATGCTGAGGAACAAACAGGTCGGTTTCTTTCTCAAAGCTGAACTCAAATAAGTACAGGAAGCAATATGTTGCGCATATCAGTGTTTGCTAAACATTCTGTCATTTATTAGTCGATATATAATAAAGCATGTGACGTATCCTATGCCATGCCTCGTCTTATTCGTTTTTGTTAATGTTATGCAAGCTGTTTTGTCAGCCTACTCTTTTATTGTTGTTGTGCTTATTAATTAAGAATAACAATGAATCCATCTTTTGTTTTAGTCTTAAAAAGTGAAAGGTGCATAGATGTAAGCAAAACAGACAATTATCTTTTCTTGTGAAACGTGACACCAAGATCGCGAATTTGAAAGTGAAAGTGAAAGTGAAAGCACACGAAAAAAGGAATTCCTGTTCACAAAATTTAAATCACAAATAATAATGATGAAAAAGAACGGGTTGAATGCTGAACACATTCATTACATATAACTATAAACTGTGATAAAAGTTCATCAGCATGCATTGATTAATCAAATATGTGCCCGAAATTAGACCTGTTGTGTCAGCTCTAGGGCAGAATTTGGCACCCATGTCCAGAGATCTGGAAGTGTGGCCGATCAGAGGTTGCCCATAGCCTTTGATCTCTCGGATGGAGTCCGTGAGACTATTAATAGTGCCAGGACCCTTTCCATTAGGAGGCTCTCTTCCTCCAGATGGAAGGTTCTTGAATGCTGGTGCTTGGCTCATGCTGTGGACCCAGTCAGCTGCCCGGTTGGTTCAGTGCTGGAGTTCCTGCAAGGTAAGTTTTCGACTGGAGCGGCCGCTATCACCTTGAGAGTCTACGTTGCGGCTATTGCTGCTCGAAGGGACTGGGACGATGTCCCGTTGGGTAGACATTGTTTGGTCTTCTCCTTTATGCGTGGGGTTAAGCGCTTGAGGCCAATCGGGGCTCTAGACTCATTCTTCCCACTGGTCGCTCTTTTGCGACTAACTTTTTCAGCTGGTCGCACGAGCACATAATTTGGTCGCAATTTTTTTTTTTTTTTTGCTACAACGTGGTATTAATCAATGCATGCTGATGAACTTTTATCGTAGTTTATAGTTACATGGTAATGAGTGTTAAACTTTCAAGCCATTCTTTTACATCAGTATTATGTATTTGTATCAGTATTATTATTCGAATTCACAATCTTGGTGTGATGTTTTACAAGAAAAGATAATTGTCTGTTTTGCTTATATCTAGACACCTTTCACTTTTTAAGACTAAAACAACATTTACATTTAATCATTTAGCAGACGCTTTTATCCAAAGCGACGTACAATATGAGAACAATAGAAGCAATCAGACCATCGAGAGTGCAGCAGTATACAAGTGTCATGACAAGTCTCAGTTAGCCCAGCACAGCAGACGTAGCTAGGGTTTTTTTTTTTTTTTTTAAAAAACAAAAGATGGATTCATTGTAATTCTTAATTAAAAAGCACAACAACAATAAAACAGTAGGCTATAATGACAAATCAGCTTACATAACGTAACCACATGCTGTATTATAAACCAACTAATAAATTACAGAATGTTTAGCAAACACTGTGGAATCAAATTAAAAAAAATTAAAGAGAGCCTCCATAGTGTAACGTGAGGTAAACAGCAAAGATAACAAGCTTTTTAAAATGAAAACAAAAAGAAAAGTAAAACTTAACTGGCTCTCGGTGACAGGACTTGCATGTTTTTTTTCACAAGAATATCAACATGTTCACCTTCTCTGGTTTAAGAAGCAGTCCTTTACTTTACTTTAGTGTGAAAACCAAATCCTCCATCAGCCATTGTTTCCTCGATATTCCCATCATTTTTGCCGCGCGCTGCGCACACCTTCATGCTCGTGCTGACGCGGCGAGTCTATAGTCTTTGGTATAAACCAGGCTCTGCACCTGAAGCGCTCACACTGGAAGCGCCTCTCTTCACGTGATCAGTAAGATCTGACTGCTGCTATATGTGTCGCCACTCGCTGTATGGAGCTGACCATGCACTCGCACAAATGCAACCAGGTCAAATTTGAACTCGCACATTCTCAAAAAAGTTTCGCAAATGCGACCATTTTGGTCGCAGTCTAGAGCCCTGCCAGTTCATCCTCCTACTTTCCCTTCTTGGGACCTTTCTGTTGTCCTGAAGGTCCTGGTGTAGCCCATTTTGAGCCTCTGGAGTCTCAGGATTCTGACGCTAAAGGTCACTCTTTTGCTGGTGTTGGCCTCTTTAAAGCGTGTAGGAGACTTTCTGACTCTCTCTGTCAGTGAGTCCTGCATTGAGTTCGCTCCAGGGCTGGTCAAGGCATTTTTGAGGTCCAAACCTGGTTATGTCCCCAAAGTTCTCTCCACGTCTTTTCGTTCGCAGGTGGTGGTGTTGCAGGCTTTCCTTCCCTCCTCTTCAAGTGAGGACAGTAATCTTCACCTGCTCTGCCCTGTCAGGGCTCTGAAGGTGTATGTGGACCGTTCCAGTCACTGGCGTAAGTCCCTACAGTTGCTTGTGTGTTTTGGTGGCCTACCAACCAAACCAACCAAAGCTAGCCCTCTGTGTTTTGCGCACACATCAAAGCACACGATTTCCCACTGGGTTAGGGAAGATATTTCGATGGCCTACGAAGTGCGCGGTCTGCCTTCACCTCAAGACGTCAGGGCTCATTCTACCAGGGGGATGGCTTCCTCTCAAGATTTGTTTAGAGGGGTTTCCCCGGAGGATATCTGTATGGTGGCAGGTTGGTCCTCTCACCATACTTTTGTGAGGTTCTATAACCTTGATGTGAACACGGCTCCTGGCTCCCAGGTTCTTTCTGTTTGAGCCAGCTGTGTTTTAGTGCTCTGGTCTGTAATGGGCCAGACTTGGCAGCGTGTTAGCTTGGAGTGTGTGTCCACAATGAGCCCAAGGTTTTGTGATCAGCAGAGTTTACACGTCATGCTTTGGTAATGGTACGGTTCGCTTGGATCCTCAACCAGGTACTGTACCAAGTGGAAAACCCCCCAAAAGTGAACCGTATCATGCCGTACTATGCAGTGGAAAAGCGCCATTACTGGCTGTTTAACTGACTCTGTAGCTCAGTGGGTACATGATCTAGTGTACATGTTTTTTGTTTTGATGCCTTGATGCCTTGTTGTTTGGTGCCGCTAAACTGGGGTTAACTTGTATTTGTCTTTTTTAGATATGATGGCACTGAAAGTGGAGAGTCAAGAACTAAATGAAAAGGAAGAGAAAGATCAGTATGGAAAACATGATTTCACAAATGGAGAAAAATATTTTAGTTGCTCACAGACTGAAAAGATTTCCTCACAAAACGTTGCTCAATGTTATTTCACCTGCCAACAGTGTGGAAAAGGTTTCAACAGAAAAACAAAACTTACAAAGCACATGAAAACTCACACTGGAGTGAAGCCATTCAGATGTGATCAGTGTTCAAAGAGCTTCAGAAAAATGGACTACCTTAACAGGCACTTAAAAACTCACTCTGGCGAGAAGCCTTTCACATGCCAACAGTGTGGAAAGAGCTTCACACAAAAACAACATCTTAAAGTTCACATGAGAATTCACACGGGAGAGAAGCCGTTCATATGCAAACTGTGTGGAAAGAGCTTCAGTGAAAAAGGACACCTTAAAGTCCATATGAGAACACACACTGGAGAGAAGCCTTTTACCTGTGAATTCTGTGGAAAGAGCTTCATTGACAAAAGAAATGTAAATATACACACTAGAATTCACACTGGAGAGAAGCCTTTCACTTGCCAACAGTGTGGGAAAAGTTTCACACAAGCAGAACATCTAAAAGGCCACATGAGAATTCACACGGGAGAAAAGCCGTTCACCTGCAAACAGTGTGGAAAGAGCTTCACTGAAAATGGACACCTTAAAGTCCACATGAGAGTTCACACTGGAGAGAAGCCTTTCACATGCCAACAGTGTGGAAAGAGCTTCTCTCAAAAATGTCATCTTAAATTCCACGTTAGAAGTCACACGGGAGAGAAGCATTTCACCTGCAAATTGTGCAGAAGGAGCTTCACAACAGCAATAAACCTCAGGTATCACATGAGAAATCACACCTGAGAGAAGTCGTTCATGTGATCATTGTGGAAAGAGTTTCAAAAAAAAAAAAAACTTTAACTGTAACTTGAGTTCACCGAAGAAGTGTGGAAAAAGTGTCAGTCTAAACCAGGGGTCAGCAACATTTATGTCATGAAGTGCCATTTTCAAGTTTCCTTGGTAATCTCTGTGCCACAACCTGTATACCCCCCATATGTATAAATGCACAAACTTGTTCAGTTTGCACTTGCTGAAGATACTCCTCTGTGGCGGGCCTGATCTGTGGCGATGTGTGTTGCAGTTGCGCTGTCAAATCCATTTGATTTCTTGATGTTTGTTTGCTTTATAGATAAGTTTTATCAAATTGTTCAAGAAAGCTCCACACAATTCATACAGATTATAAAATACACAAAAAAGTTAAATGTACTTTTTTTTGTTTTTTGTTTTTTTAAGTAATGACCAAGCGGCCAGCAGCAGACAGCGAGCTAATCATAGCCTATGTTTGATCAATTTAGCCTTCTCAAATCATCACGACTTGCATAAAATAAAATATATAGATATAAACAGTTCAGGCATATCACAATGTTAGTTTAAGTGTTTGAACTATATAAATGTGTGCTAGGTGCATATCTAATCGTTTGTGTGAAGAGTGGAAGCTGAAGCGCACTTTGCAGGACATGGAGGCGCCAGAGCGGTCACTTGCATTTTTTTCTTGATAGTGGAAACAACTTAAAATATGCCGTAATTTTTGCTCATAAAGGTAAGAGTAATACATCATTCAGAACTGTAAAGGGTCTACTTTTATTTGTGTGCATTCACAATATCAACAAAACGTTGTGCTTTTATAAAATAAATAGGAAAACAGAGGATGTGCTTGCCATCTCGTCTTGAACAGGAGCGGTTCACAATGATGAACCGAAATTCAACGAATTGAGTCACAAATATGATAAATATATCTATAGAAAGATTTAAATTACTACTTTAAAATGAAACAAAAACTCTTTCATTATGTGATCCGTGAAGACACATTTCTCTCTAAAGGCACGTCCAATGAGGAGATGGCGAGTCATTTTTTATCACCATCTAAAATATAAAAATGTTTTTATGTTGCTCTGCTCTGAAAAATAGGCTACAAATGAATTGTTTATAAGCAGAAATTGACTTTGGCATGCAAAAGACTGATACATTCATTATTAATGCCATGGCTGGTTCAGTCGACATAAATACGGGACACATGGGCCTATAATTTACTGCTGAAATGTTTGCGGGGCAAATCTCAGTTTAGACTGAGCTCTCATGCTACGCACAGTGCGTACAGCCGTACACCTGCAGGCGCCACTGCTCAGTGATAGAGAGCACAATCGGGTTACTCAAATAAATCACGTTGGATGTGCTTGGATGCAGCTGGTGGAATGCTCTTATACAAGTCTGTCAAATTGTTTTAGCATTTAGCATGAACAACATCACAATGGCACAGTGTGTACCTATTATGGACCACACGCCCAGCCTGAAGCTGTGTGTGACTAGATGAAGATGAACGCTCCAGTCCAAGCAGCGCTTCAGCTGATGCAATGTCTATAGTGTGATACAACAATGTCAACATGTAAAAGTTTGTATAACACAAAAAAGCTCCCAAGTTACCCAAAGATCTTGATTAAATATTTATTCACATACAGATGCATGTATTTGACTGCTAAGCAATGCTAGCAAATGATTCAAAGAGACATTTATTTCCCGTAGACCAGCTGCCACATCTTTTACGGCAATAATGATGCGCATTTTGACTAGCAAGCACCTCATAGGTCAGGACTCGTGCGCTGGTGCGGCTCTGTGCAAATTGGAAGGTGGATGCTTGTAGACGGCTGGACCTCAGCTTCTCCATTCCCATCATCTGCTGAGTGGATGGTCTGCAAAACCCGGTGGAATTTTGATGATGTTCTAATGCAAAATACTTAAACATACATTACTTAGGCTTGGTTCGTGAAACTTACTTTTCCCAGGACATGTCCTGTTTTCATGTCCTGTCCTGGCCGTCCTGGCTGTTTTTTATAAAGTGATGAAACATATTTTTTTATTGGGCCATTAAATTGACCGACCCTAGGGCACTCTGCACCTGTGGTGCTGCATGTAACGTAATCCGTGAGAGGCTGCCATGTGGGCGGCTCTCTTTACACTCACAACGAGCAAGCAGACAGCCGTCCGAGCACTTCTGCCTGCAACATGCTGTAGCGCAAATGCACATTTATCAATGAGTTACAAAAGAAATTCCCCACTTACTCTCCCGGTTGGGACAAGTGGGAGGCTGCGTGCACAGTGTGCAAACCTGGCACTTATGTTTCGGTGTCTAATGGGGGTGCCACAGATCTCAAAGCTCACATGGACACCGAAAAACAAAAAAGCTGGTGAGAGTAGTTCAACAAAGTTGACTGAGTTTTTTGCGAGACCCGGGAAATCTGAGGATGCTGTGAATGCAGCAGAGGGTGCATTGTCATTTCATACAGTGAAACACCACAACAGCTACAGGTCCATGGATTGCACTAGTGCATTGCTAAAAAAGGCATTCCCAGATTCTGACACCGCTAAAAAATTTAATTGTGCCTGCACTAAGACCGAAGCCATTGTGAATGGTGTTTTAGCGCCCCACACGTGAAGCACTGAAAGAAATCCAGTATTGTGGTATTTGTACAGACGGGAGTAACCACTGAGCAGTGAAAATATTCCTGATCATAATCCAGTACTTTGATTGGAAGAAGGGCGGTGTGCAAACAAAATTAATTGAGGTGAAAGACACACCTAATGAGAAAGCAGAAACCATTGCAAATTATCTAATTTGGAGAGAAGAAACTGTTAAAGTGAAATGTTGCCAGTAACCCTTGTTCAGATGGGTTATTCTGTGGGACTACTTTGGTTTTTATTGTGGGTTTTATTCAGGGCTTGTTGGAACTGATTAATTGTTTTCTGACTCAGAGGCTGACTTTGTTTCTGTCAGCATTTGTTAGAGGGGCTTTGGTGGGGAAGAATTTTTTTTTTTTTTTTTTACTTTTGTTATATATGTGCATTTTGGGTTTGCTATGTCAATTTACAACTGGCTGTACTTGAACTTCTCTGTAGTATTAGCAACAAATGTTACACCTCCAAAACTTCAGCTGTCCTAGTGGTGTTATAAGGCTCACTACCTGGAATGTTAAAGGGCTGAATTTTCAGTTAAAGCATAATAAGATTCTTAATCACCTAAAATGTCTAAACACTAAATTGCAATCCTCCAGCAAACTCATCTTAAACCTGCAAACGGCCCTAATTAAGACAATGATGCCTTTTTTCAGAGATTTTTATTCTCACACAGACTTTTTGGTGGCAGTCGTGGCCTAATGGACAGAGAGAGTCTGACTTGTAACCCAAAGGTTGCAGGTTCGAGTCACAGGTCCAGCAGGGATTGTCGGTGGAGTCAATAACCAGTGCTCTCTTCCACCTTCAATACCACGACTGAGGTGAGACACTTGAGCAAGACACCGAACCCCCAACTGCTCCCCGGGTGCCGCAGCATTGACTGCACCGCTATTAGGGAGCTATTCATACATCGGGAATCACACCGGCATTAGAAACTTGAAAAAATTAGACTTTCTTTTCACCGGCCGAGTACACCATTCTCTAACATTCGGAAGCCCTTTGTAGCTTACATACAAACTCTGCAAACTCTTAGTTTGTCTGATTAAGCCCTTTTCATTCCAACTATAAATTTCATTTCTGTATTGATTTGCAGAATTCAGTTTTAAGTACACCTAATACTTTGTCTCAGTATCTCCTAATTTTCCATTATCTTCTGATGAGAATGTACTTTCTTAACTACTTCCACTGTTATTTTCTCTTTTATCATTGTTATTTTTTAAATGTATTTATTTAATTATATTATTTGTAGTTTTCTTTCACCCTGAATAAAAACAAATTCTTTAAAAAAATCTTTAAAAATCATTTAAAAAATCATAAAGGCGTAAATAGTGTTTTCAGAATCTCTCGTATTAGATGTAGTTCAAACTCTTTCATTTCTAGTTATTTTTTAGCACAACATCCATATGTATTTCACCAAGAATTTAACTCTGAACATCGTTGATATGATTTATTATTTGCATGTAAATATGTTTGCACATTTCTGATTTTAGCGTATGAACGGGACGTTTATTTTGGAATGGGGATGTGACATCATAAGGCTTTTGCCAGTTGATAACTTTTTTGTAAAATGCTACTTTTTTCATTGACTACTTAAATAAATTTAGCTACAATTTTAGCAAATTTAGCAATAAATTTAGCTACTTTTAAAATTTATTTGGCAACTTTTAGCAACTTTTTTGATAAGGGACTCAAACAATAAATAGGCACACATTTTCCATCTAAATTACACAAAAAGAGGAAACCAAAGATGCTTAGTAGTACACACCTCATGTTAAGTTAGCTGCAATTTGCAATTGTTCAATTTAATAATAATTTAATCATTAATTTATGATAACCTTGTTAGTAGCTTGTACGTGCGATTGTTGATCAGTTAGTACACTGTAAGAATAATATCTAGAAAAATGGAAAAGGTATTATATAGTAATTTTCCAGGATATTATTCGTTATCCATTATCTGTTGTAACCCTGTAACCTGAAAACACAAAATACAATTTAAGATTCCGGTAAAAAAATAAACTCTGTGAAAATCAATACGGAAAATTCCTTCATAGATTGTGCCCTATTTTTTTTAAAGACTTTTCATTAGCTAGTATGCTACTTTTGTAGCATACTAACTATTAATACACTGCTTAAAAGTATAATTGTTCAGAATGTGTAGTTTGACCTGTTTACTAGTTTTATTGTGTTTATTTCATGGATGTAGATGGATGTCTATTTTATGAACAAATCTAAATTAACATAAAATGTACTTTTTGCTGAGATTTAATTTGGTGACAATTTTGCTTCGTGATTACATAATGATGTCATCGCGCAGTGACATCACAACACCATTTAGCAACTTTTAGCAACAAATCGACCTTCCTTTAGCAACTTTCACTGAAAATTACTTGGCAACACTGAGCGTGTGAACGGGACTTTTATTTTGGAGGGGAGATATGACATCATAAGGCTGTGCCAGGCTCCTGCTCTGTTGTGATTTGGCTGAAGAAAGGTTTGTGTTTTGAGCATTTGAAGTGTTCCAAACTGTTCTGGCAATTTTATGCTTCTAATGAGAACTCTTAAATTAATGTTTTATTACTGAATGCAACATTTAATGCTTTGTATAACATTTTTGAACTTTTTTTTTTTTTTTTTTGAGCAAAGTGCATCCACACATGAGTAACATTTAGTTCGGATTTATTTTCCTTCTGTTAATTATTCTCATCTTCTTCAAACTCACAGAAAAACATCCTCGTGACACGCTATTATAAAGATGGCGTTTATTAAAGAAGAGAATGAAGACATTAGGATTGCAGAAGTATTCAGCATCAAACATGAAGATACTGAGGAACAAACAGGTTGGTTTCTTTCTCAAAGCTGAACTCAGTCATTTGATTCTTATTCACAGTACAGATATACAGAAATTAATGGTATTTCTGAAGAATGTCATATGATTTTCCTAATTATGGCTTTTATTTGACCTGGAGTGTTGGCCAGGGCCAGTTCTAGACATTGAGACCCCCCCCCCCCCCACCACCACCACCACCACCACCACCAATGAAAAGCACTTGAAACAAATATATATTTTGTATATTTTTACTTATACAGGACAAAAGTTTGGAAACATTGCTATTTAAAATGTTTTTGAAAGAAGTCTCTCAGCTCATCAAGCCTGAATTTAGCTTATTTGATCAAAAATACAGGGAAAAAAACAATATTGTGAAACATTATTACAGTTTAAAATAATGGTTTTCTATTTTACTATACTTTTAAAACATTTTTCTGTGATGCAAAACTGAATTTTCATCAGCCATAACGCCGGTCTTCAGTGTCACATGATCCTACATAAATCATTCTAATGTGCTGATTTATCATCAACGTTAGAAACAGTGCTTAATGTGTTTTGTTTTTTTCTCATGATTTTTAAAATTTTATAATTATTTATAATAAAATTATAAATTAAATTGAAATACATATTCAGCAGTAAAATGAACTAATATTACCAACAGTAACATCTATAAAAGGTTAACATTAGTGCTGTCAATTCATTTATAAAAATGTATTAATCACACATTTTTCTGTAAGTAATTGTGATTATTCACATATTAATACATTTATGTTGTCATAGTTTCACATTGAACCTCCAAATTAATATAGAAACAACATAAATATGGTATATTTTAAATGTTTAATGACATCTTTTTATTAAGGTAGCCTATTATTATTGAAGATTAGTATCATTGATACTAGTGATGTTACTGATGACTCTATTAAATCCATTTCCCCCTTAATTATAGCCATTCAACATTACAGTACAATTGAAGCCATTATTTGTAACATTTAATAGGCTCTGAAAAATATAACTTTTAATTTATGTGAACTTAAAACAATCTTCACATAAAATGTGCTGTAAATTGTACAAAGTATATAGATTCATCTTTATTCAAGCTACAAAAGTTAATCAGAGACTAGAGCAGTCGAGTGATTTCTCTTTTTCTTTTGTTCTTTGATTTCCATCAGTGACAGACAGCAGGTTTCACCTTAAAAGTAGCGCTGTCTCTTTAAATCCTGACGCGGATCTAACACACATCCGCTTTTCTCCCAACTCTTCACGGTCATTTAAGACTTTAGAACTCATTTAAGACTGTGTTTAGGCTGTGCATGTTGACATAATTGTGTGTTTTTCTCTGCTGAAGCGCTACTGACGCAGTGTCTGAAGTGGCTCAGCATATGTGCACATGTCGAATGTGCAGACTTTCAAACATTATTTCTCACCAGGAGTTATGACCGGTACAACTGCACAACTGTGCCTCCGGTTCCCCTCTCTTCACCCCCATGCTTTCCTGTCAATCTCTTCTGTCCTTCATTTTTCATTCTTACTGTTATTTAGAAAGACAGACAACAGAAATACATAGAATGTGTGAATTAGCTCTTATGTGAGTGCAGTGTTACTGAATGAGCATTTTAAACTGATGTGCTCTACACTCTTACTTCTGTCGACACTCTTTTAATATAGTGATATAATGATTTACAGTACTTTGATTTCTTGTTGATTTTGGCAAATCTGCTTCTTCCACACAGAAATTCAGCTGGAATATTCCCATCAGTTTATAAGTGAAGACAAGCATCAAATCATCAGGAAAAAATTTGTAAAGACTGAGTTTATTAAAGAGGACAGAGAGGAGCTGAGAGATCCAGAACCCTGCAGAATCAAACACACTGAAGATACTGAACATCAAACAGGTTGGTGTTTATGCTTCATTATTCCATGGTCTGTCTGAATACTGGATTCTGATTGGCTGGCAGGTGTTGATTAAATTCCTTTAACTGCACAGGTAACTCCAGGTCAGTTTAATCACACGTTCTATATTAATGTGCTGCTTTAATTGATGCACACTAACACTTTAATTGATGCACACACACACACACACACACACACACACACACACACACACACACACACAGCGGGATAATCAATGGCTAGCCATGCATTAAAGGATTTTATATGTGCTTCCCGTCGGGTGGTTCTTTGCCTCTACGTTGTGCATTTAAAATCCTTTAATGCACGGCTAGCCATTGATTATCCCTTACTTCTCGGTTATAAAGTTTCAAATAGTTTTAGATTTGTTTGTTATATTTGGAAAAATCTTTAGAGATCTTAAATAATATAACTAAATCAAATAAAAAGGGACACTTCTATGAACCGCATACTTTTTTTGCAATGAAATAATTTTTAGATAATTGTGCTGATGATCAAACAGAAACATGGGATTTGTTCTTATTATGCTTTAAAAATCATACTTTGAAAATCAAGGTACCTCATTCATGGAAATTTACAGGGACGTATAGCGGGTAAAATAAGTATTGAACACGTCACCAATTTTCTCAGTAAATATATTTCTAAAGGTGCTGTTGACATGAAATTTTCACCAGGGCCCATTCTTCGTACGTCGCTAACTCAGTTAGCTGGATTTGATTGCTGACGATTTGGCATGATTTTGGATTGTTTGGTTCTTCAAAGCTCATCCTAGACTTGCTATCATAGCAACAGGTCCATAAGCTTAAAGGGATACTCCACCGCAAAATGCAAATTTTGTCATTAATCACTTACCCCCATGTCGTTCCAAACCCATAAAAGTTCAGTTCGTCCTCGGAACACAATTTAAGATATTTCGGATGAAAACCGGGAGGCTTGTGACTGTTTCATTGACTGCCAAGTAAATTGCACTGTCAAGGCACAGAAAAGTATAAAAAACATTGTCAAAATAGTCCATCTGCCAACAGTGGTTCAATCTGAATTTCATGAAGCAATGAGAATACTTTTTGTATGCAAAGAAAATAAAAATAACGACATTTATTCAAAAATTCGTCTCCTCTCTGTGTCAGCTTAGCGCCATTTTGGAGAGCATCCGATGGACACAAAGTGTGTATGCTGTTCTCTATCATTAGTAATGCGTGGATACGTATTGCGTTACTGATGACAGAGAAGATCGTACGCACTATGCGTCCATCGGATGCTCTCCAAAACAGCGCTACGCTGACACAGAGAGACTTTTCATTTATCTATTATAGCGTTTACATAGGTTTGTTCGCTTGGCATGGTTCCTTATAAAAGTCCAGAAATTTGTCAAGTTTTTCGTCAGGTGTCTTTTTTAATTATATGATGTCATTATGTTGATGTCTTACCGCCAGCCAATCGCTGCATTGCTGATCGTGGTTTCGAGCATTGATACATAGCCCCTTTTAAACCAACCCATGAACGCGTAATTATCTCAGCTAACTCAATCCAGCCATACTAATCATCAACAACAGGTGCATTCGAAGAACTGAATTAGCGTGATATCATCTTGGATGCGTCGTTTGATCCTGGATGTAATAAGCGACATATGAAGAACGGGCCCCAGATGTTGGTAGCAACCCAAGTAATCCATACATACTATTACGGGGCAAACGAGTATGGATTACTTGGGTTGTTACCAACATCTGGTGAAAAGTTCATGTCAACAGCACCTTTAGAAATACAGTATATTTACTGAGAAAAATGGTGACGTGTTCAATACTTATTTTACTAGATGTATTTATAAAACAGCATCAGAATTATTAAAATTGTGAATAGCAATTGTTTTTCCACTGTTAGATCAGGGTTCAATTTTATGTCCTTTCACTTTTTTATGAGTTACTGACAAATTAACTGTTTTTGCTTTTATTTCAGAGTTGATTGAAGAAAATGAGGACAAGGAAGAATTGAGCGAAGTTGAGGGAAAATATCACTTCAAAACTGGAGAAAACCTTTTAAGATTCTGTCAAAGCAAACAGATAATTTTAAAGAAAACAAGAGCCAAGAAATCTTTAACCTGCATTCAGTGTGGAAAGAGTTTGACATGCAAATATAAGCTTAATGTTCACATGAGAGTTCACACTGGAGAGAAACCGTTCAAGTGTTCACACTGTGACAAGAGATTCAGTCAGTCAACAACTCTGAAAATTCATGAGAGGATTCACACTGGAGAGAAACCGTTCAAGTGTTCACACTGTGACAAGAGATTCAGTCAGTCAACAACTCTGAAAATACATGAGAGGATTCACACTGGAGAGAAACCGTACACATGTGATCAGTGTGGGAGCAGTTTCACACGAAAAGGACATTTTACAGAACATATGAGAGTTCATACTGGAGAGAAACCATACACATGTGATCAGTGCGGAAAAAGTTTCACACACTCATCAAGCCTTAAGAAACACATGAACATCCACACTAGAGAGAAACTGCACACATGTGATCAATGCGGGAAAACATTTTTGAGAGCTTCAGTCCTGAAGAAACACCTGAGAGTTCATACAAAGGAGAAGCCACATTCATGTCATTTGTGTGGAAAGACTTTTTCACGTTTACATTATTTAAAAGTACATCAGAAAATTCACACTGGTGTGAGAGAGTACATGTAACTTTTTGACACCCTTTGAGTGTAAATTCAACACTCATTATTGTCAATTGTTAAACCTATTCAACACTATTCATTGTTGTTTCTGCACTACACCAGTGTTAGTATTCAATTACAGTGTTAATTTTGAACACTCCTTTTAAGATCAACAACAATGTAATTTGAATATAACAATGATGAGTGTTCTAAATACTGATTTATAATAGCACTTTTGGTGCTATTGATAGCACTTTTGTTAATATTTGGCTGTTTCTACAAAATTAAATGGCAGGACATATTTGCAGAAAATATTGCAAAAATTTTATTGAGGTACACCACATTTAACATTCACATCCAAACTCACATCCATGTTTCACTACATTTAAAAGCCTTTACAATTTGCAGTTAACTCCAATCTGGAGCAAAAACACAACAGGGAACAATGTAAGTTCTCTCATCACTGTCAAATGAAAACTGCCTGTCATAAGGTCTATATTGTATCAAATCATCCACACAAATGAGAGTGAAAATATTACCCACTGCCTCAATACAGAATGCATGCGCATGCTCATCAAAACACACTGTAATTACATTACTGGCCAAAAGAAAAGCTTGTCCATCTTTTACAATAATACTGATAACCTTATTAAAAACTGGAATTTCATTTTCAACAGCAGAGCAAACATACATTTAACTTGGTATTCAGTTCCATAGTTTTTTACCCAGGTTGTAGTGGAGACAGTGGGTACATTCCAAGTTTCAGTTAAAAGCCCATTACCCTCCAGTAAGTGCAAGTAGAGATTTCATTAAAAGGACCAAACTGAAATCTTTTAAAATAAAAACTCTCCCAATGAAAAGCCAACTGATGTTGATGTTTCTTGGCCAATGTTTTGGTTATGTTTTTAAAGTTCTTTATAGACTTCTTAAAAAAGTTATGCTTCCCTTCGTACCTCATGCACCACATGTGTATAAGTGGACCCACTTTCCTAATGCATCTAGGATAATGGATCATTAGATGGTGCTTTGGAATCAATCTTCTTTCAGGAAACATGGACTTAAAAGTTTATGATGATCAGAAATTAAATGCCTCAAAAAAAGTCCTACCCTGTGTTACAACTGGCGAGAATACAATGTTCACTATCTGAATCCAGGGGTGCAGGAAGATGTTTTTGGTTGGGGGTGCTGTACGTACGTACGCATGTAAATAATTTTACTTATTGCAAATAGTGGCAATTATCTGCACCTCTACATTGTAATACATTATAAAATAGTATGCAATAGCTTACTGAGTGTAATTTTAAAATTTTCTTTTAAATGATTAAATGGATGCCACCTTATTGGGACAAAAGCCCTCCCTACACCTACCCTAACCCTACCCGATACTGTTCAACTTTTTGAATATTTCCTTAATTTTTATAAAAAAATAAATGCTTTTTTCACACGCTTTACCATCTGCGCCGCTGAACCTAATGACTGATAATCGTCTTTTGCAAATTTGACTATCCCAATCATACGTTTGTGGGTGGAGTTAGCGTAAATAGCCTCTGCCAACAACCAGGCTATTTGCATTTAAATAGACACTCCGATTTTTTTTTAAAATTCCCAACAATTAAACAGTTGCCCACAGAAAAAAACAGGGGGTGCTACAGCACCCTCAGCACCCCTACTTCCCGCGCCTCTGTCTGAATCAAAAGTAGTATCAAATTCCAGTAACCATTGTCCATGTTAACTAGATCTCCAAAGATCAAGGGGGCATTGCGCAGAAGGCACCATGACTGAATAGCATTAAGGCCAAGGTCCTTGCTGTCATCATCCATTTTACATTTTACATTTACATTTTACATTTACATTTAGCAGACGCTTTTATCCAAAGCGACTTACATTGCATTCAAGTTACAGTTTTTACATTTTATCAGCTCTTGCTTTCCCTGGGAATCGAACCCATGATCTTGGCGTTGCTAGCGCCATGCTCTACTATTTGAGCTACAGGAAAGCTCCACTTGGTCTGTTCTTTCTTTCACTGTATCCATAGTTGAAGCTCTGAATCCTTTCCGAAAGTATGTCCAATGAAATGCAGTCTTTAACCAAGTACTGAAAAAGCAGCTTCTGTGGTGTACCTTGCAAAGGAAGCATGAGAACATTTGAGAAAGACGCTGGGGGTGGGGGGAGTCAAACCTCAGTGTTCTGAATTCTCACTCGGATCTCCTTGACCCTTGGACTTTCCCCGGCAGTGCCCACATCAATGCCATAAACCGTTGTTTGAATAAACGTGTAGAAATTGCACAAGGCCTCATCATACGACACAACAAAAACAAAGTGCGCCTTAAAGAGTCCAAAGGCTGCGACAGCTGTCTTCATCATGCAGGGAATGGCCTTCTGATCCAGGATGATGTAAAACTTCTGAACACTACTCCTCTTTTCTCCAACACAGAGGAGGAAGGGCTGTGTAGATCCAACTCAAGAAATGTCTTGATGCTCGTCCCCACCTAAGAGCATATAATGAGAGATTTTAAACAGTGTTTTGTATAACAGCTGATAGATCTTTCAGGTTCAAATTCACAAATAAGATTCTCATCCTCAGAGGTGTGACATATGGAGAAACGTACACAAACAAATAAGATTTTAAAATGTATTGTTGAGATCTACATTAACCAAAATTAACAAATGCAGTGCAAATGTCAAGAAGTAGACTTGGGACAGATGTTAATATTGAAAACACAAATACTTTATTTGACAGAATGAGTTGGAGAGCAAACTGAGTGAATAGTAGATAGGAGGAGATCTTCTGAAATGGACTTGTAGATGAGCGTGGGACTAATGGAAATGTATTTGCTTACAGATACTTGGAAAACGCTGGAGAGCACACACCTCAGTGATCCCCCAGAATGGGGGATGACGATGGAGGAGACAGGCGTTGGAGAGGAGAACAGGAGGTAAGTATAACAGGTAAGTTTCTCATAGATCCAGAGCTTAGGAAAGCCAGGAGAGTCCACTACGTTGAGACGAGACCGGACGATGAGTGGGACTGAGGTGTGTGCTTTTATACTGTGGTTAAGTGGCTGTGGTGATGAGGAACAGGTGCAGGTGATTAGTACTCAGGTGAGGGTGCTCTTTGTGATGACGTGGTGGGAGAGCCTGGCCGTTCCGTGACAGTACACCCCCCCCCCCATGGCTTGTTTCTGAGGGCCGAGGACCCCGACGTCGAGGTGGTCTTCCTCGTCCACGAGGTGCAGATCGATCTGGATGGGAGGCATGGAATTCCTCCATCAGTGTAGGGTCTAGGATGTCGTCTCTGGGAACCCAAGATCATTCCTCCGGGCCGTATCCCTCCCAGTCAACAAAATACTCCAGTCGACCACCATGATGTCGGGAGTCCAGAATCTCCTTGACCTTGTAGACGGTTCCTTCTTGCAGAATTAGAGGAAGAGGGGGTTCCTCTGTCTGGCCGGGCTCTGTGGGTGGAAAGATGGAAGGATGGTGAGGTTTGAGTAGTGATATGTGGAAAGTAGGATGGATGCGGTATTGTGCTGGTAACTGTAATTCATAAGTGACTGCATTGATTTGTCTGAGGATGATGAAGGGACCAACAAATCTGGGAATTAACTTGCGGCAGGGCAGGCGCATCCGGATGTCCCGAGTTGACAACCAGACCTTCTGACCTGGCATGTAGGTGGGTGTCTACGATCTTCTACTGTCAGCTGCCAGCTTGTGTCTGCGCACTGCCCACTATAGTTGATGGTGTGCTGCGTCCCAGACCCTCTCGCTCTCTCGGAACCAGTAATCAACAGTGGGAACATCTGAGGGTTCCCCAGACCAGAGGAATAGAGGGGGCTGGTACCCGAGTATGCACTGGAAGGAAGTGAGTTTAGTAGATGGTTGACGTAAGGAGTTCTGGGCGTACTGATTGAACAGTAATTCTGCAGTCTTCATAGCAGTGGGCAGACCTCTGAGAGGGAGAAGACGGCATGATTTAGAGAAACGGTCTACAACTACCAATATGCAGATATTACCGTCAGACTTGGGCAGGTCCGTGATATCTGCATATTGGTAGTTGTAGACCGTTTGGAGGGCTTACATCCTTGTACGAACCTTCTCACATCCCTAGCCATGTTGGGCCACCAGAAGCGATCCTTTAGCAGCGAGAGGGTGCTGTTGGTCCTTGGGTGGCCAGTGCCCAGTGATGTGTGGGAGGAGTGAATCAGAGGGGTGCGTTGGGTTCTGGGTACGTATTGGAGACCTGGTTGGCCCCCCCCGGTGGAGTATTGCTTGGAGCATTGGGTGTGGAGGCTGGAGGGGAGGTCCACTCGATGGGGCTTACGATGAGTTCTTTGGGAACAGTGTTTTTGATTTCTTCCTTTTCTTCAGCTGGAGCATAGATACGTGATAAACCGTCCACCTTGACATTCTTTGGGCCTGGGCGATAAGAGATGGTGAAGTTGAACCTGGTGAAAAACAAAGCCCATCAAGCTTGACGAGGATTGAGTCTTTTAGCATCACAAAGATATTGTAAATTCTTGTGGTCCGTGAGTACCAGAAATGGATGAGCTGCTCCCTCCAGCCAATGCCTCCATTCTTCCAAGGCGAGTTTGATGGCGAGGAGTTCCCTGTTGCCGATGTCATAATTCCTCTCCGCCGGGCTGAGTTTATGGGAAAAGAAGGCACATGGATGGAGTTTGGCTGGGTACCCCTGCTGCTGTGAAAGCACCACTCCTACTCCTGTGGTTGAGGCATCTACTTCAGCCATGAATGGTTTCTTCGGGTCTGGATGAATGACAATTGGAGCGGTGGTAGAATGCTTCCTTCAAGGTATTGAAGGCTTCATTGGCTGCTGGTGTCCAGGACAGTGACTTGGGCCTGTTCTTGAGCAGATCAGTCAGGCGACTAGAGACTGCACTGTAGTTATGGATGAAGCGTCGATAGAAGTTTGTCGGCCAGGTTCCGGGAATAAATGAGGATATCATCAATGTACACGATGACAAACTGATGAAGGAAATCCCGGAACACCTTGTGCATAAAATCCTGGAATACGGAGGGGGCGTTTACCAGTCCATAAGGCATGACAAGATATTCATAATGGCCGGTAGGGGTCACGAATCCGGAATCTGAACTTTCTGATTCCACTGATGAAAATGACAACTCTGGGCATGAGGGCTCAGAGAAATCTGTCTCAGCTTGCGGAACATTATCTTAGAATCACATACAGCACACAATATGAAGACATCATGTATTGTGAAGAAAGAATACAAACTAGATTATATATTTTTGAACATGGCAGCAGTTCATGAGTTTCTTACCTGATTTATCACCGTCCAAAATTTTGAAGGACACCTTCGATGTTCTCACAAGCTCATCAAAAATATCAATATCAACTCCTGCAGAGTCTTTAAGAACCACATTGGCTCCATGCGGCAAGTTGAACTTCGCAGAAGCTTAGAGGTAGAAACAAATACAATGGGAAAGTATGAGGGCATGCCTGAGGGTATGCCTGGGGGTGCAAGAAGCCGTAGCCATTCCATCCCCTTAGCCCATGGCTTTCAATATGGGGTTCAAAGCAGGGCACCTTTGCGGGTAGACCAACCCTCTCAGCTCCCCTGGAGATGAGTGAGTTTAGAGAAATGTTAAAACCGCAGCAAGAACAGTTAACTCAGCTTGCCCAAAGTATTGCTCGGTTATGAAACCCACCGCATGGTTTGAGCAGTAGGTGGTGGCTTAGTGATATGCAGAAGGTGCCAAAAACCTGGTCATTTTGTGAGAGACTGTGACGGGGAACAGGTCCCCCCTCGCTCTCCCTCGGTTACTCGAACCAACACAACATTGTTCGTTCAGGGGCGGGAAACTAGTTCCCGCCGAATCATCAAGACAGCTCGGTAGGGGAACAGTCTGGCTCTGATATTCCATGTAGAGGTGATTCAGTGTCACATTTAATGTCATCTTGCCCTCATTTGATGGTAGATATGGGTGGTGTGTCGGTCCCTTGTTTAGTTGATACAGGGTCAATGGTCTATCACCGAAAGCTGCTTTTGAGAGAATTTTGAGCCTCGGGGTCAAGATCGTCTTAAGACTTGTCAATGGTTACAGCTTAGGACTGCTAATGGGTTGTCTATCCCTTATATAGGATGTATGAAGTTGGACGTTGAGCTATGTGGAAAGTTTTTTTTTTTTCAAAATGTTGTGTTTTGGTAGTCCGGGACCCAAGTAATGGTGTCCAAGCACCAGGTGTATTGAGGATGAATGTATTGGGCCGTTGCTACCAGGAACTTTTCAGGCAGCACGGTCCTTCTCTCTTCGAGTCACCACCAACATCGACTGTACCTAAGGTAGTCCTTTAGGCATTGCAACCGAAGAGCAACCGGGCACTACTTTCAGGCGCTGCATAATATCACTACGCCTGCTGCGGCCATGTTACGGCAGCAAAGTTCCTTGATTATTACGCCGGAATGAGAGTAGTTCCTAACCATATCAGCCTAGAAAATCGCAACTTTTCATTTTCCGCCGATCTTAGTACACGATATAACTACAGAAGAGTCAAGTTTTAAATAGGACAAATATCGAAACTCTTTGATCGTTTTTGAACGCGATGCTACTGGTCTAATAGGATTCAATGATCTATGCTAAGCTGTGCTAAAAGTGCTCTCGCCAGACCCAGAGATCGGCTGAATGGATTCAAAAACGGTAAAACTCAACTTATTAACTCTGGGGGAGTTGGAGAATGAGCCTATTTCCAAAAAAAGTGGAGTGTTCCTTTAATTGGAAAATTTCCTAACCCCCATCACACTTTTGGTGGATTAAAGACACCCTATATTTCAGTATCTCCTAATTTTCCATTATCTTCTGATGCCAATGCACTTTCTTAACTACTTCCACTATTACTTTCTCTTTCGTCATTGTAATTTTTAAATGTATTTCTTTATTTTTATTATTTGTTGTCTTATTTCACCCTGAATGTATTTTAAGAAATCATAAATCTCATATATGTATGTGTATATAAGTGTTGAATCATTTACAAAATCTGATGTAGTTTCATTTCCAGTTATTTTTAGCACAGCATCCATATGTATTTCACCAAGAATTTAACTCTGAACATCATTGACATGTTTTATTATTTGTATTTGAATAAGTCTGCACATTTCTGATTTCAGCGTATGAATGGAACTTTTATTTTGGAAGGGAGATATGACATCATAAGGCTGTGCCAGGCTCCTGCTCTGTTGTGATTTGGCTGAAGAAAGGTTTGTGTTTTGAGCATTTGAAGTGTTCCAAACTGTTCTGGCAATTTTATGCTTCTAATGAGAACTCTTAAATTAATGTTTTGTTACTGAATGCAACATTGTAATGCTTTGTATAACATTTTTGAACTTTTTTTTTTTTTTTTTGAGCAAAGTGCATCCACACATGAGTAACATTTAGTTTGGATTTATTTTCCTTCTGTTAATTATTCTCATCTTGTTCAAACTCACAGAAAAACATCCTCATGATACACTGTTATAAAGATGGCGTTTATTAAAGAGGAGACTGAAGACATTAGGATTGCAGAAGTATTCAGCATCAAACATGAAGATACTGAGGAACAAACAGGTTGGTTTCTTTCTCAAAGCTGAACTCAGTCATTTGATTCTTATTCACAGTACAGATATACAGAAATGAATGGTATTTCTGAAGTATGTCATATGATTTTCATAAATTATGGCTTTTATTTGGCCTGGAGTGTAGGCTAAAGGGATAGTTCACCCAAAAATGAAAATTACCCCATCATTTACTCAACCTCAAGCAGGGCAGGCCCTGGCTAATTTGCTGCCCTAGGCAAGATTTTACCTGGTGCCCCTTGCCTCACATTAACATTAGTGAGTATTAACTAACTTGAACTAACAATGAACAATACATTTGTAACAGTATTTATTATTTTTGTTAGTGTTATTTATTGACAATTAACCTTATTTCAAATTGTTTCCAGTGAAACTATAAAATATAGGTGCTGCCTAAGGCCCCATTTACACTGTCAGTTAAATGTGACCCAATCCCAATTTTTTGCTCATATGTGACACAGATCAGATCTGTCCCATGACAGTGTAAACAGGAAAAAATCGCATGCATTCGGATATAGCGAGATTGATTTCAGGCCTCATTCATATGTGGAAATAATTCGGATATAAATTAGATATGTGCCAATGCGACTGTCATGTGAACAGGCAGACCGGATTTTATGAGGCATCGCGCTCTGTACCAGTGTTAATTTCGTCGACGATGACAAAGACAAAAAATATTCGTCAACGAACCTTTTTTCTGTGACTGAGACGAGACGTTGACGAGCTAAAATTAATATCTGATGATAAAAACTATGACGAAATTTATGCCGTGTCTTCATTAAAAAGATGAGACGGGACTAAAGTGTTATTTGAGGACTACTGGACATTCAAAACACATCCTATAGGCTAAGCTAACTGTCTTGTCTTTCAAAATGTGCGTCTCTGTCATTGGATAACAATCAGATGAGGGGTGTTTGTATATCTAGTCTCAGTACGGCAGCCGCAGTGGACGGATAGGCTATCAAAACGCAAACTAGCGATCTGAAACAATAGCCTCAGCACCCGAAGGGTTAGGGATAAGGTGACCAGATGTCCCGTTTTTCCCAGGAGTCACAGTTCGTTGTCGATTAACTTAAAGTTAGTGATGGCGGGATAGTCGGAATTGCGCTGATAGTGCTCTCTCTCGCGCACGCTCCACTTCTTCAGTTCTCATACAGCATGCGATCAGTTCTCAGTCCTCAAATACACACAACTGTCTATCGTGTAGAGTAAGAGTAACTCACGTAAATACAGTCAGTTATGGCTTAAGTGAGCTTTAACAGGTGGGTGAAAACTGAATGTGTGTCAGTATTAAGCCCAATTTATACTTCTGCATCGGACCTACACCGTAGCCTCTACGCCATAAGCTGTGTTTTCATTCATACTTCTGTGTCGTTGTCCGCATCGACGTGCAGTACACATGCGGACCGCTAGTCTGCAGTGTCCACGGGCATGTTGCTTGTGAACCCGCAGTACCACGGTAAAAGCCGAAGAAGCGGCTCGTCGGGGAAGCATCGCCGTGATCACGGCAAATAAATAACAAATCATTAAATCGTTATTTAAATCAGATCAACATTGTTTGTCACGGACTAGTGATGTATAATGCAATGTAGTATAATAAATGATAAGACACTTGTTCTTTGCTTTGTTTTATTTTAAATAAGACGGTGTAACATTAAACTATATTACAGCGCTCATAAATGCACACAAAACTCAAATGCATACGGAGGGAGGGGTTCTAGCAGACCAATCGCAGCGCTTGCGGCCCGCGTAGAATTGCCGCGCTGTTAGATTTTTGGAGAGGTGCACGTCAGGTACGGCGCAGTCCTGTGCGTCTCTGCATAGGCTACGCCGTAGGTTCAACGCAGAAGTATAAATTGGGCTTTACATGCATGCCTTCCGTCTTAAAGGGACAGCATTCCTAATTATCCGTGTCATAAATGTTAACCAACAAAAGATGTTAAATAAATGTATACTTAAGTAAAGCTACTGTATCTGAAAAATGACTTTAATTTATATCTCTACCAAAAAATGAAAATGTATTCCAGTTTTTCCAAATTCAATCCTTGATTCAAATTTCTCATAAGCTTAATTGATTTGGTCTAAAGAGAGAAGAATTGATCTACCAAAACGCACTTTGACTAAAAGTAATGACTAAAAGTTGACAAAAATACAATGACTTTTCGTCGACTAAAACTATGAAAGACTCAAATGACTAAAATGTGACTAAGACTATTAAGCATTTTCGTCTCAAGATAAAGACTAAGACTAAATCAGAAATGCCTGCCAAAATTAACACTGCTCTGTACGTCATTAAAACTGCGAAAATTTAGTACTGCGCCATGGTTTAATGACGTCATATGGGACCCAGGCTGGAAAAATGTAAATGTGCACGGGCTATTTTGAGCTACAGGCAAACAAATAAAAAAAAAAAAAAAAAAAAAGAGAAAAATGTTGAATTTAGTTTAATTTGAGGATTTCACAAAAAAATTGTTTATTAAGCCCTCGTTTAACAATCCCCCCAAATTTTGGTTTTTTATTTTATTTACATATCTGATGACTTAAGTGCAATGCGTCTTTTCCTCGAGGGGCACTGTTTGATACGCAACGACAACATGATATTTCACTCGTAATTACCGCAGACATAAGACAAAGGAATATCAAAAGCAAAAATTTAACTGGTTTGATTGGCTTTACTGCAGAGCAATTACTGTATGCTATGAAATATAAATGCCACTGTCATTTGTTGGTAGATGTGGTGAATAAGCTGCCGGTGATCAAAATATTGATTTTGAAGCCATTGAAAATGATAGCTTTGAGAATATGGTTGAGATCGTGAATATGAGTCAGATGCTGGATGTACTGTGGAAGTGCACTCTGACGATGACAGCGATGGTAAAATCATCTGCTCAAATTGAACCCTTCCAAGTTTCAAAAGGTAATGAAATATGCTTTATTCTTCTGGACTTGTTCTTAAAATATCGAGAGATTATTATTATTATTTTTTTTTGGCTATTGCAGCAGTTAGAGATTCACCCGTGCTGGAAATATAGGTACTGGTCTCTAAAGACAGGAATATGTAATCATGATTGGCGAAACATTCATGCATTTAAGGGCTAGTTTATTTATATGATCATCATCATTCATTACATCACATTACCTCTGTCTTCGTACTGTTTTTCTTCTTCTCTTATTTTTTTCTTCCCTGATCACCAGGGCTTTGGCTTCGGTCTTCGATCACAATCAGGTAACTGATGTATGTGGAAGTGCCTCTGCGCGGGGAAAGATTGATCGTGCGTCGAACCGAGGAGAGCAATAAAATAGCTGTTTTTGTGGGACGATCGCTTTTTTGTAATATTTCACTCATTTTGGTGCCCCTAGCATTTGCTATGCCATGGGTCCTGCCCTCAAACTATCCAAGGTGTGTATGACTTTCTTCTTTCAGATGAACACAATCAGAGTTATTTTAAAAAATATCCTGGCTGTTCCAAGCTTTATAATGGCAGTGAATAGGGCAGGGTGCCCAATCCTGCTCCTGGTGATCGACTGTCCTGCAAAGTTCAGCTCCAACTCTAATCAAACACACCTGCCTTTAATTTTCAAGCGATCCTGAAGACCTTAATTAGTTGCTTCAGGTGTGTTTGATTGGAGTTGGAGCTGAACTTTGCTGTAAAGTCGATCGCCAGGAGCAGGATTGGGCACCCCTGGAATAGGGGGTGAGATTTTGACGGTCATTCACATTTGACTTGCGTTAACTTCTGTGATGTAGTGCACACTCCTATGATGTGCTACGCAAAACTACGCATTTTAAACACATGAGCTGTGCAGCACATCACAGGAGTGTGCACTACGTTACGAAAGTTAAATGCGTATACGCATGGCTTGTTCGTCTGAAAAAAGAAAGTCCTATACACCAGGATGGCTTGAGGGTGAGTAAATCATGGGGTAATTTTCATTTTTGGGTGAATTAAATTTTTAACTTGTATTTGTCTCTATTCACGTTAGACCTGAAGGTGCTGAAAGAAGAGAGCCAAGAACTGAATGAAAATGAAGAGAAGTACCTGGTTAAGAAAAATCCTGATTTCATAACGGAAGAAAAATATTTTAGCTGCTCGCAGGCTAAAAAGACTTCTGCACGAAAAAGAGCTCAGAAGACAGGAACTAGAGGTTTCTCCTGCCAACACTGTGGCAAAAGTTTTACTCAAAATGAAACCCTTATAAGACACATGAGAATTCACACTGAAGAGAAACCTTTCACCTGCAAATATTGCGGAAAGATTTTTTCTCATAAAGGAAACCTTAAAAAGCACATTCGAATTCACACTGGAGAGAAGCCATACACGTGCCAACAGTGTGGAAAGAGTTTCACACAAAGTGAAAGGCTTAAGATTCACATGAGAATTCACACTGGAGAGAAGCCATACACATGCCAACAGTGTGGAAAGAGTTTCACACAAAGTGAAAGGCTTAAAATCCACATGAGAATTCACACTGGAGAGAAGCCATACACATGCCAACAGTGTGGAAAAGGTTTCAGACAAAACGTAAGACTTAAAGTCCACATACGATTTCACACTGGAGAGAGGCCTTTCAACTGCAAACAGTGTGGCAAGAGCTTCACTGAAAAAGGGAACCTTGAAGGCCACATGAGAATTCACTCCAGTGAGAAGATATTTACCTGTCAACAGTGTGGAAAGAGTTTCACTGAAAAAGGAAACCTTAAAAAACACATGACAGTTCACACTGGAGAGAAGCCTTTCACCTGCCAACAGTGTGGAAAGAGTTTTACGCAAAAACAACATCTTAAAGTCCACATTAGAAGTCACACTGGAGAGAAGCCTTATACATGCCCTCAGTGTGGAAAGAGCTTCACTGAGAAAAGAAACTTAAAACTCCACATGAGCGTTCACACTGGAGAGAAGCCTTTCACCTGCCAACAGTGTGGAAGGAGCTTCACAACAGCAATAAACCTCAGGTCTCACGTGAGAATTCACACCGGAGATCACATGTGATCAGTGTGGAAAGAATAAAAAAATCCCTTAACCTGTCACTTGAGTTCACCCAAGAAGTGTGGAAAAAGTGTCAGCCTAAACCAGGGGTCAGCAACATTTATATCATGAAGTGCCATTTTTAAGTTTAAGTTCTTTCTGAGGGCATTTACCCCTGGTCTTTTTTTATGATTGGATAGCTATGCAATCAGAGAAAACACATGAATTGACCAGGCACACATGAACTGAGTCTCCACATTTTGATGTGTGTGGAATGTGAACAGGTAATCCTGTCGGCATTGATAGCCTAGTGCAGGGTTCTCAAAACACAGTCCTGGAGGGCCACTGTCCTTCAGAGTTTAGCTCCAAAACCAATTAAACACACCTGGGCAGCTCAAGGTGTAACTAGGCATGCTAGAAACTAAGCCAGGTGCTTTGGAGCTGGTTGGAACTAAACTCTGCAGGACAGTAACCCTCCAGTACTGAGTTTGGAGACCCTTGTTTTTTTCTCTGTTTTTTTGTTTCTCAAACACGATCGGTTTTACCAGGGATCAACTGCTGAACATTGGGCAGAACACACCACAAAATCTTTTATCGGATTGTGATTATTCGGATGTTTTGCTGGACATTGTAGTTGGCTGAGCAGTAGCACTGTTCAGACGCTACAGGATGCGTAGAAGGCGGAAGCGATCCGGCGTGCTCATGAAGCTTCATCAGTGAGGATTTAGAACGTCTGTTGCCTAGCATCCATCTAGCGAATCTCTACTCTCTACCCAACAAAATGGATGAACTACTTCTGCTCTCCCAGACAAATAAGGATTTTTCTAAATCTGCTGCTCTGTGCTTCATGGAAACCCGGCTGAATGATGCCATTCCTGACAGTGCGCTCCATCTGCTGAACTTTCAGCTGATCAGATCAGACCGCAACACAGAATCAATGGGGAAATTGTGCGGAGGCGGGACGTGCTTTTACATCAATGAGAGGTGGTGTACAGATGCAGTCCATTTTAAATGAGCCTTGGCCCACAGGACATGACGGCGCTTCTGGACCATGTTCACATATCGATTCCTTTTTGCATGATAGAGCTTTAGTCGGCATCTGCAGATGGCACGGTGGATTGTGTTTACCGATAGTGGTTTCTGGAAGTATTCCTGGGCCCATTTAGTAATGTCAATGACAGAATCATGCCGATGAGTGATGCAGTGTCGTCTGAGGCCCGAAGACCACGGGCATCCAACAAAGGTCTTCAGCCTTGTCCCTAAAGCCCAGTACACACCAAGCAGACGCCGACAAACTAGTGACGATGAAAGCAGACTGCTCTTGATTTTATTATTGTTTTTGTTTTTTGTTTTTCTTTGCCGGGAGGCAAATATATAAAGCGTGCGCGCAGTAAGAGCGTCACAGACATCCCATTTGGACAGGATTAGTTTTCTCAGAGGATCACCGAGTTTGCTGAAAAACAGTTGGTAATTTGCTCTGGAATTATTACAGAGGTTGTGTGAGAAAAACACAGACGTGGCAGATTCAGACGGGATTAAAATCACCAAGTACGTCTGTGAAACACAAATTTCTCTAACGACCCCCTGTAAAACTAGTCCCGTCCGAATAGGGCTTATGACATCCCTTTTATAGCTAATCATGTTACAGATCTGATGTCAATTAACTTAATTAGTTGCTAGATGTTCTCCCAGCTGAATCTTTTCAAAATTTCTTGCTTTTTCAGCTCTTTGTTGCCCCCATGCCAACTTTTTTTGAGACCTGTAGCAGGAATCAAATTTGAAATGAGCTCATACAGTGCATAAAAGTTCTCCGTTTAAACATTTGTTTTGTTCTCTGTTCTATTTTGAATAAAATATTGGCTCATGTGATTTGAAAGTCTTTTAGTTTTCATTTTATTGAAATAATAAAAAAAACCCTTCCCAACATTTCCAGTATTCGTATTGTAATAAGGAAACAAACTTATGGCCAGAATTTCAATGTCTCTGTAGCAGCTGGATATTTTGATGAACACAAAGTGGTGTAATGGGCATGTGGGCATGTATATGAGTCATTCCACGAAACCGGTATGATTTGGACTTTTGGACACATTTTTAGAGTTTTTACCAAAAAATATTACTTTTCTGAACACCCCACGGCATTAATGACATAATAACTTCCTGAAAAACATATTTTCCCACCTCAGGCATTAAATCCCTATTATTATTGGTCATTATTTTAAGATATGGGCAATATTAATCTTCAACCCTGTTATGGACACTATGGGAGCTCTCTGAATATGATTATAAAAAATGTATTTGTAATGAAATCAACATTTTCCTGTTAATCAGATGTCCCTCACACTAATTCAGTATTTGCAAATATAAAATTTACATAAAATCTCACACTTTTGCTATACTAAAGCCTGAAATTGAACTCTTTGTGACAGCAACCTCATTTTTTATCAAAGAAGTGGGTTAACTTCAGAATTTGAACTAAAATCAGTATTCTTATGATTGCTCTGAACATTTCAGAGTGAGTTCAACAAACATTAAATTACTTTTTCATAAACTTAAAATAATTAATAAAAATGTAGGTGTGACGGGGTTGAGACTAGGTTAACGGGGTTGAAAAGACAAATACAGCTTAACACATAAGTAGTTGTTTTCTTTTTACTAAAATTCTCTGTAAGATTTTGTAAGATTTTCTATAAACACTGTATTTCATTATGTGACCAAGAAAGACAACAGATATAAATTGCAATTGAACGTAGTTTTATTAACCCGAATGCAGGAAAAACAACAATAACATTAGAACATTATAAACTGACTGAATAGGTCATCAGAATAAAACCTATAACTTGTGTGGCATTCAATATCTGGCCCACACCTCTTTCAAGATCTCCACATGGAGATGGTGCTGAAGATCACAGGCTCTGGTTTTCCACCAACATACAACACCCCAGTACAGTGCATTCAGAAAGTATTCACAGCGCTTCACTTTTTCCACATTTTGGTATGTTACAACCTTATTCCAAAATGGATTAAATTAATTATTTTCCACAAAATTATGAAAACAATACCCCATAATGACAATGCGGGGAAAAGAAGTTTGTTTGAAATCTTTGTTAATTTATTAAAAATAAAAAACAATACATAAGTATTCACATCCTTTGCCATGACACTCAAAATTGAGCTCAGATGCATCCTGTTTCAACTGCATCCTTGAGATGTTTCTACAACTTGATTAGAGTCCACATGTGGTAAATTGAGTTGATTGGACATGATTTGGAAAGGCAAGCACCTGTCTATATAAGGTCCCACAGGTAAGAGTACATGTCAGAGCACAAATTAAGCCATGAAGCCCATGGAATTGTCTGTAGACCACCAAGACAGGATTGTATTGAGCCACAGATCTGGGGAAGGGTACAGAAAAATTTCTGCAGCATTGAAGGTTCACAGTATCATGTAGTCTCTGTTACCCTTACTGGAAGAAGTTTGAAACAACCAGGAACCTTCCTAGAGCTGACCTCCTGGCCAAACTGAGCAACTGATGGCCTTGGTTAGACTGGTGACCAAGAACCTGATCATCCTCCACCTCCATGATCATACGTGGAGATAGGAGAAACCTACAGAAGGACAATCATCACTGCAACACTCCATCGATCTGGGCTTTATGCCAATGTGGCAAGACTCAATCCTCTCTTCAGTGAAGAAACATGAAAACACACTTGGCGTTTGCAAAACAGCACCTAAAGAGTCCTCAGACTATGAGTAGCAAGATTCTCTGGTCAGATAAACCTCAATTTCAAGCATCATGTTTGAAGGAAACCAGGCACTGCTCATCACCTGAAGAGTGCCATCCCAAAAGTAAAGTGTGCTGGTAGCAGCCTCATGCTGTGGGGCTGTTTTTCAGCGACAGGGACTGAGGGACTCGTCACAGTAGAAAAAAAGCTCAGTGCACCAAAACATTGAGATGGCATTAATGATAATGATTCAGAATCTCAGACGGGCAGAAGGTTCACCTTCCAACAGGACAACAACCCTAAGCACACAGCCAAGATAACAAAGGAGTGGCTATGGGACAACTCTGTGAATGTCCTTGAGTGGCCCAGCCAGAGCCCAGACTTGAACCCGACTGAACAACTCTGGAGAGATCTGAAAACTGAAGCACCGATGCTCCCCATCCAACCTGATGGAGCTTGAGAGGTTTTGCAAAGGAGAACGGAAGAAACCAAAAATAGATGTGCCAAGCTTGTAGCATCATACTCAAAAAGACTTGAGGCTGTAATCTCTGCCAGAGGTGCTTCAACAATATATTGAGCAAAGGCTGTGAATACTTATGTACATGTGATATTTATTTAATTTTTTTTTCCTGTTTTTATTTTTAATAAATTTGCAAAGAACTTTGTTCACGTTGTCATCATGGGGTATTGTTTGTAGAATTTACTTAAAACTGAGATGTGAAAATCTAGGCAAAACACGCGTGCACACACACAGCTTTAACATGGACATTACTACATTCAACATATGCATGTGGTATAAGATTCTTGATCAAATATAATAATTAATCTAAATTACTTCAGAACCAAAGTGTTAAAAACACAACCCCATCACAACCCCATTATGATCAAATAAATAACGGGGTTGAGATTTTTTTGCTCAAAACGGCCCCTGCCTTAAATGTAGTGAATAACAGGAGAGCACATAGTACGCATGATATTAAGAAATCATGTATGTTGTTAAAATAAACAAAGATAATTTTCACAAGTAATAGTTTTCTATCTTTATTTGATGTAACAGGGTTGAGCTTGACAATCACAATATCAAAATATTAGTAAGTTATAGTTATAAAAGAAGATATATATTTTTAAAAAAAAGCACAGAAAGATATTTATGAGAATAGCAAAATGTATGGACTTTTTTCTAATTTTATTATTCATATCCCAAGTACACTTTCATAGAGGGCCATGAGGAACATGACAAAATAGGTGGTGTCAACTGAAAAAAACAAGGAAATTTCTAATATATAGATAAAATGTATGTCATGTTTTTAAACCTTATTAAAGGAGACATTTCAATTAATACAAAAAGATTTTAGCCACGATACGGCTTCTTCACCTCATCACGTAAATCGGGAATCACACCGGCATGGGACTTTGTTTTCAGTGCAAGCAGTTGATTACTCGAATAAATTAGTTTCGGCATGTGAGAATCCATATTCATATAAATGATAATCAAAAACACTAAAAATGCATATCCATACGATAATGATGATAAATGTCACTCACGGCGGCACCGGGAGATGATACTGAAGATAATACACATGTTTTGGTCCTGACATGCCCTCTCCTCATTTTGGTTGTCTGTTTTTAATTCTCTTTCAGCTATTCCCTCGTTTAATATTCATCCCTCTCCTATCATTGGGATATTTGGTGTCCTGCCTATAATTATTCTTTGCCCCCACTACTTTGCTCATTTTATTGCTTTCCTCACATCGCTGGCCAGACGACAATTTTTTCTTATCTGGGAAATTTCCTAACCCCCATCACACCCTTGGTAGATTAAAGACACGCTATATTTCATTAAAAACATGAAAAAAATTGAAAAAATTAGACTTTCTTTTCATTGGCTGAATACACCATTCTCTAACATTCGGAAGCCCTTTGAAGCTTACATACAAACTTACATACAGTTTTAAGTACACCTAATACTTTGTCTCTTTGTCTCAGTATCTCCTAATTTTCCATTATCTTCTGATGTCAATGTACTTTCTTAACTACTTCCACTATTACTTTCTCTTTTATCATTGTTATTTTTAAACGTATTTCTTTATTTTTATTATTTGTTGTTGTACTTCTCCCTGAATGTATTTTAAGAAATCATAAATCTCATATATGTATATATTTGTATATATAAGTGTTGAATCATTTACAAAATCTGATGTAGTTCAAACTCTTCATTTCTAGTTATTTTTTAGCACAACATCCATATGTATTTCACCAAGAATTTAACTCTGAACATCGTTGATATGTTTTATTATTTGTATTTGAATATGTCTGCACATTTCTGATTTTAGCGTGTGAACGGGACTTTTATTTTGGAGGGGAGATATGACATCATAAGGCTGTGCCAGGCTCCTGCTCTGTTGTGATTTGGCTGAAGAAAGGTTTGTGTTTTGAGCATTTGAAGTGTTCCAAACTGTTCTGGCAATTTTATGCTTCTAATGAGAACTCTTAAATTAAAGTTGTATTATTGAATGTAACATTGTAATGCTTTGTATAACATTTTTAAACTGTTTTTTTGGTCCCACTTTATATTAGGTGGCCTTAACTACTATGTACTTACATTTAAATTAATCATTTGATACAATGCACTTATTGTGTACATACATGTTTTTACATTGTACTTATATTTTTAAAAATACCTATATGTACTTACATCTGTAATTAATTTCTGTAATTACATTTATACATTTATTTATTACACTGTCAACCCATCCCTTACACCTAAACCCACCCTTAAACCTACCCAGACCACCAAACCTGTCCCTAACCTTACTTGTATCCCACCTCAATAGCAGCAGAAGTGTTTTGCAATACAATATGAACACAATAAGTACATTGTACTTATTTTTTGATGTAAGTACATAGTAGTTAAGGCCACCTAATATAAAGTGTAACCGTATTTTTTTTTTTGAGCAAAGTGCATCCACACATGAGTAACATTTAGTTCGGATTTATTTTCCTTCTGTTAATTATTCTCATCTTGTTCAAACTCACAGAAAAACATCCTCATGACACACTATTATAAAGATGGCGTTTATTAAAGAAGAGAATGAAGACATTAGGATTGCAGACGTATTCAGCATCAAACATGAAGATACTGAGGAACAAACAGGTTGGTTTCTTTCTCAAAGCTGAACTCAGTCATTTGATTCTTATTCACAGTACAGATATACAGAAATTAATGGTATTTCTGAAGAATGTCATATGATTTTCCTAATTATGGCTTTTATTTGGCCTGGAGTGTAGGCTAAAGGGATAGTTCACCCAAAAATGAAAATTACCCCATAATTTGCTCACCCTCAAGCAGGGCAGGCCGTGGCTAATTTGCTGCCCTAGGCAAGATTTTACGTGGTGCCCCTTGCCTCACATTAACATTAGTGAGTATTAACTAACTTGAACTAACAATGAACAATACATTAAGAGTAAGAAATGTATAAAATATCTTCATGGAACATAAAAGAAAAATCGATAATTTTGACCCATACAATGTATTTTTGGCTGTTGCTACAAATATACCGCAGCGACTTGAGACTGGTTTTGTGGTCCAGGGTCACATATTATTGTATTTGTTTTATTGAATGAATGAATGAGGCATTTATATAGCGCTTTATTGTGTATTGCAATACACCCAAAGCGTTTTACAATCATGTGGGGGGGGGGGGGGGGGGGGGTCTGTGCAGAGCACATATGGCTACTGTATTAAATACTGATTGTATTATGAATATTATACATCGCCTAAGCAATACGCAACGCATATACGCATACAGGTGACCATTAGCATACAGGTGACCATGCAGAGCATCAGGGAAAAGTTGGAGCGTGGAGTTACAAAAAGTTGCCAATGCTTCTGGAAAAGCTGCATTTTTGATCAGCCATGCATTTGATGATGATCCTGACTCGCCATCTCCTCACTGGATGCGCCTTTAGAGAGAAATGCATCTTTAGGGATTTTATAATGAAAGAGTTTTTGTTTTCGATTCGAATTATTTCGTTTTAAAGTAGTAATTCAAAACTTTCTATAGATACTACATCTATCAAGTCAGTGAGGCAAGTAGGCTATATGCTGTGTTTGGGTTTATCAGAAGTGCTCCGCTTGCTCAAAACCGAAACTGCTTTTTTTCTTCTTCTTTATTTTATAAAAGCACGTTTTGTTGATATTGTGAGTGCACACAAATAAAATTAGACCCTTTACAGTTCCGAACAACGTAACCTATTACTCTTACCTTTATGAGCAAAAATGACAGCGTATTTTGAAATGTTCCCAATGCAAGTGATCGCTCTGGTGCATCCTGTAAAGCGCGCTTCAGCTTCCACTCTCCACACAAACTACTGGATATGCATCAGGGCACATTTGTCTAGGTTAAGCGTTTAAACTAACTTTGTGACTAACATTGTGGAGCTGTTTTATAATTATAGATTTAATTTTAGAGAAGTCTTGATGATTTGAGAAAGCTAAATTGATCAAACATAGGCTATGATCAACTTGCTGTCTGCCACTGGCTGCTTGGTCGTTACTTTAAAAAACAAAAACTTACATTTAATGAATAAAAAAATGCTCCAAACGTTTTTAGAAATCAACTCAATAAAATAACGAAACGAAATACAATCACTTTGCCATTTCATACAAAACTGAACTATTTTAATAGCTGAAATAGTAGTAGATATGCTGTTTTGGGAGAAGGGGGAAAAAAGACGGGCTCGGGTCGGATTCGGGCCGAGAATTTTGATGAGCTGTCGGACACAGGCCGGGTTAGGGCCTAAATTTTAGGCCCGTGCAGGGCTATAATTTAGCACCGCAAAACTATATATATACATATGTATGTAATTAGGGGTGGCATGGTACATGTTTTATTGCTCTTTTGTTGGTTTCGATTGCTTCTGTTGTCATCATTTGTATATCGCTTTGGATAAAAGCATCTGCTAAATGACTAAATATAAAATGTACTAGATGTATTTATAAAACTGCATCAAAATGATCAAAATTTTGTATAGTAATTGTCTACTATCCGCTGTTACATCAGGGTTCAATTTTATGTCTTTTTACTTCTTTATGAGTTACTGATAAAGGAACTGTTTTTGCTTTTATTTCAGAATCGATTAAAGAAAATGAAGAATTAAGTAAATTTGAGGGAAAAAATCACTTCAAAACTGGAGAAAAACCTTTGAGTTGCTGTCAAAGCAAACAGATAATTTTAAGGAAATCAAGAACCAAGAAATCTTTCACCTGCACTCAGTGTGGAAAGATTTTGACATGCAAACATAGTCTTGAGCTTCACATGAGAGTTCATACTGGAGAGAAACCTTACAAGTGTTCACACTGTGACAAGAGATTCAATCAGTCAGGAGCCCTGAAAGCACATGAGAGGATCCACACTGGAGAGAAACCGTTCACATGTGATCAGTGTGGGAAGAGTTTCACAGTAAAAGGAAACCTTATGGACCATATGAGAGTTCATACAGGAGAGAAACCGTTCACTTGTGATCAGTGCGGGAAGAGTTTCACACTAAAAGGACACCTTACAGACCATATGAGAGTTCATACTGGAGAGAAATGGTTCACTTGTGATCAGTGCGGGAAGAGTTTCTCACAATTATCAACCCTTAAGAAACACACGAACATCCACACTAGAGAGAAACTGTATACATGTGATCAGTGCGGCAAAACATTTTTGAGAGCTTCATCCGTGAGGACACACCTGAGAGTTCATATAAAGGAGAAGCCACATTCATGTCATTTGTGTGGAAAGAGTTTTTCACATCTACAAAGTTTGAAAGAACATCAGAAAATACACACTGCTGTGAGAGAGTACATGTGCTTTGAGTGTGAGAAGACTTTTTCTTCAGCGACCCATTTAAAACTGCATGAGAGGATCCACACTGGAGAGAAACCTTACAAGTGTTCACACTGCGACAAGAGATTCAGTCAGTCAGGACATCTGAAACCACATGAGAGGATCCACACTGGAGAGAAACCACACACATGTGATCAGTGCGGGAAGAGTTTCACACTAAAAAGAAACCTTACATCACATATGAGAGTTCATACTGGAGAGAAACCGTTCACATGTGATCAGTGTGGAACAAGTTTCTCACAATCATCAAGCCTTAAGGATCACATGAATATCCACACTAGAGAGAAACTGTACAAGTGTTCACATTGTGACAAGAGATTCAGTCAGTCAGCAAATCTGAAAACACATCAGAGGATCCACACTGAAGAGAAACCGTTCACTTGTGATCAGTGCGGGAAGAGTTTCTCACAATTGTCAACCCTTAAGAAACACATGAACATCCACACTAGAGAGAAAACTGCACACACGTGATCAATGCGGGAAACATTTTTGAGAGCTTCACACCTGAAGCAGCACCTGAGAGTTCATACAAAGGAGAAGCCACATTCATGTTATTTGTGTGGAAAGAGTTTTCACATCTACAAAGTTTGAAAGACCATCAAAAAAATTCACACTGGTGTGAGAGAGTACATGTGCTTTGAGGGTGAGAAGACTTTTACTACTGCAAAGTGTTTGAAACTGCACCAGAGGATCCACACTGGAGAGAAACCTTACAAGTGTTCACACTGTGACAAGAGATTCAATCAGTCAGCAAATCTGAAAAGACACAAGAGGATTCACACTGGAGAGAAACCATATCACTGCACTGCAAGTGGGAAGCGTTTCATCTGCTCTACACAAGCATACAAAAGACTTTCACAGTAAGGTAGATCAGTGGTTTACAACCTGGGAGGCGCCGGAGTTCACAGCGGGGTGCGGGAGCAGATATACTTTGAGGTAGGGCTGGGCGATAAAACGATAACTATAATTATAGTGATATAATTTACCTCGATAAAACAAGTTCGATAAACATTCAATTTAATGTTTACGTGTCAAAAGCAGAACAAAACAGCGCTACTCATTTGAACCGCGCCACAGGGACCATATCCACTCAGTTCAAACAGCGGTGCAGTGCAGAGCAAGCAGACTAGAGCCGATGTGTTTACTCACCGGTCACGCAACCACTAAACAGCGCTGTGAGATCCAGTGAGAAGCACTTGAATTCAGCGAAGAACACAAATGACTGATATAAACTAGTATCAGTCAATTTCAATCAACTGATATAAACTAGTTTAAATCCAGATACACTGACAAACAGCAGAAAAACACTGTGTGCAACGATACAGTCAGAAGTCTTTTCAATCTACAAATCAGCATCGTTTACCATGAATTTATACTGTAGTAACACTAACTGCACCATGGTATTGTGGCAGAAATGAGGGGTATTTATATCAAATGCATTATATTAATGTAGATGTGTATTAAATGTATTACTGTACGTTCACACCCGATGTGACTTGCGTGAATAAATCGCGCTATTCATGTGTAGTTTAAACCTTTTGAGTTTACTTGCTTCATTCGCACGTGAAATTCACTTCACAACAGACACGAATTTGCGTCAAGGAGAGGCTTCTGCCAGGCGGCTCCAGTCTCATTACACTACACTGGTCCAATCACAAATAACTATTTATTCTATGTAACAAATAGGCTATAAATTATGATTTACCATGTTGTACACAAAGTAACACACCAAACAAGATCCTTTTTATTCCTGTTTCTATAAAAGTACGAAGATGTATCGTACAGCGACGATGATTTTGTCCTCCATTGTTGTTTCGGATTTCTGCCTCCTTCACTATGTCGTAATCACGTCACTACTAGGGCAAGCTCCTGATTGGTTAATGCGGCGCAAATTTTCACCAAAGCTCAGATTTCTCAACTCGCATGAATCATGCGTTACACCCGAAAAGCTCAATTCGCGCCGCGTAATTCGCGACACAGGATGTCTATTCGCGTCTTTGAAATTGACTTAACAATTTGGTCTGGTGTGACCACACCATTAAAGGAGTAATGGAATGTAATTACAGTATATGTGTGATTAAGCTATAGGCTAGCATTTGTGCTTTTATAATAAATGTATTTAGGGAACCACTGAGGTAGATCATCTTCAGATCTGATTCTCGTCATCACCAAATGTGACAATATTGCATCAAGCAATAGAATGTCATCTGGGTAAATCTGTTCAGATCAACTCAAAGATGGAGAACAATGCCAAAAAGTTTTATTCTTGTATATAATTTTGATTTATGATATAAATCATATCATTGTGCTTTCTTATGAGTTTCATATTATGTTCAATTGTCTTATAATGCATATGTGTCACTTGCAGTTTGCTTACGCTTTCATGAAGGAAAGCAGAAGTTATTACAAACCGTTCTTGTTCAGGGAGCTGAAGAAAAGACTGTAACACTTTTAAGAAAGACTGAGATTTATTTTACATTTTGTTCGTCACTGTTGTTTTTAAAATGACTAGTTATTCTTCCACTTTCCTGATGTATTTAGGAAACGCAGATGCAAGATATACTCTCATGTAGCTTTTTAATTGATCCTTCTTTGCTTCTCTTTGTACCTGGTATTAAACTGGTTAAATTATGAAAGACCGTAGTATTGATAAGCTCTGACATTATCTGTTCTGCTTTCAGTACTGGAAAAATTAAAGAAAGAAAAAAAAACTTACAATATATTATTGCTGCACAAAAGTTATCAAGCTAATTGTTTCTATATGCAATAAAATCAAGACATTTGTCAGTGATGTGTTTTCGTCATTCGAAATCCAGAAGTGAGTTCTCTCTTGCTGTGCAATTAATCTAATTTTATTTTTGATCTTGAGTTGTGATTCACAACTCAACGTTCCAAGGATTATGAAAACAAAGATGTTTGAGGTAAAGCTGTATGTTAGAGAAAATCTGATGTGTCTTGAGGACTTTATTACTGTGACGTGTGTGTGTCTGTTAAGTCCACGTGACCGTAGTAATCCATTATTATAAGTTTACACCACTGATCTATAATAGAGAACTGGATTGCTCATGACGTTATAAAAGTGAAGCCACTGCACCACCATATTGCTATTTCCTAGTATTCCCATATGTGTCAGAGTTGAGGGGAGGGGGAGGATAAATAAAGTATAACTGAGTCAGAACACCCCTAAATCAAAAACCGACTACGCCACCCCATAAAGACCCGGGGAAATAACCACTCAAATAAGGGACCCATTTTCGTAGGCTAAGTGAAACCAAAAGAGACGTGTAAACGTACAAACATTTTATTCAAATTGTTACAATAAATAATTAAAACACTCAATGGTATCAATGTCAAGTGTTGGATCACAATTAAACACCATATATCACTAATGGCCGCTCTGTGTACTACGCCAGATAAAGAAACAATTTAAGCATACTCAAAAAGGAAAACAACCAAATAAACAGGCACAGGCTTTCCAGTGGCAAAGGCAGGCTAGCTGAAGTGAAGATCCTATCTGTACACTAGTGCATCCCACGCACGCACACACACTCACACTCACACACTCACAAACACACACACACACACACACACACACACACACACACACACTCACACATAGTGAAATGTGAATCCAAACAGCACTGCACTCCACACGATTATACCACCACCAGTATTCACAACCAGCTAGGCTCGCCCAACAGTGCTTAGAATAAACGCAAAGAAAACCTATTACATTCAATAACACAGTAGAAATACATCCACCAACTTAAACCAAAAAAAAAGCAATAGGTATAAAGAAACAAAGTATCACAATGTTGTAGTTACATCAAACAAACGAAAACAAAATATATAGAACAGCAAGATAACACAATATTATATTTAAATTAAATAAAAAAATAAGCGACACCCACAGTGAATGCTGAACCAACAGTCAAAGCATAGTCCGTAGTCCGTAATAAAGCAACGGTAGTGTAGTGCAAGAGTCAATGTGGTGAGCGAGTGACCTCTGGTGGTGAGTGAACGGAAGTTCATAGACCAGATTCGTGACATGATCAGTAGTGGTGGCGAGATGAATCCTCATGAAGCATTGAAGCTTTTCAGCCAAGTGATTTACAAAAGCATTCATTTCTCGAGGCTTCATTTGCTCACAATATCATTCAGTTGCCAAAGAGTGTAAAACAAGTGGATACATTACAGGTGACCTGATGTGATCTGTGATACACTGTATTTTGCACCAGTTAAGGCTTAGAAATAACAGTGAAGAAAAAAATCAGTTTCCACATAGACTAATCTATTTATATGAATATAATGTTTGTTTTCTGGTGGTGTATAATTATTGTATTAAATAACTGTGTAATGAACTTATTGTCTTGATCTATCAAATGTGTGTAAATCAAGTGTGTGTAAGTCGGGGGGGGGGGGGTAATATTATTAGAATATTATTAGAATAATAATATTATTATACTAAAACTGGAAATTGGCTGGGTTTAAATGGGCAGAGGGCAGTGAATTTGCTTGTGTATCAAGGAAAATGATGAAGAGTGTATACTTCAGACATCTTTATTTACAAACATTAATTTCTTAACTGTTTTTTTTTTTTTACACAACTTCACCTGCCTTTGAAAACACCCAGGTGAAGCCAGGGTACATAAATACTTGACAGCAAGCCTATAAAGATGAAGATATATAAGCTTCTGTCTCCCCCAGTACTGATGGGGTCCACCGATCACCCAATATTTGGTTCTGCAAGGTACCGCTGGACTTCCACAGTAGCATCTGCTGTAACGTTGTGCCTTCTTCTTGACTCACACTGTAATCCAGATGATGCCACAGTTTGTTACCTAAGAAGTATACATGGACCTTGTTAATGAGTATAGTAATTAATCCAAATGGCTATCCCTGCCTGTACAGCCCATGAGCTTCCTCGCCTTGGCCCGTATGTCAGCGAGCACAGGGGTCTGGTCAAGAGCCTTTTTAACTATCAGGTTAAGAGTGTGTGCAATGCCGATTGTGTGATGAAGCCTCAGTTCCCTGCCACAGGCTATCATATTAGCAGCACCATCTGTAACCAGGCATGTGACATTGTTGGTTATCCCCCATTCCTCCATGAGGGAGGCTTTCACATGAGCTAAATTTTCAGCAGTGTGTGCCTGAGGACATTTCAGTACTCCTAACAAACCTGAATTGACAGGTGTTGTTGTCCACAAAGTGGCAAGTTACTGCCAGGTAGGCATCCATGTTGATGGACATCCACATGTCAGATGTCAGGCTCACTGCAGTCACCTTCTTAACTTAAGCTTTGGCCTTCTCCTTGGACCTGGCATATTTTTCCTCTACCATGGCCTTTACAGCCTAAAGGAAAGAAAAAGCAGTGCTTAATTGCCAAGTGCAATATTGTAATACTCTTTTGTTTAATGCATGGACCTATAAACACCTGCCTTGTGGGAAGAACATAGGTCGGGTCTAGTTTCTGAACAAAGTCCCTAAATCCCACATCCTCCACCCTCCACAATAGTAAATGGCTGTGTGTCCTTCACAATCATTGTGACCAGGGCCTCATCCAGCTCTTGTTTTCTGGTAGCTAGAAAAAAAGAGAAGCTGTGTAAATAAAATATATATATATTTTTTTTCTCTCATTTGCATGATTTACAAATATCAAGATGGAAACATTTCAATGGTGTATTATTATAATATTTGTAATGACACACCTTGGCTGGGCCCACCTCCATTTCCCCCTTGTTCTCATGCGAGGAACGGTAATGCCTTAGCATAGATGAGTTATCATTGTACTCCAGTTCCTTAGAGCACATCATACACTTCACCTCTGAATAAAACCTAGTAAAAAATTATGAAATTGAATGTTTTTTTATTATTATTATTATTATTATTATTATTTTTCTTACAAATACAATGCATTGGTAATAATGTATGTATATACGTATGTATGCCTACATTGTTAGAAGAAATCTGATCAAAGTATTCCCATACAGGGGAAGTCTTTCTCTTTTTTTACTGGCTCCTTAGAAACAACAACCAAAACTAACAAATAACCAAAACTCACCTCTATCACAACCACACATTTTGAGGAGATCCCATGGGTTTTTGTAATCAGTCAGGTGGAAACGAAGCTTCAGACGTCATCAATAACGTCATTGCTTCAAAGCGATACAAGCCTCAATATGCGCTTCATTGAAAGCTTCCGGGATTTCTTGACACATGCTCCAAAGCCTCAGCATAGAGCGTAACATCAGTACTGATCAGTCCTGCACAATGACCCATTTCTCAGTACAGAACAGCGTAAACCAGTGATACTCAAATCTGGCTCACAAGATCCACTTTCCTGCAGCGTTTAGCTCCAACCCTGATCAAAGTCACCTACCTGTGATTTCCTAATGATCCTGAAGACACTGATTAGCATGCTCAGGTGTCTAGGGTTAGAGCTAAAATCTACAGGAAAGTGGATCTCGCGAGCCAGATTTGAGTATCCCTGGCTTAACTCTGTGATGTTGGTGGGTTTCCTCATATCTACTTCCACATTGTCCTTCCACAACATTTCAGTTGGACTAAGGTCTTGACTTTGACTCAGCCGTTCCAAAACATTAACTTTGTTCTTCTTTAACGATTATTTGGTAGAAGGACTTGTGTGCTTGGGGTCGTTGTCTTGCCTCATGACTCACTTTCTCTGGACATTCAGTTCACAGACAGATGTCCTGACCTTTACCTTTAGGATTCACTGGTATAAATCAGAATTCATTGTTGTATCAATGATGGCAATTCGTCCTGGCCCAGATGCAGCAAAATAAGCCCAAACCATGATACGACCACCACCATGTTTCACAGAAGGGATAAAGTTCTTATGCTGGAATGCAGTTTTTTTCTTTCTCCAAACATAACGCTTTTTATTTAATTTTTCTAACTAAATAAATGACCAAGTATAATATTTTGTCTTATTTGTTTGATTGGGTTAGGGTTAGATGGCACGGCGGATTGTGTTTACCGTCAGTGGTTTCTGGAAGGTAAGGAAGGCCTTGTCCCTTACGCACAGAGATTTCTCCAGGTTCTCTGAATCTTTTGAAGATGTTATGCACTGTGGATGATGAGATTTGCAAAGCCTTTGCAATTTGATGTTGAGGAACATAGTTTTTAAAGTATTCCACAATCTTTCACAGACTGGAGAGCATCTGCCCCTCTTTACTTCTGAGAGACTCTGCCTCTCTACGACATCCCTTTTATAGCTAATCATGTTACAGATCTGATGTCAATTAACTTAATTAGTTGCTAGATGTTCTCCCAGCTGAATCTTTTTTCAACATTTCTTGCTTTTTCAGCTCTTTGTTGCCCCCGTGCCAACTTTTTTTGAGACCTGTAGCAGGCATCAAATTTGAAATGAGCTCATTCAGTGGATAAAAGTGTAACGTTTCTCAGTTTAAACATTTGTTCTGTTCTCTATGTTCTGTTGTGAATAAAATATTGGCTCATGTGATTTGAAAGTCTTTTAGTTTTCATTTTATTCAAATTTAAAAAAAAAAAAAAAAAAACTTTTCCCAACATTTACAGTATTTGGGTTGTAATAGGGAAGCACACTTATGGCCAGAATTTCAATGTCTCTATAGTAGCTGGATATTTTGATTTTCACATGCATTTAATATTGAACCCTCTCCTATCATTGGCCTATTTGGTGTCCTACCTACTAATTATTCTTTGCCCCCACTATTTTGCTGATTTTATTGCTTTCCTCACATCGCTGGCCAGACGACAAATTTTGCTTAACTGGAAAATTTCCTAACCCCCATCACACTCTTAGTGGATTAAAGACACCCTACATTTCACTAAAAACTTGAAAATTGACTTTCTTTTCACCGGCCGAGTACACCATTGTCTAAAATTCGGAATCCTTGTGTAGCTTACATACAAACTCTGCAAACTCTTAGTTTGTCTGTTTAAGCCCTTTTCATTCCAACTAGTAAATTTAATTTTTGTATTGATTTGTAGAATTCAGTTTTAAGTACACCTAATACTTTGTCTCTTTGTCTCAGTATCTCCTAAGTGTTGAATCATTTACAGAATCTCACATATTAGATGTAGTTCAAACTCTTTCATTTCTAGTTATTTTTTAGCACAACATCCATATGTATTTCACCAAGAATTTAACTCTTAACATCGTTGATATGTTGTATTATTTGTATTTGAATATGTCTGCACATTTCTGATTTTAGCGTGTGAACAGGACTTTTATTTTGGAGGGGAGATATGACATCATAAGGCTGTGCCAGGCTCCTGCTCTGTTGTGATTTGGCTGAAGAAAGGTTTGTGTTTTGAGTATTTGAAGTGTTCCAAACTGTTCTGGCAATTTTATGCTTCTAATGAGAACTCTTAAATTAATGTTTTATTACTGAATGCAACATTTAATGCTTTGTATAACATTTTTGAACTTTTTTTTTTGTTTTTGTTTTTAAGCAAAGTGCATCCACACATGAGTAACATTTAGTTTGGATTTATTTTCCTTCTGTTAATTATTCTCATCTTGTTCAAACTCACAGAAAAACATCCACGTGACACACTATTATAAAGATGGCATTTATTAAAGAGGAGACTGAAGACATTAGGATTGCAGAAGTATTCAGCATCAAACATGAAGATACTGAGGAACAAACAGGTTGGTTTCTTTCTCAAAGCTGAACTCAGTCATTTGATTCTTATTCACAGTTCAGATATACAGAAATTAATGGTATTTCTGAAGTATGTCATATGATTTTCCCAATTATGGCTTTTATTTGGCCTGGAGTGTAGGCTAAAGGGATAGTTCACCCAAAAATGAAAATTACCCCATCACCCTCAAGCAGGGCAGGCCGTGGCTAATTTGCTGCCCTAGGCAAGATTTTACTTGGTGCCCCTTGCCTCACATTAACATTAGTGAGTATTAACTAACTTGAACTAACAATGAACAATACATTTGTAACAGTTTTTATTATTTTTGTTAGTGTTAGTTATTGACAATTAACCTTATTTTAAATTGCTTCCTGTGAAACTATAAAAATGTAGGTGCTGCCTAAGTCACTTTAAAAAATAAACAATTAAACATCAATAATAATTATATCTGCTATTCCTGCACAAAACTGTATTCATTTGAACACTTCTCTAGCATACAGCAGGCTACTGTTTCATCTTCAAAATCAATTAGAAAGTCTTTTATTTCCAGTAGATGGCAGCAATATTCTACTTGCCCATTCTAATGTTATCATCACCATGAATTATACTGAGAAACGTAAATTTTTCAAGTGAATCTTACATTAATTTGACTAATTTAATAAGCCTAGTTATATACAAACTTTACTAAATTAGCCAATTCAAATATAAAATACTACACAAATATGGTGTAAAACGTGTTGTCGTGTTACACAAAAAAAAATGACAAACAAAAATTGAACTGGTTTGATTGGCTTTACTGCAGAGCAATTACTGTAATGGTCAATTCCTGTCACTGTCAATGAAATATAAATGTCACTGTCATTTGATGGTGGATGTGGTGAATAAGCTGCCAGTGATCAAAATATTGGTCGTGAATATGAGTCAGATGCTGGATGTACTGTGGAAGTGCACTCTGACGATGACAGCGATGGTAAAATCATCTGCTCAAATTGAACCCTGCCAAGTTTCAAAAGGTAACGAAATATGCTTTATTCTTCTGTACTTGTTCTTAAAATATTGAGAGATTATTTTATTTTTTTTGGCTATTGCAGCAGTTAGAGATTCACCCGTGCTGGAAATATAGGTACTGGTCTCTAAAAACAAGAATATGTAATCATGATTGGTGAAACATTCGTGCATTTAAAGGCTAGTTTATTTATATGATCATCATCATCATCATTCATTACATCACATTACCTTTGTCTTTGTAGGCCTACCATATTTTTTTTCTTGTTCTCTTATTGTTTTCTTCCCTGGGCATCAGAGGGCTTCTGTCTTTTTGACATTGGGATAATGTATTAGTGAATATCTATCACAATCAGGTAACTGATCTGATCAGATCAAGTCAAGTTCAAGTTGAGCTTTATTGTCATTCTGCTACATGCGGAGCATACAGTGGAATGAAATGTCGTGCCTCACAGGACCACGGTGCTACATAAATACAGGCATACAGAAATGAAGTAAAACAATATAAACCTATACACAACTATCCTACTGATAGATTTTGACTATAAATATACTATATATAAAATAACTTTTACCTATATATAAACTAAAAAATACAAACTATACGAGTGCCTCATATAAATACTGTACATGTGCGAAGAGAAACATTGCAGGGTGATTTGTAGTGCATGAGTATGTAAACATACATATATTACTGAGTCTTTTTGTGGGATTTGTGTACACACAGCAGTGTGTGTGAAAAGTGACTAGTGCGCATAGAGGAGGAGAGTGTGCTACTACAGGTGGTTTGTATAGGCCCACTCACCTGTGTGTAGCACACTTCGATTGCACAAAAAAAAGTCCCATAAGTTTCAGATGGTCCATGTTTCAGGGGGTAGGGGGTTTGTATGGGGGTTCAGAGAGGGGCGGGGTGATTTGAGTTCAGGGCTCTCACAGCCTGGGGGAAGAAGCTGTTGAGCAGTCTGGCAGAGCGGGCTCTGATGCTCCGGTACCGTCTTCCTGATGGTAGGAGCTGAAAGAGACTGTGGGAGGGATGTGTGGAGTCCTTCACGATACTGTTGGCTTTGCTGGAGCATCGTGTGAGGAAAATGTCCAGGATGGAGGGGAGAGGGGCACCGATGATCCTTGCAGCTGTGTTCACTGTCCGCTGGAGGGTCTTGCGGTCTGCTGCGGTACAGTTCCCGTACCAGACAGTGATGCAGCTGGTCAGCACACTCTCCAGGTGAGATCCTCTGTGATTTGCACCCCCAGGAATTTAGTGCTGCTGACTCTCTCCACAGGCGAGCTGTCGATGGTCAGTGGGGGGTGATCACCGGAGTTTCTTCTGAAGTCCATCACAACCTCCTTTGTCTTACCCACATTGAGGGACAGGTTGTTAGTGCCAAACCATTCAGCCAGCTGTGCCTCTTCCTCTCTGTAGTGCGTTTCATCGTTGTTGCTGATGAGACCTACAACTGTTGTGTCGTCAGCAAACTTGATGATGTGGTTGGAGCTGGACTTGGCAGTGCAGTCGTGGGTCAGCAGTGTGAAGAGCAGCGGGCTGAGCACACAGCCTTGTGGGGCACCTGTGTTCAGTGTGGTAGTGCTCGAGGTGTTGTGGCCGACACGGACTGACTGAGGTCTTCCAGTTAGAAAGTCCAGAATCCAATTACAGAGGGAATTGTTAAGGCCCAGCAGGTTTAGTTTATTTATGAGCTGTTGTGGGATTATTGTGTTGAATGCTGAGCTGAAGTCAATGAACAGCATTCTAACATAAGAGTCTTTGTGGGTAAGAGCCAGGTGGAGGGTGGAGGAAATTGCATCGTCCGTAGAGCGGTTCGGACGGTATGCAAACTGGAGCGGATCGAGTGTGTTGGGGAGGCTGGTTTTGATGTTGTGCATGACTAACCTCTCAAAGCACTTCATTATGATTGGAGTCAGTGCTATGGGACAGTAGTCATTTAGACAGGACACAGGTGATTGCTTTGGTACCGGTATGATTGTTGTGGATTTGAGACATGTGGGGACGACTGCCTGGCTCAGCGAGGTGTTGAAGATATCTGTTAGGACATCTGTCAGCTGTACATCACAGTCTTTCAGTACACGGCCAGGTATGTTGTTGGGACCCGCAGCCTTGCGTGGGTTGATCCTAGATAGGGTCTTCCTTACGTCGGCTGGAGACAGACAGAGCGCCTGGTCGTTGGGAGGTGTGGGCAGTTTCTTTGCAGGTGTGTCATTCTGCATTTCAAACTGTGAATAAAAGTGGTTGAGTGTATCTGGGAGCGATGTGATGTATGTGTAAGTGCGTCTGCACGGGGGAAGATTGATTGTGCGTCGAACCGAGGAGAGCAATAAAATAGTTGTTTTGTGGGACAATCACTTTTTTGTAATATTTTAAATTTAGAGTATTGAAGTAATATTGGTAATACAAAAATAAATAGTAAAAAAAAAAAAAAATCTACACTCATTTTGCCGCCCCCAAAAATATATATATATCCTGGCTGTTCCAAGCTTTATAATAGCAGTGAATAGGGGGTGAGCTGCGTGAAGTACGTTTTATGATCGCTGGATGATTTTTGAGTTTCAAAATCTCATCTCCCATTCACTACAATGATAAAGCTTGGAAGATACAGGGTATTTCTTTTTTTAATAATTTTGATTGTGTTCATCTGAAAAAAGAAAGTCCTATACACCAGGATGGCTTGAGGGTGAGTAAATCGTGGGGTAATTTTCATTTTTGGGTTAACTAAATTTTTTACATATATTTGTCTCTATTCACCTTAGACCTGAAGATGCTGAAAGAGGAGAGTCAAGAACTGAATGAAAATGAAGAGAAGTACCTGGTTGAGAAAAATCCTGATTTCATAACGGAAGAAAAATATTTTAGCTGCTCACAGACTAAAAAGACTTCCACACAAAAAATAGCTCAGAAGACAAGGACTAGAGGTTTCTATTGCCAACACTGTGGCAAAAGTTTTACTCAAAATGAAACCCTTATAAGACACATGAGAATTCACACTGAAGAGAAACCTTTCACCTGCAAACACTGTGGAAAGATTTTTAATCATAAAGGAAATCTTAAAAAGCACATACGAATTCACACTGGAGAGAAGCCTTATGCATGCACTCAGTGTGGAAAGAGTTTCACTGAAAAAGGAAGTCTTAAAATCCACATGAGAATTCATACTGCAGAGAAGCCATACACATGCCAACAGTGTGGAAAGAATTTCACACAAAATGAAAGGCTTAAAGTCCACATGAGAATTCACACTGGAGAGAAGCCTTTCACCTGCCAAGAGTGTGGAAAAGGTTTCAGACAAAACGAAAGGCTTAAAGTCCACATAAGAATTCACACTGGAGAGAAGCCTTTCACCTGCAAACAGTGTGGCAAGAGCTTCACTGAAAAAGGGAACCTTGAAGGCCACATGAGAATTCACTCCAGTGAGAAGATATTTACCTGCCAACAGTGTGGAACGAGTTTCACTGAAAAAGGAAACCTTAAAAAACACATGACAGTTCACACTGGAGAGAAGCCTTTCACCTGCCAACAGTGTGGAAAGAGTTTTACGCAAAAAGGACATCTTAAAAGCCACATGATAATTCATACTGGAGAGAAGCCTTATAGATGCCCTCAGTGTGGAAAGAGCTTCGCTGAGAAAAGAAACGTAAAACTCCACATGAGCGTTCACACTGGAGAGAAGCCTTTCACCTGCCAACAGTGTGGGAAGAGTTTCACACAAAAAGGACATCTTAAAGTCCACATGAGAAGTCACACGGGAGAGAAAGCTTTTACTTGCCAACAGTGTGCAAAGAGCTTCTCTCAAAGAGGACATCTTAAAGTTCACATGAGAATTCACACTGGAGAGAAAGCTTTTACTTGCCAACAGTGTGGAAAGAGCTTCTCTCAAAGAGCACATCTTAAAGTCCACATGAGAGTTCACACTGGAGAGAAGCCTTTCACCTGCCAACAGTGTGGAAAGAGCTTCACAACAGAAATAAACCTCAGGTATCACATGAGAATGCACACAGGAGAGAAGCCGTTTACTTGTGATCAGTGTGGAAAGAGTTTCAAACATAAAAGATCCCTTAACTGTCACTTGAGTTCACCCAAGAAATGTGGAAAAATTGTCAGCTTAAACCAGGGGTCAGCAACCTTTATGTCATGAAGTGCCATTTTTAAGTTTTATAGTTGATCCCTTTGCCACAACCCATATACCATATATTTTAAATATTTGTTCAGATTGCACATCGACTCCACTGTGGCGGGTCAGATCTGTAGTGATGCGTACTGGAGTAGTGCTTTCACATCCGGTTACTGCAAGCCGTTATAACACAAACATGTTAGAGTATTTTTTTTAGCATTTTGAGAGGAGAAAAGTTTACATACAATATGTGACTTCAACAACCAGGTGCATTCTGTCCAGTTTCATCTTGAGTGTGGAAAAATGCTCTCCCTTTCTGAGGGCATTTACCCCTGGTCTTTTTTTGATTGGATACCTATGCGATCAGAGAAAACACAGGAATTGACCAGGTACACATGAACTGAGTCTCCACATGCATCAAAGCCATTTTGATGTGTGTGGAATGTGAACAGGGACTCCTGCCGGCATTGATAGCCTAGTGCAGGGGTCTCCAAACTCAGTCCTGGAGGGCCACTCCCTCAGAGTTTAGCTCCAAAACCAATTTGGAGAACAGCTGAACAGCTCATCAAGGTATAACTAGGCATGCTGGAAACTTTCAGCCAGGTGTTTTGGAGCTGGTTGGAACTAAACTCTGCAGGACAGTGACCCTCCAGAACTGAGTTTGGAGACCCCTGGCCTAGTAGTTAAAGCCCAGGTCACACTGTGCGATTTTGGCCATGATTTGGTCGTCTGAGACAAATTGAGGATGAAAATCCTAAAAGATTCTTATATTCCCAGGCTAAAATATGTAGTCTTTGATCGCTGGTTTTACATGCTCACCGACAGCCGATTAATGGCCGTTGCGATCAAATTTGACCTCCGACAAAATTCTGGCAGTGTCAGAAGATTAGCTGCACAGTCCTGCATGACTTCTCTTAGGACAAACATCAGACTGTCTCTGTTTTTCAAGACAAGCCATAATCAGAATTAATGATAGAGATTTCCTCTAACCTTGATAAACTCCGGTGCTCTCGTCCTCCGCTTTATGATATGTTGCCTTTGCTATGATTAACACTGGTTGTGCCGCTGCTTTCATGTGTGTGTGTGTAGTGCTGCTTACACTATTCTTCTTAAATACACCGGTATTACTCTCATTCATATACAGTGGGGGAAAAAAATGATTTGATCCCCTGCTGATTTTGTACGTTTGCCCACTCACAAAGAAATGATCAGTCTATAATTTTATTGGTAGGTTTATTTTGACATTGAGAGGCAGAATAACAATGAGTGAAATAAATATTTGATCCCCTATCAATCAGCAAGATTTCTGGCTCCTAGGTGTCTTTTATACAGGTAAGGAGCTGAGATTAGGAGCACTCTCTTAAAGGGAGTCTCAGCTTGTTACCTGTATAAAAGACTCCTGTCCACAGAAGCAACCAATCAATCAGATTCCAAACTCTCCGCCATGGCCGAAAACCAAAGAGCTGTCCAAGGATGTCAGGGACAAGATTGTAGACCTACACATGGCTGGAATGGGCTACAAGACCATCGCCAAGCAGCTTGGTGAGAAGGTGACAACAGTTGGTATAATTATTCACAAATGGAAGAAACATAAAATAACTGTCAATATCCCTCGGATTGGGGCTCCATGCAAGATCTCACCTCGTGGAGTTTCAATGATCATGAGAACGGTGAGGAATCAGCCCAGAACTACACGGGAGCATCTTGTCAATGATCTCAAGGCAGCTGGGACCATAGTCACCAAGAAAACAATTGATAACACACTACGCCATGAAGAACTGAAATCCTGCAGCGCCCGCAAGGTCCCCCTTCTCAAGAAAGCACATGTACAGGCCCGTCTGAAGTTTGCCAATGATTCAGAGGAGAACTGGGTGAAAGTGTTGTGGTCAGATGAGACCTTTGGGTCAGAGATGATGCTTTGGGGGTGTTTTTCTGCTAAGGGCACAAGATAACTGCACCGCATCAAAGGGACGATGGATGGGGCCATAATCCGCCTGGGCCAGGGCATTGAAGCCAGCCAGGGCATTGAATATGGGTCGTGGATGGGTATTCCAGCATGACAATGACCCAAAACACATGGCCTAGGCAACAAAGGAGTGTCTCAAGAAGAAGCACATTAAGTTTCTGAAGTGGCCTAGCCAGTCTCCAGACCTTAATCCCATAGAAAATCTGTGGAGGGAGCTGAAGGTTCGAGTTGCCAAACGTCAGCCTCAAAACCTTAATGACTTGGAGAGGATCTGCAAAGAGGAGTGGGACAAAATCCCTCCTGAAATGTGTGCAAACCTGGTGGCCAACTACAAGAAACGTCTGAAGGGTTTTACCACCAAGAACTAAGTCATGTTTTGCAAAGGGGTCAAATACTTATTTCACTCATTAAAATGCAAATCAATTTATAACTTTTGAAATGCATTTTTTTCTGGATTTTTTTGTTGTTATTCTGTCTCTCACTGTTCAAATAAACCTACCATTAAAATTATAGACTGATAAATTTTTTTGTCAGTGGGCAAACGTACAAAATCAGCAGGGGATCAAATTATTTTTTTAAATGATAGCCAACATTTCAGCCTCGCATGTGATGCAGCTCACAGTCACTATGTTTATAGGTTGATCATGTAAAACTATGGAAAATTTTTCTTGCGTGCACCAGTTTTTAATGCATATTGACTGTCGTACAGTCTGACATTAATGACAACTGAGATCCCACAGTGTGACCTGATCATCATGTTCTTACAGTCTGACAAGTAGCAATCGTAAATCACACGGTGTGAGCCCGGCTTAACACACTGACATATGGTGCATCTGCGGCTCCGGTGACCTGTGTTCGAATCCTGACTTGCGGTTCTTTGCCGATCTCATTCCCCTCTCTTCACCCCCATGTTTCCAGTCTCTTCTGTCCTGTCCTAAAAAAGCCCAAAAAAACAAGGACTCTGCATACTTTATTGAAGTTTACGGCATTAACTATTTACTGCAGGACAAGCTGTAAGTTGTCAGTAACTTAATAAAACAAGCTGTGTTACTATGAGGAATGAGTACCTCAAAATGTAGATCTGTATGCAGGTGGGAGGTAGTTTATCAGAATGAATTACATACTCCTCTCTCTGATTATTGCACACAGCACAGATGAATACTCATTCAAAGTTTCCATCTTTTTGTGCTAATATGTAGTTTATTGGTTTCCAAAACAGAAAAAAAATGGATACACGTGTCACAGAAACAAAGACAATGAGAAATTTAAGTTATTTTATTTTGTATTTACATTCTTATGGCATTTTATGTTATATTGCTGTTAGGAACACTTAAAAAAGGTTGATCTTTATTATTTAACTAATTGCTTGATGTTTGCTGATGTTTTGTTTGTTTGTTTGTTTGTTTGTTTTTTTGACAATTTTTATAAAATTGTACAAGTAAGCTCCATACAGGTGAAAGACTTATTTCCTTTGTGGTCCCTTTTTATATGTCCAATAAAAACTATTATTTGCATGTGTTTATCAGTGCGTTTTTTTTTTTTTTTGTTTTTTTTTTAAGAAATCCCTATTAGGTCATATGGCACATGTCTTCACTCAGTTTTTCACCACACTCATCTATAATAATGAAAATAAAACGTTTGTCCTTGTATCTTCTGCTTTAATTAATGACATTTTTAGAGTGCAGATCTTCCGGTTCTTAGCACCTATAGCTGGGGAGAGTGCAGTGAGTGTTTTGGTAATTTCTATTTTCAAATAAACCAATTTGTAATAGCATAAATGCTTTTAATGTCTATTAGACCAGTTAATGCTCATTTAGCAATTTATTGCACAACAAAATAATAATCAACATTAATATTTAGGGAAAATAATTAGGCTACATTTTATTCTGTGGCATGTGGTGAAGGACCTAGATAATATGTGGGGATGGTATAGGAACATGTTGAAGATCACTGGTCACATTGTGCCATTAAAGGGGTCATATGACGTTGCTAAAAAGAACATTATTTTGTGTATTTGATGTAATGCAATGTGCTTATGCGATTTAAAGGAACACTTTTTTTTGGAAATAGGCTCATTCTCCAACTCCCACAGAGTTAATAAGTTGAGTTTTACCGTTTTTGAATCCATTCAGCCGATCTCCAGGTCTGGCGATAGCACTTTTAGCATAGCTTAGCATAGATCATTGAATCCGATTAGACCAGTAGCATCGCGTTCAAAAACGATCAAAGAGTTTCGATAGTTTTCCTATTTAAAACTTGACTCTTCTGTAGTTATATCGTGTACTAAGACCGGCGGGAAATGAAAAGTTGCGATTTTCTAGTCCTATTTGGCTAGGAACTATACTCTCATTCCGGTGTAATAATCAAGGAACTTTGCTGCCGTAACATGGCCGCAGCAGGCGTAGTGATATTACGCAGCGCCTGAAAGTAGTCCCCAGCTATATTATAACTAGTTACCTAGCTGGGGACTACTTTCAGGCGCTGCGTAGTGTTCCTTTAAGGTTAAAAAACATTATTTTCCAAATACTGTACATTATTTTTGCTGCTCTATGCTCCGCCTTTCTGAAACGCATCGATTTTTACAAAGCTCATCGTTCTATGAAGCGAGGCATGCTCTGATTGGCCAGCTATCCAGTGCGTTGTGATTGGCCGAATAACTGAAGCGTGAGACGGAAATGTTTTGCCCTTCACCGTATTGTGATGCCGTGTCCCGGCACGACAACACAAACACAATAAAACCCATTATAAACGAGGCATTTGTTGCATCCAGTGGGGACATACACTGAACAAAATTATAAACGCAACACGTTTGCCCCCATTTTTCATGAGCTGAACTCAGAGATCTAAGACTTTTTCTATGTACACAAAAGGCCTATTTCTCTCAAATATTGTTCACAAATCTAAATCTGTGTTAGTGAGCACTTCTCCTTTGCCGAGATACTCCATCCTCCTCACAGGTGTAGCATATCAAGATGCTGATTAGACAGCATGATTACTGCACAGCTGTGCCTTAGGCTGGCCACAATGAAAGGCCACTCTAAAATGTGCAGTTTTATCACACAGCACAATGCCACAGATGTCACAAATTTTGAGGGAGCGTGAAATTGGCACGCTGACTGCAGGAATGTCCACCAGAGCTGTTGCCCGTGAATTGAATGTTCATTTCTCTACCATAAGCCGTCTCCAAAGGCGTTTCAGAGAATTTGGCAGTACATCCAACCGGCCTCACAACCACAAACCATGTGTAACTACACCAGCCCAGGACCTCCATATCCAGCATCTTCACCTTCAAGATCGTCTGAGACCAGCCTCCTGGACAGCTACTGCAACAATTGGTTTGCATAACCAAATAATTTCTGCACAAACTGTCAGAAACCAACTCGGGGAAGCTCATCTGCATCCTCGTCGTCCTCATTGGGGTCTCGACCTGAGTGCAGTTCGTAGTCGTAACCGACTTGAGTGGGCAAATGCTCACATTAGATGGCGTCTGGCACTTTGGAGAGGTGTTCTCTTCACGGATGAATCCCGGTTTTCACTGTACAGGGCAGATGGCATTTATGGTGTCATGTGGGTGAGGGGGTTTGCTGATGTCAACGCTGTGGATCGAGTGCCCCATGCTGGCGGTGGGGTTATGGTATGGACCGGCGTATGTTATGAACAACGAACTCAGGTGCATTTTATTGATGGCGTTTTGAATGCACAGAGATACCGTGACGAGATCCTGAGGCCCATTGTTGTGCCATTCATCCACGACCATCACCTTATGCTGCAGCATGATAATGCACGGCCCCATGTTGCAAGGATCTGTACACAATTCCTGGAAGCTGAAAACATCCCAGTTCTTGCATGGCCACCATACTCACCGGACATGTCACCCATTGAGCATGTTTGGGATGCTCTGGATCGGCGTATACAACAGCGTGTTCCAGTTCCTGCCAATATCCAGCAACTTCACACAGCCATTGAAGAGGAGTGGACCAACATTCCACAGGCCACAATCAACAACCTGATCAACTCTATGCGAAGGAGATGTGTTGCACTGCGTGAGGCAAATGGTGGTCACACCAGATACTGACTGGTTTTCAGACCCCCCCGGACCTCCCCAATACAGTAAAACTGCACATTTTAGAGTGGCTTTTTATTGTGGCCAGCCTAAGGCACACCTGTGCAATAATCATGCTGTCTAATCAGCATCTTGATATGCCACACCTGTGAGGTGGATGGAGTATCTCGGCAAAGGAGAAGTGCTCACTAACACAGATTTGTGAACATTATTTGAGAGAAATAGGCCTTTTGTGTACATAGAAAAAGTCTTAGATCTTTGAGTTCAGCTCATGAAAGTCTTAGATCTTTGAGTTCAGCTCATGAAAAATGGGGGCAAAAACAAAAGTGTTACGTTTATAATTTTGTTCAGTGTAATTACTGATTATAATGACTTATACTGTCTTTTTACGCGTCGTTGCATCACACCACGTAAACATTACAATGTCTGCATTTGTGATCGGAGAAACGACAAACAACAAGCACTACCCTACACAGCTCAAAACTTGTGTTTGAATCGTCAGTGGCAAATTCTTTAAATAAGAAAACGTACTTACAGGCTGTGAGTCAGAAGTGCCAGACTGTCGTCGCAAAAGCTGGAATTGTCCAACATTATAGAAACAGCCTTTGAGCAAGCCAGCATTGTAGGCTACTCTTCCAGGTTCAGGAAATAGTCCTCTGTAAAATGCGCTGAACACACTCTAATATTTGGTTTGAACTGTTCTGGAACAGTGTTGTAAATATAACTTAACAACTGATTTCTAGTTGTCTTCTTTTGGAAGTCCAAACAAAGTACTTTCGCTTTCACAACGAAACACAGCATCTCCAGGACATGGCGCCGCCGGCAGCAACAATACTATAGCGAGAATAATAGTTCTGCCTTCTTTCATTGCGTATACGTTTGGGTGGTGTTTTGCAAATCTTCCCACACAGTGATGTAGACGTGGGGCGTGTTTGAATGAACCATTTAAGGGGGGCGTGGTCGAGTCTTAACTTTTATAAAGAATATCTCTTTGGTTTTGAGTCTTTGCAACTTCAGGGATCTTATCTATGCACAATCAGCTTGTAACACTCCAAAGAGAAAGAAAAAATTCAAATAAAAAATTATTTTAGCTGCCCTCAAACTAAAAAGATTCCCACAAGAAAAAGAGCTCAGAAGCAACGAAGGTTCTCCTGCCAACATTGTGGAAAACATTTTACTCAAAATGATGCCCTTAAAATCCACACGAGAATTCACACTGGAGTGAAGCCTTTTACCTGCAAACACTGTGGAAAGAATTTCGCTGTACAAGGACACCTTAAAAAGCATACACGAATTCACACTGGAGAGAAGCCTAATGCATGCACACAATAAGGAAAGAGTTTCACAGAAAAAGGAAACAGAGAAATCCACATAAGAGTTCACACCGGAGAGAAGCCTTTCACCTGCCAGTAGTGTGTAAAGAGTTTCACAACCGAAATAAACCTCAAGTATCACATGAGAATTCACACTGGAGAGAAGTCGTTCACATGTGATCAGTGTGGAATGAGTTTCAGACCAAAAAAAAAAAAAAAAACCCTTAACTTGCGTTCTCTCAAGAAGTGTGGAAAATGTTAATCCCTGTGCCACAACCGATATACCCCAAGGTTGCTCTCACATGTTTATTATTATTATTATTATTATTATTATTATTATTATTATTATTATTATTATTATTTTACCATTTTGAGAGTAGACACGTTTACATATGTGAATTCAAAATTTAGATGCATTTAGATGCAAATTTTGTCCAGTTTGACAAATCTGGAATCTGAAAAAAATGCCCTCTCTTAATGACATATTGGAGTTATAATATAACTCCAATATGTCATTAAGAGAGGGCATTTTTTATGATGATATGGAGTTGATAAAACGATACAAACTTGATTGTCAAGATCAAAAAGTTTTTGTTTTTTTTTGTAACTGAAATTTAATAGCCTCTTCCTCTCAAAAAGTGAATGCGCTACCTGCAGATTGGTTGGAAAATCTGAAAAAACAGCAATGCACCGGTGATGACACTGTAAGCAGGGTTTTACATATTGTGGCATTGTGCACATATTGAGGATTGTGGACTTTCTTGGAGTTGTTGGAGCCATTGATGGAATTCATGTTCTCAATTATCCAATCAGAGAAAACATGAGCTGAGTCTCCACATGCATCACAACCATTTTGATGTGTGTGGAATATGAACAGGGACTCCTGCCGGCATTGATAGCCTAGTGCAGGGGTCTCAAAACTCAGTCCTGGAGGGCCACTGTCCTTCAGAGTTTAGCTCCAAAACCAATTAAACCTGAACAGCTCAAGGTGTAACTAGGCATACTAGAAACTTTCAGCCAGGTATTTTGGAGCTGGTTGGAACTAAACTTTGCTGGACAGTGGCCCTCCAGTACTGAGTTTGGAGACCCATGGACTAGTGGTTAACAAACTGACATATGGTACAACTGCGCCTCCGGTGACCTGTGGTTGAATCCTGACTCGCAGTGCTTTGCCGATCTCGTTCTCCTCTCTTCACCCCCATGCTTTCCTGTCAGTCCCTACTGTCCTGTCCTAAAAAGAAAAAAACCCTAAAAAATAAGGACTCTGTAGGGTCAGAACGAGTCAGACAAAACTAAGATTCGATCAGAACATCGAAACATGAGGAGCCGAAATTCCAGAGAAGCCCAACAGGACTCATAAATCTGTCAGTGGTACTCTGGCGCCATGAGTCTGGAGCAAGCCTTATCAACAAGCCTCTTTCACAGAACAGCTCGCAACATTAAGACAAAAGAACACTTATTGATAAGTCCAACGCAGGAAGGAGATCGTCACATTTGGGGCAAATAATCATGATTAATGGTCAAAGAGATGGCCATCACATGTGTTCCACAAGAGAAATCACGAGCTTCTTTAGACTGACTTTTCCCCCACACATAGAAGACAAAGAACCAGACTGAAATTCTTTAGGAGACCTTTTAACCTCTCTCTGGTCTTCACCGAACATGTCCCTATGTCCTACACAGAACTACACAGAGACTTTCTTCATATGCATATAAAATCATCCTAAAAGGACATTTCTAGGCATAACACTATATTATGTATGTAACCACACATTAGACTATCATGTTTTAAGCACATATCATGTATGTATTTTTAATAACCATTGAATGACTTCAAGGGTTAGTCGTGTTTGGTATGTATGAGTTTGACAATTCTAGCTTGAAACGTTTCTTTCAATGAATTCTGTGTCAAATGTATCATATTCTGGTTACAGAAATCATGTCCAAAATTATACTTTACAAGAGCGTGTAAAATTTGGACCATGTGACCAGATAACAAACTGATGGGAGGAACAACCCTAGCTAAGAAAATAGCCTAATCTAATTGGTCAACACACCAGTTGGGATGTGTTCCAAAAGCCGAGTTTAAAAACTCAGGACACCATCAAATCTTTCCTTCTTCCCTTCTCGTCCTTCTCTCTTTTTCTTCTCGCCACCACGTTTTGACGCTGTTTTTAGTGCTCTTTGAGCGTGCTCTGGCCTACAGGCCAGTTGCTACTTAACACCACGATGAGAAGAAAAACCACCTAGTCTCGTTACACCCTTTCTTTCTTTTATTTTAGTTTATTTTCCGTTGCGAGTTTGGTGTTCTCAGTTTAAGTTTTGCCGCCACACCTTGTCTCCGAGTTCAACTTGAGCCTGTGACCGCCTCAAAACTTCAGCCAGACCAACTCCGCATCCTCAGCCAACGCCCAAGACATCACTTCAACGACTACTGAACTTCCAGCCAATCAGCACTTGGGAAACCCCTTTTCCTGCAACGACGACGACAGAAGGGAATCCCTGTAACACAAAGACAACGGAAGCAAGTAACCTCCAGGTCTAACTGACATTTATTTATTTATTACATTTAATATCAATTTTAGCCTCATTGAGAAACTCAATGCGAGGGTTAATTAAGTGATTGATGGTTGTTCAGGTCTATGCAATAGCACATATTGCTGTAAACTTGGGATTTCACATTCTCATTCTCTAAACTCATCCTTTTTCTCTTTCTGCAATGTGTGAATGCGTGTGTTCATGTGTTAGATTAGTTTATGTCTTAGGTTTATATAAATAAAGTCTTATTTATATTGAAAAGAGAAGTATCTTGTGTTTTGTGCTTACAAGTTAATGTCTTAATCTGCCGATCTTGTTACTGTGCTTATTAATAGTGTTTTCACTATATTTTGGATTTTAATATCCAGTGCAGAAGTAATGTTATACGGCTCATTCAGTGAATCGCTGCCGACTCAGTGATCAGCCGCAAATTCCCTATAAAATCACAAATGATTCCCTTTAATAAATTAAATTATTTACATATCAAACCCTACAACTCTGTATACTTGGTTGAAGTTTATGGCAGTGACTGTTTACTGCAGAACAAATTGTAAGCTGTCAGTAGCTTAATAAAACAAGCTGTGTTACTACGAGGATTGAGTACCTCAAAATGTAGATCTGTATGCAGGTGGGATACTGCTAGATGATTTTAGTCCGTTACTAACCTGACGCAGGATACGGTAACAAGGATACAATGCAATCTACTAGAGTCAATAATTACAGAGTAAAACAGAATGGAATCAAATTTAACAATTTATCATCAGTCAGGTAAATATGTATTATGCCAATTCAAAGATATCAAATCAAATCACCAGATTCTCAAAGATAAATCTAAGAGTAAAATATGCATACCTGAGATATGAAAATCTGGAATCTGAGGGTGCAAAACATTTTCAATCGCCCAAATAAAGTCCTTAGTGATGCACATTACATAAAATTAAAATGTATAACTTTGACCCATACAGTGTATTGTTGGCTATTGCTACAAATATTGCTACAAAATTGCTACACTACTTATGACTGATTTTGTGCTCCAGGGTCACACACATATAGCTACTGTATATATATGAAATTTATGTGCAATTTATGGAAAATGTAAAAAGGTCATGCTAAAGTGCTCTTATATCATGAAAGTAGGGCAGTAGAAGCATGCAATGGTAATTACATTTCAAACTATGTATTGAGACAAAAGCTAACAACTGTGTGTGTGTGTGTGTGTGTGTGTGTGTGTGTGTGTGTGTGTGTGTGTGTGTGTGTGTGTGTGTGTGTGTGGCAGTAAAAAGATTGACAAGCTTTTGTTGTAACCAAGCTCTTGCCATAAATAAATGAACTAAAAAGTTCCTGGCTCCTTAAATGGTTTCTGCAGACAAACACTGTTGTTCAGAATCTCATGTAGTTCAAACTCTCACTGGAATTTAACATTGGCCAACATTTATTTATGATATGTGTTTTATTATTTGTTTGTGTATTTTTTTTTTGTGCATTTCTGATTTGAGCGTGTGAACGGGACTTTTATTTTGGAATGCCTGTGTGACGTCATAAGGCTGCGCCGTTAACCAAACGTGAAACTTGTATCTCGCCTGAAGAAAGGTTTGTGTTTTAAACATTTAAAGTTTTTAAATGACATCTAACTGTTCGTGCAAATTTATAGTTTTACCAAGAATTGCAAAACCAAAGCTTTCCTACTGAATGAAACAATGTAATGCTTGATTAATGAGTATTATTTTTTGTGAGTAAAGCACATCCACACATGAGTAACAGTAAAGTTCCCTATATCGAGAATCAGATCAATAACACGACTTCAGCTACTCAATGTTTTGTACAATAATCACACGCTCTGTTGGTTAAAACAGTGTAAATGCAACAAGAAGACAAAGATGTAGGCTATAAGACAATTTTCACAATCCAACTACAAAGGTTTCCATAACAGTACAAACTTGTCATATCTTTGTTTGTGTTCTTTTAGTAATGTGTAGTTCTAGTTTTGAGTGTTTTTTGGCTAATCAGTTCGCTGAATACTGAAATAGGGAGCTGACTGAGACACATCCAGAAATTAGTTTTTGTTTTCTTTATTTTTCTCAGAGAAACTCCCGGTGAAGTGACTGAGATCATAAAGATGGCGTTTATTAAAGAGGAGACTGAAGACATAAAGATTGCAGAAGTTTTCAGCTTGAAACAAGAAGATGCTGAGGAACAAACAGGTCGGTTTCATGCTAAAAGCTGAACTCATTTGATCCTTATTCTGTCCACTTCTACAGAAACGGATGATGTTTTTTGAAGAATGGGTGTCCTAATTAAGGTGAATAAGACACAAATACTGTTATTATAAGATTATTATCATTTGGTCTGTCCAGTGATGAACTCAGGGTGACACGCAGCGCAAAAAATCTGAAAAAAAAAGAAGGTTTCTGTAGATTACACTTGAGCAATAACAGGAACCTGGCTCTCTTAAACCTTAATGGAATAGAAAAGGACTGGAAGGCCAAGAAAACATTCTTAATCTGATGAGAAGTTTCTTGTTTTTCAAGAGTTTTTTTCAAGGGCATTTGATTAGCAGCACCTGACTGCTACTTACCTCCAAATTCCTATAGAAACAGTAAGGGTGTACTTTGTTTGTCATGTTGTTATTCATCTGAGGTTGTATTTACCAAATTTAAAGAATACTAAGGACTAGATTATCTTTTTTTTTAATAGTATTATGTCCTGATATATAAAAATATAGAATTCAAAGGAGGTTCACTTTCTCTTTCACAGGACTGTATCTGTTGTTGCCTCCTCTGAACAGACCAGAGACACAGAATTTAGTCTATATTGCTGCCTCCTGTCTAGCAGGCCAGAGACTCAGGTGTATATGTTTCAATAGGGGTACTGCAAGGCTCAGTACTAGGCCCATTGCTTTTTTCAAGCAGAATGGATGATTATTTTTGAATGATGTCAGTCCACAATCTGACACAATCTGTCGTTCAGCATCATTCACATTCACACCATGTTTGTTTGTTTGGCCAGAGGAGAACTGTCCCCGCGACTGAGCCCAAGGTTGTTTTCCCCTCCGTTTCTGGCACCTGATGGCACCTGATGGGTTTCTTGCAACTGTCAACTTTGGTTTTCTTATTTGGAGATTTTTAATATTATTGTTAATATCATAATATCACTTTTGGATAAGAACATATGGGTAATTTCATACAGTTGTGCTCAAAAGTTTACACACCCTTGCAGAAACTCCAAATATATGGATACATTTTTACAAAATTAGAGAGATTTAAAAAAAAATTGTAGGGTAAACGTACCTATTAAGCTCACCAAAATCTACATTAAGGTATTTTTAGTGCACAAGATATTGGTTTCAGTACAAAAAGTTATGTTAAAATAAAATATTAATTTCTCACATAAATATTTAATTTTATGTTCAATGACAAAAGCATTTCAATTAAGATATACATCATTAAATTCAAAAAGTTCGGCTGTGCTTAATGGGTATTTTTTTGTACCCTTTAAGCACACCCCTGTTCTCATTAAGCTCACATCAAGTTTTATTAAAAATTCTTGTTTATTTTATGGAAAATGTTTAAAGAATAATTGTAAAAATATGTATTTTTGAAGGTACAATGTCAATCACTAAAATCAAGCAACAAGGCATTCAAGTCGATCAGATCACATTGCAATATCTATACTAGTCCACATTCAACTAAATAACATGCATTTAAAATTCAGATAAAACAAACCACACAAACTAGCCTCATTATGGATAGCCTCTTGTTAAATGGATGTAAACTTATCTATAGTCTCTTAAGGCTGGAATACACTACATGATTTCTGCCCTGATTCTCCACAGATTTACAGTCTGGAGAAGTTGATGCTAGCTGCCAAAGGTCAGAGCCAGTCTGCATATTTGAGTCGACAGAATCCATAGAAAATTAACTTAACCTTAAAGTGACAACCATCAGTTTATATGTAAAGTCTGTTTATGAAGTATTTACATTGACGTTCAATGTGGAAGAGCTTAAAGAGAGCACACTGAGCTTAATGGAAGCAGCAACAATTTTTTATAAATTTCATGTAATATTTATTAAAATGACAGGATTTTGCTAAATAAATAGTCTAGGTCATGTAGTAAGTTCATACATATTTTAATATGAACAACTATTATTAACAATATCTATAAGATTATACTTTTTCTTATTGATGTCACACTGAAGCTGTGTGATTTTCAAAGTAGTGCACCCTTTAAGCTCACCTTAAAATAATGTGAAATCTTTAAAAATTACAGCACTGTAAAACAACAGACCAGCAATTAACTGTCGATTTGTAATATTATGGATGTAAAAGTACAAGCCAGTAATGCCTGTGAAGTAATGTTAGCGTATCATGCAATCTTATACAGCTACTTAGCTAACTGTGTTCTGTAGCATCTGCGCCATGTTGCTAAAACTATCTTTTGGATCTAATGTAATTATTTCCCACATCCAAGTTCCAGGATATAATATGCAAAAGTCTGAACAGTAACCTATTTTGATACTATTAACTTCATTTTAGAGCCTTCAGTCTTGGTTTGTCTTGAATCTTCAGTTGCAAATTGTGAGAGATTTTTAAAGTTTTTAATTGATAAAATCGATGGTATTCGCTCTGCAATTGCACGTATGAATTAGATCTTGGAGTTGCTCCTTTAGAGCCTTTAAGATGATGTGGCTTTCGGAAATCACTGAGATCATGGGTATGTTAAAGGTCACTTCATCTACAAATGATGTCCCAACAAGTCTTTTATATAAGTTTTTGATAGTATTGGTCCTAACATTTTATTAATCATAAATAAAAGTCTGACAGAGGGTTGTGTGCCATCGAGTTTGAAACATGCGGTAGTGGAGCCATAGTTAAAGAAACCCAGCCTAGATCTATCTGTACTTCAAAATTTACTAAATCAAATTTTTTCAAAATCTCTAAACTTCCCTTTATGGCAAAAATCCTAGAGAAGGTTGTTTTGTCAGCTCTCTTCTTTTCTAGCAGATTTTGACATAATGGACAAGTTTCAGTCAGGGTTCAGAACTGGTCATAGTACTTAATCTGCCCTCATTATGGTATTAAATGATATTTTATTGGAAGTTGACAATGAAAATTGTGTCGGCCTTGTCTTGTTAGACCTTAGTGCGGCCTTCGACATACTGGATCATACCATTTTGTTAGAGCATCTTGAGCGGTGTGTTGGGGTAAGTGGGGTGGCTTTACGTTGGTTCCATTCTTACCTGGAGGGTAGAATTTTCAAGTTCAAGTTCAATAATAGTAATAGTTCTGCTGCTGCTCCTGTAAGTTACGGGGTACCTCAGGGCTCTATTTTTGGGCCGCTGCTTTTTTCTCTTAACATGATTCCATTGGGATCTATATTTAATAAATTTGGTATTTCACATCATAGTTATGCTGATGACATGCAGTTGGTACCTGCCTTTTAAAGCAGGAAACATTGCAGCTAAAAACTCTTTGTTGAATTGCCTTGAGGAACGTTGGATGAACTCTTTTTTTTTATGTTAAATGATAAAAAGACTGAAATTTTGCTTTTGGGGAGAAAAAAAGCACATAATTTATTCTAAAACCGAGTCTGGGGCAGTTTGCCACTAATTTAGGCATAATTTTTGACTCTGAGCTCAAATTTGATCATCAAATAAACACAGTAGTAAAAAAAAATGTTTCTTTCAATTGAGGAGGATTGCAAAATTGAAGACCGTTTTATCAAAGAATGATCTTGAAAAAGTTAAACATGCTTTTATATTTGCACGTTTGGACTATTGTAATGTGTTACATGCAGGGGTTTGTCAGTCTTCCCTGTCGAGGTTACAATTGGTTCAAAATGCTGCGGCCAGACTGCTGACAAATACTAAGAAAAGAGACCATAGAACACCAATTCTGGCCTCTTTACACTGGCTACGTTAAACAACAAATTGTTTTTTAAATTTTGTTATTTGTTTTTAAAGTCATAAATGGCTTAGCCCCAGAGTACATCAAGGATCTGTTAGTTATTAAGTCCTCCTCAAGATTGCTAAGATCTAACTCGAAGATTATGCTCAAGGTTCCACATGCATGTCTTAAGTGTAGAGGTGATCAAGCGTTTTCAGTTGTGGCCCCTAGACTATGGAATGATCTTCCTTTCCCTGTGTGCTCTTCGACCTCTCTGCAGATGTTCAAATCACGTCTTAAGACCTACTTGTACTCACAGGTGTTTGATGTGTAGTTTTATAGGTATTTACTTATGTGTTTTAATTAATTGTTATCATTGTTTTTGATCTGCTTGTACAGCACTTTGGTATACCTTCATGGTTTTAAAGGTGCTTCACAAATAAATTGATTTATTGATTGAGAGTTGGAGTGGCAGGGAAGACAAGAATCTCAGTCTTTGCTGGGTTGAGTTGTAGGTGATGTTCTTTTATCCATGCCAAGATGTCCACCAGGCAGCCTGAAATCCATGCAGCTACCGGTGGATCATCTGATTGAAAAGAGAGATAGAGCTGTGTGTCATCAGCATAGCAATGGTAGAAGAAGCCTGTATGTGCCTGTATGAGGTGATGCAGTATATACAGAGAAGAGGAGGGGTCCAAGAAGTGATCCCTGAGGAACCCCAGTGACCAGTTGATGTACTGTGGATACCTCCCCTCCCCTGAAAGACCTACCAGTGAGATAGGATTCAAACCAGTGAAGTGGAAACCCAGTGATGCCCAATGTTGAGAGGGCGGACAGGAGGATCTGATGATCGATTGAAGAGAAGTACCTGGTTGAGAAAAATCCAGATTTTATAACGGAAGAAAAATATTTTAGCTGCTCGCAGACTAAAAAGACTTCCACACGAAAAAGAGCTCAGAAGACAGGGACTAGAGATTTCTCCTGCCAACACTGTGAAAAAAGTGATGGTATAGCATATGCTGCTATTTTAAATATCATTATTTTGTGTATTTGGTGTAACAGAATGTTGACATGCTTTAATGTTCAAAAAACACATTATTTTTCAAATACTGTAGATTATTGTAGTTCCTCTATGCCCTGCCTCTCTCAAACCCGTCGTTTTCCTCCTTCCGACAAGCCCAGTCTGCTCTGATTGGCCAGCTGACCCAGTGCATTGTGATTGGCCGAACACCACAAGTGCACGTCGTAAATGTATGCCCCTTACCATAATCGTGAGCTTTAGCTTTAAAGGAACACTCCACTTTTTTTGGAAATAGGCTCATTCTCCAACTCCCCCAGAGTTAATAAGTTGAGTTTTACTGTTTTTGAATCCATTCAGCTGATTTCTGGATCTGGTGATAGCACTTTTAGCATAGCTTAGCATAGATCATTGAATCCGATTAGACCAGGAGCATCGCGTTCACAAATGACCAAAGAGTTTCGATAGTTTTCCTATTTAAAACTTGACTCTTTTGTAGTTATATCGTGTACTAAGACCGGCGGAAAATGAAAAGTTGCGATTTTCTAGGCCGATATGATTAGGAACTATACTCCCAGTCCGGCGTAATAATCAAGAAACTGATCTCAGTCTCAGCACCAGCTGGCACAGGGCACTCTTACTTACGATCAGCTCTTGGTGTTTTAGGGCTTTGTAATGGTATGTGTTGGGGTCGCTTGTTCTTAGGTGTTTCCAGAATTCCAGGGCTCTTTTTTGGATATTTAGAAGGAGAGGGTATTGGCCTAATTCTGCCCTGCATTCGTTGTTTGGAGTTTTTCTTTGGACTTTGAGTATTCTTTCACAGAAATCTAAATGTAGAGTTTCGATTGGGTGTTTTTCCCAATTTAAGAAGTCAAATTTTATAGAAGGACCCCACACTTCACTGCCATATAAAATAATTGGTTAAATTATAGATTTGAAAAGTTTGAGCCAGATTTGGATTGGGATGTCAATTTTAATGGATCTTTTTGGCATAGAAAGGTCATTCACAGCTAAAGTAAAGTTACTGGTTGGAGTTATTTTCAGGCCGAGGTAAGTGTATGTTTTTATGGTTTCAATGGTTCTGTGTGATAGTGTGAATGTGTGTGTTGGTCCCTGAGATCTGGAGCGTTTCTGGAACATCATTACTCTAGTTTTTTGGAGGTTGACCGTCAGGGCCCAGGTCTGACAGTAATCCTCCAGCAGATTCTGGCTGTCCTGAAGCCCCTCTTCAGGAGGACCAGGTCATCTGTGTGGAGAAGACACTTTATCTCTGTGTCGTGTAGAGTGAGACCTTGAATGGGTTCTTTGGTTTCCAATTTTAACCACACAATGGCTGGCTGTGTACATTGATTTGATCAAATCATAGAATTTTCCCCCTATTCCACTGTCGATAATTTTAGGTATAATCCTTCATGCCAGATTGAATCGAATGCTTTCTTGAAATCAACGAAACAAGCAAAAATGTTTCCTTTGTTTTGATGTATATTTGTCAATTAGTGTTTGTAATGTAAAAATGTGATCGGATGTGCGACATTTTGGAAAAAAGCCAATTTGGCCTTTTTTCCCAAGGCATTGTGCTTCGTAAGGAAGTCTAACAGTCTGGTGTTTAAGATGCTGCAGAGAACCAAAGTTTTTTTCTCCGAGGCTTACAGTCTAAATCAAACCGTTTGTCAGTGTCTAAACATTTTTTCTTTGTTTTAACAACGGTCAAATTACTTTTTAGTGCTGTTTTGTATAATATGTTGTTTAGATCTTGTACTTCCTGATTGATGCCGAATTGATTTTTAGGGTATGCCTGTGTTTGGAATGAGTGTAAGAGGGACTGTATTGCTGTTTTCTGTCCATTTGAGTGACATAATTTTGATGTTTGAGATGGCTTTATATAGAGTGTGATTTGGCTGTGGTCTGAGAAAGGTTTCAGGGGTTTGACTGTGAATGCTCTCAAAGACGAAAGATGGAGATCTGTGATGGTATAATCTACAGTGCTGTTACCGAGAGCTGAGCTGTAGGTGTATCGGCTGAGCGAGTCTCCTCGCAGTACAGAGCCAGTCCTCCCAGAGCTCAGTCTGTCTGGCTGGGCCGGGCTCTGCTGTGGACGGGCTTCAGCTGCTGGAGCGTTGGGGCTGTTATAGGACAGTCTCTGTCCGTACCGATCCGCTCTGGGCGCTGAAGCTCTGTGTGGACCTCTGGGAGTTGAGGCTCTGGGCGCTGAAGCTCTGTGTGGACCTCTGGGCGCTGAAGGTCTGGGTGCAGAAGCTCTGGGTGGTGCACTGGTCGGGGCTCTACATGAGGTGTTGGCTGGGATGTAATTCCCTAACGTGTGTCTCGTTGGGTTGGCTGGGTTAGGGCTGGTTCTGCTTGTCTGGTTGGTCCTGTTTAGAGTGACATCTTTGAGTCTCTTTGCAAAAATATGTACCAGGTTCTTATAAAAAAATGTTTTGGAGCTGCTTGGAGCTAAACTCTGCAGGACAGTGGCCCTCCAGTACTGAGTTTGGAGACCCCTGACCTAGTGGTTAACAAACTGATATATGGTGCAACTGCCCATATTCGAATTCTGACTCTCAGTCCTTTGTCTATCTCTTTCCCCTCTCTTCACCCCCATGCTTTCCTGTCAGTCTCTACTGTCCTGTCCTAAATAAAGCCCAAAAAACAAGGACTCTGTATTAGTGGTCAACTGATATGGGTTTTTTGAAGGCCGATATCTTCGATATTAAGCCAATATAATTTTATTTTTTTTTATTCATATTTAAGAAATTTGAAATCATTTGATAATGGATTAATAGATACATGTGTAAAAGAAACATACTTTAGAAACAGTATTTTTCACAAATACATTTTTAATAAAAATATAATTAAAAAGGAAGTAAACACTTAGTATTCTGGGAAGTTTGTGTGCATTGGGAAGCTGACCTCTCATCCTGTCTGCATTCAATTTGCACCGAAAGTCATGCAGAGAACACGGGATCATGCAGGATACACATGATCATTAGTCATTCAAAGATTTGTTTAAATGATATAAATGTGAATTTGCTGAATGCTGACGGCAAACGAGAAAGTATTGTTTGCCTTTATTACTAATTAAAGCCATTGTTATAATACTTTTTGTGTACATTTTAATTCCTTTGTTTAACAGTTCTATCTGTTTATTCGATGAATTTATTCGATGGATTCGATGGATTTATTCGATGGATTCCCCAATTGTAAGTCGCTTTGGATAAAAGCGTCTGCAAAATGGCTAAATGTAAAATGTAAAAATTTCTATCCGTATTAGACAGAACTGAACGACTACGGCGAACAAGAGGGAGAATATGAGCACTTTGTGCTCAGGCGCTGCCGTCAAGATAAAAGTCCGGCCTCAAACAGAAAACCTTATTGGCCAATGCCAATATTTGAAAAATGACAAATATCGGCCGATATATCGACCTTGGCGATATATCAGTTGACCACTACTCTGTATACTTAGTTGAAGTTTACGGCATTAACTATTTACTGCAGAACAAGCTGTAAGTTTTTTTTTGTTTTGTTTTGTTTTGTTTTTTTTGAGTTATTGTGTCAGAAATGTCGGATAATAATATAGAATTTGATTGTGATTAATGTTACCGTTATAGCACTTTATACAATACAGATTGTCAAAGCAGCATTAACAGCTCTAAACAATGTAATGACATGAAAAAATAGCCTAATTCACAAAACTTTTTTTCTTTTTTTTCTGGGTCTCACGCGTGCTCTTTATGTAGTTATTTACCTGTATTTTTTTAATGAGGATGGGTGTCATCAGATTTCTGTGTTTATGCTTTCATTTTTCATTCTTACTGTTATTTAGAAAGGCAGACAACAGAAATACATAGAATGTGTGAATTAGCTCTTATGTGAGTGCAGTGTTACTGAATGAGCATTTTAAACTGATGTGCTCTACACTCTTACTTTTGTCGAACACTCTTTTAATATAGTGAGATAGTGATTTACAGTGCCTCTTTGATTTCTTGTTGATTATGGCAAATCTGCTTCTTCCACACAGAAATTCAGCTGGAATATTCCCATCAGTTTATAAGTGCAGACGAGCATCAAATCATCAGGAAAAAATCTGTAAAGACTGAGTTTATTAAAGAGGACAGAGAGGAGCTGAGAGATCCAGAACCCTGCAGAATCAAACACACTGAAGATACTGAACAACAAACAGGTTGGTGTTCTTCATTCTTCTCTAATAATGCTGACGGTTATAATGTTTCAAGTAGTTTTAGATTGTGTTTGTTGTAATTGGAAAAATCTTTAGAGATCTTCAATAATATAACTAAATCAAATAATAAGGGACACTTTTTATGAACTGGGTACTTTTTTGCAACAACATTGTTAGATTAAAGTTCTTCTTACAGAAACATTGGATTTGTGCCTATTATGTTTTAAAAATCATGAGAATGAGCTTTATTGCCAGGTATGTTTACACACGAGGAATTTGATTTAGTGACAGAAGCTTCACAGTGCAACAGAATGACAGCGACAGGACACAGATAATAAAAATAATAATATACAAATATACAAAATAGCAAAAACACAATATATAATATAGACCATTATGTATGATATGTGCAAATTTTAAATGTAAATAAGTATGTGTGTTAAATAAATAATGTATAATAGTGTTGTGTGTTCCACATTTATTATCAAGTGTTCATGAGATGGATTGCCTGAGGGAAGAAACTGTTCCTGTGCTGGCCGTTCTGGTGCTCAGAGCTCTGTAGCGTCGACCAGACTGCAACAGTTCAAAGAGGGAGTGTGCTGGATGTGAGGGTCCAGAGTGGATAAGTGCAGTTCTTGGAGAGTGGGGAGGGTTGTACCAGTGATTCGCTCAGCAGTCCAGACTACCCTCTGTAGTCTTCTGAGGTCAGATTTGGTAGCTGAGCTGAACCAGACAGTTATTGACGTGCAGAGGACAGATTCAATGATGGCGAAGTAGAAATGTTTGAGCAGCTCCTGTGGCAGGTTGAACTTCCTTAGCTGGCGAAGGAAGTACAACCTCTGCTGGGTCTTTTTCAGAATGGACTCAATGTGATTGTTCCATTTCAGGTCCTGAGAAATTGTGGTGCCCAGGAATCTGAAAGACTCCACTGTTGTTACAGTGCTGTTCATGATGGTGAGTGGGGGGGAGTGCAGAGGGGTTTCTCCTGAAGTCCACGATCATCTCCACAGTTTTGAGCGTGTTAAGCTCCAGGTTGTTAAGACTGCAGCAGACAAGCCAGCTCCTTAACCTCTTGTCTGTAAGCAGACTTGCTTGACAGAGGGGTCTTTAGATGTGCAGCCATGCGTGTAGATGAAGAAGAACAGTGGGGAGAGGACGCAAGGAAGTGTGAATGGTGCTTTTTCAAACCTGCAATAAAACTCAGTCAGATTGTCTGCCAGTTGTTGATTTTCCACAGTGCTGGGTGATAGTGTCTTGTAATTGGTGATGTCTTTCAGACCTTTCCACACTGAAGCAGGATCACTGGAAGATAATTGGTTACTTAGCTTTCCAGAATAATTCCTCTTTGCCACTCTGATCTCCTTTTCCAGTGTGTATGTGGCCTGTTTATATAAGAATCTGTCCCCATTCCTGCGAGAATCTTCTTTGGCCTGACGGAGCTGTCAGAGTTTTGCAGTGAACCATGGTTTGTCATTGTTGTAGGTTAAATGAGACCTGGTAGGAATGCACATATCCTCACAGAAACTGATATATGATGTTACAGTCTGTGAGCTCATCCAGATCGGTGGCAGCAGCTTCAAAAACAGTCCAATCAGTGAGGTGGAAACAGGCTTGTAAATCCCGCTGTGCTTCATTAGTCCATCTTTTTACAGTCCTTAATACAGGTTTGTATGAGGTTGGTATGAGATTAACTAAACCGTGATCAGAGAGCCCCGCTGTGAATAGAGCGGCTTACAGTTAATGAAGAGCGCTTCTAGATCGAGACAACACATCTTTCCTGTAGCTCTAGCAACGCCAAGATCATGGGTTCAATTCCCAGGGAAAGCAAGAGCTGATAAAAAATGTAAAAACTGTAACTTGAATGCAATGTAAGTCGCTTTGGATAAAAGCGTCTGCTAAATGCATAAATGTAAATGTAAATGTAAATCTCCTTTAACACTGTTATATCTGTACACTAGGGGTGTGCGATATTGACAAAAACATATCTCGATATTTTCTGGGATTTTATCGATGACGATATTTTGCTGTATGTTATCGTGCTGGTACCTTAAGGTATTCCTGAACTTTTTGATATTCTTCATATTCTGTGCGGTGGTCAGTTCACACTGATAGAAATTAATCTTTTCCAATAAGATTAAACAGATTTTTACATTTTATGGGCATTTTTACCTTTATAAAGCCATTTTTTCTAAAAGTGTCCATTATCTTTTGAGTCAAATTCTTACATTTAATCAGTGAATTAGAATAATAAGACTTTTGGGCTGTTACCAAGCAAATGAAATCAGTATCAACAAAATTCACCTTTGCAATCCAGAGAAAACACAGAAGCTGCATCTGAAGTGGCATTTAGATGCATTTACACACTGTTTAATGCAAGACATGAATGCATTTAACCTGCAATTACAAATGCATAAATCATGTTTTGATATATTAAACACAAAATGTTAAATACCAGTATTTGAAATTATTTAAATAATAAAAGATACTTTGAATGGGAAATTAAAATCGCCAGGTGGCAGCAAGTCAATGTTAATAAGTGAGTCATTGCGATTGAAACAAATCATTCAAACGGTTGAACGAAATGCCCTCATGTTGCTCAGAGACGCAAAACAGTGCTGTGGCTATGTTTGGAATTATTTTCGTTGTCGAAAATAAAGCAAAAAAGGAAATATTTTGTCTAAAACGTAAGTCTCTTAATTAATCACTTGTTTATTGAACTGTTGTAAAAAATCAATATCACGTGTTATCATGGTAATTTTTGGAGCGTTAGTAATAATGAATGCGTGCACTCTGTAGGTGTGTTTTGAATGTTTTTTGCAAAATATCGAAATGTCAAATCGTACATCGGTTAAACAACAATTGCGATATTATCGCAGACAATATATATCGCACACCCCTACTGTACACCACCTTTTGTAGATGTAAAAGCATGTCCCTCCGCCGCACGATTTCCCCATTGATTCTGCGTCGAGATCCGCTCTAAACAGCTGAAAGCCCGGCAGATGTAGTGCGCTGTCCAGAATGGCGTCATTCAGCCAGGTTTCCGTGAAACACAGCTCGAAAAATCCTTATTTGTCCGGGAGAGCAGAAGAAGTTCGTCCGTTTTGTTGGGTGGAGAGCGGAGATTCACCAGATGGATGCTAGGCAACGGCGTCCTAATTCCGTGCTGTCTGAGCTTCACGAACGCGTCGGCTCGCTTCCCTCGTCTGCGCGTCCTGAAGCGTTTGATCAGCGCCACTGCTCCGCCAACTACAACTTTCAGCAAAACGTCCGAATAATCGAAATCCAGTAAAAGATTTTGTGGCGTGTTCTGCCAAATGTTCAGCAGTTCATCCCTGGTAAAACTGATTGTGTTTGAGAAACAAAAAACAGGAAAAATTAACAAAAACAATACAAACACTGGAGAGCTAAGCACTGTGTGGCGCCATCATAGATCATCATCATCATCATCATATATATTTATTTATATGTATATGTACACAGTGGTGTGAAAAAGTGATGGCCCTCTTCCTGATTTTTGTCATTTTTTGCATTTTTGTCACACTTTAATGTTTCAGATCATCAAACAAATGTAAATATTAATCAAAGATAACACAACATGCAGTTTTTAAATTAAGTTTTTTATTATGAAGGGAAAACAAAATCCAACATGGCCCTGTGTAAAAAAGTGCTTTGCCCCCTCCTATTAAATCATGAAAGAACTGTGATTAACCACATTATTTTAGAAAGCTGAGTTAAATTTCACTAGCCAACCCCAGGCCTGATTACTGCCAGACCTGTTGAATCAAGAAATCACTTAAATAGAACCTCTCTGACAAAGTGAAGCATGTTTAAAGAGCAGCACATCATTCCGTGATCTTAAGAAATTCATAAACAAATGAGAAACAAAATAGTTTACATGTATCAGTCTGGAAAGGGTTATAAAGCCATTTCTAAGGCTTTGGGACTCCAGCAAACCATGGTCAGAGCCATTATCCACAAATGGAGAAAACTTGGAACAGTGGTGAACCTTCACAGGAGTGGCCGGCCTACCAAAATTACTCCAAGAGCACAAAGACGACTCATTCAGGAGGTCATAAAAGAACCCAGAACAACATCTAAAGAACTGCAGACCTCACCTGCTTCAATTAAGGTCGGTGTTCATGATTCAACAATAAGAAAGAGACTGGGCAAAAACAGCATCCATGAGAGAGTTCCGAGGCAAAAGCCATTGCTGACCTAAAAGAACACAAAGGCTTGTCTCACATTTGCCAAAAAATATCTTGATTATCTCCAAGATTTTTGGGCAAATATTCTTTGGACTGATACGACAAAAGTTGAACTTTTTGGAAGGTGTGTGTCCCGTTACATCTGGCGTAAAACAAACACAGCATTTCATAAAAAGAACATCATACCAACAGTCAAACATGGTGGTGCTGGTGTGATGGTCTGGGGCTGCTTTGCAGCTTCAGAACCTGGATGACTTGCCATAATTGATGGATCCACGAATTCTGCACTCAATCAGAAAATCCTGAAGGAGAATGTCCGGCCGTCAGTTTGTGACCTCAAGCTCAAGTGCACTTGGGTTCTGCAGCAGGACAATGATTCCAAACACAGCAGCAAGTCCACCTCTGAATGTCTCAAGAAAAACAAAATTAAGGTTTTGGAGTGGCCAAATCAAAGTCTGGACTTAAATCCAATTGAAATGCTGTGGAAAACAATTAAAACAATTCTGCAAAGAAGAGTGGGCCAAAATTCCTCCACAGCGCTGTAACAGACTCATTGCAAGTTATCACAAATGCTTGATTGCAGTTGTTGCTGCAAAGGGTGGCACAACCAGTTATTAGGTTTAGGGGGCAAGCACTTTTTCACACAGGGCCATGTGGGTTTGGATTTTGTTTTCCCTTCATAATAAAAAAACTTCATTTAAAAACTGCATGTTGTGTTTACTTGTTATCTTTGATTAATATTTAAATTTGTTTGATGATCTGAAACATTAAAGTGTGACAAATAAAAAAATCAGGAAGGGGGCCAACACTTTTTCACACCACTGTATGTATATATATTGTAACGGGTGGAAGAATCACACGACAAGGGGAGATCAATAAAGGCCCCGAAGGGTGCATAATCCTGTTCCTGCGGGCGAGAGGGGAAACTGGGGGTGGGTGGGGAGAGATACCTGACAGACCTGCGAAAGCTGACCAGATCCGCGAGAGTCCATCGGCGTTAGAGTTGGCCGTCCCCGCCCGGTGTTTCACGACGAAGTGGAAGTCCTGGAGCGCCAGGAACCAGCGGCTGACCCTCGCGTTCGTGTCCTTAGCCCGCGCCATCCACTGAAGAGGGGCATGGTCGGTGAACAACGTGAATTTCCTGCCGAGGAGGTAATACCTTAGCTCCATGACTGCCCACTTGACGGCCAACGCTTCCTTCTCCACGGCGGCATACCGTTGTTCCGTGGGGGTCAGCTTTCGGCTGATGTAGATCACCGGGTGTTCCTCACCGTCCTGCACCTGGGAGAGGACGGCTCCCAACCCGGTGTCGGAGGCGTCAGTTTGCAGCAGGAAGGGGCAGTTGAAGTCCGGGGCTCACAACACCGGCTCCGCGGTGAGAGCCTCCTTCACCTTCTGGAACGCTTCGGCCTCGGTGGGTCCCCAGGACACCTTCTCCGGCTGCCCCTTCCTGGTCAGGTCTGTCAGGGGAGCTGCTAAGGAGGAGAAGTTAGGGATAAAGCAACGATAGTATCCCGCCAACCCCAAAAAGGCCTGTACCTGGGTTTTAGAGGTGGGCCGTGGGGCCGAGAGGATAGCTGCCACCTTAGTCTCCTGGGGCTTGATGAGTCCTTGGCCCACCCGGAAGCCCAGGTACTTTGCTTCATCCAGGGCCAGGTGACATTTCCGGGGGTTGGCGGTCAGCCCGGCCCTGCGCAGCTCCACTAGCACCCTCCGCAGCCGCTCCAGGTGGTCTTCCCAGGTCTCCGAATGGATGACTACGTCGTCCAGGTAGGCCGCGGCGTAGGGCTGGTGGGACCTCAGCAGAATATCCATTAGGCGCTGGAAGGTGGTGGGAGCCCCATGTAAGCCGAAGGGGAGAACCCGATATTGCCAGTGACCACTGGGCGTGGAGAAGGCGGTCTTTGGCTTCGCTGCGCGAGGGCTCTATTACCCCCAACTTCAACATCTCCTGTACTTTCTCTTCAATGGCGCGTCGCCCATCTCCGGCACTCTGTAGGGCCGCTGCCGAACGATGGTTCCTGGTGGTGTGCGGACGTCATGTTGAAGAACATGGGTCCACCCGGGGAGTGGGGAGAACACGTCGGAGAACTGGACGTCCGAACAGGAGCTCAAATGGGGTAAAGCCAGTGGACGCTTGGGGCACCTCCCGAATCCTAACAGGACATAGGGGAGCATCCGGTCCCAGTCACGTTTGTCCTCCGCGGCCACTCGACGGAGCATCCGCTTCAAGGTTTGGTTGAATCACTCTACTAGCCCATCGGTCTGCGGGTGGTACACGGAGGTGCGGAGCTGTTTGACCTGCAGGAGGCGACAGAGGTCTGCCATGGTCCGGGACATGAACGGAGTACCCTGGTCGGTCAATATCTCGGCGGGGATGCCAACCCGGCTACACAGTAGGAACAGCTGCTGGGCTATGGCCTTCGGAGTGGCTTTCCGCAGGGGGATGGCTTCGGGGTAGCGGGTGGCATAATCCACAATGACCAGTATATGTTCGTGGCCCCGGGCGGACTTCGGCAGCGGCCCAACCAGATCCATGGCGATCCGCTCGAAGGGTACCTCGATGATGGGCAGAGGAATCAATGGGCTGGGGGGAGGGGTGCTGGGGGAGGTCCGCTGGCACGTAGGGCAGGCGCGACAAAAGCGCTTTACGTCCGCATCCAAGCCTGGCCAATGGAAGCGGTCGCGGATCCGTTGAATGGTGTTGTGGGCTCCTAGGTGGCCAGCCATCGGATGGGAGTGCGCGAGCTCCATTATGACCTCTGTCTTAGACCGTGGCTCCACCAGCAGGTGTTTTTCCTCACCCCTTCGTGGAGCGACACAGTAGAGCGACACAGTAGAGCAGGCCATTTTGAACGATGAAGTGGAGGTGGATGGATTTCCTTCCCTTCGGTCACCCTCACCTGGGTTCAACAGTGTTTCAGCCGATCGTCCCCGAGGTGTTCTTTGGCGAAGGCCCCGCCTCCCCTAACCTGCTGAAATACATCATAAAAAAGGTTAGAATTTTGGGAGGGGGACTCACCGTCTCTAGGGCTGTCCGAGGCCAGCAGGACAGGGCGTCGTCGGGGACGTCGGCTGTTCCTCCGAGTGTGGTGGCTCCTGGCTGGGCTGGCCGGTTGGGTGGTGGCGGCGAGCAGGCGGTCAAAGCCTGGCCAGTTTCTTCCCAGAAGTACCGGAACGGGCAGGTCCTTCATCAGGCCCAATTCTACGGGCCAGGAGCTGCGGTGATGGTAACCCTGCAAGTGGGAACCTGGCGCGTGTCGTCGTGTACACACGTGATGGGGAGCACGGCCTTGGATCCTGGCCGAGGGGAAACGATCGACGACTGGACCAGGCTGACCGTGCTGCCAGAGTCCAGGATAGCTCGATGGGGACGCCCATTGACCTCCACGTCTGTCTTCGGTGCTGCCAGGGGGGGTTCTCGATGTACTGCACAACCTGCCAGCCATGCCCGGGGTGGCGCGGTGAGAGGCTCCGTGGGCATGGGCTCGTCCTGTGGCTCGGGAGCCGCCGGCCTGCCTACTGGCCGAAAGGTACCCTCCGGCGAGCGTCGCTCCTGGTGCACCCTTCGGGGTATTGGTGGCGCTCGCTCCCCAGCCTCGCGATGTTGGGCCGCCTCCGCCAGTTCGATGGCTTCAACCAGTTCTCCCACGGTGAGCGGGAAGTAGACGGTCCACTACCACTCGTTCACTGGGGTCTCCGGCCAACAGCCAACGGCGCTTGAGGCGAGATAGATCGGCGGCTTGGGCGTGGGCTGGCAGTCGGCTGGAGTATTCCCACTCATGCAATGGGGCCGCAATGGGGGAGAGACCTACTCGGGATAAGATTTCTTTCTTGAGATCTTCGTATGAGTCTCTCAGCTCCGACGGCATCGAAAAGTAGGCTCGCTGGGGTTCGCCTGTTAAGAGTGGCGCCAGAATGCGCCCACTCGTCTCGCGGCCAGCCCTCTTGACTTGCTGTGGTTTCAAACATCATTAGGAAGCTCTCCACGTCATCGTGGACCGTCATCTTCGGAAGCAGGGTCGTGGCATGGACGCGGGGGTCGGGCAGCGGAACCCGCTGGGCGGAGGCGGTCCGGAGGGCGGCGATTTCCCGCTCTACCTCTCCTTGTCGGGCAGCCATGTGTTCGACGATTTGTTGTTGTCGTATGCTCACTTCGGTCAGGTGTTTCAATAGTTCCTCCATGGCTGGGGAGGTAACGCCACCTGTGGGCCAGACAAAAAGAGAGAAACGTAAATTCGGGGAAAAAAGAAAAAAGGCGCTTGTCTGTGATTCTTCCGGAATTGTGCCCGCATTCTCCACCAGTGTAACGGGTGGAAGAATCACACGACAAGGGGAGATCAATAAAGGCCCCGAAGGGTGCGTTTATTGTGAAGAACTGTCGTGCCGTAGTGTGCAAGTGACGTGTCTTCGTGCTCCAGGATCGGTGTCTTTCCGTGCTCCAAGTGTGTGGTGGCTCAGTGTCCGTGTGCGTCGAGTGCTTCGGGCTGGCCGGTTATACGCTGCTCTCTGCGGGGAGATGGAGAGGAAAGTAAGCGATACTGCTACTGGAGTCATTTCTCACCCGTCTGTGCTTCTAGGTGTCTTATATCGGCGTCGGCTGACGAGGATCAGGTGTGACCGGCCAGCCCGTGGTGATGAGGTGCAGGTGAACCTCCTCCGTTTCCAGGGCGACGCTTATGAGGTCCCGGGACACGCGCCACAATATATATATATATATATAATAACCTGTGTTAGGCTAACTGAGGCTTGTCTTTGCACTTGCATTTTATTGTTGTTTGTTGGTTTTGATTGCTTCTATTGTCGTCATTTGTATATCGCTTTGGATAAAAGCATCTGCTAAAAGACTAAATATAAAATGTACTAGATGTATTTGTAAAACTGCATTAAAATTATAAAAATAGTGTATAGCAATTGTCTACTTTCCGCTGTTACATCAGAGTTCAATTTGATGTCTTTTTACTTCTTTTACGAGTTACTGACAAAGGAACTGTTTTTGCTTTTATTTCAGAGTTGATTGAAGATAATGAGGACAATGAAGAATTGAGTGAATCTGAGGGAAAAAAATCACTTCAAAACTGGAGGAAAACATTTGAGTTTCTGTCAAAGCAAACCGATCATTTTAAGGAAAACAAGAACCAAGAAATCTTTCACCTGCACTCAGTGTGGAAAGAGTTTGACATGCAAACATAGTCTTGATGTTCACATGAGAGTTCATACTGGAGCGAAACCGTACACATGTGATCAGTGCGGGAAGTGTTTCACACTATCATCACGTCTTAAAGTACACATGAACATCCACACTAGAGAGAAACTGCACACATGTGATCAATGCGGGAAAACATTTTTTAGAGCTTCAAACATGAAGAAACACATGAAAGTTCATATAAAGGAGAAGCCACATTCACGTTATTTTTGTGGAAAGAGTTTTTCACATCTACAAAGTTTGAAAGAACATCGGAAAATACACACTGCTGTGAGAGAGTACATGTGCTTTGAGTGTGAGAAGACTTTTACTACAGCGAGCCGCTTAAAACTGCACCAGAGGATTCACACTGGAGAGAAACCTTACAAGTGTTCACACTGTGACAAGAGATTCAGTCAGTTAGGAAATCTGAAAACACATGAGAGGATCCACACTGGAGAGAAACCTTACACATGTGATCAGTGCGGGAAGAGTTTCAGAACAAGAGGAAACCTTACAGACCATATGAGAGTTCATACTGGAGAGAAACCATTCACTTGTGATCAGTGCGGGAAGAGTTTTTCATACTCAGCACATTTTAAGGATCACATGAACATCCACACTAGAGAGAAACTGTACACATGTGATCAATGCGGGAAAATATATTTGAGAGCTTCATACCTGAAGAATCACCTGAAAGTTCATACAAAGGAGAAGCCACATTCATGTAATTTGTGTGGAAAGAGTTTTTCACATCTACGAAGTTTGAAAGAACATCAGAAAATACACACTGGTATGAGAGAGTACGTGTGCTTTGAGTGTGAAAAGACTTTTACTACAGCGAGCAATTTAAAACAGCATGAGATGATCCACACTGGAGAGAAACCTTACAAGTGTTCACACTGTGACGAGAGATTCATTCAGTCAGGAGCTCTGAAAACACATGAGATGATTCACACTGGAGAGAAACCGTACAAGTGTTCACACTGTGACAAGAGATTCAGTCGGTTAGGAGACCTGAAACCGCATGAGAGGATTCACACAGGAGAGAAACCGTATCACTGCACTGCATGCGGGAAGCATTTCAATCATCCATCTGCTCTACACAAACATACAAAAAACAATCATAGTAAGTAGATCATCTTCTGGTCTGATGCTGCATCCTCACCAAATGTGACACAATATTGCATCAAGCAATAAAATATCATATGGATAAATCTGTTCTGACCAGCCATTACAAGCGACATATCTAAAGTTTTCACAGTGAATAAAGTTCATCTTCATCTTCAAAACCTGCAGATTCAACTGTGAGATTTAGATCAACTCAAAGATGGAGTTCCTCCCCAAAGAACAATGTCAAAAAGTTTTATTCTTGAATATCATTTTGCTTCATGATATAAATGATATCAGTGTTCTTTCTTATGAGTTTCTTATTATGTTCAATTATCTTATAATGCAGTGGTTCCCAACCTTTTTTTCATGGGCCCCCCTACATACACATATGGTAATCTGGCCACAATAAAAGGCCACTCTAAAATGTGCATTTTTAACACACAGCATAATGCCACAGATGTTGCAAGTTTTGAGGGAGCAAAAAAATTAAAATTGTTGTTTTTAAAATGACTAGTTATTTGTCCACTTATGATGCATCTAGGAAACGCAGATGCAAGATATACTGTTATGTAGCTTTGTAATTGATCCTTCTTTGGTTCTCTTTTTTTAAGACCTCGATTAAAATACACTAAAACTAAAAAAATATAACTAAAAATATAATAAAATACCTAACTACATAATACTACTATTGTTAGAACCTGAAACTTTTGAACTGTGGGTGTCGTCTGGTCAGAGGAGAACTGGCCCCCCGACTGAGTCTGGTTTCTCCCAAGGTTTTTTTTCTCCATTCTGTCTCAGAGGGAGTTTTGGTTCCTTGCCGCTGTCGCCTCTGGCTTGCTCAGTTGGGGACACCTAATTTCTAGCGATTATCGTCGATTTGATTGCACAGATACTATTTAAACTGAGCTAGACAATGACATCTCTGTAACTCTAGTTAGAATCTGAGATCCTCAAATCAGATCCTGAAATCAGATCCTGCTAGTTGTTCCACGATCTAGATTAAAGACAAAAGGAGACTGTGCATTTGAAGTAGTTGCTCCCAAGTTGTGGAATGCTCTTCCTCGGGAACTGAGATCTGTGGGCTCGGTGGACATTTTTAAAAAGCAGCTGAAAACTCACTTGTTTAAACTTGCTTTTATCTAATTGTTAATTGTCATGTTTTTTTTTTTTGTTTTTTTTATATTTTATTTCTTCATTGTATACTGTTGTTGTACAGCACTTTGTGACACTTGCGCTTGAAAGGTGCTATAGAAATAAACATTACTTACTTACTTACTTACTCTGAATTCAATAATGAAATGCCTTTAACTGAAAATTAAATGTTTAATCTTATTATATATTACTGACACTCTGTCCTCCAATTTGATACTGTTAAGTGCTTTGACACAATCTGTATTGGTAAAAGCGCTATATAAATAAAGGTGACTTGACTTGACTTGACTTGACTCTTTGTATCTGGTATTAATCCGGCTAAATTACGAAAGACCGTAGTATTGTTCAGCTCTGATATGTTCAGTTCTGCTTTCAGTACTGGAGAAATAAGAAAAGAAAAAAAAAAAACTTACAATTTATTATTGCTACACAAAAGTTATTGAGCTAATTGTATCTTGTGAACCATTTCTATATGCAATAAAATCAAGACATTTGTCAGTGATGTGTTTTCGCTATTCACAATCTAGAAGCGAGATCTCTCTTCTATTTTAGGGCTGTGCAATTAATCTAATTTATGAAGGGAAAGCCCCTTGAGATGCTTCATCTGATTTTCAAGGGAGTCCCAAGAGCGCATACATAAAACAATACAAGATACAACACAAATAATGTACAAAAAAAACAACAGCTCACTCCCCTATTCACCCACCCACAGTCTACAACTGTAAACAAAAACATAAACATACAAGAAAGCATACATTTTAATACAAGCATGAAAAACCAAATTAATGTAACTAAGACAATACTCAACCCAAAATTAAAAACATAAACAGGTTATTTTCAAATGAGATAATAAATTAGTCCTGAAGAGACGGAAAGATATAATTGATCTAAGGGGAAAAGGAAGATTATATATCGAAAAGATCTTCGACCGACTTCAGTAAAAGTTCTAGGAACAAAAAAATGCAGATACTGTATATGTCGAAGAGAGTAAATAGGTGAACATCAAACTAAAAACTGTTTTAAATAAGAAGGACAATTAAAATAAATACATTTGAAGAGAAACTGAAACCAGTGATATTGCCTTCTAGATTTAGGTTGAAGCCAATCGAGAGTTTCATACAACATACAATGATGAGTTCTATAAGGACATCTTAAAACAAACCTACATAAAGAATTATGAAGAATATTTAAAAGGTTTTAAATTGGAATCAAAAGTATTTTGATAAATAATATCAACATAATTAATAATAATATGAATTAATTGAGAAATTAATCTTTTCCTTACTTGAAATGAAAAGCAATTGAACGGTAGAGAGAACTTAGACACCCATATGATTTTTTAATAATGTAATCAATATGATGCTTAAAAGACAATTCAGGATCAAGCCAAAGACCAAGATATTTAAATAGGACAACTTTAGATAGGAGTGACCCATTTTCAAAACTAATATCTAAATCAAAAGAATGAGAAAGAAGGCGTCTTTTAAAGAACACCACACTACAGGACTTCTTTTTGTTAAGGACGAGTTTATTTTTATAAAACCAATCCTTTAAGGAGTTAAAGTCTGACTGCAGAGAAGACTGAATAAATGAAATATCAGAATGGGAAGAATAAATAACAGTATAATCTGCATAAAGCTGGATAGAAGTGTGTAAACAAGTTTTGGGAAGGTCATTAATAAATAAACAAAAAAGCAAAGGACCAAGTGTTGATCCTTGGGGAACACCCTTATCAATAACTAAATAATCAGAGTTCGAGCCTTGAAAAGAAACATATTGTCGTCTGTTATGAAGATAAGAATTAAACCAAAGAAGAGAGTTTTGATCGAAGCCTAAAGAGTGTAACTTATCAAGCTGAAGATAATGGTCCACCATATCAAATGCTTTAGAAAGATCGATTAAAATAGTACCAGTAGGTTGACATTTATCAAAAGAAATCAACAAATCATTGGTAAATTTCATTAAAGCTGTGGTGGTGGAAAAGTTAGGTCTAAAACCTGACTGAAATGGAGACAAAATATTAGTTAGATATTTGATTAAAAATTAATTTCTCAAAAACCTTTGCTACAATACAAATAATAGAAATTGGACGATAGTTGTTCAGATCAGATGAGTCACCACTTTTGAAAAGAGGAATAGTCTTTGCACATTTCCATATGGAAGGTATTGCACAAGAAAACAAAGACAAATTAAACAAATTAATCAAAGGATACATTAAAATGTGAGAGGCAAGTTTAACAAATTTAGCTTCCAAGCCATCCGGACCCAGCGAACTATATTCTTTCAACCCACATATCACATTAAAAGTATCTAAAGGAGAAATTTTACTAAAAGAAAAAGACTGATTTGAACAGCTGCTGGGAAAGTGAGTGTCGGAATATTTAATAGTAGAGTGAGTACCTACTGTTGGATTACAAATTTATAAAATGTTAAATCTAGTTTCCAATGTAATAGTATACAAACTGAAGAAGTTATATACATTGTATTTAGCATTTATGGTGAAGATGGTGACATCAGATGAACGACTGTGATATACAAAGTTTGTAGCAAGAGGTTGTCAGTTCCTGTTCTCTTATTGTAAGTTAAATGAGCCAGACGACGGAGACTCTTGCCTTTTGTTTGTAATTGCTCTTGATGCCCCTGCCTCAATCTTTGGGCAGTTATGCTGATTGGATTAGGAGTGGTTAAATGGGGCAGGTTGCTATACCTGAATACTTCATTTGCATGCTTTGTTTAAGGTCGTCACCCCGGTGCTTTGTTTCCATTCCTAAGCACTGCCCCCTAAATGTATTTAAAGTACAATGTATCACTGCTTTAGTTGGACTTGGATGACTACAGCGACGCACAGCGAGTTCTCAATAAAGAGTAACTTCTGTATGAAAGATATCCCAATGTCTCCTGGTCTCTGCTTCGACAAGAGGAAAAAAGTTTCCAACAGTTTTGGTGCCGTGACCCGGATAGAGCTCCTCACCTGAATCCAGACTGAAAATCTCAAGTTCAACAAAGATCTGACTTCGTTCTAGACTGAATCTTTCTGTACAACCAAGGGTTGGTGAGTGTCACTCTATCCAAAAGAACCTTTAAGACCAGTACAAATTTGTTATCCTCTGCGCCGTCAGAGAAGAGTTAACAGACAGCTGTAGGGTTTGGTTAACTAAGTTATCCTCTAAAAATGTCCTTTTAGAGATGAAGGTTATCCTCTGTTCAGGCAGGGAAGATTAGCATCACGTGCTAATATTGTGTTGCCCTCTGTTTCGGCAGGGAAGAATTGGTTATCCTCTGTTTCGGCAGGGAAGTTTAGCGTAAAATGCTAGTAATCTGTGTTATCCTCTGCTTTGCCAGGGAAGGTTAACAATAGTTGATCTGTGTTAACAAGCGTACCCTCTATTGATCAGAGAAGTTTTAGTGTTTTTGATTGTGTGGTAATAAAGAAACTCACAAAATGTTTAGAAAGAATGCTAGACTGGTCCCCACAACTGAAAATACCCATGGATGTGAAATCCTTATTAAATGCATACGATATCTGTAAGGGATCAGAAATATATTCGTTATTTATTAACTCTTTTGCAGAGGTTTTATTTTTCTTATATAAAACGTTATTTATATGATTCCAAAAATGTCTGGGGTTACGAAAATCTTGAAAAAAAACAATCATTATAGTAATTAGATTTTGCATTCCTTGTCGTTTTACAAATACTCCTAAGCTGTCTATAAGATTCCCAGTCCTCTGGTAATTTGGCTTTACGATATACAGTCCAAGCCTTGTCCCTTTGTTTATAAAGATTAATCAGATCTGAGTTAATCCAGGGAAGATGACTGCCTTTAACTCTTATTGTTTTCAGAGGAGCATGCTTATCGATTACATTAGTGACTTAAGAGTAAAAAAAGTTCCAAGCATCATCAACTGAAGGAATCAACTCGAGCCTATTCCAATTGATGGACACTAAGTAATGAATGAAATAATCATAATTAATATTCTTATATTGCCTAATTGTAATATATTTTGGAGGATGGCGAGGAATTTTTATTTTCCAGACACAGAATATAGCAGAATGGTCACTTAAACAATCAGACATTACACCTGACTTAATAATTCTTTCCGGAATAGTGACCAATATCCAGTTTAACAGAGATAATGAATTTTGACTAACTCTAGTAGGCTCATTGATTAACTGAGTAAGATTAATACTACTAAATAAGTGTTTATCATTAGAGGAAGCACAATCCAACCAGTTATGATTAAAGTCGCCAAAAATAATAAGTTCAGTGTGCCTTCCTAAAGAATTAACAGTTGACAAAATACATATAGTAGAATCAACAGGAGCAGATGGTGGTCTGTAAAAGCAACCTATAGTTGACTGTTTGTTATCATGGAAAAAAATATTAACAAATAAACACTCAAAATTGACTGGTAGTATTAATGGAGTTACACACACAGAATTCAAATGAGCAGCAACATATATAGCAACACCACCACCTCTAGAAGGCCTGTCATCTCTGAATAAAGCAAAATTTTCCATTTTAATATCTTCATCCCTAATTTGATCATGTAACCATGTTTCAGAAATTGTAAAGAGAAACCCAAGTTCTTAAAAGATCAATTTTTGGGAGAAGACTTCTAATATTCAGATGGACAATTTTTAAGCCTTTTAATAAATCAATAATTCAAACACTAAGTTAATTAATAAATTAATAATTAAAAGTAAGTTGTAGAATTGATTAGGGTAAGGTTGATTAAGGATAAGAGCTGCAAAACAACACAATCAAATACACAAATAAAAACATAAAAAGAAAACAAAAACATAGAATGATTGTCACGTGTCTGCCTGTTTGAGTTCCCGTCTGTCCTTAGTTCCTGGCCTCATTAGTTAATTTTCTGTCATTGTCCCCACCTGAGTTGAATTACGTTGTTTGCTCTTTTGTTCCCTTTCCTTTATAAGTCCCCAGTTCTCCCTTTGTGTTTGTCCGTTCTTATAAGTTAATAAAGTGGGAAAAGTGAGATGCCGTTTCGTTCTCCTGTCCTTCATTTATATTAATTTCTATTAATACTACAACCCGTAACAGAAGAACGGACCGAACAAAGATGGAAGTCGTCGCCCACACCAGCCTGCCGCCACTGATTCCGGGACGCTGGCGTCTGCGGCTGGTCCCGGCCCGCTGGGCAAACCTCAGGCCGGTTCGGCTGCCAAGCCCGCCGCCGATCGTGGCAGAGGATCGACAGCCATGGGCGGCTCTCCCAAATCCACCGTCAGCGGGGAAAAACATGCCGCCGTTCGCAGCCACCACAAGCCCGCTGACACGGAATATGGCAAGCCCGCCGACACGAAAGCGCCTCCCTATCTCCGTGCTTCCAGAGCTCCCCCCAGTGCCTGCGCCACGAAAGCGCCTCCCTATCTCCGTGCTTCCAGAGCACCCCCAAGAGTCCACGCTGGTCCCATCCAGCTCTGCGTGGTTTTCAAACCCTGGTTTTCAAACCCTGGGTCACGACCCTCGGGTGGGTTGCGAGGATGATAGGAAAACATATGCATGTAACCAAGTACAAGGCTCAGGAAAGAAGCAACTAAATAACAGAACAAAAGTAACAGGCAGCCGCCTCAGGTCAGTATCGAATGTGTATTTGTGTTTGCGCCCTGTTTTTTCAGCTTTGTACAATCAGAGATTGTGTTGATTTCTGTAGCACAATGGCCAATCAGAGGAGTTTTAGTGAGTTATAATCCACTCACCGCTCAGAACGCGAGTGTTCTTGTTCAGTCCAGAGTCCTGAAAGCTCGTGACGTGAATCCTCTGATTATAATGAATAAAGTGTAGAGGTGATGTAAATAAGAGATTAATTGTCCCATGTTGACAGATTCATTGATTATAGCAGAATTTTCTGAGATCACGATAAACTGAGTGACAACTCGAGCTGTCACTTACTTAAAGTGTCACTTTGCGCGCTTTCTTTGCTGTATATAGCCTATTCTCCATTGAGAATTTGAATAAAGGTTTAGTTTTTCATGCTGCCAAGAGGACCAATGTGGAGTACTTGCAACACACTTTCTGAAGTGTCATCCGCATATTCTCGAAATCGCAATGACATTGTGATAATCATAACTATGGGCTGGATATGTAAGAATAGATGTGCATGAAGGCAAAGCACCCTCACTAATTTCAGAAGCACTGACAGCGATTTGATTTTGAAACAGAGCATCCTTCTGGACTCGAGGCCGGTCTGTAGCACAGTTGTCTTTCCTTCTTTCATTCTTTCTTTATATATATATATATATATATATATATATATATTTTTTTTTTTTTTTTTTTTACGGCCCAGGATGTATGTTTTTTTTGTTGTTGTTGTTGTTCTCTCGTGCTCTCTCTCTCTCTCTCTCTCATAACTTAGTTATTAACTGTATTAACGGCATTAGTCTGTTATCAACGGCTCAAGCCTCTGTTACTAGGTTTAAAATGAGGTTTTGTAATTAGCAACAGAGGCGCTGGATGAAATACGGAAGAAATAATTCTACTCACAATAGTGATTTAAGTAGAAATACTGGACGAATGCCTTGAAATATATCATCTGATGGATGTCTTGAGGTGTGGCAACTGTAGTATAAGCAGAATAATTGACTTCGGTCCGTTGAATTATTAGAAAAATAATGCACACCCGAGGTGTAACGGTGTATAACTCCGCTTCGCGTCGTGACCGCATCACCACCTCGGGTGTGCATTATTTTTCTAATAATCCAACGGTCCGTCGTCAATTATTCCTTACTTATTGCATGCCGCTCAAATGATTACACGTTCAAAGCATTAATCTTTTTGTAGTAATATGTAGTTTGTTAGTTTCTATAGCACAGAAAGATGGATATCAGATCAGTATCATATTATATTCATCAAAAATGAAAACAGTGAGGAATTTAAGTGGTTTTATTTTGTTTTACTACATTCTTATGACATATTATAATATGTTTAACATCCATGAAAAAAAACAAATTTAATTTCTGGAAGGTTCCAGAAATTCAAAGTCTATTTACAGTACATTTAAATATGCAAATAAATGATAAAATAGCATTATAAATTTTAATTACTACGAGGAATGAGTACCTCAAAATGTAGATCTGTATGCAGGTGGGATACTACTAGATGATTTTAGTCCGTTACTAACCTGACGCAGGATACGGTAACAAGGATACAATGCAATCTACTAGAGTCAATAATTACAGAGTAAAACAGAATGGAATCAAATTTAACAATTTATCATCAGTCAGGTAAATATGTATTATGCCAATTCAAAGATATCAAATCAAATCACCAGATTCTCAAAGATAAATCTAAGAGTAAAAGATGCATACCTGAGATATGAAAATCTGGAATCTGAGGGTGCAAAAAATGTTTAATTGCCCAAATAAAGTCCTTAGTAATGCACATTACTAGTTTGTGTTAAACGCTCTCTATTGGTTTATGGCTGTAATGACGTTGTAGAGAGTAAATGAAGCTGAAAGTGGAAATTCTAAAATTTACTCAGATACCAGACTCGTGATAATTCTCAAAGAGAGGACAGCAGCGAGCAAAGTTTGTAGACGTGTTTCCGGCCATTTTTATTCACAATTTTGCTGCATCCACTCACAAAAATTAAGTTTTGATATATTTACGGTAGGAAATTTACAAAATATCTTCATGGAACATGATCTTTACTTGATAATGATTTTTTGCATAAAATTAAAATGTATAACTTTGACCCATACAGTGTATTGTTGGCTATTGCTACAAATATTGCTACAAAATTGCTACACTACTTATGACTGATTTTGTGCTCCAGGGTCACACACATATAGCTACTGTATATATATGAAATTTATGTGAAATTTATGGAAAATGTAAAAAGTTCATGCTACAGTGCTATTATATCATGAAAGTAGGGCAGTAGAAGCATGCAATGGTGATTACATTTCAAACTATGTATTGAGACAAAAGCTAACAACTGTGTGTGTGTGTGTGTGTGTGTGTGTGTGTGTGTGTGTGTGTGTGTGTGTGTGTGTGTGTGTGTGTGTGTGTGTGTGCGTGTGGCACAACCTGATATTGCCAAGTGCAACATGTTCCTGGGTCAACATCTTTGTTGACCCTGGTACAACATTGTGATTAACCAATCAGATTTCAAGAACCAGTTTATAATTTTTGTGAAGTTTAGGATTACAATCAGTGTTTGGTGCCTGTACATCAGTGTAATTCATCTATCAGTTCCTTCGATTTTAGGGATTACTTATGGGTAAGGTTAGGTTTAGGTGTAGGAATATGGTTAAGATTATATTTTTGGATTAAAATGTTGTTCCAGGGTCAACAAAATATGTTGACCCTGGGACACGTCGCACTTGGCAATATCAGGACGTGCGTGTGTGTGGCTGTAAAAAGATTGACAAACTTTTGTTGTAACCAAGCTCTTTCCATAAATAAATGAACTAAAAAGTTCCTGGCTCCTTAAATGGTTTCTGCAGACAAACACTGTTGTTCAGAATCTCATGTAGTTCAAACTCTCACTGGAATTTAACATTGGCCAACATTTATTTATGCAGGAGTTCAACTCTGAATGCCACTGATATGTATTTTATTATTTGTTTGTGTGTGTGTTTTTTTTTTTTTTTTTTTGTGTGTGTGTGTGTGTGTGTGTGTGTGTGTGTGTGTGTGTGTGCATTTCTGATTTGAGCGTATGAACGGGACTTTTATTTTGGAATGGCTGTATGACGTCATAAGGCTGCGCCGTTAAATAAACGCGAAACTCGCCTGAAGGTTTGTGTTTTAAACATTTAAAGTCTTTAAATGAAATCGAACCGTTCGTGCATTTCTCGTCTCCATATAGGTCATACAGCTCTTAACCATTCTTTATGTAATAACTGTAAAAAAAACAGAGACAGTAGAGCACGTTCTGTTAGAATGCACCAGATATAGAAATGAAAGGTTAAAACTAGAATATCAGAAAGTCTATAGGTTTAAGTTGTTTGTCAATTCAGAATTTATTAAGAAATTCTTCACAAGTTTTCAAGATATTATTAGAATTTGTAAAGGTCACAAATGTAATTAAAATAATTTAATTTTTATTTTATTATTAATATATGTATATATATATATATATTACTATACTCATTGTTGCTCCACACTCCAGCTCAGTAGGTTGCGGTAATGTACTAAAGTTTAGTTTGCCAACAAGCTGAAAGAAGAACTGTTCATGCAAATTTGTAGTTTTACCAAGGATTGCAAAACGAAAGCTTTCTTACTGAATGAAACAATGTAATGCTTGATTTAACATGAATGAGTGTTATATTTGTGAGTAAAGCACATCCACACATGAGTAACAGAAATGATCCCTATATCGAGAATCAGATCAAAAACAGGCTTGAACCAAATATGTTGTACAATGATCACACGCTCTGTTGGTTAAAACAGTGTAAATGAAACAAGAAGACAAAGATGTAGGCTATAAGACAATTTTCACAATCCAACTGCAAAGGTTTCCATAACAGTACAATCTACTGAATTTAACATAAAAATCATTAAATACCAAACATAAACGATAAATATCTAAATCTGTCATGTCTTTGTTGGTATAATTTGTGTTCTTTTAGTAATGTGTAGTTCTAGTTTTGAGTGTTTTTTGGCTAATCAGTTTCTTTATTTTTCTCAGAGAAACTCCCGGTGAAGTGACTGAGATCATAAAGATGGCGTTTATTAAAGAGGAGACTGAAGACATAAAGATTGCAGAAGTTTTCAGCTTGAAACATGAAGATGCCGAGGAACAAACAGGTCGGTTTCTTTCTCAAAGCTGAACTCAGTCATTTGATCCTTATTCTGTCCACTTCTACAGAAATTAATGATGTTTTTGAAGAATGGGTGTCCTAAATAAAGCGAATAAGACACAAATAGCCCTACAGGGAGGCAACCCTAGTACTGTCCATCATTAGAAAGTTTAAAGATTTAATTTTATCCGTTCCTTTAAATACAGAATCGTTGAAGGTAAAATGATGCATCCTGTGTCAAATCAATACGGGATCCAATTTGTCGCGTATTTTACAAATTATATTATTATATTCCCACACTTAGTCGAATAAACAAATAAGGATTTTGCCGTGTGGATAATACTAATAGCAGTTATGATGAAATCAGTTTCAAAAGAAGTAGTAGAGAAGCTCATTTGCCCATGATTGCGTTTCGTTCTCTTTGTTTCTACAGCCACAGAGTCTGGAAAAAACTGTGCCGTTTTATGGCCACTTCACACGTAACGCAGCATTAAGTTAACCTGCGTGGTTTCTCAAAACATGTTGAGCTCACGTCTGCCCTTTGAACACGAGAGGCTCTCCAGATGTAGGGCTGAATGGGAAAGTTATCATTTGGTCTGTCCAGTGATGAACTCAGGGTGACACGCAGCACAAAAAATCAGAAAAAAAAGGTTTCTGTAGATTACACTTGAGCAATAACAGGTACCTGGCTCTCTTAAACCTTAATGGAATAGAAAAGGACTGGAAGGCCAAGAAAACATTCTTAATCTGATGAGAAGTTTCTCGTTTTTCAAGAGTTTTTTCAAGGGCATTTGATTAGCAGCACCTGGCTGCTTACCTTACCTCTAAATTCCTATAGAAACAGTAAGGGTGTACTTAGTTTGTCACACATGGCTTCTCCATTTTGACCTTTTTTGTTTTTTTTAAACAAATAATGATATGGTGTGTCATGAGTTGTTATTCATCTGAGGTTGTATTTACCGAATTTAAAGACTACTAAGGACTAGATGATCTTTTTTTAATATTATTATGTCCTGATACATAAAATTATAGAATTCAAAGGAGGTTCACTTTGTCTTTCACAGGACTGTATCTGTTGTTGCCTCCTCTGAACAGACCAGAGACACAGAATTTAGTCTAAATTGCTGCCTCCTGTCTAGCAGGCCAGAGACTCAGGTGTATATGGTTCAATAGGGGTACTGCAAGGCTCAGTACTAGGCCCATTGATTTTCATTGCTTTTTTTCAAGCAGAATGGATGATTATTTTTGAATGATGTCAGTCCACAATCTGAATTGTCGTTCAGCATCAGTCACATTCACACCATTTTTGTTTGTTTTGCCAGAGGAGAACTTCCCACGCAACTGGGCCCAATTTTATTTTTTTCCCTCTGTTTCTGTCACCTGATGGCATTTGGTTTCCTTGCAACTGTCAACTTTCGCTTTCTTATTTGGGGATAATTAATATTATTATTAATATCAGATTATAAAATCACTTTTGGATAAGAACATATGGATAATTTCATACAGTTGTGCTCAAAAGTTTACATACCCTTGCAGAAACTCCAAATATATGGAGAAAATTTTTTTTTTTTGTGTGTGTGTGTCAGAAAAGGAACAGTATTTGAACCCTTTCCAGCAGTGACTGTACAATTTTTAAATTAATCTTTTCACACTGAGGATAAGTGAGAGACTCTTACACAACTATAACAAAAGCTGCAAACATTCACTGATGCTCCAGAAGGAAAAACAATGCGTTAAGAGATGGAGGGTGAAAACCTTAGAACAGGACGATGACGTGTACGTTTTTCTTATTTTGTTCAAAGATCATATTTTTTATTATTTAGCACTGCCCTTCAGAAGCCACAGAAAATACTTGCATGTTTATCAGAAGACTAATTAAGTACAATTTCTCTGATATTCAAATTCGAAAAGTTTTCATTCCCCGCCTCCTAATGCATTGTGTTTCCTTCTGGAGCATCACTGAATGAAACAATGGAAAACAGCGATAATGGCATTTTCCTGTTGTCTGCAGCAGTGTGTTCTTTTCTCAGCCCCACTTTTTGCTCTTTCAATTATGTAATTTGTTTTTACATTCCGTCTCCATTATTACGAATCCCACGACACACAACAAAAACAGCTCTGATCGCAGCGGCGGCCATCTGCAGGTTTTTTACATTTGTCAATGCTGTGTTTAAAGGCACCGCTTTCGACCACTTCAGAGTTCCTACTGCGAGTGAGAATGCAGGGGAACTACCTTACTGGCTAATTTCTATAACGTAGTTCCTAGAAGTAAGCCCCTTAAATAGTGACTTATTAAAAAGATGACTTATTAGACTGTTAGGGCAGTTTTACTAGCAGCTTGCGCCAGTGCAAACTGTCTTTTTGCGTTAAAATTGTACTGTCAGGTTTTACTACAGACGCACAGTTGAGAATTAGCGCCGAAAAGGTAGGAACACAGTTATTTTTGCGCCTGACCTTATTGAATATGCATCTGTAGGAGTTTCCCTTTCAGACGCAAAATTTATGGGAGGAGAGTATTCAAATGAATCATGCAATGAGATTTACTAACGTTTGTGCTCGTCAAATTACTGGCTTTTGCGCCATTATTTAATGCCCCAAAAAAGCATGTCTTAAACTGTTTTGCGCTTGAAATGCATGCAGTTTGTTGCTAGGAGATGCACCGCAGAGAACAGAAGGCGTGTGGTAGAAGAGAGAGGATTTTTTTGAATGCCAGAAGAACACATTATCCGAATATATTGTTTACCAAGCCATGTTACTTTTATTTTGCTTCAGGAAATAAAAGACGGATTGGAACCCTCAACTAGGAGTCACACATTACCAGCTCTATCAAAACTGTTGTAACCCTTTATTGCTTGGCCTATGGTTCTGTTTAATGTACTGTGGCTTATTTATTTCTTTATTGTTTATTCACTAATTTGTGCTGAACTTGGTATATTGCCTTGGTTGATATGTAAATAAGATGTTGTGTCTGTGTTCTTTCATTTGCACGGTGTTAGTATATCACCCACAGAAATTTCCATGCCTATCGGTGCTGTTTTGGAACTGTGTTCTCGCGCTAATTTGCCTTGTTTTGTAAAACTGTCCCTTAATGTCTAATCTTGTCAGGACAGAAACACAAAATTTTGTCATTTTACCATTGCATTACTAACATTCCAAACCATTTCCATAATACCTATAGCAGTGTCCTGAACGCACAGAATTCAAACATGATGAAAAAGATTTTGGAACGTGTCCTAAAGAAAGCAAATCTTTATAAATATTGAGAACAGGCTCTGAGATTACAGGTAACCCCTCTTTCAGTAGCTCAGTGGGTGCATGATCTAGCGTACATGTTTTCTGTTTTGATACCTTGATGTCTGTGGTTTGGTGTCGTTAAACAGGGGTTAACTTGTATTTGTCTTTTTTTTTAGATATGATGGCACTGAAAGTGGAGAGTCAAGAACTAAATGAAAAGGAAGAGAAAGAGCAGTATGGAAAACATGATTTCACAAATGGAGAAAAATATTTTAGTTGCTCACAGATGGAAAAGACTTCCTCACAAAATGTTGCTCAAAAGACTGGAACTAGAAGTTATTTCACCTGCCAACAGTGTGGAAAAGGTTTCAACAGAAAAACAAAACTTACAAAGCACATGAAAACTCACACTGGAGTAAAGACATTCAGATGTGATCAGTGTTCAAAGAGCTTCAGAAAAATGGACTACCTTAACAGGCACTTAAAAATTCACACTGGAAAGAAGCCTTTCACATGCCAACAGTGTGGAAATAGCTTCACACAAAAACAACATCTTAAAGGCCACGTGAGAATTCACACGGGAGAAAAGCCGTTCACATGCAAACTGTGTGGAAAGAGCTTCACTGACAAAAGAAACGTAAAACTCCACATGAGTGTTCACACTGGAGAGAAGCCTTTCTCTTGCGAACAGTGTGGAAAGAGTTTCACACAAAAAGGACATCTTAAAATCCACATAAGAATTCACACGGGAGAGAAGCCTTTCACCTGCCAACAGTGTGGAAAGAGCTTCAGTGAAAAAGGACACCTTAAAATACACATGAGAATGCACACTGGAGAGAAGCCTCACACCTGCAAATTGTGTGGTAAGAGCTTCACTGTAAAAAGAAACGTAAAACTCCACATGAGAATTCACACTGGAGAGAAGCCTTTCACCTGCCAACAGTGTGGAAAGAGTTTTACTCAAAAAGGACACCTTAAGAATCACATGAGAATTCATACTGGAGAGAAGCCTTATACATGCACTCAGTGTGGAAAGAGCTTCACTGAGAAAAGAAACATAAAACTCCACATGACCGTTCACACTGGAGAGAAGCCTTTCACCTGCCAACAGTGTGGGAAGGTTTTCACTCATAAAGGAAACCTTCAAAAGCACATACACATTCACACTGGAGATAAGTCTTATACATGCTCTCAGTGTGGAAAGAATTTCACTGAAAAAGGAAGTCTTAAAATCCACATGAGAATTCATACTGGAGAGAAGCCATACACATGCCAACAGTGTGGAAAGAGCTTCGCTGAGAAAAGAAACGTAAAACTCCACATGAGCGTTCACACTGGAGAGAAGCCTTTCACCTGCCAACAGTGTGGGAAGAGTTTCACACAAAAACAACATCTTAAAGTCCACATGAGAATTCACACGGGAGAGAAAGCTTTTACATGCCAACAGTGTGGAAAGAGCTTCTCTCAAAGAGGACATCTTAAAGTCCACATAAGAGTTCACACTGGAGAGAAAGCTTTTACTTGCCAACAGTGTGGAAAGAGCTTCTCTCAAAGAGCACATCTTAAAGTCCACATGAGAGTTCACACTGGAGAGAAGCCTTTCACCTGCCAAGAGTGTGGAAAGAGCTTCTCAACAGAAATAAACCTCAGGTATCACATGAGAATGCACACAGGAGAGAAGCCGTTTACTTGTGATCAGTGTGGAAAGAGTTTCAAACATAAAAGATCCCTTAACGGTCACTTGAGTTCACCCAAGAAATGTGGAAAAAGTGACCAGGGGTCAGCAACCTTTGTGTCATGAAGTGCCATTTTTAAGTTTCCCAGTTAATCCCTTTGCCACAATCCATATATTTTAAATATTTGTTCAGTTTGCACATCGACTTCTCTGTGGCGGGTCAGATCTGTAGTGATGCATATTGGAGTAGTGCTTTCACATCCGGTTACCACAAGCCACAATAACATGCTCTGGCATGTTTATTTTTTTTAGCATTTTGAGAGGAGAAAAATTTACATACAATATGTGACTTCAACAACCAGGTGCATTTTGTCCAGTTTCATCCTCTCTTTCGGAGGGCAATTACCCCTGGCCTTTTTTTAACGATTGGATAACTATGTGATCAGAGAAAACACAGGAATTGACCAGGTACACATGAACTGAGTCTCCACATGCATCACAACCATTTTGATGTGTGTGGAATGTGAACAGGGACTCCTGCCGGCATTGATAGCCTAGTGCAGGGGTCACCAAATTCAGTCCTGGAGGGCCACTGTCCTTCAGAGTTTAGCTCCAAAACCAATTAAACACACCTGAACAGCTCATCAAGGTGTAACTAGGCATACTAGAAACTTTCAGCCAGGTGTTTTGGAGCTGGTTGGAACTAAACTCTGCAGGACAGTGACCCTCCAGAACTGAGTTTGGAGACCCCGGCCTAGTGGTTAGCAAAGTGACATATGGTGCAACTGCGCCTCCGGTGACCTGTGTTCGAATCCTGACTCGCAGTCCTTTTCTGGTCTCTTTCCCCTCTCTTCACCCCCATGCTTTCCTGTCAGTCTCTACTGTCCTGTACTAAAAAAAAGCCCAAAAATCAAGGACTCTGTATACTTGACGTTTATGGCATTAACTATTTACTGCAAAACAAATTGTAAGTTGTCAGTAGCTTAATAAAACAATTTGTGTTACTACGACGAATGAGTACCTCAAAATGTAGATCTGCATGCAGGTGGGGAGGTATTTTATCAGAATGACTTACATACACCTCTCTCTTATTATTGTATACCGCCCAAATGATTACGCGTTCAAAGCATTCATCTTTTGTGCTAATATGTAGCTTGTTGGTTTCCATAGCACAGAAAAATGGATATCATATCAGTAGCATATTATATTCATAAAAATTTTCTACAGGAGGAAAACATTTAATGTGCAACTTAACACATTGTGTTCTGGGCTCATCTGCTTGCCTGCACGGAGTTGGACTTTTTAATATCACTTAAAGCACGTTCATACGGCCTGTATAATTTGCATAACAATAAGAAATACGGAATTTGGTCTTTATCGTCTTAGTCTGTTAAAGTGCCATATAAAGTGTTTTGCTCTATGGGAGGACAAGTGAAAGTTTGCTCGTTGTGTAAGTTGTAGTATATTAAATTAATAAACTATAACACAGCAGCGCCCATGAAACCAGAACAAGGATTAGTTGGTTGAGTGTAATCAGACGGTAACTCGCCTCAAAAAGTGTTTACCTGTAGATTAGCCGTAGCATGCATTGCACCCTTTGAGACACGATCCTCCCGCTCCGCCCCAACATGACAAGGACCAGGACACGGACGAGCAGCATCCCCAGGCAACAGCACGGCTGGACCAAGTGCGCTACAACAAGTGCGTACCTGGGGGCCATTTCAATAAGGTGGTTCAACCAACTCTGAGTTTAAACTGAGTTAAGTTATGAAATGTTTTCACCATTTTAACGATGATACGGTCAAACGTCAGAAAAAAAGGCACCAAAAACCCTTCTGACGTGAAAAACGACAGTTATTGTGCTGTCAACATTGAAAATACGTTTGTTTTACAACAAATACAAATAATATAGGCTACTAATCTTTTTGGTGAGTTACTAAAGAAATGACTCTTGCGATTGGTCAGTTTTTCGCAGGCAAGTTCACTACTGTAAATGGATTTACAGTAAAGAAATTTTACTGTAAAGACCATGTGTTTTCTCAAAATCCTTTGCTGTTTATGGTAATATACTGTATACACATTTTACTGTAAAATACTGTTCAAATGACATAAATCGGTTTCAGTAAAAGATGATTTTTTTTTTTCAGATATGTATCCAACAATGACATGGGTCCTACAGTCTACAGTTTTTTTTTTTTTTTTGCATGTCTCCTTTGGCGCCGCAGATGGCAGCCATGGTTTGTCGCTGCTTGGTACTTGTTCTTTTTTTGTTTGTTTGTCCTGTCTTAAGCAACTTTTTCCCGATCAGCTTTACTAGAAACGAACTCCTGGACATCAGAAATGGCACACCAAATAACTTCCTGCCTACATTTGAGCATTCAGACCTTTTACTGGACATTTTAATCGGAGGAGCTGCGTTCCTATACAAGCGCTCCAGGCGTCGCAAGCGAGGGAAGCGCGCCGGCGCGCTCGTTAAACTCCGACAGCGCGGGTTTAGGACACCGCTGCCGAGCATTCATCTGGCGAATCTCCGCTCCCTGGCAAATAAATCAGACGAACTACAACTCCTCACCCGCACAAACAAGGACTTTTTAAACTCCGCTGCGCTTTGCTTCACAGAAACCTGGCTGAACAGAGCCATTCCGGACAGCGCGCTTCATCTAATGGGCTTCCAGCTGTTCAGAGCAGACCGCGTCACCGAGTCCTCGGGGAAAACGAGAAGCGGTGGATTATGTTTTTATATCAATGAAGGCTGGTGTACAGACGTGACAGTTTTAAAGAAGATGTGCTGCCCAAATTTGGAAGCTCTCTTTATTAACTGCAAGCCTTTTTATTCACCGCGGGAGTTCTCCTCGTTTATTCTGGTGAGTGTGTACATTCCTCCTGACGCGCGCGTCAGCGCGGCGCTAGAACTGCTGGCCGATCAAATCACACACACAGAGCAGCGTTATCCGGACTCTTTCATCATCATTCTCGGTGATTTTAATAAAGCTAATCTCAACCATGAACTGCCTAAATATAGACAGCACATCACATGCCCCACCAGAGACAGAAATATGCTGGACCACTGCTACACTGTCTTAAAGGATGCATATCACTCTGTTCCCCGTGCAGCGCTGGGACTCTCTGATCACTGTTTGGTTCATCTCCTACCAGCCTACAGGCAGAAACTTAAATCTGCTAAGCCTGTAGTAAAAACTGTAAAGAGATGGACTTCTGAAGCAGAGCAGGTTTTACAGGCCTGCTTCGAACTCACTGATTGGAGTGTTTTTGAGGCTGCAGCTACTGATCTGGACGAGCTTACTGACACCGTGACGTCCTACATCAGTTTCTGTGAGGACATGTGTGTACCCACCAGGACTTATTTAACATTTAACAATGACAAACCTTGGTTCAGTGCAAAACTCAAACAGCTTCGCCAGGCCAAAGAGGACGCCTACAGGAGTGGGGACAAAGTCTTGTACAAACAGGCCAAATACACACTGAATAGGGAGATAAGAGTGGCAAAATTAAACTACTCTGGAAAGCTAAAAAAACAGCTTTCAAGCAATGACTCTACATCAGTGTGGAAAGGCCTGAAAGCCATCACCAGCTACAAGACCCCATCCCCCAGCACTGAGGCCAATCAACAACTGGCTGAAGACCTGAACGAGTTCTACTGCAGGTTTGAAAAGACTGGTATGACGCCCCACACCCGCTCCGACCGTCTCACAGCACAGCCATCCACACCCTCACCCTTCCTCCCCCCTACTGTTTCTCAGCCTGTACTCAAGATCTGTGAAGATGATGTATGCAAAGTCTTCAGGAAGCAGAAGATAAGGAAAGCCAAAGGCCCAGACGGTGTCTCTCCAGCCTGCCTCAAAGCCTGTGCTGTCCAGCTATCATCCATCTTCACATTGATCTTCAACAGATCTCTAGAGCTGTGTGAAGTCCCCTCCTGCTTCAAATGTTCCACCATAATGTTAAATAAACTTTTATCAATATTTGAGGACTAAATTTGTGAACTGTTTGTGTTTCAGAGCTGTGCTCAAAGAGATGGGTCTCGATGATAAAGTGAACTTAGCAAGAGCTGCTAAGAAATGGGAAAACCTGGGGAAAAAAACATACAAGGTTTGTATTTTCAATTAGTCACAAAATTAAAAAGTCATGCATTTTGTTATTTTAGTGATTTTTTTTTATTTATTTTTTTTTTACTACTTCTAGTGTCGGGTTCCAAATAGCTTTATCAAATTATTCAGTGTGACTCGTGCACTTTAATAACTGTTAAATCTGTTTCATGCATGCTGGTATGTCACAATTGTTATGGACTATTTTTATAGTCATTTTTCCTATTTGAAGCTTACTAGACACTGTATGCTTACATTATATAAAATGGTAGCTCTGACAAATTTGAATCTTATTCTTTCCCAAGATATTTGCAGGAGCTGAAGCAGCCACCATCAGCCGTGGGTGCAGAGTCAGGGGAGACAACAGCAGGGAGCTGGAAGTGGTTTGATCTGATGCAGGAAGCTATTGGGGGAGGCCATCCATTCAGCCTCCCGTTCTGATTGCTTCACCATCCAGCTCCACCACACCACCATCCAGCTCCACAGACCCACTTGAAAGAGACAGTGAGGCTACCCCCTTGCCAGCAAAAAGACAGTGTAGGGATTCAGTTTTGGAGATCCTGGAAAAAGAGGCAGAGAGGTCTATGGCCTGGGAGAGAAGATCAGAGGAAAGAGAGGACAATTTGATAAACCTGCTGGAGAGAATTGTTAATAAGATGTGAAATTAAATAATAGTAGTAACAATAATAAAAAAGAAACTGTGAAATGATCTCAATAATATGTCACATGCTTATTAATTTTGAACTCAAAACATGGAAGACTTTTTATTCTTAAATGTATATAACTCCATGTATGTAACTTATGTATTTTTAAAAGTAAATAACTAATTTTGAAATGTATATATCTTATATATAGGCTATATAACTTTAAATGTACATGACTCAAAATGATGGAGGTCATGTTTCCACCTTAGAGTTTATACGGAGTATATGTACAACTATTTAATATTTTTAAACAAAACTTATTTTGAACAAAACAAAAGTCTTTATTTTTACATTAAATGCTTATGAGTTACTTGTATTATTATTTAAACATTTACCGGTAAGTGCAGTCCTACACAAGTAGGGAGCGCTACAGGACTGTTGACTTACAAGTTTTCAGCTGTGTGAGAAAATCACTCGTCTCAGTTCTTCTCTGGAAGCTTCTTCATTTCGTTGTTCTCTCACTTGTATAATTTGAAGAACAATGGAAGATACTATTTCAGTACTTTTCGCACTGAGTGTCCGCATTCACCCCTTCAAGTGGACTATATCAGTGGAGTCCTATAGGGAATAGTGAATGAGGGTATAGGGGGTGATTTCGGATACAGCCCCTGTCCCACATATATATATATATATATATATATATATATATATATATATTATTTGCTAAAAATAAGTGAAAAAATGTGTGTGTGTGTGTGTGTTTATGGCTAGTTGACATAAAAATTGGGGGAAAGATAATTTATGCCTCTTAATATTAACTTCTTGTTTATTAAATTGTTGCACTGACACAAGACCATGCTAAGCAAACCGTTCATACAGTCGCTCTAAATGCGTGTGTGAGTCTCCAACACATGTAGTTTTCAAACAAGGCTAAAGGACCTGATTAGCTGGAGCAGGTGCATTTAAGGTTGGAGCTAAACTCTGCAGGGCTGTGGCCCTCCAGGAACTGAGTTTGACATCCCTGATTTATTAACATTGCTAGAGCAAATATATCCACAAATAATGTGTTTTATGTCATTTATATGCTTGATGTGTTTATTTTAACCTACGAAGTTAATCAATGTTTTAGAACCCCTTTAAGTACATAAAGTTATTAGCAATACTAGACTTTCAGTAACTCTCATCCTCTCAACTGTATGTGTGTGTGCTTTCGGTAGTTTTAGTTCTAGTGTCAAAATAAATTCTTGTTTCATTGCAAAGAAGCAGTGTCTTGTGTTTGCTCATTAGCTACTGTTTCATGCCCTGATCTTGCTTTCTTAGCTCACAGTTAATAAAATATCACTAGCATGTATGACCTTTGGCCAAGGGAATAATATAATTATTAAAATTGTTAAGATTTACTGAATTTTAACGTTTCGCTGGATGAATAGTTGATAAAGTGTAAACTATCAGTTTTAATCAAGTTGATTCAGCATGATAAACAGACGAGTGTTTATGACTGAACTTCATCATGTGAAGAAATCATCAATGATCATGACAGACACGGGAGAAACTCAAACACTCAGCAACAAATAATGAGCAATAAATAAAACAGTGTCTTAAGTCTTTTAGTGTCAATATTTGTGTTCTCCGTTGTTATTTCATATTTTAATGCAAGTTCAGCATGGAGACACAAATGACATACCCAAAATAAAAAAGTTCCTGCTCATGAGGCTTTCGTACTAGATACATCAACATATGTTTACAAAGCTGACACTTCAAAGTTTACTGTTCAAGAATCAGAATTACTCAGACTGTTATGATAATAAAGATGAAAACAAAAATAAAAAATATTTTTAAAAAATGTTTTATATGTATACAAAAAATGTGTTGCTTTTAGGATATGGTTTTAGAAACACAATGAAGCTAAAGCCACAAGTCTACTAATGCTTCATTTTAAATTTCAGAAAATATCTCTAAAACTGTGAATTTTCTAAAACATTTTCTAAAACCATGTCATGTTTCAGAGAAGGCTAATATAATGCTAATACAATTTATTTATGACCCCTGTAAGCTGTCTCAGCAAACTGCCCCATTCATGTCTCTATTGTTTTCACTAAACGAATCTGTCACACCTCCGCCAGGTATCAGACATAATCATCATTATTCCTTTATCATTATTCTTTTGTTTTATTCAACCAATATTAGTATTTATTCTGGCATTTCAAGGTTTACCAATCCACATCGCTTCGATACCTATCAGAAGTATTTCTAAAAAAAAATACAACAAACCATTTTCTTGCGACCTTACGTGAAGTATTATGACAAAATGCATTATGAAGAAGAACTGCAGCTGTTCTGCAGCTGCATTAGAGCTAACGTTAGCATCAAGCTACATAAGACAATTTATGAGATTAATAGTACACTTTTACTCAGAACTCACTTCAAACCACCATCGAGTGTGTGTAATAACTTCCTTTTGCGATCACATGTGAAATTTGGTCGTTTACTGTTGTTAAAATATGCTATTTATAACCTTTTATATCGCTACACAAATTAGCATGCTAATTTTTAATATGAAATGTTTCATATGTATATATTCATTATGATCATCAAAATACCCCAAATCTCAAGAAAATCACATACAAACCATATCATATCGTAATCGTGTATTTATTATCTTTGTTCTTTGTGTGTAAAAGTGTTAATCTGAGTTTGTTATGGTCATGTGTAGCAGGAAGAGGACAGGAAGCGCATCACAGGATCAAGGGGCGGGATGCGATGCAGAAGTAATGCTCATGAAATCGCCTAAATCAGTGTAAAATGAATAGAAATGAAGTAAACATGAGTAAATATATCTATATTTCTCCGTGAATATGGACTATAAGCTCTATATTGACGCTGTTCAGTGAGTCTTATGTGAACACAAATAAACAGCTGCAGACGTGACTGAATAAAAATGACACGTACAGATTTATTATTTCGCACTACTGACATAAATGACTGAATTACTGTCACTGCAACAATGTTTCATCAAAATATCGAAGATAAAGTCTTTAATCTTTTTACTGATGCACAGTGTCCAGATCAAGTAAGAGTGTGATGTTAAAGTGAAACATGATTAATCCGCTCTGAAGTAATCCAGATCATGTTATCTGACCTGTTTGAACACACCCACAGGTGATCATAAACTCCACTCTCTTAAAACACTCACCAGGAGACATTATTTCTCCTTTCTGTCGTTCTCTCTTCTGTGTTTACTAAAGAAACCAAAGAATCAGTGAAGAACAAAGAGAAACGCTTTAAGGATTTTTGAGCTGTTTATTTGTGAACAGACAGCAGATCTTTGAGATTCATTTTTGAAACTGTTGTTCAGAAAGTGAAAGTAAAGTTTAGATCGCTGGAGCTCAAAGAGTGAAAATGGCTTCACTATCTGAAGATGATTTTTCTTGTCCTGTATGTCATGAAATCTTCAAGACTCCTGTTGTTTTATCATGTAGTCACAGTTTCTGTAAAGAGTGTCTTCAACAGTTCTGGAGAACCAAGAAAACTCAGGAGTGTCCCGTCTGCAGAAGATCCTCAACAGGTGAACCTCCATTTAATCTGGTGTTGAAAAACTTGTGTGAGTCGTTCCTGAAGGAGAGAAATGAGATTCGTTCATCAGGATCTGAGGAGATCTGCAGTTTACACAGTGAGAAACTCAAACTCTTCTGTCTGGAGGACAAACAGCCGGTGTGTGTAGTGTGTGTTAATTCACAGAAACACGTCAATCACACATTCAGACCCATTGATGAAGTTATTCCTTCATATAAGGTGAGAGAAACGGCTTTTATCCAACTGTTTTAAAAGTCCTGTTTAAGTGTTGATTTGATTGATCAGAGCTGGTTGTTTTTAGTTCAGCTGAACTCCATTATCAATAAAGTTTCATAGATTTGAGGAATTTGAGGCAAATACTTTTTCACACAGGCCCAGTTGGTATTGGATAACTTTTTTTTTTGCTTCAGTAAATAACATTGTCATTTGCGAGCTGTGCTTTGGGTTCACTCAGGTTGCCTTGGTTTTATGGCAGGTTTTAATTTCTGAATTAATTTAGTATGAGATGTTCACAAAAACAGAAGGAATCAGGATGGGTGCAAATACTTTTGCACTGCATTGTATGATCATATCACTGTATCGTCTTCTCTTTTTTTGCTGTAATCTGATGTTTTATGGATTTTAATTTTATTTAACTCTAGGAGGAGCTCAATACAGCACTGAAATCATTACAGGAGAAACTTCAACACAATGAAGAAATTAAAGTAGAGTTTGAGGAAACAGTTGAACACATCAAGGTGAGGAAACAGAGTCATTTTCATTACAGCTGTAGATCACTAGATACAGCTATGATCATATATATTTAATATAATGGACTCCAGCTGATTATTTGTGTGAATGAGGATCATCAATCTGCTTCTGGATGCGTTATATGTCGGTCTCTGAGTTTCTCTCAGATCTGAATGATGTGATTGTGTTGATGTGTGTTGATGGAGACGATTGAAGTGAATGTGGTTTGATTTCAGTCTCAAGCTGAGCACACAGAGCGTCAGATTAAACAGCAGTTTGAGAAGCTTCATCAGTTTCTCAGAGATGAAGAAGAAGCTACAATCACTGCACTGAGGGAGGAAGAGGAGCAGAAGAAGCAGATGATGAAGGAGAAGCTGGAGGAGATGAACAGACACATCTCAGCTCTTTCACACACAATCAAAGACACGGAGGAGATGATGAAAGCCAGCGACGTCTGCTTTCTGAAGGTCTGATTTCAGATGATTGATTGATTGATTGATTGATTGATTGATTGATTGATTGATTGATTGATTGATTGATTGATTGATTGATTGATAGATTGATTGATTGATTGAGTTGTTGATGATCAATGGTGTGTTTGTTCTGCAGGAGTTTCCAGTCTCAATGGAAAGGTGAGTGATCTGCTGGTGTCTCTGGTCTCTCTGCTTCTAATCCAAAGCCACTGCGGTTCTGATCCTGAATGTTCTTCCAGAGTCCAGATTTCATCACAGCCGGATCCACAGACGCCTTCTGGAGCTTTGATTCATGTGCCACGTTACTTGGGCAACCTGCCCTTCAGAGTCTGGAAGAAGATGCAGGACATCGTCCAGAACAGTGAGTCTGACTGCAGAAGATACACACACACTGGAAATGATGCGATATTGACAGATTTCAGCATTATGTGTGAAGAACCAGATCATCTACTGCACCAAAATCAGCAGCTCGCTTTAGAAATAATCAATCCCAGAATTCAGTGCGCTTGACTTTCATTTTCAGTCTAATGAAAGCCACAAAAGTGATTTCAGCTGTTTTTAAGACTCTTCGTTTTATCAGATGGAGAGAAACATTTCTACACAAAAAGGGTTTTATCTCCCATGCGATGATTGGTGTTTATATACTTCTTTAAGTATTTAATAATATTTTGAATTAGGTTTTATATATATTCAACGGGTTCCAGTGCTCCTATGATCCATTGCTCCTACGGTTCACCTGCGAAGAGGAAAGGACTTGATCACTCCAACAAGATGAGACTCCAATACGCCATTCATTCCTAGCATATTCACCTTGGGACTGTTGTCTTGCTTTGTCTTGTGTTTCCTGTGTGTTTGCTGACAGAAGACCAGACCGAACATACTAAGGCCGAAAATGGATCCCCGTTGCCCCGCACCGGCGGATGCATTCGATGAGCAAGTCAGCACTCTTTGAGCCTCTCTCACCACCCCTCCGTCTGTCTCTGCCAGTCCCAGGGCCCTTGCTTCTCCTTACGCGGGTGAGGCGGAACAATGTACTGCTTTTTTACTCCAAGTCAATTCAAGTCACCTTTATTTATATAACACTTTTAAAAATACAAATTATGTCAAAGCAACATCACAATATCAAAATAGGAAAATAGTGTGTCAACAATGTAAAATGACAAGATTAAACACTCAATTTTCAGTTAAAGGCATTTCATTATTGAATTCAGAGATGTCATCGTCCTGCTCAGTTCAGTTTACAGTTTCTGTTCAATCAAGTCGACGATATCACTAGAAATTAAGTGTCCCCACCTGAGCAAGCCAGAGGCAACAGTGGCAAGGAACCAAAACTCCCTCTGTGACAGAATGGAGAAAAAAACCTTGGGAGAAACCAGGCTCAGTCGGGGGTCAGTTCTCCTCTGACCAGACAAAACCAGCAGTTTGTTCCAACTGCAGCAGAGTCAGATTGTGCAGAGGACTCATCTGGTTCCTGTGGTCTTGTCCCGATGGCCATCTAGGAGACGAGGTCCTCACTGGGGATCTGTCTCTGGGGCTCATCTAGGTGTCCTGGTCTCCACTGATGTTCTGGGCTGTAGAGGTCATCTCTAGGTGCTGATCCACAATCTGGTCTGGATACGAACTGGATCGGGTGGCTACGGTGATCTCGGAATAAGAAAGAAACAGACTAATATTAGTGTAGATGCCATTCTTCTTACGATGTAACGAGTACATCGTGTGTTATGGGGAGTGTTCCCGGTTCCGGTTGAACTAATTAATGCAGCCTAACAATCCTTTAACGGATTTGAATATTAGAAGCGTATTAGTGTGTTATGTGTAAGCCAGGATAAAGAGATGGGTCTTTAATCTAGATTTAAACTGACAGAGTGTGTCTGCCTCCCGAACAGTGTTAGGTAGATTGTTCCAGAGTTTGGGTGCTAAATAGGAAAAGGATCTGCCGCCCGCAGTCGATTTTGATATTCTAGGTATTATCAAACGGCCAGAGTTTTGAGAACGCAGCGGACGTGGAGGACTATAATGCGATAAGAGCTCACTCAAGTACTGAGGAGCTAAGCCATTCAGGGCTTTATAAGTAATTAGCAAGATTTTAAAATCTATCCGATGTTTGATAGGGAGCCAGTGCGGTGTTGACAGAACCGGGCTAATATGATCATATTTCCTGGTTCTAGTAAGGACTCTAGCTGCTGCATTTTGGACTAACTGTAGTTTGTTGATCAAGCGTGCAGAACAACCACCCAATAAAGCATTACAATAGTCTAACCTTGAGGTCATAAACGCATGAACTAACATTTCTGCATTTGACGTTGAGAGCATAGGTCGTAATTTAGATATGTTTTTGAGATGAAAAAACGCAGTTTTACAGATGCTAGAAACATGACTTTCAAATGAAAGATTGCTATCGAACAGCACACCTAGGTTCCTGACTGATGAAGAAGAATTGACAGAGCAGCCATCAAGTGTTAGATAATGTTCTAGGTTGTTACATGTGGGGTTTTTAGGTCCGATAACTAACACCTCTGTTTTTTCAGAATTTAGCAGTAAAAAATTACTCGTCATCCAGTTTTTTATATTGACTATGCATTCCGTTAGTTTCTCAATTTGGTGCGTTTCACCGGGCCGCGAAGAAATATAGAGCTGAGTATCATCAGCATAACAGTGAAAGCTAACACCATGTCTCCTGATAATATCTCCCAAGGGTAACATGTAAAGCGTGAAAAGTAACGGCCCTAGTACTGAGCCTTGAGGTACTCCATACTGTACTTGTGATCGATATGATACCTCTTCATTCACTGCTACGAACTGATGGTCAGATAAGTATGATTTGAACCATGCTAAGGCGCTTCCACTAATGCCAACAAAGTTTTGTAGTCTATTCAAAAGAATGTTGTGGTCGATAGTGTCGATGGTGGGTATCTCCGGTGGGTAGGCCAAGCTCGGTACTGGTGGCCCAGCATGGCTCAGGATGTCTCCCAGTATATCCGTAGGCTCTCAGTTTGTGCCATCTCCAAGACTCCTCATCACCTACCATCTGGAAAACTGGTTCCTTTGCCAGTCTCCCATCGTCCATGGTCCCACATCGGAGTCGATTTCGTCACCGACCTCCCTCACTCGGGGGCTACACCTGCATCCAAATAATAGTGGCTCAATTTTTCAAAGCCTTCAAGTTAGTCCCCCTAAAAAAGGCCTACCCACTTCCATGGAAATGACCAAAGCACTATTCCATCACGTCTTCCACAATTTTGGACATAGTCTCCGATTGTGGGCCCCAATTCATCTCCCGTATCTGGAAATCCTCCTTCAAGCTCCTGGGTGTAACCGTCAGCCTCTCCTCCGTATATCACCCCCAGACTAATGGCCAGACTGAGCGGAAGATACAGGAGATTGGGAGATATCTCCGGTCATACTGCCATGACAACCAACACAGCTGAAACCATTTTCTATCCTGGGCTGAGTATGCACAAAACTCACTGAGACAGACCACCATGGGGTTAACCCCCTATCAGTGTATACTCCGCTTCCAACCCCCACTGTTCCCCTGGACGGAGGAACCTTCCAATGTTCCAGCTGTGGACCACTGGTTCCAAGTGAGCAACAGAGTTTGGGACTCAGTGTACGTCCATGATTGATTACTCCGACAAGATAAGACTCCAATACCCCATTTGTTCCTGGCATACTCACCTTGGGACTGTTGTCTTGCTTTCACCTGCTTGCAACATTCCTGCCTGCACGTCCATCTCCAGCAGGCAGTGCGGAGACATAAGGCTTTTGCCGACTCCCGACATTCCAACACCCCTGTCTATCATCCTGGGGACAAGGTCTGGTTGTCCACCCGGGATCTGCATCTCCACCTGCTCTGCAAGAAGCTGAGTCCCTGCTATATAGGTCCATTCACCATCCAGAGGCAGATAAATTACATCACTTACCTGTTGCAACTCTCTGCTCAATATCATGTACACCCGGATTTCCATGTGTCATAACTCAAACCCTTCTCTCCCTTTGCCCCAGGTCCCAAAGAACCCGAAGTACCTCCTCCTCCTCCTCCTCCTCCTCCCGAAATCATCGAAGAACCCACCACTTACCGTGTCCGTGACATCTAGGACTCCCGTCGATGGGTGGCCACCTAGAGTACCTAATAGACTGAGAGGGGTATGGTCCCTAAGAAAGATCCTGGCTTGCTCAGGACGTTCTGGATCCCTCCTTTCTGGCCGATTTCCACCTCAACCACCCAGACCGCCCAGCACCAAGAGGCCGTGGCCATCCCTGTAGCCATGTGCGGGCGTCAGGAGCTGCCCGTGGAGGAGAAGGTATTGTCAGGGATTCAACGTCACCACCCACCATGCTCACCAAGGGCCCAATCACCTGATTACTTATCAACACCACCTGTCACCGCTAATCAAGCTCCCTATATCCGAGTATGCACAAAACTCACTGAGACAGACCACCATGGGGTTAACCCCCTTTCAGTGTATACTCCGCTTCCAACCCCCACTGTTCCCCTGGACGGAGGAACCTTCCAATGTTCCAGCTGTGGACCACTGGTTCCAAGTGAGCGAGAGAGTTTGGGACTTAGCGCACGTCCATGATTGATTGGTCCGACAAGATAAGACTCCAATACCCCATTTGTTCCTGGCATACTCACCTTGAGACTGTTGTCTTGCTTTCACCTGCCTGCAACATTAATAAACCTGCTGTTGTCTTCACTTACCCTTGTGTTTCCCGTGTGTTTGCTGACAATTTGTAATATATAAAATTAGAAATAATTTTATTTCAGCTTTAGTTTTAATCATTTTAATACTTCAGGTTAATTTACTTTGTTTAGAGTAGTTGCCAAAACAACTTTTATAGTAATTTAATTTATTTTTAATTTATTTATTAATTTATTTTAGGCTGTATTTCAATTACTAAATAATTAAATAAATCATTGAATAATTTTAGTTGTAGTTTTTGTTAATATCAGCTAGTCAATATCATCAATATTATTATTATTATTATTATTCATACTGTGTATTTATTTTTAATAAGCAAGCAGTATGTTGTAAAAAGCTTTGATTTATACAAGATATAATCATCATTTCTTCATTATTATTATTGTAGTTTATCTCAATTGAATATGAAAGCACTGTGTAAAGTTCTGTTCAAAGGTAAGATTTTGTATTCAAAGAAGCCTCCCACTATAATTTAATATGAATGAGAGCGTAAATGAATTTAGTGTTTTCAGTTTGTGTCACTCACTGTTTCTGACTGAACTTTCAGTATTGATAAATCACACAGAGAATGACTGACAGTGATGAGAGGAACATGTCTGATGTGTTTGATCAACAGGACGAGTGTCATAATTCATAATCATCTGTGTTGGGTTCACTCTTGATCATTATATGAACATCAGAATAACAGCATCTGTTGATTGTGTCTCATCAGCTCCTGTGATTCTGGATCCAAACACGGCTCATCCACGTCTCCTTCTGTCTGATGATCTGACCAGTGTGACAAACAGCTTGAACGATCAACCTGTTCCTGATAATCCAGGGAGGTTTGACTATTATTCCTGTGTTCTGGGTTCAGAGGGTTTTAACTCAGGAACACACTGCTGGGATGTGGAGGTTAAACAGAGTCAATTCTGGAGTCTGGGAGTAACTACAGCATCAAACCAGAGAAAGGGATTGGATTTCTTTAAGACTGGTGTCTGGTGTGTGTGGTATGATCCGTATAGAGTGTCTTTAGGTTCTGGTTTTGGTGTCAAACAGCAGCTTGATCGTGTGAGAGTGAATCTGGACTATGAAAGAGGAACGGTGTCATTCTCTGATCCTGTAACTAACACACATCTACACACATTCGCAACCTCCTTCACTCACACACTCTTCCCTTTCTTCTGTAATTATGATTTATCTTCCTCTCTGAGGATCTTAGCGATCAATAGTCAGTAATCTGTAGGTCTTCCTACTTTCATCATGTTTCAATATTTAATCCAGATCACACGAGTAAGAGACTGTTGATCTGGGCCTGTATTTATCAAGCCTCTAAGAATTACTCTCAAGAACACTGCTAAGAATTGACTGAAGTGTAATAAAATTCTTGGCTCAAAGCTGTGCTTAAAAGTTAGTTATCAAGAGCCTGTTGCTGATCCTTTTGACGACAGCAAGACGATTATTATTATCCAACAAAAATAGGTGCCTATCTTTACTGATGCAGCGCAGAGAGCTGGTAAGGCCGGTGAGAAGCCGTGATTTGCTCCGATGGAGCCGTAACGTGCCGCAGATGTGTGCTGTGTAAATGAGGGGTAAGAGATTTATTCATCATACGGTGTAGGTAGCTTCACTGATTATAACGGGAGTGTTTTTTTAAAGATCATATAATACTCACGCTAGACTGAAGTCAGTTATGATGTTCTTTGGTAATATAGATGTTCTTTGCTCATTTGAAATGTAACCGTTTGATTAACTGCTCGTCGTCAAACATTTCAAGAACATCCTTCCTCTCCTGAAAGATGTGTGCACGTCTCTGTCTCCTCAGCGCCATCACAAGCCCCTGCTGGCAACTCCTAACCTCTTGAGAAACCTCTCCAGCTGTCTTAAATAACTGGGAGAGTAAGAGGGATTCTTAGCTTTAAGAAATTTGATAACTTGCTTTTATACTTAAGTTTGAAAGTAGGAGTACATTTCATGAATTCTCAGCACTTAAGACTAAAATGGCACTTTGAGAAGCTTGATAAATACGGGCCCTGAACATTTACAAGCACATTTATTCATCTTTAAAAATGAAAATTTATCAAAACACATGATGAAGGGTTACAATAAATTATCTTAATCATATCTGACCAATGAGAAACAGTGATGTGTCACAAATCCTTGTCCATAGCACCCTAGCAGCAATATAGCAACTACCTAGCAACCACTCAGAACACCCTAGCAACAATCCAGCGTACCATAGCAACTGCATAGCAGCCATGAAGAATACCGTACTAACTTTCTAGCAACCATCCAGAGCACCCATAGTCACTGTGTAGCAGCGCTTGACGTTCTCAAGACAACATCAAAGTTTGTCTACACACTTCTTCATCTAGTTACATAATAATATCATATTAGATATTATGCGCTATAGTTGTATATAATTATACGCGATATATATCTATTAATGGCTCGTTTCCACTGAGCGGTACGGTTCGGTACGGTGCGCAATTACGTTTCCACTGTCAGAAGTTGTGAATGGGACCAAAATAGCGAACTGTACGGTACCACTTTTTTTGGTACCCTTTCGTTGGGGTGCCTAGCACAGCAAAGGGTGCCAGAGGGGTGGAGCTAAACTCACTGCAGAACGCTGATTGGTTGATTAGAATCGTCACTTTTGCGCGATACAAGCGGATAAAGCCTTCTCCTTCACTCGTTCCGCTCTTCTGTGTTCGGCTTATCACTTCAGAGTGCGCAAACACAAAATATAACGTGTACTTTATAATTTTATATTTTCACACAGAAAATAGCCGTTTCTCAATATGCGCTCTTGTCTGTTCTTGGTGAAACGTCTGCTCTTGGTGCCCAAAAACCCGCGTAATTTTCAAAATACTGTTACTGTGTCATGAAATGTAGTTTTAAGAGTTTTTCAGGGCGAGAATGTAGTTGTTTAAAACTCAAATCTGCGGTTTATTTATAAAGATATAGCGCCTATTTGAAAATTTGCTATGCCGATTTCGGAGCTCCGGGCGTTCATGTATCCGCCTCGAGCAGCCTTAGCTCGGCGAACTGACTACAACTTAAATAGGAGAGCAAATGAGCATAAAAGACAAGACACACCTGAACATAATGACACAATCAAGGGAAGAGAGACACTAGGTCAGAGAACCGGAGGGATGAATGAAAACATACACAAAGTTCAAGAAAACTAAGAGGAACAGAACTTGTATAAACTAACAATGTGTGATTTCATGATTTCAGTGTCATTTTCAGATTGAAACATTAAAAGTTTGTCATGATAATTAGGTTTTCAATTGTGGTAAAATGTCTGGGAAATCAAATTTATTTATTTTTTTAAAAATGTTTTTGGTCCTCCAATGAAATATTCAAGTCATATTTATTTGTACAGAGCTTTACATAATACAGATCGATTCAAAGTCGCTTTACAGTAACAAACAGGAAAATAACAGCATCAATGTTGCAAATGTCTTAAATTATGAAAAAAAAATAAAGATATAGATATAAAGCAGATCTTCAGAAGACAATATATGGTGTGATTATTCAGATGAATTTAAACAGTTCAGATGAAGTCAAAGTGAATGAATAAATGAGTGTAATAGAAATCCTTCAGCTGCTGATGTGAAATCAGTGCATCTTTACTGTCATCTAGAGCTGAAACTGAGAAACTGACTGAAAATATCACTGGATTTATTACAGATGACAGTCACAATAATAAGAGACTGTTTGATAATGTACATGACACTGACACTGAATTATATACAGACTGTATTCTTAATAAAGGGATCTAACTATAGCAATAAAGGCTTATACCCATACAAGCAAATCAATAAATAAACACATTTTTGGCCTTTTTTTTGGAAAAAAAAAATGTAAGCGGCAATAAAAGAGTAATAATTAAGGAGCTGAATTTTTTCTTTGTGTGTGTGTGTGTGTGTGTGTGTGTGTGTCTTATTGGTTGGAGACAAAAATTCAATCACTGCCAAATTCAGTGGAATATATTAAAAGTAAAAAGGCCCAGACATTTGTTGGAATAATAAGACAACCTGATTTATTTGAAGAGGAATGAAGAGACTCCTACTCACACTTTTTACTCTTTTTTTTTTTTCTTTCACTGTTCTCTCTCTCTCTCGTACTTTTTTCTCTCAGATGTACATTTTTTTTAGTACTTTGCATCTGTTTTGTCAGATACGTGCCTTGGTTAATAGTTGTTCATATACAGTGATCAGTGCCATTGTAGAGGTATATTCGGTTCAGTATGTTAAAAAAATAAATCAAATAAAATAAAAATTCCAGAGCGCAGGTCACGTGACGGGCGCGGGGGCGGAGAGAGGAGTCACGTGGTGCCGGAACTAAAGTGCGCAACTGTTTATCGAGGCGTTCATCTCTGATCGCGGAATAATAACACACTCCTTTATTAAATAGCGTCGCGCTGAAATTAACATCTGTTTTAATCGAGTGTTAATCGACATGACGCTGAACGGAAACCATTACCCAAACGGAGGAGTCCAGATCCAGGCCGGAGAGAGGTACAAACTACACCAGCACCACCACAACAACAAAACAAACAACGACACTAACACTGCATCTGATCATTAACACACACACACACACACACACACACACACTGTAATCTTACACACACCATACACGACACACACACACCCTTCTGTGACACTCATCATATTATATGGTCAGAATGTTACTTAAAGTAATCTGTGAATAAATGTCCAGCTTTATTTATTAGCTAGCTTGATAAATAGTAAGTGCACATGTGTTGGTCATCTTAACTGTGCTGTCAGGTCTGTGATGTCATGAATGACTGTGGTTTGCTAAATTAATGTGACTGTGTTTTTAGTTGTCTACACAGACCCAGTTAAGATGTCTGATTTAAAGGGATAGTTCACCCAAATATTCTGTCAGTAATTCCTCATCTTCATGTCATTCCAAACCCGTAGGGCCTTTGTTCATCTTCAGAACACAAATTAAGATATTTTTGATGAAACCCTCCATAGATGGCAATGCAACTGACAGAATCAAGGCTCAGAAACGTAGTAAGGACATCATTAAAATAGTCCATGTGACATCAGTGGTTCAACCGTGATTTAACAAAGCTACGCGAATACTTTTTGTGTGCAAAGAAAACAAAAATAGCAACATTATTCCACAATTTCTTCTCTTCTGTCATTCTCATATTCTCTTAGCTTCTTAAAATTATGGTTGAACCACTGATGTTACATGGACTGTTTTAACAATGTTCTTTGAGACTAACTACATTTCTGGTAGAAAGCTCTCTAATTTAATAAAAAATATCTTATTTTGTGACAAAACAACAGGAGCCAACAATGCTGCACTGGTCTTTTCACATAATCAGCTCTTTGGATATTTAGAGGTAAATGTCAAACTGAAAATATGAATTACTCCAAGGCACCCGTAGTAACAATAAAAAAGCCTTTAATTAACTGGGCTACATCATTAAAATAACTAAAAGTGTAGATCTACCCGTTTTGGCTTCAAAGCCTTCTTCAGAATGCATATCAATTGTTCAAACAAGTCTTTTTAAACAATTAGTAAGAAATCAAAGACAGCTGGGTAATCAGTGGGATTAGCTAGAGCTTTCCTCGTCGTGCAACTTACAGCTGTAATTAAACGTATTATGAATTCTAATTGGCACATCATAGAAAGTGATGGTACTCTTAGAACAGTTTTTCCAGAAAAACCATTGGTTAGTTATAGGCTTCCGCCTATAACTAACCAATGAGAGTTCCAGAGTTTGGGTGCTAAATAGCAAAAGTGGTAGTCAGAGCTCTCCTAAAGTGATAGGGGTTGAATATATACCAATAAGAGGGAGAGATTTCTGGATTTATACACTTAAGGAGATATTTATTTATACTCTAATTTTCTACATGTTTTTTATTTTTTTGTATGACAAGGAAAGCTCTAGCCACTCCCATTGATTACCCAGCTGTCTTTGATTGCTTACTAATTGTTTAAGAAGACTTATTCGATCAATTGATGTGTATCCTGAAGAAGGCTTTGAGGCCAAAACGTGTAGATCTATACTTTAATTATTTTAATGATTTAACCCAGTTCATTAAAGGCTTTTATTGTTACTACGAGTGCCTTGGAGTAATTCATCTTTTCAGTTTGATTTCTTAATTTGTGTTCTGAAGATGAACGGAGGTCTTATGGATTTGGAACGACATGAGGGTGAGTAATTAATGACAGAATTTTCAATATTAGGTGAACTATCTCTTTAAGATCAGATCAGTGTGAACAGTCAAATCATCATCACAGACAGACATCGTGGCCAGTGTGGGAGATTTCTGAAGGAACTGTAGTAACAGTGTTTGTTCACATGTGTTGAGAAACTCTGTGGTGCTGTTCTGGGAACAGATGTGTGCTTGACTTTCCAGTGTGACCTCACTTCCTGTTTTCATCCTGCTCTTTCAGCATCTTACGAGAATGCAAGAATGTCGAACTTTCCTTCAGTGACATCACACCCAAAAATGACCTGTTCAAGGGAACCAAGAAGGGCTCTGCGTACCTCACCCAGTACAGGGTAACTATAACCCACCCAAACACGGCTTAACTAATTCATAATCTATCCAAACACAGGTTAAATAATTCATAATCTATCCAAACACAGGTTAACTAATTCATAATCTATCCAAACACAGGTTAACTAATTCATAATCTATCCAAACACAGGTTAACTAATTCATAATACAATCAAACACATCTTAACTAAATACAGGTTAACTAATCTATAACCCACCCTAAGCATTTTCACTAAACAAAATAACATATCCAAATACAGGTTAACTAATCTATATCCCCACCAAACACAGCATAGGTATATCATAATTTATCCAACTACAGTTTAACCAATTTATAACCCACCTGAACACATTTTAACTAATCCATAAACTATCCAAATACAGGTTAACTAATTCGTAACCTATCCAAACACGGATTAACTAATCCATAATGCAATCAAACACATCTTAACTAAATACAGGTTAACTAATCTATAACCCAACCAAACTACAGCTTAAGCAATTTATAACCCACCTGAAAACATTTTAACTAATCCATAAATTATCCAAATACAGGTTAACTAATATATAATCCACTGGAATACATTTGAACTAATCCATGATTCTAACACATCCAAATACAGGTTAACTGATCTAAAACCCACCCAAACAAAGAATAACTAATCCATAACTCACGCAAACACATCTTAACTAGTCCATGATGTATTCAAATACAGGTTAACTGATCTATAACCCACCCAAACAAAGAATAACTAATCCATAACTCACCCAAACACATCTTAACTAGTCCATAACATATCCACATACAGGCTAACTGATCTGTAACCCACCCAAAACATCTTAAAGGCCCCTATATACTCAAACGAAGTTCATTTTTTGGCCAGGTGCGGATATATTTGTGGCTTCTCAGCTATTCAACACAGTGCATTTATGTTGTTAGTGACTTGGAGATGTTGTTCTCCTGCCTGACCTTTGTTGAATGAGAAATGAACCGGGGAAAAAAATTGCACGACAAAAAAACGGAGTTCCAGAACACACCCACCGATTGCGTAATCGCCAGTGATGGGAATAATGGCGTTATAAATAAACAGCGTTACTAACGGCGTTATTTTTTTCAGTAACGAGTAATCAAACGAATTACTGTTTCCCCCGTTACAACGCCGTTACCGTTACTGACAATAAAATGTGGCGTTACTATATTATATTATTAGAATTTAATTTTTCAGTTCATCTGAATGGATGCGCAGTGTAGCTGTATTTGACGAACCGTAAACTCTAGTGTGAAGCGCATGCCTCGCCGTCGCTTTCTCTCACATACACGCACACAAAGAGAGATACAGAGCAAGAGAGTCTTTCATAACATGCAGAATTGACGCGCTACATGTAAACGATATTCTTTGTAGTATTTTCCTGTCAAAATAACGGAGTTCCTTTGGAATTCCTCAGCTTTTAAGAACTGCCGGGTTCTCTGGTAGTGGGCAGAACTAATGCACAAACGACAATCTCATTGGCTGGCGCTCACCTATTATCATCCCTGTTTTGATTTCAGCAAATCAATTCGAGCGAACTCAGACAACGTGATTAATATTCATAAACCCAGCAGCTCATTAATCTTTAGTGCGTTTTATATTGATGACAAATATGCATTCATACTTGGTTATTCTAATTGCTAAAATTCTATCATCATATAATATTAAATTATCATAATATTATATTATAATGCTTGACTGACTGATACTAAGTGTCAGTAGATAAATAGTGCAGATTAATGTACAATGTTTTATAATAATTTATTCTTTTTAGTGTCCATTTCATTAATTTAACATATTTAATATTGGGGGCATCCAAAGTTATCTGACATTTGAACATTTTTTAAAAAGTAACGCAATAATTACTTTCCCTGGTAATTAGTTACTTTTATAATGATGTAACTCAATTACTAACTCAGTTACTATTTGTCAGAAGTAACTATAACTAATTACTTTTTTAAAGTAATGTGCCCAACACTGGTAATCGCCACGGACCAATGGTAGCTCAAAGGTGTTTAGGAGCCAAAATGAACTTCCCCAGAAAGTTCGCTTTGGTGAGCTGTTTCTAACTGCCGAAACGAACTCAAAATTGTGCCCGATTTTGTTCAAAATTGTCAAATCAGTTCGTTCTTCGATTTTGTTTGAAGTATATCGGGGCCATAACTAATCCATAATGTATCCAAGTACAGGTTAACTGATCTATAACCCACCCACAACCTCTTAACTAATCCATAACTTATCCAAATTTCGGTTAATTAATCAGTAACCCAACCAAAATCATTTTAACTAATGCATACCCCACCCACATAGCTTAACTAATCCATAACATATCCAAACATAGGTTAACTATTTAGTAACTCAATCAAAACCATTTGAACTAATCCATAACCCATTCAAACACGGGTTAACCGATCCATAACTCACCCAAACACGGGTTAACCGATCCATAACTCACCCAAACACGGGTTAACCGATCCATAACTCACCCAAACACGGGTTAACCGATCCATAACTCACCCAAACACGGGTTAACCGATCCATAACTCACCCAAACACGGGTTAACCGATCCATAACTCACCCAAACATGGCTTAACTGATCCATAACTCACCCAAACACGGGTTAACCGATCCATAACTTGCCCACACACGTGTTAACTGATCCCACACAGACACAGGTTAATCAGGTGTGCGTGTGTTTCAGATGGTGTTTGTCAGCAGCACAATGAAAGAGAAGTTCTGCTCCTTCATGTTCCCGTATTACCTGATGAAGAACTGCAGCATCGAGCAGCCGGTGTTCGCTGCAAACTACATCCAGGGTTTGATCAAAGCTGAGGCGGGAGGTACGCCGCTTTACCCAGCATGCACTTGCTGCCTGTCGTTTATTGTGTCGTGTTTGACTCACGCTCGTGTGTGTCTCTCTCTCTCTCTCTCTCAGGTGGATGGGAAGGTCAGGCTAACTTCAAGATGTGTTTCCCCAGTGGAGGAGCCATCGAGCTGGGACAGCACCTCTTTAAACTGGCCACCAACGGTCAGGAAACTCTTAGTCACTGAATCACTTAATCACTGAATTACTGAGACAATGATTCACTGATTCACTCAATCACTGAGTCACTGAATCATTGCACAGGCTGTGTGATCATTGACCAGTGCTGGACTGCTTTATGACAAATATGGAATTTTTTTAAGAATGGATTTGTGAATGTAATTGTGTGTGTGTGCAGCGTCTCGAGCTCCTCCGGCTCAGAATGGAGCGTTCGGATTGGCCGCAGGGATGAACGGATACGCCAATCCAGCCATGCCGCAGGCGTACCCGTACCCATATCCCAGCATGCCACAGGCCGGGTACAACCCCTACCCACAACCCCCAGCTGCTGCAGGTACAGTCAGACTGTGAGCTGGAGAATCACGTATGTCTTCATGACGGATGAACTGTGTAACTCTGTGTGTGTGTAGGTGTGTATCCCAGCGCTCCTATGTACATGGCTCCTCCTCCTCCATACCCCGGACCTCCTCAGAACTGGTGTCCTCCTCCAGGTAAACACACACACACACACACACACACACACGTGTTCAGCTCAGTTCTGTGGCTCTGGTCACATCATCTCCGTCTGTCTGTGTTTCTCAGTGGCTCCTGGAAACGCTAAAGCAGCAGAAGCGGCCAGCAGCGCCTTCTACAATCCCAGCAACCCTCACAGCGTCTATATGCCCATGGTGAGAGACACACACACACACACACACACGTTTGTTTTTGTGAAAAGTGGGGACTCTCTATAGGCATAATGGTTTTTATACTGTACTTACTGTATGTGCTATTGTCCTACACCAACCCTACACCTAATTATTTCCATAAGTATACTTGAGATAAATGTGTTTCTGATCACTGCAAATTAGGAACATGTAGTAACTCTGCAGGCTTTTTCTGAAGTCTGTTGTGAATGTGAGAAATGTGATGTTTTTCATCTATTGTTAAAATGAATCTTCAACATTCACACACACATACTGGAGAACTAAATACCAAAATACTCAGCTTAGTTCTAGTTTTATTCCTCCCATCTAATTTTATTTCTAATCTTATTTTCTTTTAGTAAAATCAAATGTGAATGAATCAAATACACAGAAACTCTTCACTATAAACTGACAAAATAAAAGTTTGGTTTAACTTGAACTTTTTACAGAAATGCAGTTTAATAGCAATAAAAAATAATAATAAAATAAAAAATAATTATTAAAAAATTTAATCTGATGACATTTTAAAAATTGATTACATTTATGAGTTCATTTATAATGATAGTTCTGTATTAATAAATCATAAACCACAAAATCCAGAAAAAAACAACAACATTTGTATTAATTTTTAAGTTGTTAGATGAATTCTGTTGATTAGATCAGAGAAAATAAACATTCTAAAAAGAATCAAAACCTTTATTATTGATCCACCGTCTGATCAATGCTTCATCATTAAATCAAGTTTATTTCTCTCTATGGATGATGTGAAATGAATCACTTCTGCATGCGAGTCATTTGAATCGATTCCTCATGTTTGCTGTTGTTCGTTCAGGATCAGCCTCCTCCATATTTCCCCCCTGAGAATCCAGAGAAGAAGAACAACTGAACGACATGAACACGGACTCTTCTGGAGGATCGACGCGATTCGCTCGTGTGCTGGATGGTTCTTTCTGAACGATTCATTTGATTCGGTGTGTTTCTCTCTGGCAGAGCTGATGCAGCCGATTCATTTATGCAGTTTCACTATTTAGCCAGAAAAGTAAAATTAACACTTCTATTTCTGCCTACTCAGTTTTTAATCCTGGTGTGTGTGTGTGTGTGCGTGCGTGCGTGTGTGATGCTGAACTCTTCTGTAAATTCCTTTTGATAATATTATAATCATAACTCATAGCTGACAGTGGATCAGTCCTGATAGAGTTGTAGGCGGATGAATAAAGCTCTATATTCTGTCTCTGTTCTTGTGTTTCTGTTGATTTCATTAATGTTCAAGCTCTCTTCAGATCATCTTTAATATCACGGCAGTTCAGAAAACACTGAATGACCAGAAACCAGTGAAACGACCTGATTTAGAAACCCTGAATCAAATGAATCAATTCTTCAGTTCAATCGCAGCGTTACGCTACCACGTAAATGCAACGTTGCAATCGTTTGCCAATGTTTAGTGAAAGAATAATCTATTAAAGCATTTAATACCATTAAATATACAGTGTCTGTGTAAAAAGTTATTTTATTAGTTTGGTTAATCAGACTGATGAGAGACGGATAACTTTTATTATACAAATGTCTCTTTAAAAAATGTATAAATCTGACACGTGATCAGCCGCCAATCATTTAATTTTCGATGCAGCGAAGCATCTTTTACCGTAATCATGTGACTTTGAATCGCTGGTGATTGACGAAGGTTTTGAGCTTCGCTAGCTACTGCCGTTTAATATCGTTAGTCTAGGCTGTGTATTTAACACTGAGAACACACACAAATTATACAAAGTTTTATTATGATTACAGAGTAGTAACCTGCATAGAGTATGAAAACAAAACAGTCTTTGCTCCATCATATAACGGTGCTTGATAGATAATTAAAGAGATGCAGTCTTTATCCGTTAGCTTTCAGAAATCCTTCGTCTCTGGATCATGGTTTTTGAGTCGATTAAACCTCTAAAGTTCAGAAAACCCTTGTGATGATTGTAATGATTTTACCGGTAAAATACTGTAAAAATCCTACAGTAAAAACCCAGTAACTGGTTTAAATGTAAATTCCCCTACTGTATACGGTGAAAAACTGTAATTTTACATTAGTATACAGTGTTTGGAAGTAAAAAAAAAAAATTATAATTTACAGTGAACAATGTAAATTGGCATTCCCAGAATTCCCTGTGTTACATTTCACATTTGATGTTTTTCATTGCAGTAACTAAATGAATTGTGGGTCTTGTAATTTTCATTAAAAAATTTAAGGTGATAATTAAAAATAGTGTGTATTTTACATTATAGAAATTGTGGTTCAGTGTTATATAGAAAATATTGAGAACCTTTCACTAATAAAACCAATAGATATGTTTTCCTCATATTTTTAAAGGGACCTTAAGCAGTTTTGAGGCTTGAATTGAGGAACTGATTAAACTGAAAAAATAAATAAGTAAAGAAATCTACCTATTTATTTTAAGACATTTTTGTGGTTTTAATTTTGGGGTTTTATTTTTATTAAATAAGCACATTTCACTACTCATACAAAATTTATTGTGTCATAGATTAAATAATTTAGGAGATTTTACATGATTTATTCTATTAAATTCCATTAAAAACCAAGCCTTAAAAACTACGAAAAAATATTATATGTAATATTGTTACCATATATTTTTAAGAAGATCGCTCATACCATTTTTTACAGTATGTTTCTTCTTAATTTTTGAGTTCTTATGAGTTGTATACATTAGGTTATGTTACATCTGATGTTGGTAAATTAATGTTTATTGCATTATTTCAGTGTCATGTTATTTTAGTTATGATAACTAACATATGTTAGTTAAAAGCTGCTTGCGATGGGCTTCGGTTCATCATGTGACATTCTCATCGCCGACTGCTTTTGGTTATCAGTGCATTACAAAGATACTAAACAGATTTCAGTACTCCATTCAGAACTTCCATAAGTTGGTATATTAACATCAGTTAATGAAATTACGTTTTTAAAATGTAAATTTAAATTAAATCTGTAAAACTAAAAAATTTTGCTACCATGGGTTTACCACAGTTGCCAGTTTTTTACCATAAATTTTACGGTTTTTATTATTTATTTTTTTTACAGTGCAGGAAAACAAATCTTTCGTCAGTCAGAATCCACAGCTGGTGTTTCTCGGCGGTCAGACGGGTTAGTTATGACCTTCACCAGTCAAACCTTCACCATCATCTAGAGCAGATCAACACGAGGGCCTGTGGGACTCTGACCAGGTGTTTGCATTAGAAAAAGCAGTAATATTGTGAAATATTTTTACTGTTTAGAATAACTGCTTTCTATTTGAATATATTCCAATAGAAAGATGTTATTCTAAATAGTAAAAAATATTTATCATTTATTTCTGTGCTCAAAGCTGTATTTTCAGCATCATTACTCCAGTCTTCAGTGTCACATGATCCTTCAGAAATATTTCTGCTGCTCAAGAATTTTTTATTTTTTTTGGATAATCAACATTATCAATATTTTAAAAAGTTGAGTATGTATGTATATATATATATATATATATATATTTTTTTTTTTTTTTTTTTTTTTTTCAGAATTCTTTGATGAATAGAAAGATCCAAAGATCAGCATTATAAACTATACCTTTCAAAAGCTTGAAGTCAGTATAATTTTATTTTTTTTTAATTTATTTATTGGAAAGAAATTATAGAAATTAATACTTTTATTTAGCAAGGATGCTTTAAATTGATCAAAAGTGATGATAAAGACATTTATAATGTGACAAACGATTTCTATTTCAGATTAATGCTGTTCTTCTAAACTTTTTATTCAACAAAGAAACCTGAAAAAAATTCTAATCAGCTGTCTTCAACATAATAATAATAATAAATGTTTTTTTTTAGCAGCAAATCAGAATATTAGAATGATTTCTGCAGTACTGATGCTAAAAATTCAGCTTTGAAATCACAGGAATAAATTACATTTTAAAATGTATTCAAAGAGAAAGCAGTTATTTTAAATAGTAAAAATATTTCAAAATTTTTACTGTTTTTATTGCACTTTGGATCAAATAAACCCAGGCTTGGTGAGCAGAAAAGACTTTTAAAAACATTAAAAAATCTTAGTGTTCAAAAACTATTAGTGTAGATTCGAGATGGAGCGTGAGACTTCAGATTCATTAGTTGCTAAGATAAAATAACTCAGTGAAGCAACAAGTGCAGTAAACAGTAAAACTATTTGCGTTTTAAACCAGTGTGTGTTAAAATAACATGAAAATTTTGCACAGCTAAAATATCTGGAAGCCTTAAACATACAAATCGCTGCGTTAGAAATAAGGTCTTCCTCTGCAGCCTCGCGTTCCTCTGTACTCTACTAGAACTCAACACGCCACAAAGGGATTATGGGTAATTTTAGCCACACGCTCCGATCCGCGATCCGAGTCTCAGGGCTCGTCCTGCAGGAGCCACACCTCGTTACGCCGGCCGTACGGTTTGATGGGCGGGTCGTAGATGCAGCAGAGGTACTGTTTGCGCTGGAAGGGGGCGGAGTCTCCCAGCGTACATGTCAGTCGCGACGCTTCCGCGCGAAACTCGCTCTCGCCTGGGAAACCACCGAACCGCCTGCAGGGGGAGACAGACGTGAGTCAGTTGAGCTGCTAGAGATCAGGAGTTCGTTCAGCCCAAAATGAAAACTCTGTCATTAATTTCTCGCCCTCATGTCGTTCCACACCCGTAAGACCTCCGTTCATCTTCAGAACACAAATTAAGATATTTTTGATGAAATCCGAGCATGCATACGTACTCTCCAACATTTCTGAGCCGGGGAACATTTCAGTTATATTGCTGTCTGTGGGAGGGTCAGAGTTCTCAGAATGCATCAGAAATATCTTAATTTGTGTTCTGAAGATGAACGAAGGTCTTACGGGTTTGGAACGACATGAGGGCGAGTAATTAATGACAGAGTTTTCATTTTGGGGTGAACTATCCGGTTAAGGCCTGTTTACACCAACGACAATAACTACTGTATGTAAAAAAACAATAAAAAAGTTGATAACAAAAAAGAAATGTGACCTGTGCCGGCAAAATGAGTGAAAAAATTCAGTAATGGTCGAATTTGAGGTTTTCACAAAAATGAGTTCATTAAGCCCTCTTCCAGCGATCCTAATGCTCCAAATAGTAAATAAACATCTAAACTGATGTTTTCTGAGAGGAGTATGTTTTTCTAGATGACTGCTGCTGCTTCTTGTTGTAGGTCTATTGTTGCGGAGCGTAGCATTCCAGCTTTGTGAATTCTCATATTGAATTCTCCATGACTTGAGTCCAAACCAGTGAAATATAATTTTCAAACCCATGCTGATGAAAACAAAACGATCGCGCTGAATGATATTTGCAAAGCGCGTGCAAAAGATGGGCCTCTCAGAGAGTGCGCAATCTCCCTTTAAAGTAATAGGGAAATAGAATAAGTAATCATCTTGCTATAACGAGCTCGAGAGGATTTAAAGCAGCAGATGAGTGGCCGCTTAGAATAAACAGACAATATACGCTGGTGTGGACGCTAATATAGTTATCTTTATAATAATCGTTCTTGGTGTCTGTGGCTGCGAGTCTAATTGTAACGCTCTGATTGGCTGTGTCTGTTTGCAACGCTCTGATTGGCTGTGTTTGTTTGCAGCGCTCTGATTGGCTGTGTGTCTGTTTGCTGCACTCTGATTGGCTGTGTCTGTTTGCAGTGCTCTGATTGGCTGTGTGTCTGTTTGCAGTGCTCTGATTGGCTGTGTCTGTTTGCTGCACTCTGATTGGCTGTGTGTCTGTTTGCAGTGCTCTGATTGGCTGTGTTTGTTTGCAGCGCTCTGATTGGCTGTGTGTCTGTTTGCTGCACTCTGATTGGCTGTGTCTGTTTGCAGTGCTCTGATTGGCTGTGTGTCTTTGCAGGGCTCTGATTGGCTGTGCGTCTGTTTGCAGTGCTCTGATTGGCTGCGCATCTGTTTGCTGTGCTTTGATTGGCTGTGTCTGTTTGCAGTGCTCTGATTGGCTGCACGTCTGTTTGCAGCGCTCTGATTGGCTGCACGTCTGTTTGCAGCGCTCTGATTGGCTGTGTCTGTTTGCAACGCTCTGATTGGCTGCGTGTCTGTTTGCTGCGCTCTGATTGGCTGTGTCTGTTTGCAGTGCTCTGATTGGCTGCGCATCTGTTTGCTTTGATTGGCTGTGTCTGTTTGCAGTGCTCTGATTGGCTGCACGTCTGTTTGCAGTGCTCTGATTGGCTGTGTCTGTTTGCAGCGCTCTGATTGGCTGCACGTCTGTTTGCAGTGCTCTGATTGGCTGTGTCTGCAACGCTCTGATTGGCTGTGTGTCTGTTTGCTGCACTCTGATTGGCTGTGTCTGTTTGCAGCGCTCTGATTGGCTGCATGTCTGTTTGCAGCGCTCTGATTGGCTGTGTGTCTGTTTGCTGCGCTCTGATTGGCTGTGTCTGTTTGTAGCGCTCTGATTGGCTTTACAGTTATCTTTATAGTTCTCGTTGTTGGTGTGAGCAGGGCTTTACTGTGCATTGACGTACAGGACGTATACAGTCATGCCGGGCCGCTCCTCGATGCGTATGGACGAGTCGATCGGGGCAGGCGGGCTGATCTGGAAGGATGATGGGATACGCAGAGCGGCGACCAGGCGGCGGTTTAACGAGCCGTCATCACGCGGAAACACAGTGAAGATGATGGGGACAGGCGTGTTCATCACCTCACCTGCACAAACACAGATCACAATACAAAACACAGATCATTCAAACACTTTTAGCAGGAATATGACTGATGAAGAAAGTAAACGAAATACTTTCTAAGAATGTTTTGTTTACATCACATAGTTGATCTTTCAGTCTTTACAGTTTGCCTGTTTTCAGTTGATGCGTGAACTTTATTTGTAGGTTAGGGTCCATCCAGTAATCACAATAATCTTTGTTACATATCAAAAGTAACAAATCACAAAGTCTCATCTTTTAAACTGGCACGCTCTGATTGTCTGTTTGCAGTGCTCTGATTGGCTGTGTGTCTGTTTGCAGTAGAGGTCAACCGATATTGTATTTCACCGATACTGATAGCTAGCTTGGACCACACTGGTCGATACCGATAATTCAACCGATGGTTTTTAAAATGGATAGGCCTACTGACCAGAAACTAAAATAGTGCTCTACTATTTCTTTTTAAAAAAGGACTGAACCATACTTTGTAAATGAATAAAAAAAAATAAACAAATAATAATTTATATATTGACCATTAAAGTTATTTCATTAATGTTGACAAAAGCAACTTTAAATTTTAAAAATATATCAGTAAATTTTGAGATTAACACACTCTAACATGGAACAATTATTTTTTGTTTCTGTGTTCTGTTTTCAAACAAATTGCATGAAGAATATGACGCAGGAGAAGAAAGTTCAACATTATTCAGCAATAAAAAAAATGAACCACAAATGTGTAATTTTTGCTTATTATGGTTGAATTGGATCATCGAAGGTCAGTAGCAAAGACATTGGTTAATAAAATGGGATTAAATACATAAATTATATTTGTCTTATTTAACATATTTAATTATTGCAGGTTTGTATAATATTCTGAGTTTGCATTTGACTCTTTTTATTAAATTTTGAGGAATACATCTGCTTTTGTGCAGGTGAGATGAGTAAATATATGTTCATATTTAGTATAGAACTAGAGTCAAGATCATGTTCACACACAGCGCTCTGCACTTACTCCTGATTTCTCTCAACATGGCAACACCAGAGCTGTCAGTCAACACATGAGAAACACAGTGACTGGCGTTACTTGGTTGAAAAAGTAACTCAGATATTTCCTTCTAAATTAAATAGTAATGCGTTACTTTACTAGTTATTTAATCTGATTACATAACTTGCATTACTTGTAATGTGTTAGCCCAACACTACTAGTCAACAAATTAATAATGATATGAAAACATGCACTATAGTATACTATAGCACTAAAGTTCGTTGTCGATGTTTTAAATCCACATCTGAAGTGTCCCGCTCTGTTCAGTGCGCAGAATCACGTCAAAACAAACAGCAGGTGCTGTCAGTGATTTCCTCCTCTAGAGGCCGCTCTCACACTGTATAATGACAGCAGAGCCTTCTCAGCCGCTCCAGCGACGAATGCAACCCAGAAAACTATCAGCATGGGTTTTTGCCGATAACCGACAGTTCCGCCAATTAACTATCGGTGCCGATTAATCGGCAAAACCGATACATCGGTCAACCTCTAGTTTGAAGTTCTATGATTGGATGCGTGTCTGTTTGCTGTGCTCTGATTGGCTCACCTTGTTCATTGTCACCGCTCATGTAAGCGAGAAGCTTCCGCTGAAGATCACCTGACACCTGATCGAAGCTCCGCCCCTCCAAACTCACGCACACATGCTTACACGCGTCATAGCGGCGCACCTCATAACTCACCCCATCCTGAGAGATGCAGAGAGAGAGAGAGAGATTTATTTATTTTTCAAGCATCTTTATTTAACAAAAAGATTACTCATCTAAAAATAATTGAACTATTTTCACCCATTTCATAAAAAGGATGCAAAATGAAGATGATTATCAATAATAGAACACAAATATCTTCTATGACACCTATTCCCTCCTAAACAGATTTGTCCATATCTATAGGACAAATCCATAGATTTGTAAAAACGAAAAAGCATAAAAAACCTTGATTTTATCATAGCTGTAAACACCCTGATCCTTCCAACATTATATTCAATTTTTGACTAAATTTTTCCCTTCTGCTAATGACAAAGAGAGAAAACAGGGAGACAAAGAGAGACAGACAGTCAGCAGTGAGTCAGTTAGTTTCAGAAGAATAAATGCCTTCAGCCACACAAACACACACACGCACACACACACACACACACACACACACACACACACACACACACACAGTAACACTATCTGTGTGTGTGTGAGCAGTAATTATCGTCTGTCTAGGTGTCAGTTGGACCCTGTAATTAATGCTGCTTTGCTAATATTAGCTCATGTGTTTAATTATTCATATTTGAGCGTGTGTAACGTGTGTGTGTGTGTATTGTGTGTCATCTGTAATTAAGAGTGTTTTAACGGCTCAGATCTCACGACTGTGACATTTCAGCTCAGTCTCTGAGATTCATCTTGACGTGACACGAGCACAAAAGAATCACACAAAAACACGTTTTGCCACAAATATTACATCTATAAAGCAAGCTTAGTATTAACACCATGAAGGTTTTCTGCATTTTACAGACACTCACCTCGAACCGTCACCACCGTAACACTACACTGTCGTGTAAAGATCTCAATCACCTCCAGACACAAACATGTGTAACATTTTTGCTACATTAATTCAATATACTACAACAAATAATACGTTATACTTACAATTATACTTTTAAATTACTACTTCTTTATATGACAGTTGTGACCATGTGTTTAATTGTTACATCAGAATATATATATATAAAACTCATAAAGCTCCAACAGCAGGCTTTTCAATTCTTTCTTTTGATTTTGTGATGAAATAAGAGCCAAACGTAATCTCAGATTCATCAGAAGTTAACAGGCAGATAATTAGTTTGTGAAGGTGCAGAGAGTGATGTGAGCTGAGCTATCAGTAACTATCACTTCAATCAATCAATCAGAGAGTTATTACAGCGTGTGTGTGTGTGTGTGTTACCTTGCACTCGGTGCTCAGCAGTTTATACTCGCTCTCTTCGGTGGCTCCAAGCAGCCAGTTTTTGATCATGACAAACATGCTGAACACAGCTGAAGAATCAAGCCTCCGTCAGGTGTGTGTGTGTGTGCGCGTGAGTGTGTGTGTGTGAGCTGTGTCTCCTCCCTCCTGCTTCATCTGTCATCACAGAACAGCCTGGATCACTGCGCTTATAGAGTCAAGAGTGCAGAGACTCACAGAGACGAGACACAGCATCTCCAGCTCCAGCCTGAGGACAAAACACGCCACAATCAGTCAGACTAACACACACACACACACACACACACACAGATGTGTTCTTATGCTTCCTGTGTACAAATAATAACACTAGCTATGTTTCCATCCACCTATTTTTTATGCACATTTTGGAATATCGCATAAAAAAAAGCAACGCCGGATGGAAATTTCAAGATGTGCATTAATTGTAACAATGTGCATAAAAAACTTATGAGAAGGATAAACTTTTCATCCGATAAATGTGCATAAACTACGATGGAAACACGTTTACTGAATAAATTCCACCATGAGCATTAAATAAGTCATGTGACTTTACGAGATGGGATGGGATAACCGATCTCGTTGCACAGCATCTGAAATGTTAAGTATTTCCTAAACGACTGCGTTCTCAAACAGCATTAACCGCATTTGTGTTCTCATTCTGAGGCACAAGTAATATATCATATATGAAAATTATTATATAAGTGATATTTAGTGCCAGTTTATCAGGAAGTGATTTTTTTTTTTCTCTTTGACTCGGATGTGCTTTATTCGCAAATGTTTTATGTGATATTCCAATTTTGCGCACAAGTTAAATTCGCAGTCAAATGATTTCTGAAGATCATGTGACACTGAAGAATCTCAAATAGTAAAAACATTTCACAATATTACTGTTTTTGCTGTATTTTGGATCAAATAAATGCAGGCTTGGAGAACAGAAAATAATTCTTTAAAAAACATTAAAAATCTTACTGGTACTGACTGGTAGTGTACTGAAATCAGCATTTCAGATGCTGTGGCACGAGATCGGTCCGCTGGTTTGTCAGTTTTGCCGTCCCATAGCGCAAAGTCACATGACTTTTTTGATGCGCATAGAGGGATTTTTTCTCACATTATTCACATTAACCCTTTTTCACACGAGTCAAAAACCACCTCAAGCAAGTGTAAAAACTTTTTTGTGTATTAATGGATTTTTTTTTCTCAGCTCTTTTCTCATGCAGTACATTAAAATGGCGATGGAAACATAGCTCAGCAGACTGACCAGTTCCTTCCTTCGTACAGTTTTCATCAACACCGCGAGATCCAAACCTATGGAAGCCCGTGTCCGCCACTGAATAATATAAAACATTAAATAAAAAGGGTAATTGTGTCTTTTTATCTCACAATTCTGACTTTTTTCTCACAAATGCAAGTTTACATCTCAATATTCTGACAGTTTTTCTCAGAATTGCGAGATATAAACTTGGAATTGTAAGAAATTAAATAAAAATTGTGAGATACAAGCTGACAATTCAGAATTTTTTTCTCAGAATTGCATGATATAAAACTCACAATTACGAGTTGTGAAGTCAATTCTGAGAGCATATCGGTCTTTTTTTTTCTCTCCTCAGAAATGAATATTATAACTCGCAAAGAAAAAAGCCAGAATTGCGAGATACAAAAAAAAAAAAAGTCAGAAATGCGAGTTTGTATCAGGTAATTCTGAGAAAGCATCAGGTAATTTTATTTGAAATATGTTAGTAATGTAATAGTTGATGTCCTTGTTTGGATTATTCATTCATATGTGTTTAGATGTGTACCAAACTTCACAATTTAACAGTAAGTATACTTTTAGTATAAAAATATGTGGGCAATACATTATAAATACACTTTGTATGTATTCATTATATATAATCAAAATAGCACAGCTGAGTGCTTCTTAAGATTATCTTAAGTACTAAAGAATCATTTTTTGAGTATCAAGTATAAAATTAGTGCACGGAAACAGAGCACTTTAAGCACGTTATGGACGTGTGCTGAAATAAAGTTTATTTTACTGAAGTTGTTTTCACCTGGGGCTGCTCAATATCCAAATCTGTTTAGGTCACATGTTGATATGGGGTCAGAGGTCACACTCAGCCATAAGCCTCAAAAACATACATTTACATGAATATGATAAAAGCTGTCATTTTTGCACTTGGAATTTAATTTGGGAATACAAAAACAAAAAAATGCACACAATAAAACAAGCCAATAACTGTGCTGTCATAATTACGTGAATTAAGCATATCTGTGGCTGCATCAGTAATTATAAGTTCTGCAAAGACATGAATATGTTCAAATAACAGCTGATATCCCTGTTCATCACATTTATTTCTCAGGATTCACAGATGAACAAAAGGACAGCATTTATTTGAAACCAAAATCTTGTGTCACATTATAAATGTCTTTACTGTCACTTTAGATCCATTTAATGCGTCCTTGATGCATACAAGCATTAATTTCTTTAAAAAGTCTCATTTAACGGTTTCTACAAAAATATTGTGCAGCACAACTGCAATATTATTATGATTTCTGAAGATCATGTGACACTGAAGACTGCAGTAATGATGCTGAAAATACAGCTGCGCATCACAGAAATAAATTACAGTTTAACACATATTCACATTATTTACTGCATTTCTGATCAAATAAACGCAGCTGTGGTGAGCAGAAGAGATTTTTATCTCAAAAACATTAAAACATCTTGATCCAGTATTCTGTGCGTTAGTGTGAATGCATTGTGGTTCATAAACTCTGTTTATAATCTGGATCTCAGTGTTGTTTCCCAGTAAATCTGGAGAATCTGTGTTTATTTGGTCGTTGAATTCCAGCACAGACTCACTGTCACACACTGTTGGTGATTTAAAGAGAGTTAGTTTATTTGAAGATAAAGGCGCACACACACACTATAACACACTCACTCACACACACACACACACACACACACACACACACACACACACACACACACACAGTCTCTTCACGTCTCCCAGCCTTTGCCGCCCGGTTGCGTGGGGAGCCGGAGCCCCACGAGTCCCGCCACCTGGTCGGTAGCGCGCTCGCCGCGGGCGTGATATCGCTCGTGCAGACGCAGGTGCAGACGCGTGCTCGTCAGCAGACACAGGTACGAGCGCGCCGCGTGAAGAGCCTCCATCCGCTCGCGGCACAGCTGAGCGCCGGTCACCTGAAACACAGAGCATAGACACACTGAGTCAGACACACACACACACACACACACACACACACACACACACACACACACACACACGCTAATCCAGATCAGGTCAGATGTCTGACTCAGTGCTCGGATGCGTCACACTGTGAAAGCTTCATGTGGAAAAACCAGCTTCATGCAGTAAACCAAGCTTGTGTTTCACTGCATTCACTGAAACAGCGCTCAGGGTTGCCAGGTCTTCTATCTCTTTGAATGGGGAAACATTAACATCTTCAAAACTGCTCACTAAGCTTGCGATTAAAGGGATAGTTCACCCAAAATCAGTGGTGTATGAAGTACCTGAAAGCCATCCTCAAGTAGAAGTACAGATATCTTACCAGAAAATGACTTGAAGTCACCGTTTAGAGTATTACTTGAGTAAAAGTCTTTTAAAGTATGGGATATTTATTGTACTTAAGTATGAAAAGTATTTTTTTTTTTTTTATCTTAAACGTACTTAAGTATTGAAAATAAAAGTACAAGTGAATGCAAAATGGAAAAGAAGCAAATAAATATATATAAAAATGTTCATACACAGCCCGAGTTTTTTTCCATTTTGTATTTTTGTATTTTTATCCGTGAGATGAAACAAAAATGCCACTGGAACTTCTCTGATAGCAGTCGGTTCACTTCAGAGATGCATTAATATAAAAACACCCGCGCTTCCCCATTGCCCGAAATATTTTTTAATTTTTTTCACTTTAATCGTGGTAGTCTTAACATATTTAGTACTTTTACACGGCTTGAAAGTGCACGCTCTCCCATGAAAAAAGCACTTTACATTATTTTAACTATAATTTGTATTTGTTGTTTTCAAGCCAACTTATTATTATTACATGCAAACTATTATAAAACCGATGCAATTGCATTTTTTTTAAGTGGTTTCAAGCGCTTTATCTAAAATCCAAACACTTTTTTAAACCTTGAAAACACTGTTAAAATTGAAGCATTTTCAAGGATTTCAAGCAGCTGTACGAACCCTGCTTTTAGCAACTTTTGATAAGTGACTCAAATAATAATACCATTTAAATTACACAAAAAGAGAAAACCAAAGATGCCTAGTAGTACACACATCAAGTGAACTGTTAGCTGCTGTTTCAATTATTATATGTATTAATAATAATTTAATAATTGTTCATTTAAGATGCACTTTGTTAGTAGCTTGTTCTAGCGATTGTTGATCAGTTGGTACACTGTGAGAAAAAAATATTTTTAAATTTTAAAATAGTTATTTATATTTTAATATTATTATTATGTTATAGCAACACCTTAGCAACCACCCTGATTACCCTAGCAACCGCATAGCAACACAAAAATTATATTATGCAAAAAGATTTGAAGCAGTGACAATTTTGCGTCGTGTTTACGTAATGACGTCGTCGCGCAGTGACGTCACAATGTCATTTAGCAACTTTTAGCATCAAATCGACCTTCCTTTAGCAGCTTCCCCTGAAAACTAGTGGTCAACACTGAATATCAGGTTATTTTGGTCGCTTCTTCAGCGGCAGAAAAACCGAGGGCCTGGCAACACGGGCTAACGTTACACCGCAGCTCAGATACTCACATAAATACGTTAATGAAGTACGTTCCTCTTCAAATGTGGTAACGTTAGCTATTCGTGCAGTGCATTATATATCAGCTGTTCACAGTGTGTTTGAATCATTGTTTCTGTGATATTTTGATGTTTTATAATGAAACGCACAGTTTGCCGTGGAAGTGTGTGTCCAGAGCAGCGGTCGTGTTTCTGTTCAGCTCTTGGTTCCGTTACCTGGTTCCTCCTGAACTGCTCCAGCACATATTTATACACCAGAGTGTTTCTGTAATCAGAGCCCTTGGCGATCCGGATCTCCTTCAGTAAAGCGCGACAGGTCACGGCCGCCATCACAACAGACAGACAGAGCGAGTGGAGCACAGACCACAGAGAGACGCGGAACCAGCGGTCAGACCCAACCAATCACACACAGAGCGAGTCGAGCACGGAGAACTGGACCAGATCGCGAGCGAGGAGTTATCGGAATAAACGTGTGTAGAACAAAAGCGATACAATCACATTGCTAAATGTTGAAATAAAAGAAATAAATGCATTTAAAATATTTTGTTCAAAAGTTGTAGAGGAAGCATAAATACAATCACTATACAGCAAATGATAACTTGTAGTAGTTTTTTTTTTTTTTATCAGTTCTTCTTCTCTTTTTTTAATGGGGGGGGGGGGACATTTAAGGTGAAAAAAATTCTTAGAGAAAAAAAAAACAGTTAAATTATTTTCATAAAAAAAAAAGTTTCTTTCAAAAAATAAATAAATAAATAAAAATAAACAAAGCTTTATTTATCCAAACTCCAACTTTAAATAGATTTTTAAGATCTAATATGTTCACCCCATATTTCTTTAATTCATCTTAGAATTTTATCTATTATTTATTATTTAAATAGCCTAATCACCGTTATAGGCTGTTGTCTGGGCTTATTTATTTATTTTTTTAAATGACATGTGACTTTGTGACTTCCTGCACTTGCTATACTTTATACTTCAGTGCGGTAAAGTACTAAACTTTGTTATAATATTCATTTTATAATAAATGCAAAAGCAAGACGTGAAAAACTAGGAGTTGAAATGGCAGCTGCATCCAATGAGTGATCCTCTGCTGCCATCTCCTGGTTATAACGGTCATTTCATCTTAAAAAGTCTTTATTTTCCGCCAAGAGACACATTTTTGGCACATTTCTTCATGGCGTCTTCATGAATGAAAAGTGAACCTTTAAAGTGAATTTTACTGCACAGATGTAGACTTGAGAAATAAAAAAGTCTTTAAAATGTAATACGATTTTAAAAATGTGTTCATGGCTATTATCAAGAATACATTACCATGCCGTTTAAGAGATTAGTATTATATTATTATTATTATTATTATTATTATTATTTTTATTTATTTTTAAATAAAAATGCAGCGCCGTGCAGGCCGATCGGCGGCTGACTTGAAGCAGTGCATGCCGGTTAGAAAATTTGTCCGACTTGAACCGGCGCTGACACCACGTCACTGTCACGTGTGGCATCAAAGTACCGCGAGAGCGTTTCGAGAGCGCAGTTTCTCCAGAGCGACTGCAGGAGCGCTGATGACGACACAGCTGTTTCACGATTGGCCAAATTCACCACATGACAACAATGACGTGTGTTTCTAACATCTTCAAACTCAATACAGCTCACAAATCTTATTTTACTTGGAAAATATCACATTCATGTGAAAAAATGGACTAAAGCTAAGACAAACTTTGAACATTTTATAAAAGAGATTAAACAATGTGGTACTACATTAGATAAAATGTGACCCTGGAGCACAGCAGCAGTCATAAGCAGCACAGCTATATTTGTAGCAATAGCCAACAATACATTGTGTGGGTCAGAATTATCAATTTTTCTTTTATGCCAAAAATCATTAGGATATTAAATAAAGATCATGTTCCATGAAGATGTTTTGTAAATTTCTTACCGTAAATATATCAAAACTTCATTTTTGATTAGTAATATGCATTGCTAAGAACTTCACTTGGACAATTTTAAAGGTGATTTTCTCAATATTTAGATGTTTTTGCTCCCTCAGATTCCAGATTTTCAAATAGTTGTATCTCAGACAAATATTGTCCGATCCTAACAAACCATACATCGATGGAAAGATGATTTATTTCGAAAAATTGACACTTAAGACTGGTTTTGTGGTCCAGGGTCACAAATTAAGAACAAAAAAGCAAGAAAGGCCTATGAAGCTTTTTGTTACTTTAAATTGTTGTAATTTTACCCCTGGCATGAATTGTTTCACTTTACATATTCTCATGAATGTTTATTTGTTTTTGTACTTGTTGTGAGTTGTATGTTTGTACAAACCTTTGTATAATTTTTGCATAATAAAAAATTTAATACTGCTCACAAATCTGTTTTTAGAACAGTGAAAGCTTTTTTACTGTATAGTCGCAATGTTATATTGAGTCACATTTAATAAAAAAAATACTGATAAAAACAAATATACCCCCACTTTATTGGTATTTAAATAGTGTATGTTGAACTCTTGAACAGATGGCCCTGTATTAAGCAGTATATAAAAAGTGTTTCTGTTGCTCATGAAAACATTTCTGAAACATCTGTGCATTTGACAAATATTGCATGTTATTCACTTCATCTGTGATAAGAGTATCCAAACACCGCGAGAGCATCAGTACCGGGAGCAGAAAGAGCCCGACTCCACGTCTCCGCTTTCAGCTCCGCCCCCGACTGCACGCGGCTGCTCTCGTGAAGGCGAACACAGCTTTCGGACGAGTCTGAGGAGAGGTCAGTAATTCACGGTGTTTCACATAGAAACACAAACATCAGACACATTTTCCATGTTTGGACTGATAATGTGCTGTTACTGAATGTCTCGTGATCACTGAGTGTAATGCATTGCTGCTAACGCGATCTTCTCTTTATTCATTTATCTTTGGCAGATCAGATCTGTTATAGTCGCTTTTAAACTTAGTTTTAGGTTCAGTATTATTATTAGTTATTGTAAAGTCTTGTTTAATGTTTTCTGTTCTCATGTCAGATATGTATACCTCTGTATTTATTCATGTACCAAGAGCACGGGCGTAGATCAGTGTGTCATAGAGGTTTTCAAGAGCAGGTGTGAATAAGTATAGATTTAAATTCAAAGAGACAGGATACTTTGTGCATGGCCTTGTTTTATTCGGACCCAGAATAAAGCGAGATGAACATCACAGAGCGCTAAACACTTCGTGCAGTGATCATACTCGAAGCCAGAGGGCGCTCTCGCGCAGAAAGTCGCACCAGGAAATTCCTAATATGGACAAAAGCGTGCAGCTATCGCTGTATGAAAACACTTGTTTCCACAGAAAAACAAACGTTTGGAAACATGAAGACATTAAACATGCGACAATATGGTTTATTTGTGTTTTTCAAGTTATCTCCAGGTAATACGTATATGAACAAAGCAGTGCTAATTGACATAGCAATAACATTATAGAAAATATTCTGCCTTATGTGATAAAAAAAATAAAAATTGTTTGTAGTACATAAACAAATCATTATTATTGGTTATTGTCCAGCAGTGTATCTGATTTCTAAGCCAATTAAAAGCTAGAAATAAGAGAAAAATTAAAGTTGCCTATACACTACTAGTCAAAATTTTAGAACAGTAAGATTGTTAATGTTTCTTAAAGAAGTGTCTTCTGCTCACTAAGCCTGCATTTATTTGATCCAAAGTACAGCAAAACAATACCATTTTGAAACTGTTTTCTGTTTGAATATATTTAAAATGTAATTTATTCCTGTGATTTCAAAGCTACATTTTTTAGCATCATTACTCCAGTATGGAAGTTCTAAGCAGCCATGCATTATTATATCTTTTTCGTTCTTGTTTTCTCGTGATCATGACTTAATTTTCTTGACATAACCAAAGCTGTTTTCTCGTTATCACGACTTCATGCTTTAATTGAGAGTGTTTTTAAAAGACAAAACTCAGTATACACATTATTAGTAATTATGTACAGACAAGAAGATGAGCCCACAATAATAACACGCAATGCGTTTAATTCTGCGTTTAGCGTGTTCCTCTCATAGAATAGGCTTACCATACGGACAACACGTAACGTGGCTTAATGCGTTAAGGCAGTGTTTTTAAAAGACCAAACTCAATAAAGCATTCTCTGTACAGACAAGCAAATAAGCCCATAATAAGAATGCAATGTGTTTTATGCGTTTTACCCATAGAAAAAGCTTATAAGAAAACGGAGTGTCTATTTACACTAAGTGCAAATAGCCCACCTTGTTGGCAAAGGCTATTTACACTAACTCCGCCCACCAACGTATTATTGCGATAGTCAACAATAAAAAAAGATGCTTATTCTACATCAGTTTCAGTGGTGTAGATGGTAAGGCACATGCTTTTTGACACGATCGACCCGAGTTCGAGTCCGCCTTTTGCCGAACTTTTTCTCCCTTTTCAAATCTCATACAGTATCGGAAAGGCATTTAGTTTCAATAAAGATTAAGGAAATAATCAAAAAGTTGAAAATAAAAGTATCGGGTAGGGATAGGGTAGGTGTAGGGAGGGCTTTATTGTCCCAATAAGGTGGCATCCATTGAATAATTTGAATTAAAACTATAATTTAAATTTCAATATGTTATTATTGTGTTCTGTTTTATAATGCATAATGTCATAGCAAACTTATTTACAGAAAATATGTATTTAATATATATCACTATCTTTAAATAAATCTTTCATATAAAGTTTTGGTCATATGGCCCACTAATAATCATTTTAAATAATTGTGATTACAATATTGACCAAAATAATAGAGCAGCCCTAAATGCAGGCTTGGTGAAATGAAGAGACTTCTTTAAAAAACAAAAACATTTTTTTTTTTTTTTTCAAATCTTACTGTTCAGAAACTTTTGACTGGTAGGTTATATACAGGTGCATCTCAATAAATTAGAATGGCGTGGAAAAGTTCATTTATTTCAGTAATTCAAGTCAAATTGTGAAACTCGTGTATTAAATAAATTCAATGCCCACAGACTGAAGTAGTTTAAGTCTTTGGTTCTTTTAATTGTGATGATTTTGGCTCACATTTAACAAAAACCCACCAATTCACTCTCAACATTAGAATAATTCATAAGACCAATAAAAAAAAAACATTTTAAGTGAATTGTTGGCCTTCTGGAAAGTATGTTCATTTACTGTATATGTACTCAATACTTTGGTAGGGGCTCCTTTTGCTTTAATTACTGCCTCAGTTCGGCGTGGCATGGAGGTGATCAGTTAGTGGCACTGCTGAGGTGGTCTGGAAGCCCAGGTTTCTTTGACAGTGGCCTTCAGCTCATCTGCATTTTTTGGTCTCTTGTTTCTCATTTTCCTCTTGATAGATTCTCTCTGGGGTTCAGGTCTGGTGAGTTTGCTGGCCAGTCAAGCACACCAACACCATGGTCATTTAACCAACTTTTGGTGCTTCTGGCAGTGTGGGCAGGTGCCAAATCCTGCTGGAAAATGAAATCAGCATCTTTAAAAAGCTGGTCAGCAGAAGGAAGCATGAAGTGCTCCAAAATGTCTTGGTAAACAGGTGCAATGACTTTGGTTTTCAAAAATCACAATGGACCAACACCAGCAGATGACATTGCTCCCCAAATCATCACAGACTGTGTAAACTTAACTCTGGACTTCAAGCAACTTGGGCTATGAGCTTCTCCAGCCTTCCTCCAGACTCTAGGACCTTGGTTTCCAAATGAAATACAAAACTTGCTCTCATCTGAAAAGAGGACTTTGGACCACTGGGCAACAGTCCAGTTCTTCTTCTCCTTAGCCCAGGTAAGACGCCACAAAACGGGCAAAACATCCCTCGGCCGAAGGTCCATGTTCGGCCACCATAAACTTTATTTATGCCATTTACTCCACAACCACAACACAAATTTACCGCGTTCACCAACAACAACACCTTTCACCACGTAGCTTTAGAAATAAATATTTTAATTCAACATAAAAAAAATACAAATGAACTGTTGGTCTTCTGGAAAGTATGTTCATTTACTGTATATGTACTCAATACTTGGTATGGACTCCTTTTGCTTTAATTACTGCCTCAGTTCGGCGTGGCATGGAGGTGATCAGTTTGTGGCACTGCTCAGGTGTTATGAGAGCCTAGGTTGCTCTGATAGTGGCCTTCAGCTCATCTGCATTGTTGGGTCTGGTGTCTCTCATCTTCCTCTTGGCAATACACCATAGATTCTCTCTGGGGTTCAGGTCTGGTGAGTTTGCTGGCCAATCAAGCACACCAACGCCATAGTCATTGAACCAGCTTTTGGTGCTTTTGGCAGTGTGGGCAGGTGCCGAGTCCTTCTGGAAAATGAAATCAGCATCTCCAAAAAGCTTGTCAACAGAAGGAAGCATGAAGTGCTCTAAAATTTCCTGGTAGATGGCTGCGTTGACTGTGGACATCAGAAAACACAGTGGACCAACACCAGCAGATGACATGGCAGCCCAAATCATCACTGACTGTGGAAACTTCACACTGGACTTCAAGCAACATGGATTCTGTGCCTCTCCACTTTTCCTTGATTTCCAAATGAAATGCAAAATTTACTTTCACCTGAAAAGAGGACTTTGGACCACTGAGCAACAGTCCAGTTCTTTTTCTCCACAGCCCGGGTAAGACGCTTGTTGTCTCTGGTTCAGAAGTGGCTTGGTAGCCCTTTTCCTGAAGACATCTGAGCGTGGTGACTCTTGAGGCACTGACTCCAGCTTCAGTTCACTCCTTGTGAAGCTCTCACAAGTGTTTGAATCAGCTTTGCTTGGCTGTATTCTCAACCTTGCTTCTATCCCTGTTGCTTGTGCACCTTTTCCTACCCAAATTCTTCCTTCCAGTCAACTTTGCATTTAATATGCTTTGATACAGCACTCTGTAAACAGCTACACCTTTCAGTAATGACCTTCTGTGTCTTACCCTCTTTGTGGAGGGCGTCAATGTTCATCTTCTGGATCATTGCCAAGTCAGCAGTCTTCCCCATTATTGTGGTTTCAAAGAACAAGAGATACCCAGAATTTATACTGTAGGGATGGTCATTAATTGAAAGTCAAATGTAAATATTCTAATATTTTGAGATACTGATTTTTGAGTTTCATGAGCTGTAAGCTCTAATCATCAAAATTAAAACAAAAAAACTTTTGAAATGTTTTACTTTACATGCAATGAATCTAAAATATATGAAAGTTTCACTTTTTGAAATAACTTAAAAGAAAAAATGAACTTTTTCACGACATTCTAATTTATTGAGATGCACCTATATATAAAATGTACTAGAAGTATTTATAAAACAGCATCAAAATGTTGTATATGAATGGTCTACTTTCTGCTGTTACAACAGGGTTCACGTTAATGTCTTTTCACATTTTTTTATGAGTTAATGAACATAAACCATTTTTACTTTTCAGAGTTGATTGAAGAAAACGAGGAGAATGAAGAATTGAGTGAAGTTGAGAGAAAAAATCACGTCAGAACTGGAAAAAAACCTTTGAGTTGCTCTCAAACTCAGAAAGATTTAAAGAAAAGAAGAGCCTAGAAATCTTTCACCTGCACTCAGTGTGGAACGAGACTGACAAGAAAACATCATCTTGAGCTTCACATGAGAGTTCATACTGGAGAGAAACTGTTCACTTGTGATCAGTGCGGGAAGAGTTTCTCACAATCATCAAACCTTAAGGAGCACATGGACATCCACACTAGAGAGAAACTACACACGTGATCAATGCGGCAAAACAAAGCTTCCGTCCTGAAGCAGCACCTGAATGTAGGAGAAGCCACATTCATGCAATTTGTGTGGAAAGAGTTTTTCACATCTACGAAGTTTGAAAGAACATCTGAAAATGCACACTGCTGTGAGAGAGTACATGTGCTTTGAGTGTGAGAAGACTTTTACTACAGCGAGCTGTTTAAAACGGCATGAGAGGATCCACACTGGAGAGAAACCTTACAAGTGTTCACACTGTGACAAGAGATTCAGTGTATCATCAAATCTGAAAACACATGAGATGATCCACACTGGAGAGAAACTACACACGTGATCAGTCCGGGAAGAGTTTCTCACAATCATCAAACCTTAAGGACCACATGAACATCCACACTGGAGAGAAGCAGATCAATGCGGCAAAACATTTTTGAGAGCTTCAGACCTGAAGAAACACCTGAAAGTTCATACAGAGGAGAAGCTGCATTCATGTTATTTGTGCTTTGAGTGTGAAGACTTGCTTCAGCAAAGTGTTTAAATGGGTCCTATTATGCTCTTTTACAAAGTCTTGTTAGTCTTGTTTTGTTTTGGGGGTGTACTAGAACATGCTCTCATTGGTGGTTCAAAAAAAACATTATTTTTCACATAATTTTCACATGTTTTGTGATTGGTTAGCTGTCCCAGTGCGTTGTGATTGGTGAACAGCTTACACCATGTCCTAACTACATGCGACGCGACACGCAATAAAAGGTATCTTTTCCATGTTAATCAGAGTTTTTGTCCTAACTAACTGGGTTTTATTCAAAGTTAAATGTGTCTAATGTGAGTTTAAATATCATTATGCGTGACCGTTATCGCCATACTGAAAGCAACAACAGATAGTTTACCTCAGATCTTGTAAATAACGTTGAAACTGCAAACTCACTGCGAACCAACAAGCATATTCCATGACAAAGATGGCATCAGTCACTCAGTATGTACTTTTAATAATGTTAAAAAGGTTTAATATTTATGAATTGGATTATAAACATATCCATTTTGTTGCAAGAGCAGTGTGCTTCAAGGGCCCGCCCACACGCGCTTCTGATTGGCTGTGATATTTGATTGATTCTGTCGCATGCATACCTGTCAACATTTGGGTACCAAGAAATTAAATTCTTCTATTCAGCTGTTGTTAAATTTACGCAAACATTTTTCTTCGCCGGAACACCACCTGACTCTACTCCTTCCATTTTACCACTGATTCAACTTCTCGCGTCTACTACTCGCGCAGAAATCAGTTGGGTTGTAGGTTGCCAGGTTGAGGTCATAAATGGTTTGAAATTTGTGTATTGTGTTGATTGTGTGAGGTGATGTGTTTCACACAAGATCTGGCAACTGTACAACCTTGGAATAAAATATTGATGTGATTATTCATATAACTAGATTTGGGCAATACAAATTACAGGAGTTTCCCGGGAGTAATAACAAAACGGGAGGGGGGGCGGGAGATTGGTGTGAAATACGGGAGACTACCAGGAAAAACGGGAGTGTTGACAGGTAAGGTCTCGTGTAGTGTGGACAGCGAAACTGTTTAGCTGGAATCCTGTCACGTCGCGTGTAGTTAAGACACAGTGTTAGACGGTGTTTCAGTACTGCCACGCCCCTTGCCAAAGCAGCAAGTTCCATCTGCTCCGATATAGTTAAGGACGGCGTCAATATTGCCATCAATTTGAGCTGGATTCAGACCCCAAGAATATTGAACAAGAGGATCGCGTAAAACCTTTGCACGCACGGATATTGCAAGACATTAGAGTGGGAATGTTAGTTGTTTTTTTATTGCTTTTTTTATTGTTTTTTATAAGCTTATTGTGATTATTGGGTGGCTTGCGTGCAATGAATGGACTTGAAAACATTAAATATTGTTTCCAAACATGTATGCCATAATTAAAATAGCGTGTGAATAGTCACATAATGTTATTTACATCAGAAAAAAAATCGAAAATTATCGAATGTCACTCACTTTGCCAAAAACAAATAAAAGCACATCTTGAGAGGCCATTCATAAAGACAGTCACTTGCTCAGTTTCTAAATGAATGAATCGTTTGAGTCAATGATCCCACTCAGTGGGTTGAATGAACGATTCAATGCATCTGTCACGAATCTGGTCTATGAACTTCCGTTCACTCACCACCAGAGGTTACCCGCTCACCACATGGACTCTTGCACTACCCAGGGTTCCTCAGATCTTTCCATGGAGGGCCAATCTGCTGCAGAGTTTAGCTCCAACCCTGATCAAACTCACCTACCTGTGATTTTCTAATGATCTTGAAGACTCTGACTCAGATGTGCTCAGATGTGTTTGATTAGGGTTAGAGCTAAACTCTGCAGGAGTGGGCCAGATTTGAGGATGCCTGCACTACACTAACTGTTGCACTTGACCAGCACTTCACCAGTTCACTACAGTTCCCATCATCCATTGCACTGATGACACAACAGCTGAATGCACTGATTACACAGCTGATTCCCATCAGACATGCTATTTAAGCCATGGACTTCCTCATTCAGATTGCCGAGTATTGTAAATACATATTGCAACCCTAGCTGATAGCTACCTTACGGAGCCTATGTTACAATGAATGTGTCTGGGGAAAATAGTAAGGACATATTTGAATTATTTATTAATAAACTAGTGTTTTCTGAGTCAGTGTCAGAAAGATGAAGTTAAAAATCCTGACTCGCCGTCTCATTGAAAGAAAGGCATCTTTATGGATTAAAATGAAAGAGTTTTTGTTTTGGATATGAATTATTTAGTTTTGTAGTAATTCAAAGCTTTCTATAGATATATTCATCATGTCTGTAATGAAAATATTCAACGAAGAGTTTCGTTCATTTTTGTGAAGCGCTCCTGTTCAAGACCGGGACGGCAAGCGCATCCTATTAGTTTTCTTTATTTTAGAAAAGCACAAGGTTTTCTTGATATTGTGAGTGCACACAAATAAAAATAGATCCTTTACAGTTCCAAAAGATGTATTATTCTTACCTTTATGAGCAACAATTATGGCGTATTTAATTTATTTCCACTGATGTCCTGAAGCACGCTTCAGCTTCTACTCTCCGCATAAACGATTGGATATGTGCCTAATAGCGCACATTTTTCTAGGTTAAATGTTTAAACTAACATTTTGATATAAAATACTAGCATATCTATAGATTTTATTTTCGGCAAGTCGTAATTACATTGTAGGACATTGTCTCATTTGATGCTCATAAGTTTCTTCATATTGCGTTAGTATCTCATAACAGCAAATCAGTAAAAGAATAAAAATTGCACTGCGAAAGATCTCCATGATTAGCCTGTTTTTGCACTTCCTGTTTTCCCTGCTTGAGAATTTCAGTCCAATGAATGGATGACCTTGGCACATGTGTGGTTTTGTTTACAATTTCTGGTTCACTTGCAAAAAGGGCAGTGTGAAAGCGAACCACACCAAAAAAAAAACAAAACAAAAAAAACATTCTATTTGGTCCGGACCAAAGCAAGTGAACTATTGGACTTTCCTGTTGTGAATACACCCTCAGACGATCAACACTAATTCAACAAGACATTCAGGATCATCAGGATATCATCTCACTTTATTCTGAGTGTTTCTGTTAGAAACTGATTATAAGAGTCAGGATAGAAGAGAAAAGCCTATAAAACATGCTCTACTGAAAGATAATACTGTTATTATCACAATATGACATGAAACATCAATAATAACACAAACACTAATGACACTCATCTTCATCAACCGCTACAGGTTACAGCAGTCCATATGAATCTAAATATAGTCTGCTTTTATGATAACTATACATTCATTTCAATAATCAACTTAGATCAAAGAAGACAAAGATCAGAAACCTTTTAAAATAAAGCGGCATGAGGAATATTTATTGTTTCCATTGTCAAACTTTACTCATATTTATCTATATTAACATAGATTTAAAATGTGTCACGTGGCTCATTATAGGCTCAGCGTAAAGTATTTAGCAGTTTCTGTTCCAGTATATTTTAACAATGTAAAGTATTTAGCAGTTTCTATTCCAGTATATTTTAACAATGTAAAGTAACAAATCTGATCTGTCAAAGATGTCAGAAGAGTAGAAATAACATCACAGCAGAAACACTGAGGAACTGGGGAGGGACTAGGAGAGAAGAAATAGTGATGGCAAGATTAAGAATATAAGTAGTACATTACACATTATAGGGAAGCATCCTACTGGTTTTTGTGAGTACTGTCAGACATTAGAAACTATAGAACATGTACTTTTAAGTTGCAGAAGGTATGAAGAACAGAGGAGAATTATGATGGAAGAATTAAGAGATGGGTTGGCAGGGGCAGGTATAAAAGATATACTGTAAAGTGGTGTGATTAGACATGGAAGGAAAGATATTTGTAATTTCTTAATTAGAACGGGTTTGATGAAGAGAATATGATCGCGGAAAACAAGCTGGAAGAAATAAACGAGCATTATGAAGCTGCAGACTCGGAGCCTGCTGCATCCACAGTCCCGCACCTAGAGTCCCGCATTTTCAGACCCCTCGTTTTTCGAGACAGCGCCTCCTATCAAATTGGATCGGAAAAACACATGGATAAACACGTGAATAACCGAAACGTGAGTATCGTCAATCTTAAAATGATTTCGTCAAAATGATTTCTTTTTTAATCAAACTACTTTAAAGCTCATCGATACACCAACATATGAACAGTCTATTTAATATTTGTAATGATAGTTTGTAACAAAATTTGAGCCGTTAATGTATGTTTTTTCGCCTTTTTCCCCCGAAAATATTTTGATAGCTAACGTTAACCTTGGACTTTTTGTAGACAAGCCATTGTAAAAAAAATATTAAAATTAGTTGACATTAAAGTAGACCAATTAAATACATTAAGTGTGTTAATATCAAAGAATTTCATCATTAATTATTTAATCAGATTTACCTTTTTTTAATTACCGGACCCTTTCTCCTGAAACTATAAATTGAACAAATTAATGCCGAAGTAATTATTTTACTTTATATAATTTATGTAGACTACTTAAATTAGTTCTTATAAAACGTAAGTATTAAAATGGATCAATATTAATTTAACTGTGATATGAAGTTGTTGCCAGCCATTTACAACTCATAGGCTACAGTTGCCTAATAATCAAATTTGCTATGCCTTTACTATGTATTAACCAGTCTATGGTATTAACATGTGAGCTAGAATGTGTCATTTGGCCTTTTTTGGGGGTTCCTTGTTTTAATTTGTATTGACTGAAATTTGACTATGGGCTCTGTGGGGTGGTCTTAAACTTTGAATTTGAGTTTGACTCTCTCTTTTTTTTTTTGAAGATGGATATAACAATTCAAACGGGGAAATCACTTCCAGAATTACAGAAATGTAATAAATGCTGCAGTGATTTTCACTGCCCATTCTGTGCCCCGATATATTTCAAACCGACAAAGTTGTCCAAAGTTCAGAAACATGTTAAAGGACACTTCAACAGAGCAGTGCAACATGAAGGTAACATTAGCAAACATCTTTTTTTTTTTGCTTTTTGAAACATCATAAGACTGTGTGTGACAGTGCAATTGTATGCTGTTGTATTCCAGGGTACACCATACATCGATGCGGTCGCCCCTGCCGAACCCAGCAACATTACCATTGCTTGTACTGCGAGTCCACAATTTTAAGGAAGCCAGATTTTATCACACATTTAGGATCCTGCAAATACAAGCATGCTAAGAGAGCAAGTGCCACTGATGCCTGTAACAGCACACCCACTGCTGTGGCAACTGGTGTTGCACAAGCTACTGCCATTGCTGTTCCAGCTACCACAGCCATCTCTGCCACCTCTGTGGCTCCCATCTCTGTGCCTCCCAGCACTGTGGCTCCCATCTCTGTGCCTCCCACTGCTGCGCCATCTACCAAAGCCATCGCTGCCACCTCTGTGCCAACCACCTCTGCCATTGTCAGGCCCGTCACAAAAACTGGCATCCGTGTGGGTCCAAAAGTATTGCAGAAATGCCCCAAATGTAATTTGACATTTTACAAAAAAAATGTAAAAAGGCACATTGAACGAAGACACACAGCAAAAATGATGGACATTTCATCCTCATCCCATCTCAAAAGTGAATGCATAGATCCCCAGAATGGACTGTATGCAGTCCACAAAAGTATTCATGGGGCTTCTACTCCACTCCATGTTCAAATTAAAATATGGGGGGAACAACATCATGTTTCTTGTGAATTAGGTGAGTGCCAAGCTAATATGGAGTTGGCATGGAGAAGTGGACTGCAGTCATACCAGTGTGTACACCTCCGGTCAGTTTCATACTGCAAAACCTTTTTAACCTCGCCCTCACTCAGAGAAGATAGTCTTAAAGAAATGGTGAAAAGCAAGTGGTTTGGGAAAGACAAAATTAAACTGTGTGTTGATCGTCAAACCCTAGCCAAAGAAAATAATGCACCACTTTCAGTTCTGTCAAAGATTGGAGCCCCTCCATCTAAAAAATTTATATCGGTTCATGAGCCAACTATTTCATATTACAGCAGACTAGGCAGAGTCATGGTGTCTTATGATACAAAAAAAAAATTCATGGCACTGTCCTTGTGCAAATACACAGAGATCATGCACGCATAAATACATCGCAAAATGGCACTTATTCCAAACCAATGCAGAACTCTTTCGGAGGGTCCGGAGCACTGAAAGGAGCGGTGAGGAGTTTCAGGTGACAGCAATGGAGGAAAGTGATGGAACTCATGTGGGTGAAAACACCTACCCACCAAAAGACGCTCCAGCAATACAAGGCATGGTACAATACATCTTAATGAACAAAAAGATACCTTCTACTATTCCCAACCATTTGAGACTTTCTTCAGTGGATAAGGAATTTCCACGACACCTAATTCCTGAGGAGACATTGTGCTACCACTGTCCAAACCGCATGGTCCTCAGTGACCCGATCTGCATTACTCAAAAGGCTAAAATTCTTACAACCTCAGGAATTGTCCAAGGTGGATTATTATTTATTTTTACGGTTGTGATTTTGTACTTCTGATAATGTTGTGTTTTGAACTGAACCACTCCTTTTTTTATACCTTTTGTGTCTGCAGATATTTCTACATACTACAAATACTGTCCTCAGTGTGGAGCACTGTACCGGTACCAAGAGTGGAGTGAAGGTCTACATAATTTCAATGACCATGTCCTTCTTGATCTACCTCTCTGCCTCACTATTAGAAACCTGTTGCAGGTGATGCTTATATTTTTTCTTTATTCTTTAAAGTTGATTTTATTATTGAATAGCAGTAATTAAGAGTGCCGTTTCTATATCATAGGTTCACACTGCAGTCAGCAGAATAGTTGAGTATTTGGAGTTAACTACAGGTGTCCAGTTCCCCTCAGCCGATACAGTTTTGCATGGTTATCTTCATTTTGAAGCTCTAACAGACCATGAATATCAGTATTCTTGTGTGACCTGTGGTGACCATCCGCCTGTGGTCATAATGGACCTTCACAAGAAGGCATCTTTTCATCGTTTTAGTTTACGGATTGCACAAAGGTAGACCATGGTTTATTCAAATTTTTCTTCATTTCCTTTAGTGAGTGACCTTGCACAACCTCCAGAAGATTTTAATGGAGATGTGGATTCAGAACAGTTTTGGAAGGCACTGACAGAGGAAAGAATTGCCCGTGGATTTGTTTCAAGTAAGAAAGCAAATCCACCAGCAATTATTAAATGTTACACCTATGTAGATTTGTATTTAGTAAGATAAGACAAAAGGTTAAATGCTGATTTCTACGATATACTGACATGTTTTGTTTCCCAAAGGTCAAAAAAACAATCCATTCAGTGTTCCTCCAAGTTTTCACTTTTGGGCACCCTGGATAGGGAAAAATACACGCCGCTCAGACTGTGTTCTTAACACAGAATTCGAGAAGATCCGTCCAGCAAAAGCAGCAGAGGTCTCTGAGATAACTGTCTCAGAGGATCGTCTGAGAGATGAACTCTGCAAACAGAAGGTAAAATCTCTATTCAATGTTGTCATTATTTTATGTTGTTGTCCTATTAAGGGTTAAGGGATTCACTGACACATTTTCTTTAATAGGTGCAGGTGATTAGAAATTTATGCAGAGAGTGTGGTTTGGATGCCACTGGATCTCGAACTGACCTCCTTTTAAGACTTTCACAAGAAATGAAGTCACGAGAGGCATATGACAAAGTTTTTGAGAAAATTTGGGCTGCCTCAGGTAAACCTCAATATTGCAAATGAGAACAGTAATAGCAGTAACTCTAAAATATACAATGTGACATTGATAACATGATTAGGTCTTGCATGAGTATACAAAGGATTACAGTTTCTAAAAATCTGCTTTTCTTTTATGTATTTGCATTTTAGGTGGTTGGGCCGTGATTATGTGTCCATGTGGCATTGTCTACAGTTTGAAATGCAACATCCGAGCAGAGAGCCCGCGTGATTTTGCGGACATGCTTCTTTCATGGAAGCATATGCCGAACATTGTCATCTACGACTTTGCACGTGGACTGTCAACCCACACTAACCTAAGACAACCACAAACAATACCCTTCACACCATTTGAAGGGAGGTTAATGGACCCAACAGCAGAAAACATTGCGAAAGCCAAAGCTGGAAACGTAAAGGTGTCACTACCCTGGCTGACAAGCAAAAAGGAAAGTCCTGACCCTGATGGCCACCCTATTACTGGTTCAGCAGAACATTATGTTCTGTATGACTGGTTCCATGAGGACAACACAAAGGACGCTCGAGATTCACTGCGGAAGCTTCACCTGGTCCCGCAACTGGCTGGAAGAGTTAACAGCCAAGTCGTGGAACAGTTATTTGCAAAACTAAAAAAAAACAACTACTTCCTAAACATGGCGTTGCCGTCGACTCATGTGTTTCTCATGCGAAACATAATTCACCATTACAATATTCGCAAAAATGAAGAACGACTTAAGCACATGAAAAAGGAGTTTCAGACAAACATTCTAATGAATGTCCACAGCCAGGCTGTTTTGGGTAATTTTTCACTGTAATTGTGCACTTTAGTTATGAATGTAACACTTTATTACTCATTGGACTGATCTGTTCATTTATGTTTTTGTAGAACATATAACATCTGAGGAATCCATGGATGTGTCAGTAGGTAAGTAAATTGTTGTATCCAGTCCCCTCCCTCAGGTGGAGATACACAAAGTTTATGATTTCTAAGCTTGATTGTTTTTTTTACCTTACTTTCAGTAGCAGTGCCAGACACCATTTTAAAACCCTCAGCAACACCAGCAACAATTGCCATCCCTGCAGTCAGTGAGACAACTTCACCAGAAGCCATTACAGCAACCATTGCCATCCCTGCAGTGAGTGAGACTACTTCACCAGAAGCCGCTGATTTGGGACCAACAACCCTGTTGGAATATTTTTCACCAGTAAAGCCATGGGAAAGGGACTGGCATCCAGTGCAAGAAAAACTGGTAAAATTATTGTTGAAATTTAATGTGCATGCATTTGCAGTCGAGCACTATTGTATGACTATTTAACTTTTTTTTATAGCTTGATTACGTGCTGGATGTCAATCGGCCTGGAGCTGAAATTATTGTCAAGGAAGGGAAATTGTGTCTCATTAGAGAGGAGTTTTGGAGCTTGGGTTTGCTGAGGGATATGGATTCCCACGTAAGCAGTCTGCATTTGGAAAGCTATATATATATTTGTATTTAAACATTCACTATTGAGTGACTAATTTAATTATTTATTGCAGATTGGAAACGCCTGCATGCAGCTTATTATTGAAATGGCTCGGAATATTGTATGTATATAAAATATTACAATGTAAACTGTCAAAGAGTATACATGTGTCTGAATCAACCTACATTTTTGCTTTTGCTTTCTTTTTCCATAGGGCAAAGATATATGCATAGAGAACTTTTATGTTGTTCCTACTTGGAAGGAAACCCCAAACATTGTTACAGCATTACCGGTGAGTGTATATAGTGAGTGGGAGGTAAAAACTATATAAAGGCATTAATTCTTATTTCAAAAATTTCATAATTTCTGAAATCAATTTTAGGAGGATGCAGATATGAAAGACTTGCTAGTCTTTCCAGCATGGACAAAAGCTAATGGCCCTGACCACTACATTGTCTGTGTAAGGAATTATTTCTTACTAGATATTGAATGTCTCATCGATATGTTGATTACAGCGTAATTGTTGTGTTTCTAAAACTAAACTTAGATCATTGATGAAATGCTTCTTCCAAGAACTTTAGAATGAAATCTTGTTACACCTTAACACATTATAGATTATGAGGCCACTTCGAAGGGAGATAGTCTTTTTAGACTCTCAGTATGCAGAGCACGAATCCGGCTTTGGAGATGAGGAATACAGAGCAATTTTTAGGTCCATCTACATGCAGTTTCAGCCTCTAATTTTGGCTATGTTCCTTTAGCCATTTCTAGCTTTTGTTCTACTATACAATTAGCTTTGTTCAAAGTTTAAAGGCCATGTTTTATTGCCTTAACTCTAATTTTTGGCTATGTTCTCCTAGCCATTTCTTGCATGTGTTGGCTACGTTCATTTAGCCTTTTTTGCAGGTTACAGATGAGCTGTCATTTAAATTTGATCAATCACATTCATGTTTTTTCTACAGACAAATTGCCAACCAAATTGATCCAGGGATCTGGACAGAAATGACTGGAAAGGATTTTTCGGTGATAATTCTACTGCAAAAATTATTATTTTGCATCCGTACCTTTTATCTATTATTAATTTCTAAACTGACTTTTTCTCAATCATAGGCTTTGCCACGTCAGACAAGAGGGAATGACTGTGGTGTTTTTGTGCTGATGGTAGGGTCTTTAATGTGTTTATAAGTAAGGTCTAGTGAACAGTGTTAACAACAGCTTGTCTCCTGTATTTCAGTACACCCTCTCAATGGTCTGTGACATCGACTTCGATTTCCAAGAGGTAAGTTAATAAAAGGAAATTTATGTTTATTTTATTTACTTTAAGTTTATTTGGTAAAAGTAGAAAACAGTATGACCTTTAACTGGGCATTTATTTCAGGTTGACATGCCCATGATTAGAAAATGGTGGTGCCTTATGCTAATGGAACGATTTCAAATTGACAGGTATGTCAAAAAGTATTGTATATTTTGGTAAAATATTATTCAGAGGTCCCATATATGAGTTCAATTTGTCATATTACTTTTGAATATTTTTTCAATACAACATTTTATTTAGCATGAGTAACAAAACACCCTTAATAACTCTCTTAAGCGACAATTTTTTTATTTATTATTTTTTGCAAGCTATGGGCGCAGGTTTGCCTTCTGGACAGACGAGGCAAAATGCTTATTAGAGGCAAAAACTCAACCTCTGTATAGGCTAAAAAGAAGCAGAAGCACCACACAAGATGTCCCACAGCACGTCCAAGCAGTCCAAGATCGGACAAGAACTGAAGAAGCACTGGTGGACTGCATTGTGACTTCAAAGGGAACAGAGCAGCATTAAGTGGTACTCAAATGGTCATTTTTCACCATTTAAAGATTAGCATTCCTAAATGACTCACCCAGGGCTGTGATCATTGTCAACTTCAACATTGTCAATTGATTATCCAGTATGCTCTTTAGCTATATTTTTAATGGTTATGCCAATTATTCATTGATGGCTTGTGTATATATAAACAACACTTTTTGTTTCCCCCGCAGGATGTTCTCAATGGGAAACCATCAAAGTGGTTCCCCCTAAAGCCACGTGTGCCAGTCTACATGGACAGTGAGCAGCAGTGTGCCATTCTTTTTGAACACCTCAAAGCTCTGCTACACAATTGTAAAACTCAACTGAACTTCACAAATGAAGTGGAGTTCATTTGTAGTTTTCTTTTTCCTGAGGTAGGCCTGCACATGTTTGTCTATTGGATTGTTTCTATTATTGCCATATATGAAATGTTTTATACATTAATTAATTAATGTATTTATTTATATGGACAGGCCATCATTCATGGCCTATGTGAGCTGCAGGCATTATCCTGGCAGGAGGCTGAGGAGGTGTTCCTTCGTGGCCCTACTTATCACCCTAGGTATGCTTGTAATTTGCATTTGCAAAAAAATGTTTATTATTACACAGTATTTTTGACAATGGCATTCATCTTTTATTTTAGTGAAGTTGAGGAATTTGACCGGGTGATTGCAAAAAGAATGAGAAAAGAAGCAACATTTGCCTACCAGAAAGTAATTATTTTACCTTATGCATTTACATTACATTTTACATTTATTCATTTAGCAGACGCTTTTATCCAAAGCGACTTATAAATGAGGAGGTTTTTTGAATGCAATTGAAGACGAAAATAAAGTCACTAACACAATTCTTCCTTCCTTTTTTCTTTGCTTTCTCCTGTTTACAGCAAGATGACAGTGATTAAGGCGATCGTTAAATAAAGTACAGAATTGTTTATTATTGGTGTTTTGTCTATTATTTGAGTTTTGCTTCACATTCAAAATATCAAAAAACAGGTTTTGTAATGTTAGCATGGTATAATGTTAATTAGACCATTATATGTTGAACTGAAAGAAAAAATGGAATTTGAAACATTGTACAAAAACAAACATTGTAGCAATATAATATCACATAATATTTGTCAGAAGATAGTTCAATCTGTATGTGTATCTGTTACATCAATAATTTCCTTTCAATTACACCCACGCTCAAAAAATAAATACTGGGTAATTAGTTAGTTTGAGAACACAATGATTTTTTTTTTTTTTTTTTTGCCACGTGCATTAAGCAGGGAACGCAAATATTTATTTGGATAACTTTAAATAAAAAGAGACCGTAATACTGCATTCTAATGTTTTCAATGGCATCTGGGTGCGGTTGGATAAGGGTGTTATACGATCTTCCGAACAGCAGGAGGCGCTGTCTCGAAAAACGAGGGGTCTGAGAATGCGGGACTCTGGGTGCGGGACTGTGGATGCAGCAGGCTCCGAGTCTGCAGCTTCATAATGTTGGAATAAACTGGAGTAACACCGCAGGAGAATAATCCAGACGATGGCGGTAATGCAGCGCTCTTGGATGCAAGCCGCCGTTAAACCTCAATGAAGAAGAAGAAGAAGCAGCAGCAGCTTTCGGACGAGTCTGAGGAGAGGTCAGTAATTCACGGTGTTTCACATAGAAACACAAACATCAGACACATTTTCCATGTTTGGACTGATAATGTGCTGTTACTGAATGTCTCGTGATCACTGAGTGTAATGCATTGCTGCTAACGCGATCTTCTCTTTATTCATTTATCTTTGGCAGATCACATTTATTATAGTCGCTTTTAAACTTAGTTTTAGGTTCTGTATTATAGAACCTAAATAGGGGGCTAGTATCTGGTTTATATATATATATATATATATATGTGTGTGTGTGTGTGTGTGTGTGTGTGTGTGTGTGTGTGCGCGCGCGCGCGCGTATATGTATGTTGTTGTTTTTTTTTATTGCAAATATGATTTATTCTGAAGCAATATTCTCATCAGTTTTCTATCAGTGACTTATAAATCTGCATGTTTTTTGCATTTATTCCAAGGGCATTTTTTGTTTTTATACGTTATCAAATTAAATCATTTACACTGAAAACAACTGCGTTAAATAATATTATGAGATTCCTTTAATTTTTTTATTTTATTTTAATTTAAATTTTTTTGAAAACACAAACAAGAAATCATGGTGGAAATGATACTTTTCAACCAAATTAAAACGCCAGTTCATTCAAAACACTGAATCATTCAGCAATTGCTAATTGTGAGATGCTGTGGTTCAGCCTAAAACTTAAGTGACCTAATATTATTGTATTTGCTTATTTAACTGTTTATAGAACTATTAAACAGCCATAATGGTGAAAATGTGTTTTGTTAACTAACTGTTAAATAAAAAAAAAAAACTTTCCATTTTGATTTTTTTTACCTCAGTATGCTGAGTTTCTTTTGAGTTCTCCTCGAGAGGCTGTGTGAACCTCGCCTCAGCAGCGCAACTTTATACCGTCAATAGATGCATTATATACAGTAGCTATATCCACTTACTCTAAATGTAATAAAATCAGAATAATACTTGAGTTTTCGTGTTTAGATGGTTATTTTTGGTTATTGATGTTTTAATCCTGTTACTTGTCTGGCATTAATGAAGCGTTAATGTTGAGTCCTGGAGTCTATGTGCTGGGACTCAGCCCCGGACGGCCCCGGCCCAATTTAAACCTTGGCTATGTATATACATGTATGTACCAAGAGCACCTTAAAAAACCCACAACAAATTCCTTGTGTGTCTGCATACACTTGGCAAATAAAGCGAATTCTGATTTTTATTCTGATTCTATGTCTACTGGATATGTGCTAATGTTGTTTAAGGGACCGTCTACAAATTCCAGTCATAGTGCAAAAACAAAACGTTAACTACGTCCAGTTATTAATTCAAATGAATGATTTTTACAAAGTTGTAGTAAATGCTGAGGCCAGACTGACTTACTGAATGTGAGGTACAACATTTGGAATGTGGGACCTTTTGCTGAATCACAGTAATTATCTTCTAATTGAGTACCGTACACGTATAAAGAGGTGGTTGAGTACCGTACACGTATAAAGAGGTGATTGAGTACCGTACACGTATAAAGAGGTGATTGAGTACCGTACATGTATAAAGAGGTGATTGAGTACCGTACGTGTATAAAGAGGTGATTGAGTACCGTACATGTATAAAGAGGTGATTGAGTACCGTACGTGTATAAAGAGGTGATTGAGTACCGTACACGTATAAAGAGGTGATTGAGTACCGTACACGTATAAAGAGGTGATTGAGTACCGTACACGTATAAAGAGGTGATTGAGTACCGTACACGTATAAAGAGGTGATTGAGTACCGTACATGTATAAAGAGGTGATTGAGTACCGTACGTGTATAAAGAGGTGATTGAGTACCGTACACGTATAAAGAGGTGATTGAGTACCGTACATGTATAAAGAGGTGATTGAGTACCGTACGTGTATAAAGAGGTGATTGAGTACCGTACACGTATAAAGAGGTGATTGAGTACCGTACATGTATAAAGAGGTGATTGAGTACCGTACGTGTATAAAGAGGTGATTGAGTACCGTAGGTGTATAAAGAGGTGATTGAGTACCGTAGGTGTATAAAGAGGTGGTTGAGTACCGTACACGTATAAAGAGGTGGTTGAGTACCGTACACGTATAAAGAGGTGATTGAGTACCGTACATGTATAAAGAGGTGATTGAGTACCGTACGTGTATAAAGAGGTGATTGAGTACCGTAGGTGTATAAAGAGGTGGTTGAGTACCGTACACGTATAAAGAGGTGGTTGAGTACCGTACACGTATAAAGAGGTGATTGAGTACCGTACACGTATAAAGAGGTGATTGAGTACGGCTCTTGTGTTCTGAGCAGTGGCGGCTGCTGGTCTCTCAAAGAGGGGAAGCTCATTTTCGGCCTACATCATAAAAATTGTCCATTTATTTATACTTAAATTCTGCCCTACATTTCTTTTCAAGAAAATGCTCTGTGACCCTGTCGTACCAACTAGACGTCTTTTCCAGTGACGCTAGCCTAGCCTGCTGTATGAATGAATGAATGAACAAACAATCTAAAAAAAAAGATATTAAACTGAACGGAGGAAATGTGGGAATTAGGTTAAACTGAAACAAAGAATGTGGTGTATAATAGGGTTGTCATGATACCATAAAAATGTCTTATGATACAGCTTAATTTATAATTCAATTCTACAATATGAATCAAAATTTAATAAATAAATAGATGAAAACGGACAATATTATTCTCTGAATACTTAATTAATGTGAATGAATGACTAGCTATTGTTATCCATGAAATGATCTAAACAAAACTCATCTTAGCACTGAATAATGCACAGAAGCTGCATCGTGACATTTAGATGTGGCATTTATTCATTTAGACTGTATTCATAATTGCATGAATAATGTTATGAGATTAATGTTTTAAATACTAAATTCTGAATATAGAAATATGTTGGAAAATAATGTAATATGCCTACTTTTAGACGGGAAACTTAAAAACAGCCAGCAGGTGGCAGAAGTTCGTGATTGAATCACTGAGTCATTCAAACGATTCTTTCAAAACTGCTGAATCCTTCAGGAGCGAATCAAATGACTGTTTTTATGAATGACTTCTTAGTGAATCAGTGATTCGCCCAAATCAACGCGGATTTGGATTCGAACACAAACGAAACAAAAACAGCACTCTTGCTCGTGTCGTATTGCCTAAGTGTCAGGAGCATTTTTTGCTCACATATCTTGAAATTTCCGAGTTAGCAGCATGTATATTAAAACATAACATTATAAATGAATAAAAAATATATATAATGATTGATAAGAACCAAGTGCAAAGCCGCGATGGGACTGAGCTCGAATAGCTTCAGCGTCAGTGACTTTTTATTGTACAAAATCGCTGTCAATCAAAAGGAGATGCAGACCGTCCAATCATCACGCAGAAGCCCGGACTCCAGGCCACTCCTCCATTCACCCCCAGAGACGCTGAGCGTCCGGGGGCGGGACATAATCGCAGCATTTACCCAATGACCGTCTAGTTTCGAAGCGCTGAAAAAAACTGTTCGAAGCATGGACGCTTGGCTTCAACGGGGAAATACACTGACGCTACGGGAATATATGAGAAGGAAATCGAGTCCGACCTGCTATATGTAGCTGATTCTGAACGAACTCGTCTTCGAAATGAACGTGTTCTAACGCATTTTTAGTCAATACAATGTTAACACAATAGTACATATTTGACCATTAATTTTTTGACATTATAGGGGAAGCTGAGCTTCCCTTGCAGTCTTAAAGAAATCCCCATTGGTTCTGAGTATAGGGTTGTAACTGTATGAGATTTTCACAGTATGATAATAAAATATGTGTCGTATGTGTGCATGTTAAAAATGAAACACCCAAAACTGTATGTGGCATCATCACGAAGACAAACTACATGTTTACACGTGAAATTCTGGAGGGACGTCAGATGGCATCACGTTGGGTCATGATGTGTAATCGATCTATGTACTATAACATGTAAAACGGGAACATGAAAGGATTATTCTAAAACCAACTCATGTAAACACCTTAATCATAATATTGTCTTATTCAAAATAAGGTAAATAATTAGATTACTGATGTCCATGCAAACATAGTCACTGACTCTTAAAAGAATAAGAACAAGTTATTTGAGTGAACAAATCCTTTATTGCAACAAACTCGAAACCATTTTAATTAAGGAATTGAAGTCTTCCTTCGGAAAAAATAAAAATAAATAAATATAAAAAAATAAATAAAATAAAAAATAAAGCTATAACACTATAGCTATATCACACTTTAACATTTTTTTTTAAAGTTCACTGGCATAAGCATCCTTTTGTACAGATACAAGTTGTAATGTTACGTCTATGTTATGAATCTAAGTTATCTGATTAATATCATAGGAAGCGTCATAGAACGGGTTTCAGTTTATTGGCATAAAGTCAGCTTCACCTCAGGCAGCTATTCGTTTTTAGATGTTTCTTTTTTTAATAACATTACTGAATCATAATCGAACATCTAATCATGTGTTCATGTCTTCATAGACATGTTTTCATGTCATATTTTAATTTTTAACATTCATTTTCATAACGGTCTTCAGATATTTTCGTTATCTCCATTACGGCCATGCCCCGTCCCCCGAGTACTCAATTAATCGTTTTTGAAACCTATTGGTGATCGAAATATCAAAATGCCCATCCCTACTAAATAAATTGTGTGCTGTACTGTACTTGTATAAATGGAGTTGTTTTTTTACCTGTAAGTTATTCTTGTCACTATGGGAACCTACTACAAGTTTGTGCATTTTTAAATTATTTTTGAATATTAAAAGTCATTTTAATTAGGCTAATACAGCGGTTTCAACGCAAAACTTGGAATTTATCAATATGGACGTGAGCAGTGGCTACGATCAAATTTCATGTCTGGTCTCAGATCATGGATGCTATTTTATTTATTTATTTTATTTTAGCCATGCAGCATAAATCTGGTGGAGAACTGTAGAATAACATAATTTTGTTCATTTAGGTTATTTTCCGGCCCGACAACCGAAGCTCATTATTCGATCACTGACCAGTAAGATTAAAATGTCTTTTTTTTTTTAAATTATTATTATTATTTATTTATTTATTTTTTTATTTTTTTATTCAGGGCTTTAGCTTTATATGCACGAATAGCAGCGTAGACCACAGACCATGAGGATTCACACATCGTCGCATCGCGCACCTGCAGCGCTTCTGTGAATGGAGAAAAACAGAAGAAAAAAGTCTATAAAAGAAATAAAATAAATAGGATCACACAAAATATACAATAGGCTATAGTATAATTAACAAAAGGAAAAAACTGTGCAACAAGTATATGCTCGTTTTTGTGACACTCTTAATGCATTTTATTTATTTTCTTTATATCTTTATTTGATTTAATCCATCTGATTGCTCAAGCGCCTCACGCACACACAAACAGCATTTCTAGCGTTGCCTGACATTTCAGCCATTCATCATCAAACTAAAATGCAGTCAACCAAACATAAAAGTTACACAGTTTATTTTAAAAGGTCCGCTGTAAAATCAGCGTGTAGCTCCCAAACATTTTTGCGCATGTGAAGGATTTTACAGCGATATTAGAACATGAGTGAAGTATAACACCTTGTTTAGGTTACATAATTAATAATAGTTTAGCAACCAAATGTTACAAATATGGCAAAAATAGCAGCATTTGGATTCTTTTGGAATGAGACAGGCTCGTGAGCCCAATGCCCTTTCAGTTTTGCTTAAATGCTGTGTATAATGAATGCCACTGTAGCCTATTTTGTGTTTTATTTTATAGTTTAATATGTAATTTTATAAATACTTTTTTTCATTCTTTTTTTCTTTTGTGATCAACTTTTTATTGTCTTTCGATTAACAAAATAGCATCCATTCAAACAAACAACAGACATATCAATAATTTTACAATCTGAAAAAAGAGAGAAAAAAAAAAGAACTTTATATGGTCATTCCTTTACATAGTCCAAAATGTTGGAAGAAAAACATTGCCACACTCTTAAAAAAAAAAAAAAAAAAAATACAGTAGCAACATTTTAGGTTTTACGGTTTAACTTAAATTTACAGTTAAATACCGTAAGTTCATTAACTGATATAATGTTAATATAGCCTACCAACCTATTGAAGTACTGAAATCTGTTTTACACCTTTGTAATACACTGATAACCACCAAATGGAGGTGGGGATGAGAAAGTCGCATAATTTTCACAGTTTTTTACCGTTAAAATCATGGTCATTTTTTACAGTGAATGCATCAGTGGTACTAGGTTTAGCCTTGTTAATCCGTGCTGTTGTACATTCACAAGTCACTATTTTAAGGAGGCTGTGAATCCAAAATGTTTTTGCACACATGTGCGGAGTAAACCAGTTTTGTATTATTGCCTTCTTTGCAGCTGTAATACCAGCAAACAACATTCTCTTCTTTAATTAACTTATACAGAAGTTAGAATCGTCATTGAGAAGACATAAACCTGGGTTATATCTGAAAAAAAGCAAAAACAAGGAACGACAAACAACTGTGTATAAAAACCAAAGCAGACCGCACATTACCGAGAGTGTAGGTCTGCAGAAACAACAGAAACAAATGTTGATGCGTGACCAGTCCACTTCAACGCAAGACATGTCCTCAAAAGGCCCACTGAGCCAAAAGCGTAGTGATTGAACCTGCTGTCCATCAGCCCAAAGAATAATAATAATAATAATAATAATAAAGAAAAACAAAGAAAATAAATCATTATTATTTACCAATCAGTGGACAAACATACAAGGCAGGGGCAAGATTCAAAAAAGAAATTAACAAGTGTCCATGGGCACCTTGTTATTGTCCTCTTCAGGGCAGTTAGGATCACCACATACTAGGGCTGTGCGATATGACGATATATATCGGATGGACGAAATAAAAAGTCTATCGTTTCATATTATGTTCTATCGTTTATTTTGTGGTGTCGCAAAATACATTGTTTACGGTAATACTTTTTAATCATTTGGATGAGTACGATCTTTACACACCACCACGGGGCGGAGAACCAGGTGGAGAATGACCAGCCAGGACAAAACGAGGGACTACATCTGTAGCATGGGCACGCTTTTTTAAGCACTGCAGTTTTAAAACAACTGATTTTAAGCCGTTGAAACTTAAACTACAGAGCTATATGCGTGCGCTGTCTCCATTTCTATGTGAGAGGACTGCGCCTTTTTTTTTTTTTTGCCGCTTTATTGACTTTGAATGATTACATAAACACACTTATATGCTTCAGAATCCCCGTCTTGGCAAGTATCCTCATACAGACAGCGATTTAGGTGTTAAGAGAGAGGAAACCGCTAAAAGAGAAAACGCATATGTAACAGTATATTGGATCCGGACTTCGGTCTTAAAGGGGAAGCTGTCCAATATTCGTTCTGTCTGCCATTCATATTAATCATAGCACATTGCTAGAAAATCTCTCACTAATCTTGACTAAATCACTTTTGTAGCTTTAATAAGAAGAAATAATTATTAAAAAAAAAAAAAAAAAATATATATATATATATATATGTGTGTGTGTGTGTGTGTGTGTATAGAATCTATACATAATTAAAACAGTGAAGACTAATTAATTTACACAATGTATGTAGCGTTTCTTATTTATTGTAGTTTGTTGTCCTATTGCTTGCAATTAGTTTCTTATACTTATTTCATCACTGACTGTTTATTTATTTTCAGTGAGCTTGAGTTTGATATTGACATTGGTGACAAAGATTATGAAAATTCTATGGTATCAAAGATTTTAATATCATAAAAACCTTTTTAAAAGAAAAAAAATACTATATAATATATATCGTTATCGTGATATAAAATTAGTCATATCGTGATATAAGATTTTGGTCATATCGCCCAGCCCTACCACATACCTTATCATTAATTTTCCCTTGTTGAGCTGAGAGGATGGTGACGGTAGCCAACGCCTTCCCACTGTTTTGTAGTGCTGCAGAATACGTCTTCAGTGACAGTGAAGTAACAAAATCCTCTGCCTTTTGAGGAGAGTCGAACATCATCTGCTCACCTTTGTGCCGTAGTTTAATTACCGTCGGATAGGTGAGGAAGGGCTGGAGACCAAGTGCTGTCATCTTCAAGACTGGATTAAAGCTCTTTCTCTTGGTAGTTGTGGCTGGACTAAAGTCGGGAAAAAATAGTAGCGTGACATTGTCTTGTATGTTTTTCACCGGATATGCCTGCCGAGCACCCCTCAGGATCGCCAATTTGTCATGCCATCTTACTACACGGAAGATGAGAGTATGCGGCCGATCAGAGTTTTTCCTTCCGTCATACACGCGATGAGCCCAGTCAATCTCAATGTCACGACCTTTCAGGGAAGGGATCCACTTGGAAAGATTAGCTCTGATGAAGCCAGCTGCATCGGAGTCTTACGCCCCCTGAGTTGCTCCAGCTGATTTCTTAAGTTTGTGACTGTCCTCCTATCCTCGCGTGCAGCTGCTTGAACGGAATCAACCCGGTCACGTGTCTGTTTCGCCGCGATGGCTAGCTTTTCAACTTCTGCTTTTAGCTTTTTTACAGAATCGCTGGTTGTTTGTATATCCAAATGTGGGACTGCTGGGGTCAGTACAGAGTCTATCACTTCTCTTACAGTTGAAGCCACTACCGAATCGAGAGTACTTTGTTGCTCTTTAAGCGCTAACTTGATACCTTTAGCTATAGCAGCATCGAGGTTCTCTCTGGAGACGGTGGAATCTTTGAATTTTTTTCTTTATTTGGCGATTGTTCACTCTCTCTTTTTTCCGGCTGGCCTTGACTGCTGGAGTACTCCTAGTGAACTAAATAAAGATTGGTTCAAAATTTACTGACAGGATATATACAATTTCTGACAAAGTGAGCAGAACGAAGGACTATGCGTGCATTGCCACCGAAGGGTTACATCATTCTCCCTTATTTTTCAATTGTACGCTGATGACATTATCTTACATTTAGATACATCAATAACCAGTATAATTAAGGAATTTGATCACTTTAGTAGTTTATCGGGGTACAAGATAAACTGGACCAAATCTGCTTTAATGCCAATCAACAATGTTAAAGTTAACTCTCCTATCCCCTCATTCATTCCTATTAAAGATTATTTCATCTATTTGGGTATTACCATATATAAAGACATTCATAAATTTGCCAGAAACTATTAATAACGATTTAGTCAAGATCAAAAGTGATACTCAAAGATGGAATAATCTAAAGTCTCTCTTCAAGGCAAAACACACCACTGTCAAAATGAATTTGTTATCTCAGATTAATTTTCTTTTTTCTATGCTGCCGCTTTACCCTCCTCCAGGTTACTTTAAGAAGATCAATTCCATACTTTCCTAGTTTATCTGGAATGGTAAATGACCCAGAATAAAACTTGCCACATTGCAGCGTCCTATACTCTCAGGAGGATTGGCTGTGCCAAATTTTAAATTATATTATTGCTCGTTCCAATTTAAAGCTCTTCATATTTGGGTTGATCCTCAATCTAAAGTTTCATGGAGAGTAATCGAAGCTACAAGGTCAAACCACATAGGCTCCAAGATATTTTATTTGCTGGCATAGGAAATAATAATGATAAATATAAAGTTGGCCCAGTTGTGGCCAATTCTATCAGGATCTGGAATGAGGTGGAACGTCTGATGGGAGGACCTTTCAAATTTTGTAACAACACACCCTTATGGCACAACTTTATTTTTTTTTAAGTGGAAATCGGCCGTTTGTCCAGCCTTCTTGGTCTATATTGGGCATAAACACATGCGGTGACTTGTATGATAACCAGAGATTCTGCTCACTTCAAGAACTAGGTTTTGTTTACCAGCATCATCATATTTTGTCTTTTTTCCAGCTATGTTCTGCTCTCAAGGCCTATGGAGTTCCCTGGGCATCCCCTATTTCTTCTCATCCTATGTGGGATTGGATCACACCACCCTCTGGTCAGCCATCTGTTTCTTTAATATATAGTAAACTTAATGATAACACTGCAAAGTCTCTTTCTATTAAATCTATCTGGAATCGTGAATTAACAGATATTAATTTATCGGTCGACTGGGAGAGGGTGTGGTCCAATCTAATCTTAACTTCTAAAAACTTAGCTCATTGTCTTATCCATTTCAAAGTCATCCATAGAGCATACAAGACCTTACAAGAGGTTTAAAATGAAACTGCAATCGACCCATAACTGTCATATCTGTAACACTGTATCAGCAGGTACTTTTCTCCACATGTTTTGGGAATGTCCAAGTCTTGTCAATCTATGGAATCGTGTGAATTCTGTTTTGTCCTTTTTACTACAAATTGATTACATGTCTAATCCAGGTTTATGTCTTCTCAATGACGATTCTAACTTCTGTATAAGTTCATTAAAGAAGAGAATGTTGTTTGCTGGTATTTTGATTTTGGCAAATCTGCTTCTTCCACAGAGAAATTCATGTTCAGTGAAGCTCCTCACAACAATCACACATTCACCAATTCAGCAATAAATGCTGGAATATTCCCATCAGTTTACAAGTGAAGACGAGCATCAGAGCATCAGGAAGAGCTGAGTTTATTAAAGAGGACAGAGAGAAGATGAGAGATCCAGAACCCTGCAGAATCAAACACACTGAAGATACTGAACAACAAACAGGTTGGTCTTTATTCTTCATTAATAATGCTGACAGTTATAAATCTTCAAGTAGTTTTAGATTGTTTGTGTTGTAATTGGAAAAATCTTTAGAGCGCTGCAGTAATATAGCTAAGTATCAAATAATAAGGGGGTCACACTTTATATTAGGTGGTCTTAACTACTATGAACTTACATCAAAAAATAAGTACAATGTACTTATTGTGTTCATATTGTATTGCAAAACACTTTTGCTGCTATTGAGGTGGGATACAGGTAAGGTTAGGGACAGGTTTGGTGGTCTGGGTAGGTTTAAGTGGGTTAAGTTGTAAGGGATGGGTCAACAGTGTAATTATAAATTTAATTGCAGAAATTAATTACAGATGTAATTATATACATGTCTTTGCATTGTACTTACATTTTTAAAAATACATGTATGTACACAATAAGTGCATTGTATCAAATGATTAATTTAAATGTAAGTACATAGTAGTTAAGGCCACCTAATATAAAGTGGGACCAATAAGGGACACTTTCTGTAAACTAGGTACTTTTTTTGAACAAAATTATTTATGTTAGATAATTGTGTAGTTGATCAAACATATTTAATAGTTCTCTCTATAGAAACATGGGAATTGTGCCTATAATGTTTTAACAATCATAATTTGAAGATCAATGTACCTCATTCATTGATGAATGAAAAAGTTTCAGAGATGTACAGGTGCATCTCAATAAATCAGAATGTCGTGGAAAAGTTCATTTATTTCAGTAATTCAACTCAAATTGTGAAACTCGTGTATTAAACTACTTCAGTCTGTGTGCACTGAATTTATTTAAGTCTTTTGTTCTTTTAATTGTGATGATTTTGGCCCACATTTAACTAAAACACACCAATTCACAACAAATTAGACTTAAATTAGAATATGGTGACATGCAATCAGCTAATCAACTCAAAACACCTGCAAAGGTTTCCTGAGCCTTCAAAATGGTCTCTCAGTTTGGTTCACCAGGCTACACAATCATGGGGAAGATTGCTGATCTGACAGTTGTCCAGAAGACAATCATTGACACCCTTCACAAGGAGAGTAAGCCACAAACATTCATTGCCAAAGAAGCTGGCTGTTCACAGAGTGCTGTATCCAAGCATGTTAACAGAAAGTTGAGTGGAAGGAAAAAGTGTGGAAGAAAAAGATGCACAACCAACTGAGAGAACCGCAGCCTTATGAGGATTGTCAAGCAAAATCGATTCAAGAATTTGGGTGAACTTCACAAGGAATGGACTGAGGCTGGGGTCAAGGCATCAAGAGCCACCACACACAGATGTGTCGAGGAATTTGGCTACAGTTGTCGTATTCCTCTTGTTAAGCCACTCCTGAAACACAGACAACACCAGAGTACCTTACCTGGGCTAAGGAGGAGAAAATCTGGACTGTTGCCCAGTGGTCCAAAGTCCTCTTTTCAGATGAGAGCAAGTTTTGTATTTCATTTGGAAACCAAGGTCCTAGAGTCTGGAGGAAGGGTGGAGAAGCTCATAGCCCAAGCTGCTTGATGTAATGTCATCTGCTGGTGTTGGTCCATTGTGTTTTTTGAAACCCAAAGTCACTGCACCCGTTTACCAAGAAGTTTTGGAGCACTTCATGCTTCCTTCTGCTGACCAGCTTTTTGAAGATACTGATTTAATTTTCCAGCAGGTTTTGGCACCTGCCCACACTGCCAAAAGCACCAAAAGTTGGTTAAATGACCATGGTGTTGGTGTGCTTGACCGGCCAGCAAACTCACCAGACCTGAACCCCAGACATTTCCAGAAGGCCAACAATTCACTAAAAATGTTTTATTTATTGGTCTTATGAAGTATTCTAATTTGTTGAGATTGTGAATTGGTGTGTTTTTGTTAAATGTGAGCCAAAATCATCACAATTAAAAGAACCAAAGACTTAAACTACTTCAGTCTGTGTGCATTGCATTGAATTAATTTAATACACAAGTTTCACAATTTGACTTGAATTACTGAAATAAGTGAACATTTCCACAACATTCAAATTTATTGAGATGCACCTGTATATATAAAATGTACTAGATGCATTTATAAAGCGGCATCAAAATTATCAAAATGTTGTTTAGCAATTGTCTACTTTCTGCTGTTACATCAGGGTTTGTGTTTATGTCTTTACAAATTAAAAATATGTGATAATAAATAAACCATTTTTACTTTTATTTCAGAGTTGATTGAAGAAAATGAGGAGAATGAAGAATTGAGTGAAGTTGAGGGAATAAATCACTTCAGAACTGGAAAAAAACCTTTGAGTTGCTCTCAAACTCAGAAAGTTTTAAAGAAAAAAAGAGCCAAGAAATCTTTCACCTGCACTCAGTGTGCAAAGAGTTTGACATGCAAATATAGTCTTGAGATTCACATGAGAGTTCATTCTGGAGAGAAACCTTACAAGTGTTCACACTGTGACAAGAGATTCAGTCAGTCAGGAGAACTGAAAACACATGAAAGGATTCACACTGGAGAGAAACCGTACACATGTGATCAGTGCGGGAAGAGTTTCACACAAAAAGGAGACCTTACGGCACACATGAGAATTCATACTGGAGAGAAACCGTTCACATGTGATCAGTGCGGGAAGAGTTTCACACAAAAAGGAGACCTTACCTCACATATGAGAATTCATACTGGAGAGAAACCGTTCACTTGTGATCAGTGCAGAAAGAGTTTCTCACAATCATCAAGCCTTAAGAAACACATGAACATCCACACTAGAGAGAAACGGTACACATGTGATCAATGCGGGAAAACATTTTTGTGGGCTTCAAACCTGAAGAAACATCTGAAAGTTCATACAAAAGAGAAGCCACATTCATGTCATTTGTGTGGAAAGAGTTTTTCACTCCTACAACATTTAAAAGTGCATCAGAAAATACATACTGGAGTGAGAGAGTACATGTGCTTTGAGTGTGAGAAGACTTTTACTTCAGCGAGCTGTTTAAAACTGCATGAGATGATTCACTCTGGAGAAAAACCGTACAAGTGTTCACACTGTGACAAGAGATTCAGTGGGTCATCAAATATGAAAACACATGAGAGGATTCACACTGGAGAGAAACCGTACAAGTGTTCACACTGTGACAAGAGATTCAGTGTGTCATCACATCTGAAAACACATGAGCGGATCCACACTGGAGAGAAACCTTATAAGTGTTCACACTGTGACAAGGGATTCAATCAGTCAACACATCTGAAAACACACGAGAGGATCCACACTGGAGAGAAACCGTATCACTGCACTGCATGTGGGAAGTGTTTCAATCAATTTTCTGCTCTACACAGTCATACAAAAAACAATCACAGTAATTAGATCATCTTCAGGTCTGATGCTGCGTCATCACCAAATGTGACACAATGCATCAAGCAATAGAATATCATTTGGATAGATCTGTCATAACAAGCGACAGGACAAAGAAGTATTATCTAAAGTTTTCACAGTGAATGAAGTTGGAATGACCTGACCATTCGGCGGCAATGCACGCATAGTCCTTCGTTCTGCTCACTTTGTCAGAAATTGTATATATCCTGTCAATAAATTTTGAACCACTCTTTATTTAGTTCACTATGAGTACCCCAGCAGTCAAGGACAGCTGGAAAAAAGAGAGAGTGAACAATCGCCAATAAAGAAAAAATTCAAATATTCCACCGTCTCCAGAGAGGACCTCGATGCTGCTATAGCTAAAGGTATCAAGCTAGCGCTTAAAGAGCAACAAAGTACTCTCGATTCGGTAGTGGCTTCGACTGTAAGAGAAGTGATAGACTCTGTACTGACCCCAGCAGTCCCACATTTGGATATACAAACAACCAGCGATTCTGTAAAAGAGCTAAAAGCTGAAGTTGAAAAACTAGCCATTGCGGCGAAACAGACACGTGACCAGGTCAAGTCTGTTCAAGCAGCTGCACATGAGGATAGGAGGACAGTCACAAACTTAAGAAATCAGCTGGAGCAACTCACTGAAAAAATAATGGACATTGAAGACAGGAGCAGGAGAAATAACGTGCGACTGGTGGGGTTGACAGAGTGGGCGGAAGGCTCCGATGCAGCTGGCTTCATCAGAGCTAATCTTTCCAAGTGGATCCTTTCCCTGAAAGGTCGTGACATCGAGATTGACTGGGCTCATCGCGTGTATGACAGAATGAAACCTCTGATCGGCCGTGTACGCTCATCTTCTGTGTAGTAAGGTGGCATGATGGATCGGCGATCCTAAAAGGTGCTCGGCAGGCATATCCAGTGAAATATACACAGGACAATGTCACGCTACTATTTTTTTTCCCGACTGTAGTCCAGCCACAACTACCAAGAGAGAGCTTTAATCCAGTCTTGAAGAAGATGACAGCACTTGGTCTCCAGCCCTTTCTCACCTATCCGACGGTAATTAAACTACGGCACAAAGGTGAGCAGATGATGTTCGACTTTCTTCAAAAGGCGGAGGATTTTGTTAATTCACTGTCACTGAAGACGTATTCTGCAGCACTACAAAACAGAGGGAAGGCGTTGGCTACCGTCTCCATCCTCTCAGCTCAACGAGGGAAAATTAACAATGAGGTCTGTGGTGATCCTAACTGCCCTGAAGAGGACAATAACATTTTTATTATTATTCTTCGGGCTGATGGAGAGCAGGTTGAATCACTACACTTTTGGCTCAGTGGGCCTTTTGGGGACATGTCTTGCATTGAAGTGGACTGGTCACGCATCAACATTTGTTTCTGTTGTTTATGCAGACCTACACTCTCAGTAATGTGCGGTCAGCGTTGGTTTTTATATATACCGTTGTTTGTCCTTTGTTTTTGCTTTTTTTTTATACCCTTCAACAGACATCAATATTTTTATTTATTCTGCTTTTCTTTTAAAAGGACTATGCATCTAGGTGGATTGGTATCCAGGATACATACTAATGTTTACATGTTGCTGGCAGTATGGCACTGGTTTTGTTTCTCTTCACTTAGCCAGAATCTTGGCACAATGCATGTTATTTTATCATTGAATGTGAATGGCCTAAATTCTTCTATCAAGCGTACCCGGATATTAGAATATTTGCACCATAGATCGATTTCCTGTGCCCTGATTCAAGAGTCTCATTTAAAACAACATGATGTGGCACGTTTTCAAAACAAGTATTACAAACTGGCAGCCTTCTCTCGTGCTCCTAATAAAACTAAGGGGGTGCTTATCTTAGTTCAACAGTTACATTTAACTGTTGAACATACCAGGAATGATGATGAAGGTAGATTTGTTTTTATACGCTGTAAAAAACATAATGACAGGCTAGCTCTGGTCTCCATTTACTGCCTGAATGAGGCAGATAGTGTATTTCTCACGAATATTTCCATTATATTACCTGAGCAGATTGATTGTCCTTTAGCAATGGGTGGTGATTTTAATGCTGTTTTAAATTCTACTCTGGATAAATCTCACCCTGATACTACAGCTAACCCATCCTCTAAGTTATTGAATAAATTTATCACTGAACTTGTAGTATTCTGGATTCTCCAAAGATCGATTACAATATCTAAGGACTTAACTTTTTTTTTTTTTCTAAAAAGGGTGGAACATCTGATGGGAGGACCTTTTAAAATTTTGTAACACCCTAATGGCACAACTTTAATTTTTTTATGTTGAAATTGGTCATTTGTCCAGCCCTCTTGGTCTACATTGGGCAGAAACACATGCAGTGACTTATATGATATTTTACTACAAATTTAAATTGAATCTGTTGATGGTGTGTCTGTTGGTTCCCCCCTCCTTGTTGTTTGTTTGTGTGGATGTTGTTTTGTTGATTTAAAAAATAAAAAGTTATTCACAAAAAAAAATTCCAGCAGCTCATCAACACTTAAATTCATCAAAGATGTTTCAGATAAAATAGATTCACCGTAGTCGTTATACAGAATAGGGAACTCAGCACTAGGTGAGGAATTGATTTTCTGAGACCATATTTTTTTTTCTGGCAGTGACTTTCTCATATTCTTATAAAAACATACATTGAAAAACACTGGTTTATGGTCCGAAAACACTACCTCGTCAATCATAATGTCCTGAAGGTGCAGGTTAAACCAGATCTAATGTATAGCCCAACTTATGAGTTGGGCCTTTGATCCACTGTATCAGATCAAAAGCGTCAATCATATTTACAAACTCTCTGGAAACCACATCCTGCCCACAGCACAGGTGTACATTAAAGTTCCCAATAATTAAAAAACAGTTGAATTGTGTAATCAGTCTACCCACAAAATCAGAAAATTAATTCATAAAATCTTTATTTGGCTTTGGAGGACGATACACAAGAGCCACCAGCACAGGATTAGTCAACATTATCTGAAACATTTGTAGCTCAAAGCTGTTATAAAGTTCAGTAGAGAGAGTCAGACATCCGATTTCATCTTTAAAAATAGACATAAGGCCCCCCTCAAACAGTTAACCGAGGGGAATGATAATAGGAGTAACCCAGTGGTAAAAGTTCAGCCATCGGAGTAAACTCTCCTACATTTAACCAAGTTTCCGACAAAAGTAATCCAATTTATTGTTCAGAATAAATTCATTTAGCATAAAAATTTTGTTTCCCACGGATCGAACATTGAGTAAAGCCATTTGCATTGTGGCATTTTCTTTGGTCATTTGCCGTTCGTAGCGAATGGAGCGAAGATTCCGCAGTTCAATGCCTCTCATACAGACGCGTGACCACCCAGTTTGTCTCACAAAGGCCGGGCCATCAGGAAGTATCGGTTGAATCCAGCCACGCGTGCCAGTCGTGAAGCGTCGACAGATTATTCGGTTAACACCCCTCCTATCTGCAAGCGGTTTCAGTTTTACGATAACACCGCCGTGCTATCCTCGTTTCCTACATCGGTGTCTTCGATGAGCGCCGGGGGAGGAGCAACACAGGTGCACAGGAATGTTCTCCAACAGGTACGGAGGGATAAAGCCAGATCCCTTAAAATAAGTTTTAAAAGCAGCATCCACAGTCGTCTGGATCGTTAGCAGTTGAGTCCGATCATAAATAAATAATGAAGATGCATTTTGAGTAAAACAGGTTATTAGTAACCAGAACAAAACAAAGACAAACAGAGCAGGTAGACGGCATGCCATATTTGATTGTTTACTATTATTATTAAATAGTTTTTATTTTACAGTACAATAGGATTATTGCAGTTGTGGCATATTTTTATTGTTGTTTGTTATAATTAAAGAAATAAAACAATTCATATGTTGGTTGTTTACTGCTACTACAACTACTATTATTATTATGATTATTGAATACTGAGTTTTTATTTTATAGCAACTTTTTATGGTTTTGGGTAATTGTTATAATTAACAATAAATAAAATATTTAGGATATTATTATTTAAAAATACCAATTTTTTTTTTGTTTTAATACAGTAGGATTATTGCAATTGTAACTTTATATATATATATATATATATATATATATATATATATATATATATATTGAAAATAATAAAATTCATATTTTGGTTATTATTATTATTAAATAGTTTTTATTTTACAGTAAAATAGGGTTATTGCAATTGTAACATTTATTTACTTGTTTGCTATAACTCAAATAATAGTTACATCAATAAAAGGACTCCAGTATTGTAAAAATACTTCAGCTAAAGTAATATCTGTATATTTACACTTGTTCAAATCAATTAGCAAATTTTGACATTAACAGATTTTTACATGTTTAAGTAATACAAATATTTGATTTTCTGATGAATCTATTGTCATTAAAACACTTTCAAACTCAGAAGAAACAAGTAAATATCTAGTAAATATTATAAAATAAATATTCTGTCATGTTCTTCCTCTGAAGATCTTGTAATAATGTAATGTTTTTACTGTATAAATTTGTATCCTACTTGATCAAGTCTTATAAGAGTCTTAATTTTTATAAAGAATATCTCGTTGGTTTAGAGACTAATCTTTGCAACTTCAGGGATCATATCTATGCACAATCAGCTTGCAACACTCCAAAGAGAAAGCAAAACTTAAAATTGCATCATATGACCCCTTTAAATAGAAGACTTGATTATGATATACTGAGCCGTGTTAATCGCTACTTTGAGAGACTTTTCGACTTGGCTGGACAACTGCTATCTTATCGGGAAGCGGAGGAGATTGTTGCTAGTGCACAAAAGCAATGTGGTGTCGATTTGAAGAAATATCATATTGTGTCAACAACAACACAACGAGGCCTTATGTCATGTAGTTGCAAGTTGTCACGAAGAACTGACAACTTTCAAAACCAAGAAATGCAGAGGAATTGTGGTCTGTAGTGCAATCGTCCCGGGCTGGAATACGTGTTCACAGCGGCCAGACTCCATCCAACACAGATGTCAAGCAGTTCTCAGAAACCGTGGCTATACAACTAAATGTTAGTTCAGTCATTCACAAGAAAGCTAAATCTTCAAGCATTTTTCTGTTTATACAGGAAATGTTTGACTTTGAAAAAAAGAAAAATGCAGCCTAATACAGCCTAATATTCCTTTTTCTTCACTTCCTGTAAAGTAATAAGAAATATGCTAATTTTCTCTTCATGTTTTGATTTAGAATGGAACGTGCAATGTTCCCAATGCATTTGTGTGTATTGAAGTAAAAGTTATAATAAGGATTTTGAGCTTTACTCGCTATTATTTTGAACACAACTGCATGTGTGTGTGTGTGTTTATTTATATATACATACACTGCCGCTCAGAAGTTTGGGATCAGTACGATTTTTAATGTTTTTTTAAGGGAGTCTCTTCTGCTCATTAAGGCTGTACTTATTCAATAATAAAAAAACAAAAAAAAACAAAACGGTAATATTGTGAAATCTTATTGCAATTTCTAATATTGGTTTGCTATTTTATAATATCCTTTAAAATAGAATTTATTTCTGTGCAGCACTGAATTTTCAGCATCATTACTCCAGTCTTTAGTGTCACATGATCCTTCAGAAATCATTCTAATACGCTGATTTATTATCAGTGTTGGAACTATTGTGCTGCTTCATATTGTTTTTTTGGAACCTGTGATACTTTTTCTTTGATGAATACAAAGTTAAAAAGAAAAGCATTTGTTCAAAATAGAAATCTTTTTTAACAATGTAAGTCTTTACTGCTATGACGTTTATTTATTTAACACATCCCTCCTGAATAAAAGTATTAATTTCTTTAAAAAAAAAAAGAGAAAGAAAACATTTCTGACCCAGTCTTGTTTGTTGAAGGACAGATTGATCCAATCGTTTTGGGTACAAATGTGCTTAAGCCACTTATCTGAAATATCAAGTCAAATGATAGATTTTGGCGTGTTATGAGTAAACCTGATTCACCGTGCCAGAGAGACAGTAGCCAGTTCCTTCGTCTTCTGTCTAACCTAGAGAGATGGCGAGGGGTGTCCATCTCAGACGAGGTTGGAACTCTGAAGTTGAAAAGTGCTGTAACTCTTCAGCCTATGACTGAACATTTGGTGTGGGGTCGGTTGCCCTTGTTATCGGTACTCATTGAGCCATGTGCAGCACCATTTGTGAACAAACAGATAATGGTTGGGCAAATAGTTTCTCCACTGTGGGGAAATAACCCTACGCAGAAACTCAAAAATTGCAGATATTTTCCCCTGCATTGCTTTAGAGGACTTTGATCAGTTGTCTGACACTTTGACTGTTCACCAAAATGTGGGGAAAGTGCAAAGTAATAGTTCCTGTTGTAGCCTTACTGCCAGAAGCATGTGCAGTAACATCTGTGATGTGAATGATAAGTTGGAAAAGCTAGGGCTTAGCTCCATTCCAATTGGTGATTGTGAAGTTTCGTTACAGTGAAAAGAGAAACTTGTTGATTTGATTGAGACACATGCCTGTCTTCTCGAGACATCATCTGGATTGTGGTGAGGTGTGGGAATTCTGCCATCATATTAGGTTAACAGACGACTGACCATTCAGGTTGTAATATCGCAGAATATCGCCTGCTCATTATAATAAATTGAAAGAGACTTTGGAAGAGATGGAGGCAAAAGACATAATTTGCAAATCCTGTGGTGAATTTGCCTCGCCCTTGGTCCTTGTATGGAAAAAGAACGGCGATCTGCGAATCTGCACAGACTTCAGATGGCTTCATGCCAGAACCATTAAAGACACCCATCAGCTTCCACATCAGTGTGATATTCTGGCTGCGATGGGGGAAACATGTTTTTTAGCACCATGGACTTGATGGCTGGCTATTATAACATACTCCTCCATGAACTCGACAGGAAGTATACTTCATTTTCATGACCGCTGGGATTGCATGAATACAATTGTCTCCCACAAGGGCTGTGTAATAGCCCAGACATGTTTATGCGCATGATGCTTACCATATTTGGTGACCAGAACTTTTTAAGTCTTCTGTGTTATCTTGATGATTTGTTGGTGTTTTCCAAGTCCGAAGAAGAGAGCTTGGCCCGATTGGAAATGGTGTTTCAACGCCTGAAAGAGCATAACTTGAAACTCTCACCTTCAAAATGTCAGTTTTTGAGGCGTTCAGTTAAATTTCTGGGTCATGTGATTTCCCAGAATGGAATTTTGAGGGATCCAGATAAAGTGGAAGCCACAGTCAAGGTGACAGAGGCTGACTTGATGGAGTTAGATGGTGTCATTCCATCGCCTTCCAAAATACAGTCCTTTTTAGGAATGTAATCTGCTATCAGCATTTTATTGAAAACTGTTAATTATTTATATATTTGCTGTAACAGAGTATGTTGACATGCTTTAATGTTCAAAAAAACACATTATTTTTCAAATACTGTACATTATTATATTTCCTCTATGCCCCGCCTCTCTCAAACTCATCATTTTTTGCAAAGCCTCTCCTTCAGACAAGCACAATCTGCTCTGATTGGCCAGCTGACCCAGTGCATTGTGATTGGCCGAACACCACATGCATGCGCTGGAAATGTAATGCCCCTTACCATAATAGCAAGCTTCAAAGTAAATATAAAGACAGTTAATAATGTTGTTAGTTTTACCATCAGTTCAAGCCTGAGAGGGGAACAGAGTGCATACGATATTTGCAGTACACTTGTTCCTCTCTCTCTCTCTCTCTCACACACACACACACACACACACACACACACACACACTCACACCCTGTGAAACTAATGCTCAAGTTGTGCTTGCAAAGTTGGTTTGCAATCGATCAGGGGTGCGTTTCCCAAAAGCATCGTTAGCTAACTATGGTCGTTAGTTCCATTGAACTCTATTGGTAACGACGGAACTTGAGACCGTAGTTGTTTTTGGGAAACGCACCCCAGCTTAGTCATCTACATTTTCAGAATAACTGAACTGAACAATATGAACTGTCTGAATGGTTGCACATGACAAACGCCTCATTGTTGCTTCAGCTCTGCTCGACCAGTCAGTGTGAAACGGAACACGCATCTCTGTTTATCTTCTCGCCACGAGTTATAAGCAGAGAACAGAGGATGTAATTTGTAAGCATAAATTCATCTCTGCACATATGATCGTAAGAACGACGCATTACTCTATACTGCGCAAAACTCTGCATTTGAACAGTCAATAGCAAATACTTAAACAATAAAACATACTTACAGTCGCTGATTCAGAAGCGCCAGATTGTCATAGCAAAGTCGGAATTTACCTTTTTTTTTTTTTTAAGAAAACTGTCATCTATAAAATGCATTGCACAAATTCAAATGTCTGGGTTGTGCTGTTCTGTTGTAAGCAAATCTCAACCATGATTCCTAACTGCATCTACTTTCGGAAGGCCAAATAAAGTGCTTTTGCATTCGCACAGAAACGCACAGCGTCTCCCTGACAGGGTTGCATCAACACTACTGCGGATACTGAAACCACGCCTTTTTTCTTTGCGTGAACATTTGGGCAGCATTATGCAAATATTACCACATCATGACGTAGAGATGTGGGGGCGTGTTTTCATGAGGCATTTTAAGCCTTGCCAGCAGACGGACGGACAAGACAAGGTTGTTCAACCGGGAGGTTCTTGTAGCATCCGACGGGAGCTCAATACTCACAGTCATCGGACAGATAAGCCTCGTTAATAGATGGACAGAAAAGGTTTTCCTGACTGGGAGGCTCTCGTAGTATCCGACGGGAGTTCAATACTCACGGCATCGGATGGGTAAGCTTTGCCAGTAGACGGAATGAAAGGCCAAGATTTGCTTGACTGGAAGGCTGTTGTAGCATTCGACAGGAGTTCAATACTCACGGCACAGATGGTTAAGCATCACCGGTAGTTGAAAGAAAACATTCACTCAAAACGGGAAGGCTCTCAATATCTGACAGGAGTTCAATACTCGTGGCTTCTGACAGGCGAGCTTCGCCTGTAGTTGGACGGAAAAGACAAGGTTTGCTCAAATGGGAGGCTCTCGCAGCATCCGACAGGAGTTCAATACTCATGGCACCAGATGGGTGAACCTCGCCAGTAGTTGAAAGAGAAACAAATTTGCTCCAGCAGGAGCGCTCTTGCAGCATCTGACAGGGAGTTGAATACTCAGAACAATTTGAGTTGTCAAAAGGGTAGATGCTATTAGGCTTACTTTGCATAATTGGTTGACAAATCGAATAAGCTGCTTCTGATAACACGTCAGAAAATCTTGGTGCTGCTTTGCATCTGAAAGTTAAGCGTATGACGAAATAGAATTTCCAGTGCTAGTGTACCCCAAATAAGTGCCATGAATCTGGAAGGATAGGGATAGCTTTGAAAGCTGAGGTGATGTTGACTATTGTCAGCCAAGTGCTAAGTGATTTTATCATATTGATTGCATGATCAATGTCCTACTATTGAGAGAGAATTCGTCAAGAGGAATCGAGGTGTTTATGCTTGAAAACAGGGAGTTATGAGGAACTGACAGGTTGATTATAAGACATTTCTTACCCAAGAATTTTCCTGGTAGCCATTCCAATGGGCTAATGTGAAACTGAGAAGGCGGGCATTGAAAGGGCTGATCATTAACTATTGTTTAATTCACGCTACCTATGGGGGAAAAGCTGAACTGATTATTTCTGTGAAATGACTGAACGTAATGAAAAACTTAGAAAAATGGCAACTTTGATTTCCACAGTCAAGGATTTACAATTGCTGTAGCATTTCTGTCGAAAAGAAATGGCCAAATATTAAAGATTAAATGGACATTTGAATTGAATGTGGTTTAGCCAAACGAGGATTAAATCGCACAGTGATGTGTAAAAACGACAGTCGGACCGTTAGTGCCCTCTGTAGGCTTTTGATATAATGCGTAATGTACATTATATTGTTTATAATACATTGTTCAGTCTGTTCAAAACAACCATATTGTTACTTCTTTTTGGTACTTTATTTGAACCAAGTATTATGGCCTCATTACTATTATGTATGTATGTTAGGTAAATTTAAAGGCTATTGTTTGATTAGGCCTATTTTGTACTACCATAAAAATAAATTATAATTGTCAGATGAATTATCAGAACAATCAACCGATAACTCCATTACCAAATTAATCATTAGTGACGCCCTTAGATAAGGGGTTGTCCACACCTGCCAGGATCTGTGTTCGGTTGTTGTGAGCCACTGGATATGGCTCCGAGGCAAAAGCATTTGGTGGGATGGGCAGTGATGTTGCAATGAAAAGAGAATATTGTGATTTTAAATGAAGTAGAGAGCTCTGAAGGAGAGGAGCAGTTGTCAGCGGAGGCAGCCTCACGTTTAATATCGGCCATTGGGGCTTGAGGTGGGAAACTGAGAGAAGCGTAAGAGAAAAATGGAGGAAAAGAAAGAGATGTGTGTAAGTTTCTAGTAACTCTAGTAAGTTTCATCTGTTTGTGAAGACGCTGTGCAGCGCAAATCCGTGAGTGAATGTTCTGAAGTGAAATAAACATCAACAGATTTTCCCTGCTCGAGGAGTAGGGAGCAATGAACACTGTGTAGGGAGCATGTCATTCGGAACACAGTTGATGCATGGAGCTCTCTTCTAACGAGCTGGTTATCTGAAGCGAGTGTGTTAACAAAGCGAGACATGCAAAATATGCAGAGCGGGGGGTGCGAGGACTGGAATTGGGAACCGCTGGGCTACAACATGTGTCATTCACCGGTGAGAAATGCCATTCTTGCTCTGTCTGCACAGCGTACGTGATCGTGTGATTTTGGCCACGAATTTGTTTGCGCAGACAGGATACGTCATCAGTGCGGTGTAAGCTGGGCTGACCGAAGTCAATAGGTATGAGGAAACTCAATTAAACCATCACCACTATCTGGAAAGATAAACATGCCTCGATTATAGCTTAAAGATGCCTGCTGAGCATTGAGTCAGATCTTACCTAGAACTCAAATGGGAGAATTACCATGTGTGCATCACCTTGACAGAGACTGCATCCATAGTAACACCAGTGCAAAAGAATGACCATACTAGCTAATTGAACTTTAGCTAGCTATTGAACCCTGCAAAAGCATTGCTTAAAGAAAATCCTTACACGGATAAATGTAGCACAACAGTATAGCAGTACGTCATGAACAGACATGCAACTGACCAGGACATTAATGTTCCACAGGGCACAAAAACTCAATATTAACAAGGAATGTAGTATTTAAAAAAAAAGGTCCATCGTGGGTCACAACGGAATTATATCTACGATGACACCGGTCCAATACGATCGCTTTGTCATCCACTCAGCATCTGCCAAAGAGGTCAATACGGACTGTTGACCATAGTGTGCTGGCCAACATCTTCAGGACAACTAGCATCAAATCCGGTATGACTGATCTTACTTTTGGTTTATTCAATACTCATTCCTTAACAAACAAAGGACCTCCTATTTATGATCTCCTGAATGACAGTAAGTTTGACTTTCTTTGTCTTACTGAAACATGGCAACAATCCCACGATTTTTGCAGCTTAATCAATCTGTCCCTCCTGGCTTTGTTTACACCTGTCAACCTCGTGCATCTGGCCGAGGTGGAGGACTTGCGATGCTTTATAATGAGAAGTGGAAAGTTTCTCCCATGAACGTGCCTCTGTATGAATCATTTGAGTCCAGTGTTTTGCAAATTAATGGGCCTATCCCTACTGTTGTAGCCACAGTTTATCATCCACCCAGGAGTAATACTAGTTTTTTTAAATGATTTTTCTATATTTTACATCTCAAAATGTTATCATACTGGGTGATTTTCATATACACATGGACAATGTCAGCAACATTCTCACTAGGGATTTTATATTATGCCTTGATAGTTTTGGAATACAGTAATTCGTAGATTTTCCAACTCATAGTAAAGGCCATATTCTTGACCTTATTTGCTGTTCTGGTGTAATACCTTCCAACTGTCAGATCAGATCATAAGTTAATATCATTCAGTGTTAACTTAATGGTTGAAAAAAAAACCAATATGGGTCGTTCCATTTCATTTCGTAATATCAAGAACATCAATTTATCTGCTCTTTCAGATGGACTGGACAATTTCTTCAGGAGCAATGTTTTCTCTACTTTGGATGACTTGGTTTCCTATTATAACGAAGGATTGCATAGTGTGCTTGATACCCTTGCACCTTTAAAAACTCAGTCTGTTTATTTTACCCATTCTGCACCTTGGTTTACACCAGAACTGAGACAGCTTAAAACTAAGGGGCATCACTTGGAACGTTTATACATTAAAACTGGACTTAATGTTCATAAAGATATGTACACAGATCATATGCTCTCTTATAAGAGTGCTCTTTTAACTGCTAAATCTGATTACTATTCGGATATAATTGGGTTAGATGAAGGGAATACAAGGTCCTTGTTTAATACAGTAAATACTATCCTTCGTCCACCTGACACTCTTCCTTCTCATCTATACTCTAATTTATCACTAATGACCTTTTTAAATACTAAAATTGAAAATATTCATTAACAATTAACTTTTCAAAACAATGCGACATCTGATCTGTTGTATTTATCTTCCCACGATTCTCTTCTGTGTCTATTTAACAGTTTTGAACTTCCAACTATTGATGAAATATCAGGTCTTATCAAACAATCTAAGTCTTCCACTTGTCTGTTAGAGTAGAAAAACAAGCTTTGACCTGGTGAGTAGGGAGTGGATCTATCTAATATAGTAACTGATATTATACACTCGTCTCTCACCTCTGGTGTGGTACCTTCATCTTTTAAGGTTGCTGTAATTACTCCAAGACTTAAAAAACCGGGAGCCGACCCTAATAATTTTTCCTTTTCTCTCAAAAATCCTGGAAAAAGTTGTTGCATCTCAGGTTCACTATCATCTTTTAAAAAATAGCTTGTTCGAAAAATTCCAGTCCGGTTTCCGCCCTTTGCATAATAAAGAAATTTCAAATCTTACATTTCACTTGTTACAACTGGTGTCCCTCAAGGCTCTGTTTTGGGCCCTGTTTTATTTATTATTTATCTACTACCCCTTGGTCACATTTTTATGAAATAAAAAGCTTTATTTGTCTTCTATGCCAAATTCTACCCTTCTTTCAGGTTGCTTAGAAGAGATTAAATCCTGGTTTTCACATAATTTTCTTAAGCTAAATACTGACAAAACAGAAGTTCTGCTTGTTGGTACAAAATCTAACTTGTCAAAATCCAATAGATTTTCTCTCTCTATTGATAACTCTATAATCTCCTTATCTACTCAAGTTAAAAGTCTGGGTGTTGTCCTCTATAGTACTTTATCTTTTGGAAAGCATGAACATTTGTCGTCTTCGTCCATTTCTCACACCAAATTCAACAGCTACTCTTGATCTCCTTAAAGGAGATACTTAAAGGGGTGGTTTACTGCTTTTTTTCTGTGCTTGATTGTGTTTATGGGGTGCAATATAACATGTCTTCGTGTTTCGTTTGTTAAAAAACGCCTTATTTTTCATATATTTCACCTTTATTGTAAGCCGCTTTCTCCTCTGTCATTTGAATGACCGGTTGACTTCCTGATTCTCTGAAACCACTCCCTCAGAAACAGGCAATGGGCTCAGATTGGTTAGTTTGGCTGGTGTGTTGTGATTAGCTAAACTGCGTACTGCACATTGTCTGGAAACTTCACGCCCATTACCTTTACGGGCGACAGCTGCATGTGCTGTGGTCAAATGTAAATAATGGTGCAATATTGCCGTATCAGTTTAAGCCAGAATCAGACCCAGAAAGCGGTAATGAAGAGAGTCATGCAGAACTCCCGCAAGCACAGCTCTTACAAAACATTTCTGAATGAAAGTTTGCTGTTGTGATTACATATCATTTTTTGAAGTTTGTACACATTTGTCTTATACACACAAAATAGCATCGAACTAACTGGCTACTATAACCAAACAGCGTTGACTTGTGTTTACGTTCTTGATCAAATTGAAAAATTACGTCATAAAATATACATGGAAAATACATTTACAAAATTAGTACATAATTACAAATTCGGGTCCAAAATGTTCGTATGCGTTTGTCATAGACACACGAAATTTAACTAACTGGCTACTAAAGCCAGTGTTGGCACTTGTTTACATCCTTGATAAAACTAAAACATTACGTCTGAAATTACACATGCAAATACATTTAAAATTATGAAATCTTACTTACAGGTTGTGGCCCAACAACTGCTGCCTGATTTTAAAGTTGGAACTGCTCCATGTTTTAGTAATAGTTTCTGTGTGAATCCGGCATTGACCTCGTGTAGATTCTGGAAGCTGTCTTCCGTAAAATGTGCAGCACAGAGAGCTAAATTAGGATTGTAATTGTCAGGAACATAATCAAACATACATTTTAACCATTGTTAGAACACGTCAGCATCATTGATAACCACCGTTTCGACAGCATGGCTACAACTCTCCACTATAACTCTTCCTCTTCGACAAAGCCGCAGAACATGGCCTTGCCCCCTTTTTGCATGTTCCGGAGGGAGGGGTTGATGCAAATTTATGGGTTTGTTACGTATGCAACCCGGGAAGTATATTCTTGTAGTCCCATATGAGTTGTTTTTGTAGGCATTAAACTTCCTGATTTTTAAAAGACGGTATCTCCACTCACGTTGAACTTTCAGCGCAGCAACTTTGCAGATAGTGTCCATACACCAACAGCAACATTACACACTATTTAGAATGAAAAAAGTGAAATCGCAGTAAACCACCCCTTTAAAAGAGATTTACCATATATAAAAACATCCATAATATTGCCAGAGACTATTTTAATAGCATTCGAATGTCAAAAATGACATTCAAAGATGGAAGAATCTTAAAGTCTCTCTTCAAGGAAGAATCTCCACAGTTAAGATGAATTTGTTACGTCGGTTTAACTTTCTTTTCTCTATGCTACCACTCTCTCCCCCTCCAGGTTACTTTAAGGAGATCAACTCCATAATTTCTCATTTTATCTGGAATGACATATGCCCCAGAATTTACACACTTACCACATTACAACATCCTAATCGCAAAGGAGGACTGCGGTATTAAGAACCAAATTTTGTTTATCAGCATCCGCATATTTTGTCTTTCTTCAATTACATTCTGCTCTCAAAGCGTATGGAGTTCCTTGGGCATCTCCCATCTCCTCTCATCCTATGCGGGATTGGATTGCACCATCTTCTGGTCAGCCATCTGTTTCTTTAATATATAATATATTTATCCATTGTATTACAAAACCTCTTTCTATTAAATAAATTTGGAATCGGGAATTATTTGACCTTAATTTATCTGTCGACTGGGAGAAAGTGTGGTCTAACCTCAGCTTAACATCTAAAAACTTGGCTCATCGTCTTATTCACTTCAAAGTCATTCATAGAGCATACATAACTCCTTACAAAAGATTTCTATTTAAGATAGATGCTGTTCTTTTGAACTTTCAACATTCATTCATCAAAGAAACCTGAAAAAAATTCCACTCCGCTGTTTTCGACATAATAAATGTTTTTTTTGAGCAGCAAATCAAAATATTAGAATGATTTCTGAAGGATCATGTGACTGGAGTAATGATGCTAAAAAAAATCAGCTTTGAAATCACAGTAATAACTTGCATTTTGAAATATTTTCAAATACAAAACAATTATTTTGAATAGTAAAAATATTTCAGAATGTTATCGTTTTTGCTGTATTTTTTATCAAATAAATGCAGGCTTCGTGAGCATTAGAGACTTCTTTAAAAAAATAAAAAAATCTTACTGTTCAAAAACTTTTGGCTGGTAGTGTATGTTAGCCTATAGTTTGAAGTTAAAGATATTAATATTAATAAGGTGAGTCTGAAATGTTTATTTGACAGTGATTTCACATTTCTTGTTTGTATGAAGGCTAAATACAAATAAAAGGTGAACATTAATTTATTTGTGCTGTTTTTTTCCCCCCTAAAATATTATATAGTTTAATAGGAGGAGATCATAGACTTGGCAAAGTTTGTAGGTACAGACATCTGTTGTGGGCATTCATGGCAGTTTTTATGAGGCTTTTTTTAATAGTGTTCATATCGATATCGGAATTATATCGTATCGACCTAAATTAAGAAATATATCGTGATATAAATTTTGGCCATATCATCCAGCCCTATATAAAGGAATGCCTTTTTTTCCCTCCCTCTTTCTCTCCCCCTTTAGACTGGACTCTTTAAAGTATTGATTATATGTCTTTTTTTTTTTTTTTTTTTGAATGGATGTTACGATGTTGTATGTAAAAAAAACAAAAACAATGAAAAGTTGATAACAATAAAATTTTGTCATTAATCAAAATTAAATTGTGTTCCGAAGACAAACAAAGCTTTTACGGGTTTGGAACGACATGGGGGGAAGTGATTAATGACAAAATTTTCATATTGGGGTGGAGTGACCCTTTAAAACCTACCCCATTCCAGGACAAGGCATCCAGAGATTTTTGTATTAGAATAAATGCAAATAAAACATAAGAACTGAAGGAACAAAGACAAAAACATGAGATTAAGAAAATAGATAGTTTAACAGTGTGCTAGACACAGGATATTTTCACAAAAATGTATAATGCAAGTATCATAGTTTTTTTCAGAGTAAAATATGATATAGGCCTATAATAATAAATGCTAATGATGTCACATAACAAAAGAGGCGTTTCACACTGAATGTTATTGATTGAGTCTGAGTAAAACATGTCATTAAATATTCTCTTTTGATTGAGAAGTATTTACATATCTGTTTTCTATGTAAATATATTGAACATGTTTTATGGTCGTGTTCTATTAAATGCATGTTAAAGGTGGCAACCAAGCTTGCAAAGGCAGATCCTGCAGCATCATGCAAACTAATTGCACTCTGCACTCTGATCTCAGTACTGTATTTTACTAATACGCTGAGCAAATAATTATTTAATTAATTTCAAAATTGCTCAAAGCCTAGGTTCAAATTGGGTTAAACATGCAGCACTAGTCTGCTAGATTAAACTCATATACGAACAGTCACACAACAAGCGCTCACTTTGTAAACCAAACGCTTTGTCTTAAACACATGTGTGTGAATAACCTTGCAAAAATGATCAATTCTACACCCAACTGCATAGAACAATATGAATACTTATCATGGTGTAGGCTGATGTAGTGATGAAGGAATGCTGAAAGAGGATTGCAGCTGTGATTTTGATAGCAGGCCCGGAGAGTCTTCAATGAAAGTTAACGTGAGAGTTCAGGCAAAAATATAATTTGGTGACCGAGACGTGAGTATTGACGCAACAGCTCGATGATGATGGGCATTCGGACTGATAGCGGACATGAACTTAAAAACCCTGCTGGTGCTTCACATTTTCCGCTGTGAAATAGTACCACGCACATCATAGTAGGACGATCAAACAACCGTAAACGCTACTGTTACATTAGTTTGTTGCACAATATTAACAGCGTGCATCATTAAAGTAATGTAATTTACGCAGTTGTTCACAGAAGTTTACATTTAAATTATGTCAGTAATTTTATGAAAAGTCAGGCTAAAGTTTTTAAGCAACAGTTTCCCTGACAAAGTAGGGAACATCAGCGCCATCAACTGCGAAAAAATTAAACAGAGTTCAGTGCTTATATACTCCAGTTGTCAAGCAGTGATTGGCCAGAGCCGTTAGTGTGAATGAATGACTGAAGCTTTCACTTCCTAAATACATCATAAGTGGAAGAATAACTAGTCATTTTTAAAACAACAGTAAAGAACAAAATTTAAAATAAATCCGTCTTTTTTAAATGTGTTACAGTCTCTTCTTCATCTTCCTGAACAAGAACAGTTTGTAAAAACTTCTGCTTTCCTTCATGAAAGAGTAAGCAAACTAGTGACGCATATACATTATAAGACAATTGAACAATATGAAACTCATAAGAAAGCACAATGATATGATTTATATCATGAAATAAAATGACATACAAGAATTAAACTTTCTGGCATTGTTCTTTGGGGAGGATCTTTGAGTTGATCTGAATCTCAGTTGAATCTGCTGGTTTTGAAGATGAACTTTATTCACTGTGAAAACTTTAGATAATGTTTCTTTGTCATGTCCCTTGTAATGCCTGGTTAGAACAGATTTATCCAGATGATATTTTACTGCCTGATACATTATTGTCACATTTGGTGATGACACAAATCAGACCTGAAAGTGCTGGATCTGAAGATGATCTACTTTACTGTGACTGTTTTTTGTATGTCTGCGTAGAGCAGATGAATCACTGAAACTCTTCCCACATGTAGTGCAGTGATACGGTTTCTCTCCAGTGTGAATCCTCTCATGTGTTTTCAGATTTGCTGAATTACTGAATCTCTTGTCACAGTGTGAACACTTATATGGTTTTACTCCAGTGTGAATCCTCTCGTGTGTTTTCAGGTGTCCTGAATGATTGAATCTCTTGTCACAGTGTGAACACTTGTAAGGTTTCTTTCCAGAGTGAATCATCTCATGCTGTTTTAAACGGCTCGCTGTAGTAAAAGTCTTCTCACACTCAAAGCACATGTACTCTCTCACACCAGTGTGTATTTTCTGATGTTCTTTCAAACTTTGTACATGTGAAAAACTCTTTCCACACAAATAACATGAAGGCTTCTCCTCTGTATGAACTCTCATGTGATTTGTCAGGTTTGAAGCTCTCAAAAATGTTTTGCCGCATTGATCACATGTGTACAGTTTCTCTCTAGTGTGGATGTTCATGTGATGCTTAAGGGTTGATGATCGTGTGAAACTCTTCCCGCACTGATCACAAGTGAACGGTTTCGCTCCAGTATGAACTCTCATGTGGTCCGTGAGGTTTCCTGTTTGTGCAAAACTCTTCCCGCACTGATCACATGTGTGCGGCTTCTCTCCAGTGTGAATTATCTCGTGTCTTTTCAGCGCTCCTGACTGACTGAATCTCTTGTCACATTGTGAACACTTGTATGGTTTCTCTCCAGTGTGAATTCTCTCATGTGTTTTCAGACTTGATGACAGACTGAATCTCTTGTCACAGTGTGAACACGTATATGGTTTCTCTCCAGTGTGAACTCTAATGTGAAACTTAAGATTATATTTGCATGTCAAACTCTTTCCACACTGAGTGTAGGCGAAAGATTTATTGGTTCTTGTTTTCCTTAAAATTATCTGTTTGCTTTGACAGCAACTCAAAGGTTTTTCTCCAGTTTTGAAGTGATGTTTTCCCTCAGATTCACTCAATTCTTCATTGTCCTCATTTTCTTTAATCAACTCTGAAATGAAAGCAAAAACAGTTCCTTTGTCAGTAACTCATAAAAAAGTAAAAGGACAAAATTGAACCCTGGTATAACAGTGGAAAGTCCAATTGCAATACAAAATATTGATAATTTTGATGCAGTTTTATAAATACATATAGTACATTATATATTTAGTAGACACTTTTATCCAAAGCAATATACATACAAATGATGACAACAGAAGCAATCAAAATCAACAAAATAACAATAAAATGCAAGTTAAATGACAAGTCTCGGTTAGCCTAACACAGGTTATATATATATATATATATATATATATATATATATATATATACATACATATACATACACACACACACACATACATATATACACACGTATACACAGTCATGGCCAAAAATATCGGCACACTTGGTAAATATGATCAAAGGCCGCTGTGAAAATGAATTTGTATTGTTAATCTTTTATTTTAAAAAAAAAATCATAAAAATCTAACCTTTCATTGGATAATATGAATTTAAAATGGGGGGAAATATCTCTATAAAATATCGCTGAAGTATATTCCCATTCATATACACAATTTTGAGCACTCCAGGGTGATTATGAACATGAAATTATCCAGCCATGGCTTCCTGTTTCACACAAATATAAATAGGAGGGAAAACAAAGCCCAAATTCCCTTAATCATCATCACAATGAGAAAAACCAAAGAATATATTTCTGATGTGCAGCAAAAGATAATTGAGCTTCACAAATTATTGAAGTGGCTTTAAGAAAAGAGCTTGAGCAGTGAAAATTCCCATTTCCACCATCAGGACAATAATTAAGAATTTCAAATCAACATGAAATGTTAGGAAACTGCCTGAAAGAGGACGTGTGTCTATATCGTCCTAATGCATGGTGAGAAGGAGAGTTTGAGCGGCAAAAGACTCTCCGAGGACCACAGCTGGAGAATTGCAGAAAATAGTTTAGTCTCGGGGTCAGAAAACCTAAAAAAAAAAAAATGGTCAAACAGCACCTTCATCACCACATGTTGTTTGGGAGGGTTTCAAGAAAAATTATCCTTGCTTATCCAAAAAAAAAACTCCAGTATATTCAGTTATCAGACACGACTGGAACTTCAAACGGGACTGGCTTCTATGGTCAGATGAAACAAAAAAAAAGAGCTTTTTAGCAGCAAACACTCAAGATGGGTTTGGTGAACACAGGGATAAAAATATGAAATATACCGCTGTATTTTTGATGTTGTGGGCCTATATTTCTGTTGGAGGTCCTGGACATCTTGTTTAGACGCATGGCATCATGGATTCTATCAAATACCAACAGATAAAAAAATTAATAAGTGACTGACTCTGTTAGAAATCTTATAATGGGCCATGTTTGGATCTTCCAAAGGTACAATAATCCAAACACAAACCTCAAAAACAACACAAAAATATGGCACTGAGCACAAAATCAAGCTTCTGCTGGTCATTCCAGTCCTCTGACCTGAACCCTGTAGAAGATGAGTGACCTGAAGAGAAGAAGCTGTGAATCTAAAGGGTCTGGAGTGATTCTGGATGAAGGAATGGTCTCTGATCTCTTGTCAGGTGTCTCTAACCTCATCAGGCATCATAGGAGAAAATTTAGAGCTGTTAAACTGGCAAATGAAGGTTTAAAAAAGTATTGAATAAAAGGGTGCCGTTAATTGTGGCCACTGTGTATTAGAGAAAAACATTTATTTCATAATGATATTTCCCCCCATTTTAAATTCTTATTATCCAATGAAAGGTCAGATTTTTGTGAATTTCTTAAATGAAAGATCAAAAGGATTAACAATACAGATTAATTTTCACAGCCTGCTTTGATCATATTTACCAAGGGTGCCAATATTTTTGGCCATAACTAATATATATATATATATATACACACACATACACACACAGTGGGGCAAAAAAGTACTTAGTCAGCCACCAATTGTGCAAGTTCTCCCACTTAAAAAGATGAGAGAGGCCTGTAATTTTCATCATAGGTATACCTCAACTATGAGAGACAAAATGAGAAAAAAAATCCAGAAAATCACATTGTAGGATTTTTAAAGAATTTATTTGCAAATTATGGTGGAAAATAAGTATTTGGTCAATAACAAAATTTCCTTTGTTATATACCCTTTGTTGGCAATAACAGAGGTCAAACGTTTTCTGTAAGTCTTCACAAGGTTTTCACACACTGTTGCTGGTATTTTGGCCCATTCCTCCATGGAGATCTCTGGAGCAGTAATGTTTTGGGGCTGTCGCTGGGCAACACGGACTTTCAACTCCCTCCAAAGATTTTCGATAGGGTTGAGATCTGGAGACTGGCTAGGCCACTCCAGGACCTTGAAATGCTTCTTACGAAGCCACTCCTTCGTTGCCCGGGCGGTGTGTTTGGGATCATTGTCATGCTGAAAGACCCAGCCACGTTTCATCTTCAATGCCCTTGCTGATGGAAGGAGGTTTTCACTCAAAATCTCATGATACATGGCCCCATTCATTCTTTCGTTTACACGGATCAGTCGTCCTGGTCCCTTTGCAGAAAAACAGCCCCAAAGCATGATGTTTCCACCCCCATGCTTCACAGTAGGTATGGTGTTCTTTGGATGCAACTCAGAATTCTTTCTCCTCCAAACACGACAAGATGAGTTTTTACCAAAAAGTTCTATTTTGGTTTCATCTGACCATATGATCATCCAAATGCTCTCTAGCAAACTTCAGACAGGCCCGGACACGTCTGGCACTGCAGGATTTGAGTCCCTGGCAGCGCAGTGTGTTACTGATGGTAGCCTTTGTTACTTTGGTCCCAGCTCTCTGCAGGTCATTCACTAGGTCCCCCCGTGTGGTTCTGGGATTTTTGCTCACAGTTCTTATGATCATTTTGACCCCACGGGGTGAGATCTTGCATGGAGCCCCAGATCGAGGGAGATTATCAGTGGTCTTGTATGTCTTCCATTTTCTAATAATTGCTCCCACAGTTGATTTCTTCACACCAAGCTGCTTGCCTATTGCAGATTCAGTCTTCCCAGCCTGGTGCAGGTCTACAATTTTGTTTCTGGTGTCCTTTGACAGCTCTTTGGTCTTGGCCATGGTGGAGTCTGGAGTTGGACTGTTTGAGGTTGTGGACAGGTGTCTTTTATACTGATAACGAGTTCAAACAGATGCCATTAATACAGGTAAAGAGTAGAGGACAGATGAGTCTCTTAAAGAAGAAGTTACAGGTCTGTGAGAGCCAGAAATCATGCTTGTTTGTAGGTGACCAAATACCTATTTTACAGAGGAATTTACTGATTAATTCTTTAAAAATCCTACAGTGTGATTTTCTGGATTTTTTTTTTTTTTCTCATCTTGTCTCTCGTAGTTGAGGTATACCTATGATGAAAATTACAGGCCTCTCTCATCTTTTTAAGTGGGAGAACTTGCACAATTGGTGGCTGACTAAATACTTTTTTGCCCCACTGTGTGTATATATATTATATATATTACTGTTTCTATTGCAATTTAGAGGTATTTGCTGCTAATCAAATGCTCTTGAAAAAACTGAATCAGATTTTGAATGTTTTCTTGGCCTTCCAGTCCTTTTCTACTCCAAGGTTTAAGAGAGCCAGGTTCCTGTTATTGCTCAAGTGTAATATACAGAATTTTTTTTTTTTTTCAGATTTTTGCACTGCGCTTCACGTTGAGTTCATCACTGGACAGACCAAATGATAACATTCCCATTCAGCCCTACATCTGGAGAGCCTCTCGTGTTCAAAGGGCAGACGTGAGCTCAACATGTTTTGAGAAACCACGCAGGTTAACTTAATGCTGCGTTACGTGTGAAGTGGCCATAAAATGGCACAGTTTTTTCCAGACTCTGTGGCTGTAGAAACAAAGAGGATGAAACGCAATCATGGGCAAATGAGCTTCTCTACTACTTCTTTTGAAACTGATTTCATCATAATTGCTATTAGTATTATCCACACAGCAAAATCCTTATTTGTTTAGTCAGCTAAGTGTGGGACTTTGTAAAATACATGACAAATTGCGTCCTGTAGTGATTTGACACAGGATGCATCATTTTACCTTCAAATACGGGACGATTCCGTATTTTAAGAAACGGGTGGCAACCCTAGTACTAGGTATGATGATATAGCAACCACTCGCGGCGAACATTCTGTCTCAACAATGTGTTCCAGTTAATGTGTGTGCCATTCAATATCTACTCCTGCCTGCCTGGTGGGAGTATGTTTTTCCTGAATACGACGGTAACTACGTCGAGTGCAAACCCCTGCAGCGTTGGACACTTCAGGATTTCAGCCCTGAGGTGTTTTCAGGTCACCGCGACTTTCGGAAGATTTGCGTGGCTTTCAACCGGTCGGCGGGCTTCATCTAAGCTTTGGACACTACTGAAAGGTAGGTGGACATAAATACATAGCTTTTATCTTGATACTGACGAAATTCCATTGAAATCCATAGAGGAGAAGGTATTGTACTAAATCGCGGAAATTGGGTAGTCACATTTGTGGCGGGTAGATTAGCGAACGCCCTGTCAGATGCGCTGCAGGCGTCGTTCAAAAAAAATAATTTGTCTGTGTTTAACTCATTCTCATGGTGTTTTTCTTGAAATTATTACTGATGCTATGTAGTTTAATATGTATATCATGGTTTTTCTGACATACTTGTTAAAATGGTAACATAGTTTACATCACTTTGAGTTAGATTACGGAGGACTAGCCTGTAACTCTGTCTAAATTAATAGGCTAAGAACACTTGATATGACTGTAGGCCTGGGCAATTGCAACGTGGATATGACAAAGTGAACAAGCATAGTATTATTTAGATCTTTTATGCACTTTTTCCATGTAAACTCTAGCTGAATACAGCAAATCTGTGCACATAATTTAAAAGTGGCATTGGATCTATGAATGTGATCAAAAAGTTATGCTTGCTGTTAATTTTGTTTACTCTTTTATCCAAAGCATCCTGCAACACATAAGCCATGTTGATTAGAACATTTTATGTCCAATTTCCTTGAATCATGTAGATTATGTAGACTTACAAACATGAAAGATGATTCTCCAAGTTTATTAGGCTTCTGGTGCTGCTTATGTTAGAGAAATCCAGTGTTAATCAATGTATGTACAGTTGAGGGGCTTGTTAGCCTAATATTTGATGTTATGTCTTTACAGCTAATTATGAAAAGAAGGACCTCCTGGACAAGTACTGTGATGTACCATCTCCTCATTTTATACAAATTGGACATATTCTCTATCTTTACATCACAGCTGGAGAATCCAGCAGAACTGCAACTGCAAGAGAAATTATTAGATACATACCAGAAATGACTGAAGATCAGGGGAAAACTAAAGTGAAGCTGCTTGTTGAACAAACTTTAACAAAATACAGAAAGCTAACTAACGAGCGAGAATTTAGTCAGTTTGAAGAAGTATGTAGCCAAACATTTTGTGGAATCTCCACTACCACCACGGTTCCCCGCGCAAAGTCTCCTTCTGCTGAACAAGTTCAGAAACGTAGTCCTTTGAAGACAAGACAGGTTGCTAGGACCAACTGTCCTTCTTGTACCAGATATAAGGAGTCTCTAAAAAACATGAGGCAGAAACATCTGCAGATGCAGAGAAGCAAGCACCTGGCAATTAAGACACTCAGAGCACGGCAGAAAAATAAGGGAACAATAAGGATACTTAATTAGAAACTGAAAAGAAAAGAAAAGCAAATATCCGACTTGCCTTTTAAAAATCTGTTGAAATCAAGAAGTCATATGCGCCTGAAGAAATCCCTTACACACATGAGGCGAGAGGACAAATCAAATACTGTTGATGATGTGGAACAAAAATGCTGCGAATTAGAAGAAAGAATTCATTCAATGGACAGTGAGAATCATGATCTTCAGGTCGAAAACCTTCTTTTGGGAGGAAAAATCCAGGATTTGGAACGTGAAAAAAAGCTTACAAAAACAGATGCGAAGTCATACTCAAATGAAATGCGATTGATGGTGTTTGATGCGATATCCAATCAGGTGCCCACTGCCAACATCCACAATTTGATTAAAAAGTTCGGGCTGCGCTTCAAAATTACTTTAAGTGATATGCCAAAAAGGGCTACTGTGGAAGCCATGACCAGAGAACTGGGGGCAATAAGTGACCTCCAGACTGCGGAAGCACTTTTAGTGAACTCACACTGTACCCTGTGTTTTGATGCAACCACACAGGAGAGAATCCACTTCAACAACATACATTTCACCACCAAAGAGAACTGTTATGCTGTTGCTGTAGATGAACTTCCAGGAGGCACTGCTGAGGATTACCAGATCCATATTTGTGACTCCATCAGTAACCTTGCAAATGTCTACTGTCATTTTTTTGAGGCAGACTACGAAATCATTCTTCAAAAAATGATAGGGAATATATCAAACACGCTCACTGACCGCTTTGCTGCCAATCATGCTGCCATTCCTTTAGTCTGTGCGTCCTTGAATGAGCTGAATTGCAGCCTTCATCCTCTGGAAACAATCGCTTCAAAAACAAAGAGTGCTCTGATGGAGATCGAGAAATCTATGGGGATTACTTGGAAAATCAAGGGGAAAGAGTGCATTGGGGCCAACATTGTGGTTCAGAAGAATAAGATGAGGTACATGGATGGCAAGGGTGACCCTCGTGGCTTTAAGACCTTTCTGAATGACAAAAATCTCCCTCTCGGCCTCATACCACGCTACAGAGGTAATCGACCGCACATTCTTTTCCATATATGTGGGATATTCTCCAGTCATCATGCTGCACTAAAGTCATATCTCTGTGGAAGCCTGCGTGCTAGCATACTGGAAGACTTCAACGCTACAGCTGGACAGGTTCAAATGCAAGTTCTGGGTTTGCTTGGGAAGTTACTGACTGGACCCTGGATGACCAAATTCTACATGACCAAACTGATTACATTAAAGGTATTGAAATTATCAAAGAGACCGTGCAGAAACTGAAAGATCAACTACACTCACCTGCTGAATAACTCACTCGCACAACAGACCTCTTTGGAAATCAGCTGAATGCTTCAGACAAAATCCTTGAGAAATTGCAACAACCACCAAAAGACACAGTCATGTTCACTCAAATGATGGAAAGATGTCTGAGAGCGGTCATTTTAGTCCTCGAAAAGCAGTATATCAACAATACTTTGCTGATACATGGACAGTGACGGAGAAACTAAAACAAGAGACAACCTCAGCGAGATCACACAACATGGATGCTGAAGAGCTGATGGGGATGTTGAAGAAGAAAGCTCCAAATGCCTCCATCTGCTACTTGTCCTGTAAAATGCGAGCACGGAAAAACAACACTGTGGACTACTAGAACAGTTTAGATAAGGAAAAACAAGAGCTGGTCATCAGGAAGGCAGCGAGGCTGGGTGTAATACAAAGAAGAAAGAGGAGGAAGAAGCAAGGAGAGCTCCAGGAGGAACTGCACAAACGTCAAACGTTGTGTACTTGTATGAATATGAATTAACAATTAATAGTGATGTGTATCGTTGTTTTCTCTTGTATTCTAAAAATAAATGTTTATGAATATGAATGAACGCTTACCAATTATAATTGTTTTCAGTGAGGTACCATGGGTCTGATGCCCATTCCAGCTAAAACAGTAAATTTTCATGATTTCATTTGAAAGAACTAACAAAATTCTACCTTCTATTCAAATTTCATGCAAATATCTGATAAAACGAGGAAGTTACAAGCAAAAATGTGTGAATAATAAGCATTTTCGATCACATGACTTCTATTGTAATTAATGTATAACATTTTAATATATTCCCCGTTATTATAAATATCATAACTTTCACAATCCTCGACTGATTTTCACAATCCAGGTGTCGTCGTAAAGGGAATTTTCAGCTCTGTCTAGTCATGTGATCCATTTTGAGCTTAGGGGTGTTTGACATTTTTGTCATCATACCTTACTAGTACTGTCCATCATTAGAAAGGTTAAAGATTCAATTTTACCCCATAATAATCTTATAGTAACAGTATGTGTGTCTAATTCGCTTTAATTAGGACATTCTTCAAAAATACCATTAATATCTGTAGAAGTGGACAGAATAAGGATCAAATGACTGAGTTCAGCTTTGAGAAAGAAACCGACCTGTTTGTTCCTCAGCATCTTCTTGTTTCAAGCTGAAAACTTCTGCAATCTTTATGTCTTCAGTCTCCTCTTTAATAAACGCCATCTTTATGGATCTCAGTCACTTCACCGGGAGTTTCTCTGAGAAAAATAAAGAAAACAAAAACTAAATTTCTGGATGTGTCTCAGTCAGCTCCCTATTTCAGTATTCAGCGAACTGATTAGCCAAAAAACACTCAAAACTAGAACTACACATTACTAAAAGAACACAAATTATACCAACAAAGACATGACAGATTTAGATATTTATCGTTTATGTTTGGTATTTAATGATATTTATGTTAAATTCAGTAGTTTGTACTGTTATGGAAACCTTTGTAGCTGGATTGTGAAAATTGTCTTATAGCCTACATCTTTGTCTTCTCGTTTCATTTAAACTGTTTTAATCAACAGAGCGTGTGATCATTGTACAAAACATCTGGTTCAACTTCCAAAACACCTGCCAGTAGCTGAAGTCGTGTTTTTGATCTGATTCTCGATACAGGGATCTCTTCTGTTACTCATGTGTGGATGTGCTTTACTCACAAATATAACACTCATTCATGTTATATCAAGCATTACATGGTTTCATTCATTTTGGAATTCTTGGTAAAACTATACATTTGCATGAACGGTTCGATTTCATTTAAACACTTTAAATGTTTAAAACACAAACCTTTCTTCAGGAGAGTTACAAGTTCCGCGTTTGGTTAACGGCGCGGTCTTATGACGTCATGCAGTCATTCCAAAATAAAAGTCCCGTTCACACGCTCAAATCAGAAATGCACATAAAAATACACATACAAATAGTAAAACACATATCTGTGGCGTTCAGAGTTGAACTCCTGCATCAATAAACGTTGGCCAATGTTAAATTCCAGTGAGAGTTTGAACTACATTCTGAAAAATAATGTTTGTCTGCAGAAACCATTTAAGAAGCCAGGAGATTTTTACTTTTATTTATTTATTTATTTATGGAAAGGGCTTGGTTATAATCTTTTTACAGCCACAGACACAGACACACACACACACACACACACACAGTTGTTAGCTTTTGCCTCAAGACATAGTTTGAGATGAAGAAATCACCATTGCATGCTTCTACTGCCCTACTTTCATGATATAATATCACTGTACCATGAACTTTTACATTTTCCATAAATTTCACATTATATATATATATATATATATATATATATATATATATATATGTGTGTGTGTGTGTGTGTGTGTGTGTACGCGTTTTTGTGAAAAGTCAGGACATAGATTTGTATAATGACAAGGGTATGACAGGTATTACAAGGTGAAGGTGACATCTCAGGACATTGACCCATGTCCCCACTTTTCAAAACGCTTATAAATCACTCAGAATTAGTTTTTTTTGGGGAAAGTTGAAATGTCTCCTGTAAGGGGTAGGTTTAGGTGTAGGGTAGGTGTAGGGCAATAGCACATACAGTAAGGACAGTATAAAAACCATTACGCCTATGGGATGTCCCCACTTTTCACAAAAACGAACATGTGTGTGTGTGTGTGTGTGTGTGTGTGTGTGTGTGTGTGTGTGTGTGTGTGTGTGTGTGTGTGTGTGTGACCCTGGAGCACAAAATCAGTCATAAGTAGTGTAGCAATATTTGTAGCAATAGCCAACAATACACTGTATGGGTCAAAGTTATAAATTGTACTTTTATGCCAAAATCATTAGGTTATCAATTAAAGATCATGTTCCATGAAGAGTGATCGATGCAGCAAAATTGTGAATAAAAAAATCACAAAAAAAAAAATAAAAATAACCTTATGACTGGTTTTGTGGTCCAGTGTCACTCACACACACGTTTGTTTTTGTGAAAAGTGGGGAATCTCCATAGGTGTAATAGTTTTTATAATGTTCTTACAGTATGTGCTATTGTCCTACACCTAAATCTAGCCCTTACAGGAGACTTTCTGCTATTTCAGATTTTCAATACACTCCATTCTGTGTGATTTATAAGCGTTTTGAAAAGTGGGGACATGGGGTAATGTCCTGAAAAGTCACCTTCTCCTTGTAATACCCGCCATACACATTTATGTCCTCATTTGTCACAAACAAACAAACAAACAAACAAACACACACACACACACATATATTTCAATCATGATAACTCTCTGAAGATTTTAGCACGGTGATGGATATGATAATGTTAATGTATTTGGTCTCGGTCTTGGTCTTTGCTATTTGTTCGTATTACTGACTCCCGCCTGTTCTTTGACCTTGATTCTGGATTGCCACTGCTTGGACTCATTTGCTATCCACTGTAAATAATTTTACATAGTAACTTTGGGGAGGTATTGATTGGTTTACAAAGAAATGTAGAAAATACAAAAGATTAGGCTACAACACTGTATAACATCATTGAACTAAATTATGCACATGTATATCACATTTCTTATTAATATACATTTGTTAACAATAAATATTAAAAATAAAGATGCACATTACAAATACGTCTTTGTAGCCTAAATGAGAAACTGATGAGTCATGCAGCAGTAATAACGTAAGATAACGGATACAATTTAAAGCAAAATTAAAAAATTTGAAAGTATTTTAAAGCATTTAAAATTTATAAGTTAATTAAATGTCAATAATGAACTGCACAAATTATAGCAATAACGAAGAGGCATACAATAGGCTATGTGGATATACAGCATACAACTCCCCATCAGTAGTTCTATACTGCCACCTGTTGGCGTAGTTGTGTAACTTGAGAACAACCTTTGGTATGTCGAAATCACGAGAAAAATAAGTCATGATAACGAGAAAACAACTTTTTGTCATGTCGTGATTTTAATTTTCTCGTGATCATGAGAAAAAAATAATAATGCATGGCCACTTAGAACATCTGTAGATTACAGAGAAAAAAACAAGAGAAGATGATACAGTGATATCAGTACCGCCGCTCCCTATACGCAGAGTACGCAGTTTGCGTAGAGCACCAACTCCCGGGGGGGCACCATGCCAGTTGCTCAACAACAACAACAACAAAAAAAACGTGAAGCGCCATTCCCGCCTCCGTGCCCGCGACTGCGACTGAATGCATGATCATAATTTAAAACTACCGGTCTAAAATGGCTAGGCTTCTTTGGGTTTGCAGTTTTTGGAACTGGAACAACACAGGAAGTCTTCCACAGGACCGGAACTCTTTTCAGACGAAGGCTCAAGTTAAATACATGCAGAACTACTTCACTGAGCTGATACTGGTTCCCTCTCGAGCTCCACTCGATATTACGAAGCTTTCTCTCTGCTATGGAAACTCTTTCCCTTCCAACCTTTCCTGAAGTCCTATTGGCTCACGCTATTCCAATTGACTGGCTAATTGTCACAAAGTATGTATCGCATTGGTCTCAAACTCAATTCCTGGAGGGTCACAGCTCTGCATAGTTTAGGTCCAACCCTAATCAAACACACCTGATCCAGGTAATCAAGGTCTTCAGGATTACTAGAAACTTCCAAACAGGTGTGAGTTGGAGCTGGTTGGAGCTAAACTCTGCAGAGCTGTGTCCCTCCAGGAATTGAGTTTGAGACCACTGATGTATCGTATTCAAATATTGACTAGCTCGGGAGGCAGTATAAAATGCAATGCATGCATCAGTTGCATCAGAATCTTCACCTGCTTGTTTTACTTCTGAACAACCTGAAGAATGGCTTCATTTTTTAAGACCTGCATGGGACCCATTGAACCGCCAGATCAGCACGAGAACTGCATTGCCGCAACGTGGCTTGTTTGGGGAGAGGCCGTTGGTGAGGCTCTCCCCTCACCCCGTTCCCCAGTCACCTTCCCTGAGGACGGCTTCCACTCTCCGCCGAACATTGCGGAGTTTGTGTTGTTCAGCCAGGAGGAAGAAGACAAGAACTTGATGTCCATCTCGGCCTCGGAGAAAGAGGATTGGGTGGAAACGGAGCATGATTGTCCAGTCAGTGATGGGCTGCCAGACCTTCAGGAGGAGCTGGTGAGGGTCATGACCACAGCTATCCAGGAGCATGAGCCCTGAAGGACCTGAAGCCCCCTGGAGAAGCCTGCCAAGAGTAAGCTCGACTCCTGGTATTTTAGATTGACTCGTCAGCAAGCTGATTTGAGGGTGTGTCTCCCCTTCTTACCAACGTACATGAGCAGCTCATGAAGGAGTGGTCTAAGCCCCAATCAGCATGCGTCCATTCCAACACACAGGCCATTTTCACACACATGGATGGGGTGGAGGCCCGTGGTGTGTACTCCCCCATCAAGGAAACCAAGCTATGCAGGGTCACCGCCACCGGTCTAACGAAGCATGTGCATCGGATGGTGAGGAGGCTTCCGCGCTGCATGCCATGGTGATGCTCAGGTGTCAAAGGGGAAGTTGGAGTTAAGTTGGAGGGACTTGCTTAAAAGTCCCTTAATGGTTTAGCTCCTGCCTACCTAACTAGTCTTCTATCACACTACATCGGGATTTGTATGCTGTGGTAACTAGCAATTTCACAAGCTTCATTCTGGATCCAGAACACCTGAGAAGAGATGATGCCAATCCTCAAACAACATAACTACCAAAATTTGCCTTAAGTTTGATTGCAACATTTAATCATTGCTGTTAAGTGTTCATCATCTGTTTGATTACATTAACTGATTTTTACCATACATTTCTGCCATATCTACATCAACTTGACAGTCACCACTGATAAACTTTTTTTTTTTTTAATTATTCAGTTTGACAGGGACATTGTACATTAATAAAACATTCCTGTAAATGTACCAGAATTAGCCAAAGGTCATTTTTCATCCATAAGCCCTGGACAAGATGTTACAAGTGGGGTTGAACAACACTTTAAAAATCTATCTACAATATTTCATAATTTAGCTCGTTTAATACCAGGTACAAAAGAGAAGCAAAGAAGGATCAATTGCAAAGCTACATGACATTATATCTTGCATCTGCATTTCCTAAGTACATCATAAGTGGAAGAATAACTAGTCATTTTAAAAACAACAGTCTCTTCTCCATCTCCCTGAACAAGATCAGTTTGTAAAAACTATTAGTTTCCTTCATAAGACAGTAAGCAAACTACAAGTGACTTATAAGACAATTGCACATAATTTGAAACTCATAAGACAGCACACTGTCTATCACAAAATAAAATGACATACAAGAATTAAACTTTTTGACATTATCTTTGGGGAGGAACTCCATCTCTGAGTTGATCTGAATCTCAGTTGAATCTGCTGGTTTTGAAGATGAAGATGAACTTTGAAAACTTTAGATAATGTTTCTTTGTCATGTCGCTTGTTATGACAGATTTATCCAGATGATATTCTGTTGCTTGGTGCGTTATTGTGTCACATTTGGTGAGGACGCTGCATCAGATCTGAAGATGAACTACTTACTGTGATTGTTTTTTGTATGTCTGTGTAGAGCAGTTGAATCATTGAAACGCTTCTCACATGCAGTGCAGTGATACGGTTTTTCTCCAGTGTGAATCCTCTCATGTGTTTTCAGACTTGATGAATCACTGAATCTCTTTTCACAATGTGAACATTTGTAAGGTTTCTCTCCAGTGTGAATCCTCTCATGTGTTTTCAGACTTGATGAATCACTGAATCTTTTTTCACAATGTGAACATTTGTAAGGTTTCTCTCCAGTGTGAACCCTCTCATGTGTTTTCAGATGTATTGACTGATTGAATCTCTTGTCACAGTGTGAACACGTGTAAGGTTTTTCTCCAGTGTGAACAATCTCATGTCTTTTCAGATGTGATGACTGACTGAATCTCTTGTCGCAGTGTGAACACTTGTAAGGTTTCTCTCCAGCGTGAATCCTCTGGTGCAGTTTTAAATAGTTTGCTGTAGTAAAGGTCTTTTCACACTCAAAGCACACATACTCTCTCACACCAGTGTGTTTTTTATGATGCATTTTCAAACTTTGTAGCTGTGAAAAACTCTTTCCACACAAATTACATGAATGTGGCTTCTCCTTTGTATGAACTCTCAGGTGCTGCTTCAGGTTTGAAGCCCACAAGAATTTTTTGCCGCACTGATCACATGTGTGCGGTTTCTCTCCAGCGTGGATCCTTTCATGTGTTTTCAGATGTGATGACACACTGAATCTCTTGTCACAGCGTGAACACTTATAAGGTTTTTCTCCAGTGTGAACTCTCATGTGAACATCAAGACTATATCTGTATTTAAGTCTCTTTCCACACTGAGTGCAGGTGAAAGATCCCTTGGCTCTTGTTTTCCTTATTATCTGTTTGCTTTCACAACAATTCAAAAGTTTTTCTCCAGTTCTGAAGTGATTTTTCTCCCCAACTTCACTTATTTCTTCATTGTCCTCATTTTCTTCATTCAACTCTGAAATAAAATAAAAAAACAGTTCCTTTGTCAGTAACTCATAAAAGAGTGAAAAGACATAAGTTGAACCCTGATGTAACAGTGGAAAATAGACAATTGGTATACAAAATTTGATACTTTGATGCAGTTTTATAAATACATCTGGTACATTTATATACACGTCCCTGCAACTTTCCATTAATGATGTACCTTGATTTTCGAATTATGATTTTTAAAACATAATAGGCATAAATCCCATGTTTCTGTAGGAAGAACTTTAATTTTAAACAAAAAAGTACCCAGTTCATAGAAAGTGTACCTTATTATTTGATTCAGTTATATTATTGAAGACCTTTAAATAATTTTCCAATTACAACAAACAAAATCTAAACCTACTTTAAACATTATAACCATCAGTACTATTAACCCTCTGGGGTCTGAGGGTGTTTTGGGGCCCCGGAGAAGTTTTGACATGCCCTGACATTTGTGCTTTTTTTCAATTGATTATAAACATTTTAATGGCTAAAGTCTAAAAACACTGTATTCAGCACAAACTGGGCTACAATAATATGTGAGCAGCATGTACGTACGTGATTGTGTTTTTGAAAAAACAACATTTATGCGTGGTTAGAAAAAAACTAAAATTTTAAAGTAACTGAAATAAGGCCATAAAACACATACAACGCCAACAACGTATTACCATACTCGCCAAATACGCATAACGTTACTCGTGCTAAATATATGTAAGTGTGAACCCATGAACTATCCTGGATAATGCTGTGACTCAAACCTGAGAAGACAAAGGCCCACAAAATGAGCTCCATAATGAGCCGTTGAGTCAGGTGTGTGACAGAGGGAATTGCGACAAGAAAGAATGGGAGGAAAAAAGAAATGTGTATACATATAACTATCACATAAAATAACTTGAGGTTCACTTGTGAGTGCAGTTAAACAGTTTATTAGGAACAAACAAACAAATAAACAACAGAAGAGTCAAGACATCGTGGGTACAATATCCAAAATAGTGGCAGGAAACTGGAACCCAGGAAAACGGGAGACAGCAGAAACTGCATGAGAAAACACAAAACAAACATGAGTAACACAATGAACGGACAAAGACAAAGCAAACATGGTGACCATACATACACTACCAGTCTTAATTATTTAAACAGTAAGATTTGTAATGTTTTTTTTTTCTTTAAGAAGTGTCTTCAGCTCACCAAGCCTGCATTTATTTGATTCAAAGTACAGCAAAAACAGTACATTATATTTATTATAATATACAGGCCTACATATTGTTACTATTCAAAATAAATAAAGCACCCCCCCCCCCACTAAAATTAATAAATAAATTAGTGAGTATGTTTATAGGCTTATCAGGAGCAACTACATTATTACATTAGCAATCACCAATATTGCCCACGTGATTTTATAACATAGATGCACACATGGTTTGCATGTATTATCATACAATACAAAAACAACATTTTATAACTGAGAAACTAAATCATTATTGTTAAGCTTATTATAAACATGTTTGAGCAGGTATTTGCAAACAGAGTAGGCTATTTCACAGTAAAGATTGGTCTAAACTTTCTTAGACATTACTTTTATATCATTGTTTATAGAACATATAACTATCCTCACGTCGTGCAACATTTAAATGCAATGAAAGGTTGCCTATCATATTTCAAAATGTTGCACTCGATTTCACACATTTTATTCTGGAGTTATAGTTTGGGAAAAGTTCACCTAGTAAATGCGTTCAACTTTGTCACAACACATTATCGAATGCCAATAAGAAACATTACTTACTCGGTATAAAATATCTCCTCCTCCGCTGGCTCCAGCTGCGCTCGCGCTCTGTTTGTGAGGTAAACAAAGCTTTTTCCTCTCAGCGCGTTTCTGAGGTAAATACAAGGCTTATTCCTCACAGCATGTTCTTCCAAAACTGAAAAGTATCCGAGATGAACGTGTTGCTGCTTTGTTTACAGTGGTGTGGGCGTTTACATGCCGCGTGGCTCGCGTTGAGGTTTGTAATAACAATAGCGCGAGCAGCTCGTGGGCGTGACCTAATTAGAGATAATGAGACCAGACAGAAAAACTGGACATGTCCTTGGTTTCATACAGATTACTTTATCACAGAATATTTGTTTTTGGTAAGACTTTCTTCATTTAACAGTAGACATGTCAGGCTTTCTATAGATATATGTCTCATGTCTCTGTGTGAAGTATTTGCTGAGTTACAGTTAATTTTAGTGACGCGTTTCAAAAAGCAGTTCGCAGAGACGGAGAAGACCGAGAGCGCACCCTGTTTGTTTTCGTTATTCCTCAAAAGCACAAAGTTTGGGGAAGTCGTGGCCTAATGGTTAGAGAGTCGGACTTGTAATCCAAAGGTTGCAAGTTCGAGTCTCGGGCCGGCAGGGATTGTAGGTGGGGGAGTGACTGTCCAGCGCTCTCTCCACCTCAATACCACGACTGAGGTGCCCTTGAGCAAGGCACCGAACCCCCAACTGCTCCCCGGGCGCCGCAGCATAAAAATGGCTGCCCACTGCTCCGGGTGTGTGTTCACGGTGTGTGTGTGTTCACTGCTGTGTGTGTGCACGTTGAATGGGTTAAATGCAGAGCACAAATATGGGTCACCATACTTGGCCGTATGTCACTTCACTTTCACTTTCTAAAAGTAGACCCCTTACAGATTCGAATGGTGTATTGCTCTTATCTGTACGATCAAAAATGGCAGAGTAATTCATTTCGGCCTCATCAGGAAAATCTGCCTCAAAACACGTATACGCGTTTGTTGACCCCAGGGGGTTAATAGGGAAAGAAAAATAAACACCAACCTGTTTGTTCTTCAGTATCTTCAGTGTGTTTGATTCTGCAGGGCTCTGGATCTCTCATCTCCTCTCTGTCCTCTTTAATAAACTCAGTCTTTACAAATTTCTTTCTGATGCTTTGATGATCGTCTTCACTTATAAACTGATGGTAATATTCCAGCTGAATATCTGTGTGGAAGAAGCAGATTTGCCAAAATCAACAAGAAATCAAAGAGGCACTGCAAATCATTATATCACTATATTAAAAGAGTGCTGACACAAAAGTAAGAGATTAGAGCACATCAGTTTAAAATGCTCATTCAGTAACACTGCACTCACACATAACAATTCACAAATTCTATGCATTTCTGTTGTCTGTCTTTCTAAATAACAGTAAGAATGAAAAATGAAAGCATAAACAGAAATCTGATGACACTAATGTTGGGCGATATGGTCATTTTTCATATCGTCATATCGCCAGCCTGTGAGATCTTCGATACACGATATTATCGTGCATGGGTGGGTGGGTGGTTGGAGGCAAGAGAGAGACTCTCTGTACTTGTCATAGGCTGTTTCAGAACTATTTGGTGATTTTAAACAGCACTGAAACCTATGCTATCAATGTCAAATGCAGAAATGTTAATTCATGCGTTTATGACCTCAAGGTTAGATTATTGTAATGCTTTATTGGGTGGTTGTTCTGCATGCTTAATAAACAAGCTAGAGTTCTTACTAGAACCAGGAAGTATGACCACATTAGCCGGTTCTGCCAACACTGCACTGGCTCCCTATTAAACATCGTATAGGTTTTAAAGTCTTGTTAATTACTTAAAAAGCCTTGAATCCCACTAAACATTAGACGTCTGACGGACGTGCAGAATATGTCTATATCGCATCCGTCGGTCCAAGACCAATTCTGCACGTCTACACGACGTGCAAACTAGGTCCACTATTTGGACGTCTAACCAAGACCCCATTTGGACATCAATATGCAGTTCTACATTTGAACGTCGGACTAGGTAACTTTTTTTGGACGTCGAAGACATGTGCAGAAAATTGACATTATTAATGAATGTAATATTTATTTTATTTAAGACAAATATCAACATTGTTCTTATCAGCATGGTTAATGAATATCAGTATAGGTTATTTGTGATGAAACATTATTTGTTATTTACATTGACATGATGTCTAAAATGAGTTTAAGTTTGATGTAGAAAAGACGTCCACAAAGACCACATTTGGCCTACAATTAGCCCTTATGCAGAGGTCCTGTGGACGTCAATACTGGACGTTCGTTAGACGTTGGAAAAAAGACGTCATCTGGCGTCACAGTCTGCACCTTCAGGGGACCAAAATTGGACGTTCAAAAACGAACTACAAAAGACGTTGTTTGGACGTGTCTTTGCACAGTGGGATGGTTTAGCTCCTCAGTACTTGAGCGAGCTCTTATCGCATTATAGTCCTCCACGTCCATTACGTTATCAAAACTTTGGCCATTTGATAATACCTAGAATATCAAAATCAACTGCGGGCGGCAGATCCTTTTTCTATTTAGCACCCAAACTCTGGAACAATCTACCAAACACTGTTCGGGAGGCAGACACACTCTGTCAGTTTAAATCTAGATTAAAGACCCATCTCTTTACCCTGGCGTACACATAACACACTAATATGCTTTTAATATTCAAATCCATTAAAGGATTCTTAGGCTGCATTAATTAGATCAACCGGAACCAGGAACACTTCCCATAACACACGATGTACTCGTTACATCGTAAGTAGAATGGCATCTACACTAATATTAGTCTGTTTCTTTCTCATTCCGAGGTCACCGTAGCCACCCGATCCGGTCCGTATCCAGCCCAGATAGTCACTGCAGTCACCTGGATCCAGTTCGTATCCAGATAAGATGGTGGATCAGCACCTAGAGATGTCCTCTACAGCCCTGAACGTCAGCGGACCAGGGTACCTAGATGAACCCCAGAGACAGATCCCCAGTGAGGACCTCGTCACATAGACAGCCATCGGGAAAAGACCACTAGAACCAGTTGAGCCCTTACAATCTGACTTTGCTCAGTCAGGGGCCAGTTCTCATCTGGCCAGGCGAAACTGCTGGCCCCCGACTGAGCCTGGTTTCTCCCAAGGTTTATTTCTCCATTCTGTCACCGATGGAGTTTTGTTTCCTTGCCGCTGTCGCCTTTGGCTTGCTTAGTTGGGGACACTTCATTTCCAGCGATATCGTCGACTTGATTGCACAGATACTATTTAAAGCGCATGGCAGCCATTGTGCTTGGCTCTCCAGTTGTTTTAGTGTTTTTGTTAGTTTTTCCTGTTTTTTTTTTGTTTGTCAAACACGATCAGTTTCACGAGGGAAGAACTGTTGAACATTTGGCAGAACACACCACAAAATCTCCAACCGGTTTTCGATTATTCGGATGTTTTGCTGAACATAGTAGTCAGTGGAGCTGTGGCGCTGTTTAGGCGCTTTAGGACGCACAGACGGGGGAAGCGAGCTGGCGCACTCATGAAGCTCGAATTTCAAATGCCGTTGTCTAGCATCCATCTGACTAATCTCTGCTCTCTACCCAACCAAACTGACAATCTCTTTCTGCTTTCCAGGTTAAACAAGGACTTTTCAAACTCTGCTGCTCTGTGTTTCACGGAAACCTGGCTGAACGGCACCATTCCAGACAGCGCATTACATCTGCATAATTTCCAGCTGATCAGAGCAGATCGCGATGTGGACTCAACTGGGAAATCGCGCAGCAGCGGGACATGCTTCCACCTTTCATTGATGTAGTGGACAGATGTAACAGTGTTAAAGATGTGCTGTTTAGATCTAAAAACACTTTTCATCAACTGTAAACCTTTCTACTCGCCACGGGAGTTCTGCTCGTTCATTCTCATGATTGTCTACATTCCACCGTAAGCACACGTGAGCTCAGCTTTACAGAAACTAGCTGATCAGATCACTGACACAGAACAACAACACCCGGACTCTGTTTTAATCATTCTAGGGGACTTTAATAAAGCAAATCTCTCCCATGACCTGCCAAAATACAGACAGCATGTTACATGTCCCACCAGAGACAGTAATATACTGGATCACTGTTACACAGCAATAAAGGATGCATATCACTCTGAGAGTCTTAAGACTCTCTGACCACTGTTTGGTTCATCTTATTCCAACCTACAGACAGAAACTGAAATCAGTTAAACCTATATAATGATCAGAGTGGCAGAGAGGAATTATTCCGATAAGCTAAGGATCCAATTTTCTTCCAGTGACACGGCTTCAGTGTGGAAAGGTCTGAAAGAGATCACCAATTACAAGACACCATCCCCCAGCACTGTGGAGAATCAACAACTGGCAGACGATCTCAATGAGTTCTACTGCAGGTTTGAAAAACCACCCCACACCCACCCTGAACACCTCTCCACACAACCATTAACACCCCCAGCTACCCCCCTCTCCCCCACACCTACAATTCAGATCAGTGAAGATGACGTGTGCCAGGTCTTCAGAAAGAACAAAAGAAGGAAAGCACCAGGCCCAGACGGTGTGTCACCAGCCTGCCTAAAAACCTGTGCTGACCAGCTGGCCCCCATCTTCACACAGATCTAAAACTGGATCACTGGAGCTGTGAAAAGTCCCCACATGCTTCAAACGCTCCACCATCATCCCCGTCCCAAAGAAACCCAAAATTACTGGACTTAATGACCTGTGGCTCTAACGTCTGTGCTCATGAAATCATTTGAAAGACTGGTTTTGGCTTATCTGAAGGCCTCCACTGGACCCTTACTGGACCCCCTGTAGGTTGCCTACAGAGCAAACAGGTCTGTGGATGATGCAGTCAACATGGGACTGCATTATGTTCTGCAGCATTTGGACAGACCAGGAACTTATGTGAGGATCCTCTTTGACTTCACATCCAGCACCCATACAATCAGCACTGGAGCTCCTCAGGGCTGCGTCCTCACCCCACTGCTCTTCTCCCTCTACACCAACGACTGCATCTCTAAAGATCCCTCTGTCAAGCTCCTGAAGTTTGCAGACGACACCACACTGATCGGCCTCATCCAGGACGGTGACGAGTCTGCTTACAGACAGGAGGTTAAGGAGCTCACTGTCTGGTGCAGTCTTAACAACCTGGAGCGGAACACGCTCAAAACAGTGGAGATGATCGTGGACTTCAGGAGAAACCCCCCTTCTCTCCCCCCACTCACCATCATGAACAGCACTGTGACTGCAGTCATTCAGATTTCTGAGCACCACAATTTCTCAGGACCTGAAGTGGGACAATCACATTGAGTTCATTGTGAAAAAGGCCCAGCAGATGTTGTACTTCCTTTGGCAGATGAGGAAGTTACAAATGAAGACAAAAACGTTCATTTTCTGGTTGTCTCACACTCATTAAGTTACAATTTTCATCTGCTCAAGCAGAACGTTAATGTTATCTTGTGCTTTAGCAAGGTATCTTTGGCTAAAACTAGCTAACGGTAAAGTTAGTGAGTCCATGCTAATGTACAAATCTAAATAGCGGACTGTTCTCGTGTCTTGAACAGTGTAGGTCAAAAACACATAAACGAAGGTCTACATTTCAGTGCCGCTCCATATTAAACTGATTAAATGTACATTAATTTAATCATACCCTGCGATACATGAACAGTGTTGATCCTGCATGTTGTCATCCGCGATCGTGATGACCGACCTTAATATGAGACTTCTCCCGCTCGCATTGTAAAATGTAAACCCTTGCTTCGAGTTACCCACCGTATTTATTTTTAAATATTTTATAAATCCCTCCATGGAATATTTAATTCCCATTTGGTGGCCTTCTGTGTCCAAAATTGTGCGAAAACATCGTGGGACAAGGTTTTCACACTGTAGCTGTCATTGAAAGACAGTGAGCAACTCCGTTTGTTTGTCTGAGGGAGCAACAGTAACTAAGGGGGGCGGGGCTTACCGATAGGTCAATTGTCTATATTATATATTGTGTTTTTGCTATTTGTATATTGCTCTTTTATTATCTGTGTTCTGTCACTGTCATTCTGTTGCACTGTGGAGCATCTGTCACTATAACAAATTCCTCATATGTGTAAACATACCTGGCCAATAAAGCTCATCTGATTCAATACTGGCCAAAAGTTTGGACCCATTATTATTTTTAATGTTTCTGAAAGAAATGTATACTCATGAAGCCTGCATTTATTTGATCAATAAATAAATAAATAAATAATAATAATCAGCAAGGATGTGTTAAATAGATAAAAAGTGATAGTGAACACTTATATTCTTATAAAAGATTTATATCTTTATTTTTAAGCATTTTTTAATAATGAAAAAAAAAAAAAAAAACATTAAGCACTGTTTCTAACGTTGATGATAAATCAGCACATTAGAATGATTTATGTAGGATCATGTGACACTGAAGACCGGAGTAATAACTGATGAAAATTCAGTTTTGCATCACAGAAATATATTTTAAAGTATAGTAAAATAGAAAACCATTATTTTAAATTGTAATAATATGACACAATATTATTGTTTTTTTCATAACATAATGTCATAATGTCTAGAAATGGCCCTGGCCAACACTCCAGGTCAAATAAAAGCCATAATTAGGAAAATCATATGACATTCTTCAGAAATACCATTAATTTCTGTATATCTGTACTGTGAATAAGAATCAAATGACTGAGTTCAGCTTTGAGAAAGAAACCAACCTGTTTGTTCCTCAGTATCTTCATGTTTGATGCTGAATACTTCTGCAATCCTAATGTCTTCACTCTCCTCTTTAATAAACGCCATCTTTATAATAGTGTGTCATGAGGATGTTTTTCTGTGAGTTTGAACAAGATGAGAATAATTAACAAAGAAAATAAGTCAAAACTAAATGTGTTACTCATGTGTGGATGCACTTTCTTTAAAAAAATAAAATGAAAAAATAAAACCTTCTAAAATGTTATACAAAGCATTACAATGTTACATTCAGCAATAAAACATTAATTTAAGATTTCTCATTAGAAGGATAAAATTGCTTGAACAGTTTGGAACACTTCAAATGCTCAAAACACAAACCTTTCTTCAGCCAAATCACAACAGAGCAGGAGCCTGGCACAGCCTTATGATGTCATATCTCCCCTCCAAAATAAAAGTCCCGTTCACACGCTAAAATCAGAAAAGTGCAGACATATTAAAAATACAAATAATAATAAAACATATCAACGATGTTCAGAGTTAAATTCTTGCTGAAAAACATATTTAAATTTTTATTGTTGAATGAAAACAATCTGTGAGGTTTTATAAATCCTTCACACTTATTTGATCTCTTTTTTTTTTTTTAAACAAAAAAGATTTATCAGTGTTTAATTCAACAAACATTTGTCCATATAATTAAATATTTTATATAGGGCAACAGACTCAAAAAACAAAAAAAACAATGGTAAAATATAAAATATGGTAAAATAGTCAATGGTAAAAGTAACATTTTACAAAAAGTTATTAACTGAAAAAATGAATGGTGATATTGTGTGTTCTCCCTGATTTGTATTCCTTATAGTAGATGAGTGTGGTGAAAAACTGAGTGAAGACATGTGCCATATGACCTAATAGGGATTTCTTGAAAAAAAAAAAAAAAAAGATATACACGTGCAAATAATAGTTTTTATTGGATATAAAAAAGGACCACAAAGGAAAGCATTCTATGACTTGTTTTATGTGTTTTCACCTTTTTGGGGTTTACTTGTACAATTTTATAAAAATTGTCAAAAAAAAAAAAAAAAAAAAAAAAAAAAAAAAAAAAATCGCAAACAAACATCAGCAAACATCAAGAAATATTCTATTAAATAATAAAGTTCAACATTGTTTTAAGTGCTCGTAACAGCAATGCAATATAAAATGTCACAAGAATGTAAATGCAAAATAAAACCACTTAAATTTCTCATTGTCTTTGTTTGTTTCATTCTGATAAAGTACTGATAAAGCATTCCGTGTTTGTTTTCTGTTTAGTCTCTAGTATAATTCTGCGTATAACACTCTCCTTGAACATACATTTGTTCAAACTTGATGCTTTTATTTTCTAATATATATTTATGAAGTTCCCACAAGGATTTCTACATCATATCTGAGAAAAAAAACAAGTCAGGGGACTCCGGCGGCCATGGCGGGTCAGGGAGCTTGGGCTGCCATGGAGGATCCGGGACCTTAGGAGGCCATGGAGAAATAGCCATAGTGGCCCTGACCAAAGTCCACAGCATGGCCACTATGGCTATCCGGGTCATGGGCGCCAGTTCAGCTGATGGGCTAGCTCGCACAATTCCTCCACATACCACTCCAATCTCCGACCAGCCTGCCGCAAACCCCACAGCCTGTCTTCCGCCGACATGGAGAACATTTCGGTTAGGTCAGTTCTTCTGTTACGCGGTTATGTGTTTGTGGTGTAGACAAGAGTAAATAATAATGACTGATGAGGGAATAAGCTGCTTCAACTCACTTTACCATTTATTAATCAAGTACAACCGACAAACTAAGGCGGCGAACTCAAGACTTATAAAGGAACAGGAACAAAAGAGCAAACAACATAATTAAACTCAGGTGGGGACAATCACAGATAATGGACTAACAAGGAACGGAACCAAACCATATAAGGGCAACGGGGATCACAGACAGGCAGACATGTGACATATATATGCTGCTGTATTTTTGTAATGTGTACATTACAATATTTGTAATGTACACATATATAATACATTAAAGTTTTCTATATATCAAAGTGTACGTGTGTGTATATACTGAAAAATATAATACTAATAAATGTAATATAATATACTAGTAGTGTAATGCTAATGCATTTCTAATGAGCTGAAATACAATTGAAATGTACTTGAAGTACATTAAAACAATACTTCAAATACTCTACCTGTAGTTCATTAAGTATTAAAAGTACATTTTAAATGTATTTTAAGAAATACACTTAAATTGCACTAAATATACTTAGTGGGTCCAATTTAACAAAATTGAAATATATTAAATATATTACAAATAGATTCAAATTGAACTTAAACATATCTTGAAATACACTTAATATACTTAAAGTTGTTTCAAAATAATACATTTAATATGCACTTAGTATACTATAATATAAATATATAAAGTGTGTCTGAAAAAGCACAATTTAAATATATTTATTTTTCATCTGGGTTGCTCATGTTCCTGGATTGCTCCTCTTGTCAAGCCCTCTGGATAACGTTCGCCGATCAAAGACCCACGCTTGCCCTGGGATTACTCCGTGTCTTGCCCATGCCATACCTGTTTGCTGGTGCTTTGACCACGTCTCTGTTTAATAAAGCTTGCAAATGGATCCGCACGTCTCTCGTCTCGTTTGCCCTGTTACATATGTAAACTTCCAACAGAACATATTAATATTGTTATTTTAAATTTGATTATTTATCTTTATTAATTATCATAAGTGTTTTTTTTTTTTTTTTTTTGACAGTTCTGCAGCTGTTACCTGGATGGGAATTAATTTTTATTATTAATTTGCTTAGATTAGGGCTACATTTGTTTGTCCCATTTTTATCAATTGTTTTTTTTTTTTACTTTTTAAAATGACATTTTTACATAGATATATGACAGTTTTGATTATTTACTATGCATAAATTTATGATTAATATCTTTACATTTATATCTCATTTAGTACAAATTTAACAAATTAAATAGTGTTATTTGCAAATCCCCTATTGTTACGTTTGTGCTGTACTTTCTCAAAGATGATTATATATATTAAATTCTTCCCCAAATGCATTTGTAAAAAGTATATATTTTATATATATATATATATATATATATATATATATATATATATATATATATATAGTCCCCAGCTAGGTACCTAGTTATAATATAGCTGGGGACTACTTTCAGGCGCTGCGTAATATCACTGCGCCTGCTGCCGCAGCAAAGTTCCTTGATTATTACGCCGGAATGAGAGTATAGTTCCTAGCCAAATCGGCCTAGAAAATTGCAACTTTTCATTTTCTGCCGGTCTTAGTACACGATATGAAAGTGAAAGTGAAAGTGACGTGACATACAGCCAAGTATGGTGACCCATACTCGGAATTTGTGCTCTGCATTTAACCCATCCAAAGTGCACACACACAGCAGTGAACACACACACACCGTGAACACACACCCGGAGCAGTGGGCAGCCATTTATGCTGCGGCGCCCAGGGAGCAGTTGGGGGTTCGGTGCCTTGCTCAAGGGCACCTCAGTCGTGGTATTGAGGGAGGAGAGAGCGCTATACTTTCACTCCCCCCACCATCAATTCCTGCCAGCCCGAGACTCGAACTCGCAACCTTTGGATTACGAGTCCGACTCTCTAACCATTAGGCCACGACTTCCCCACTATAACTACAGAAGAGTCAAGTTTTAAATAGGACAAATATCGAAACTCTTTGGTCATTTTTGAACGCGATGCTACTGGTCTAATCGGATTCAATGATCTATGCTAAGCTATGCTAAAAGTGCTATCGCCAGATCCAGAGATCGACTGAATGGATTCAAAAACGGTAAAACTCAACTTATTAACTCTGGGGAAGTTGGAGAATGAGCCTATTTCCAAAAAAAGTGGAGTGTTCCTTTAAGTATCAAAAGTAAATGCATTGTCGTATTGTTGTATATTTACAATACCATATGCCACTAATGCAACCTACTGAATACACTGATTAGCTTGTATTATCTTTGGAATTAAGAGGTTGCCAGATTTGTGTAAAAAATATCAGCCAAATGTCCATTCACAGCTGGGCGGGAAACTGCAGGCTTAGAAATACTGTAAGACTTGGCAACACAGGAAGGTCCCGGCAGATCGCAGGCTGGATTTTCGCAGAAAAAAAGGGTTCGGTGAATCTGAAAATGCACTCATTGTAAAAACTGCTACATATAACGACTTTCTATTTGGGGACCTTGATATAAATGTAGTTGAGTAAAAAGTACGATATTTGTCTTTCAAATGTAGTGAAGTTAAAGTTGCAAGTTTCCAGAAAAAATAATACTCGAGTAAAGTACAGATACTCAAAAAGTGTACTTAAGTACAATACTCAAGTAAATTTACTTCCTTACTGTCCGCCTCTGATTGTCAGATACCACTCGGTATTTGGGTTTAGATCAGTTAAAGCTACATCATGCAGCAAGTTACAGTCATCGTGCAGCCATGTCTTAATAAATACATTTACGCAATCGTTCACAGAAGTTTACATTTAAATTATGTCAGTAATTTTATGAAAAGTCGGGCTAAAGTTTTTAAGCGACAGTTTCCCTGACAAAGTAGGGAACGCCAGCGCCATCAACTGCGAAAAAAATAAAACCAAGAGTTCAGTGCTTATATACTCCAGCTGTCAAGCAGTGATTGGCCAGAGCTGTTAGTGTGAATGAATGACTGAAGCTTTCACTTCCTAAATACATCATAAGTGGAAGAATAACTAGTCATTTTTAAAACAACAGTAAAGAACAAAATTTAAAATCAATCTCAGTCTTTCTTAAAATTGTTACAGTCTCTTCTTCAACTTCCTGAACAAGAACAGTTTGTAAAAACTTACTTCATGAAAGAGTAAGCAAACTACAAGTGACACATACACATTATAAGACAACTGAACATAATATGAAACCCATAAGAAAGCACAATGATATGATTTATATCATGAAATAAAATGACATACAAGAATTAAACTTTCTGGCATTGTTCTTTGGGGAGGAACTCCATCTTTGAGTTGATCTGAATCTCAGTAGAATCTGCTGGTTTTGAAGATTAACTTTATTCACTGTGAAAACTTCAGAAAATGTTTCTTTGTCACGTCGCTTGTAATGTCTGGTTAGAACAGATTTATCCAGATGATATTTTACTGCTTTATACATTATTGTCACATTTGGTGATGACACAAATCAGACCTGAAAGTGCTGGATCTGAAGATGATCTACTTTACTGTGATAGTTGTGTGTATGACTGTGTAGAGCAGATGAATTATTGAAACACTTCCCACATGCAGTGCAGTGATACGGTTTCTCTCCAGTGTGAATCCTCTCGTGTGTTTTCAGATGTGATGACTGACTGAATCTCTTGTCACAGTGTGAACACTTATAAGGTTTCTCTCCAGTGTGAATCCTCTCATGTGTTTTCAGATTTGCCGACTTACTGAATCTCTGGTCGCAGTGTGAACACTTATAAGGTTTCTCTCCAGTATGAATCATCTCATGTTGTTTCAAACAGCTCGCTGAAGTAAACGTCTTCCCACACTCAAAGCACACATACTCTCTCACACCAGTGTGTATTTTCTGATGTACTTTCAAATGATCTAGACGTGAAAAACTCTTTCCACACACATGACATGAATGTGGCTTCTCCTCTGTATGAATTCTCATGTGATTTGTCAGGTTTGAAGCTCTCAAAAATGTTTTGCCGCATTGATCACATGTGTACAGTTTCTCTCTAGTGTGGATGTTCATGTGATGCTCAAGGGTTGATGATCGTGTGAAACTCTTCCCGCACTGATCACAAGTGAACGGTTTCGCTCCAGTATGAACTCTCATGTGGTCCGTAAGGTTTCCTGTTTGTGCAAAACTCTTCCCGCACTGATCACATGTGTGCGGCTTCTCTCCAGTGTGAATCATCTCATGTGTTTTCAGATTTGCTGACTTACTGAATCTCTTGTCACAGTGTGAACACTTGAATGGTTTCTCTCCAGTGTGAATCATCTCATGTTGTTTTAAACAGCCCACTGAAGTAAAAGTCTTTCCACACTCGAAGCACACGTACTCTCTCACACCCGTGTGTATTTTCTGATGTTCTGTCAAGTGATCTAGACGTGAAAAACTCTTTCCACACACATGACATGAATGTGGCTTCTCCTTTGTATGAACTCTCATGTGAGTCGTCAGGTTTGAAGCTCTCAAAAATGTTTTCCCGCATTGATCACATGTGTACAGTTTCTCTCTAGTGTGGATGTTCATGTGATGCTTAAGGGTTGATGATCGTGTGAAACTCTTCCCGCACTGATCACAAGTGAACGGTTTCTCTCCAGTATGAACTCTCATGTGGTCCGTAAGGTTTCCTGTTTGTGCAAAACTCTTCCCGCACTGATCACATGTGTGCGGCTTCTCTCCAGTGTGAATCATCTCATGTGTTTTCAGACTTGATGACAGACTGAATCTCTTGTCACAGTGTGAACACTTGAATGGTTTCTCTCCAGTGTGAACTCTCATGTGAAGCTCAAGACTATGTTTGCATGTCAAACTCTTTCCACACTGAGTGCAGGTGAAAGATTTCTTGGTTCCTGTTTCCCTTAAAATTATCTGTTGGCTTTGACAGCAACTCAAAGGTTTTTCTCCAGTTTTGAAGTGATATTTTCCCTCAAATTCACTCAATTCTTCATTGTCCTCATTTTCTTTAATCAACTCTGAAATAAAAGCAAAAACAGTTCCTTTGTCAGTAGCTCACAAAAAAGTAAAAAGACAAAATTGAACCCTGGTGTAACAGTGGAAAATAGACAATTGCTATACAAAATATTGATAATTTTGATGCAGTTTTATAAATAAATCTAGTATATTATATATCTAGTCATTTATCAGACGCTTTTATCCAAAACAATATACAAATGATGACAATAGAAGCAACCAAAAACAACAAAAGAACAATAAAATGCAAGTGCAACGACAAGTCTCGGTTAGCCTAACGCAGGTTATTATATATATATATACACACATACACAGTCATGGCCAAAAATATCGGCAGCCTTGGTAAATATGATCAAAGGTGGCTGTGAAAATTAATCTGTATTGTTAATCCTTTTGATCTTTTATTTAATAAATTCATAAAAATCTAACCTTTCATTGGATAATAAGAATTTAAAATGGAGGGAAATATCATAATGAAATTTCAAATCAACATAAAATGTTACGAAAATATATATGCAAAGAAAATAAAAATAACGACATGTATTCAACAATTAGTCTCCCGTCTCAGCGTAACGACATTTTAAAAAGCATCCGATAGACGCAAAGTGCGTACGCTATTCTCTGTCATCAGTAACGCATGGATATGTATTGTACGTTTATTTACGCTTTCTACAGACGGAAACAGCGTATCCATGCGTTACTAATAGCCCCTTTCGCACCGCTTTAGTTCCAGAACTAAAAGTACAGTACTAAAGTACTGGGACGATTTTGCGCGAACTATTTCCCAGTACCATTGAAAGGGTCGCATTCGCACCGACAGTGGGTACTAAGAAGTGACGTAAGCCAGTCGACAGCAACGTCATTTGTGCGCGGCGTTCAACAACGAAAACAAAGAAGAACAACATTAACAACAGGAGGATGGAGGACGCTGTGATCGGAGCTGTGTTTTTGTTGTGTCTCGCGGGGGTCACAATAATAGACATGGAATGTCGACGTAACTTTGGCTATACGTCAAGCGATTGAAAGATCGGAAAGGAGTCCAAAATGTTCAAAAATGCCTGCACTTAAGCGTCCGTCCATCTATCGCTGTTCTCCATTCTTGCAAAATATAATTTGATGCGATGTTTACACAGTATGTGTTTACACTTTAACACTTACATTTTAAATCATGGCGGGTGAGGGCGTTTTCGTACGCGTTTAGCCAATCAGCGTACACGTACGTCACGATAGTTCCTATGGAACTGTTTTAGACCCTACTCTGAAGTAGGAGCTAATTTAGTTCCTCCAAACGAGTTCCGATGAGACGAGAGCACGGCAGCTGGCACCAACGAAAGTCCATTCCACTCACCGCTCCACTGATGCGGTCGCTGAAGTGCAAAGAAAGTCCAAAGTGTTGCAGAGAAATGGGCCAGAAAAACCGCCAGAAGCGAATGCTTCTGAAGAGAGGAAAATCTGAGGGGTAAGATGGCGCGAGTGCGGGTCCACGTCAATCACGTATGACGTAGGGGCAGTATCTCGTGCCATCAGCCAATGAATTGGCGTGATTCTACACAGGCTTCAGACAATCGTCACACCCATTGCATCAGTGAACCTATGAAAGAGAACTAATGCCATGCTTCCTCATATCTAATATTCAAAAGGTAGGATGTACAGGGTGAAAAGCAATGGGCTGAGTACTGAGCCTTGCAGTACCCCAATTGAACCATATACACCTGAGTCTCTGGCCTGCTAGACAGGAGGCAGCAATATAGACTAAATTCTGTGTCTGTGGTCTGTTCAGAGGAGGCAACGACAGTCATGTTAAAGAGAAAGTAAACCTCCTTTGAATTCTACACTGAACAAAAATATAAACGCAACACTTTTGTTTTTGCCCCCATTTTACATGAGCTGAACTCAAAGATCTAAGACTTTTTCTATGTACACAAAAGGCCTATATCTCTCAAACATTGTTCACAAATCTGTCTAAATCTGTGTTAGTGAGCACTTCTCCTTTACCGAGATAATCCATCCACCTCACAGGTGTGGCATATCAAGATGCTGATTAGACAGCATGATTATTGCACACTCTTCCTCACTGTGCGAAATTGCTGAATATTGGCAGGAACTGGAACACATAACCCCACCGCCACCATGGGCCACTCGATCCACAATGTTGACATCAGCAAACCGCTCACCCACACGCCGCCATACATGCTGTCTGCCATCTGCCCTGTACAGTGAAAACCGGAATTCATCTGTGAAGAGAACACCTCTCCAAAGTGCCAGACGCCATTGAATGTGAGCATTTGCCCACTCAAGTCAGTAATGACTACGAACTGAAGTCAGGTCGAGACCCCGATGAGGACGACGAGCATGCAGATGAGCTTCCCTGAGACGGTTTCTGACAGTTTGCGCAGAAATTATTTGGTTATGCAAACCGATTGTTGCAGCAGCTGTCCGGGTGGCTGGTCTCAGACGATCTTGGAGGTGAAGATGCTTGATGTGGAGGTCCTGGGCTGGTGTGGTTACATGTGGTCTGTGGTTATGAGGCCAGTTGGATGTACTGCCAAATTCTCTGAAACGCCTTTGGAGACGGCTTATGGTAGAGAAATGAACATTCAATTCACGGGCAGCAGCTCTGGTGGACATTCCTGCAGTCAGCGTGCCAGTTGCACACTCCCTCAAAACTTGCGACATCTGTGGCATTCTGCTGTGTGATAAAACTGCACATTTTAGAGTGGCCTTTTATTGTGGCCAGCCTAAGGCACACCTGTGCAATAATCATGCTGTCTAATCAGCATCTTGATATGCTACATCTGTGAAGTGGATGGATTATCTCGGCAAAGGAGAAGTGCTCCCTAACACAGATTTAGACAGATTTGTGAATAATATTTTAAAGAAATAGGTCTTTTGTGTACGTAGAAAAAGTCTTAGATCTTTAAGTTCAGCTCATGAAAAATGGGGGCAAAAACCAAAGTGTTGCGTTCAGTGTATAATTTTATGTATCAGGACATAATAATATTTTTTTTTTTTAAAACTATCCAGTCCTTAGTAGTCTTTAAATTAGGAAAATACAACCTCAGATGAATAACTCATAACACACTGTCATCATTTGTTTAAAAAAGGGGAGCCAAAACGGAGAAGCCATGTGTGACAAACTAAGTACACTCTTACTGTTTCTATAGGAATTTAGAGGTATTTGCTGCTAATCAAATGCCCTTGAAAAAACTTTGAGAAACTTCTCATCAGATTTTGAATGTTTTCTTAGCCTTACAGTCCTTTTCTATTCCATTTACAGTGGGGCAAAAAAGTATTTAGTCAGCCACCAATTGTGCAAGTTCTCCCACTTAAAAAGATGAGAGAGGCCTGTAATTTTCATCATAGGTATACCTCAACTATGAGAGACAAAATGAGAAAAAAAAAATACAGAAAATCACATTGTAGGATTTTTAAAGAATTTATATGCAAATTATGGTAGAAAATAAGTATTTGGTCAATAACAAAATTTCATCTCAGTACTTTGTTATATACCCTTTGTTGGCAATAACAGAGGTCAAACGTTTTCTGTAAGTCTTCACAAGGTTTTCACACACTGTTGCTGGTATTTTGGCCCATTCCTCCATGCAGATCTCCTCTGGAGCAGTAATGTTTTGGGGCTGTCGCTGGGCAACACGGACTTTCAACTCCCTCCAAAGATTTTCGATGGGGTTGAGATCTGGAGACTGGCTAGGCCACTCCAGGACCTTGAAATGCTTCTTATGAAGCCACTCCTTCGTTGCCCGGGCGGTGTGTTTGGGATCATTGTCATGCTGAAAGACCCAGCCACGTTTCATCTTCAATGGCCTTGCTGATGGAAGGAGGTTTTCACTCAAAATCTAATAACACATGGCCCCATTCATTCTTTCGTTTACACGGATCAGTCGTCCAGGTCCCTTTGCAGAAAAACAGCCCCAAAGCATGATGTTTCTACCCCCATGCTTCACAGTAGGTATGGTTTTCTTTGGATGCAACTCAGCATTCTTTCTCCTCCAAACACGACAAGTTGAGTTTTTACCAAAATGTTCTATTTTGGTTTCATCTGACATTCTCCCAATCCTTTTCTGGATCATCCAAATGCTCTCTAGCAAACTTCAGACGGGCCCGGACATACACTGGCTTAAGCAGGGGGACACGTCTGGCACTGCAGGATTTGAGTCCCTGGCAGCGCAGTGTGTTACTGATGGTAGCCTTTGTTACTTTGGTCCCAGCTCTCTGCAGGTCATTCACTAGGTCCCCCCGTGTGGTTCTGGGATTTTTGCTCACAGTTCTTGTGATCATTTTGACCCCACGGGGTGAGATCTTGCGTGGAGCCCCAGATCGAGGGAGATTATCAGTGGTCGTGTATGTCTTCCATTTTCTAATAATTGCTCCCACAGTTGATTTCTTCACACCAAGCTGCTTACCTATTGCAGAGTCAGTCTTCCCAGCCTGGTGCAGGACTACAATTGTGTTTCTGGTGTCCTTTGAAAGCTCTTTGGTCTTGGCCATGGTGGAGTTTGGAGTTGGACTGTTTGAGGTTGTGGACAGGTGTCTTTTATACTGATAACAAGTTCAGATGCCATTAATACAGGTAACGAGTGGAGGACAGATGAGCCTCTTAAAGAAGTTGTTACAGGTCTGTGAGAGCCAGAAATCTTGCTTGTTTGTAGGTGACCAAATACCTATTTTACCGAGGAATTTATCAATTAATTCTTTAAAAATCCTACAATGTGATTTTCTGGATTTTTTTTCTCATTTTGTCTCTCATAGTTGAGGTATACCTATGATGAAAATTACAGGCCTCTCTCATCTTTTTAAGTGGGAGAACTTGCACAATTGGTGGCTGACTAAATACTTTTTTGCCCCACTGTAGGTTTAAGAGAGTCACTTTCCTGCTATTGCTCAAGTATGTAATATGTTTATTAAGTTGTAATATACAGAAAACTTTTTTCTGATTTTTTGCGCTGCGCGTCACCTTGAGTTCATCACTAGACAGACCAAATGATACCTTTCCCATTCAGCCCTACATCTGGAGAGCCTCTCGTGTTCAAAGTGCAGATGTGAGCTCAACATGTTTTAAGAAACCACGCAGGTTAACTTAATACGTGGCCATTAAACGGCACATTTTTTCCAGACTCTGTGGCTGTCGAAACAAAGAGGATGAAACGCAATCATGGGCAAATTAGCTTCTCTACTACTTCTTTTGAAACTGATTTCTTCATAATTAGGGACGCACCGATACTGAGCTCCTGTACGCGTACTCGTTAAAATGCCCCGATACCTCACAGCATGTGATAAGTGTTATATTCAGACAAAGAAACAGGACAACATGCAGCAGAATGGAGTTATTAGAGATTAAGGATGTCTACGAAGCAGATGTATGCAATGAATAATGTTAAACATTCAGTATTAATGCCTTTATAGCTGATGTGCGCGAACTGAAAAGCAAAGCGCTGAGTGGATTGAGCGGGCGCCGGCGCAGATGCGCGAGCTTGTCGAGCGAATATACTTTTCTCACAGACATCACTGGAACGTTTGTAGCTCGGTCGGATATGTCAAAAACAAGTAAGCATAATGCACAAGTTACTTAACGGTAGGGAGGGAGGGAGAGCAAGATAGAGTGAGCACTTCTGTGACCTTTGTGAATGTTCGCTCACATAGTATGCATCACTTGGATTAAAACTGAATCATTCACTATAAAATAAATAATTTATTTTCAACCTTAAGCATACACGACTTTCTGGCGAAAGTGAAACTAGCAGCCTGTGTGAGCCTGTCTAGGCTGTACTATCCCTCTCATTCTGCACCAGTACAAATACGCGCGTGCGTTGTGCATGTTTTGCTTGCTTCATGAGTGTTTCTGCATTAAAAAGAAAAGCAAAGAAAAACGCGACTTCTATTTCTGAAAATATCACAGTTAGGAGATTTATAACGAGTGGTTCCCTGCATTATTACAGCAAAATGCGTGATTTTAGCAGCTCTAATGCAATTGAATTAAAGATGATGTACCATAGAGCAAAAATAAAATAAAATTAAAAAAAAAATAACAGTGAGAGTAACATAAACTTGTAAAATACATTTTAATGCGCATAATTAAGTGTGAAAATAACCGAAGGATATACAGTCAAAAAAACAAAAAATATTCAGAGACCAAATATAATTTTTGATCTTTTTTACTAGTGGGTGCAGGACACTATAGTTCATTTATGTGAGTGAGGATAGCAAAATAAAGTAAACTGTGACATATTATATCCAAAACTCTTCATACAGTAGACTACCAATAAAATGTATACAAATTTGGAACCAAAAATTATTCAGACCGAGTTCAGGTTTGCATGAACCAAAGCATGCCCATTAAGGCTAAGGGTTGCCTGACAAAGTATTGATAGTTGTGTAAATATTGTCATACTAACAGCTGTCTGAATAATTTTGGTTGATTGTAATCCATCACATACCTTTCTATTAAAGTTATCTGATATTGTCAAGCTGAATTTGTTCTGACACATTTTAACTCTTAGTTCTTGTCATACTTTACTACCATAAACTACAGCGAATAAACTGTGATAATGTGAGAAATGTTGAAGGTGTCTGAATAAATTTTGGTTTGACTGTATCTATTTGATAAATTAAGTTAACCAACTAACATTATACATACTCTTTTGGTTTCTGTACCCAATATTGAAAAAACGTACAAATGCAATTAAAATATTGGTGTCGGTACTCGGTATCGACAAGTACCAAAAATAAAAGTATTGGTATCGGGCGAGTACTGGAAAGCGTGGTATCGGTGCATCCCTAATCATAATTGCTATTAGTGTTATTCACACAGCAAAATCCTTATTTGTTTAGTCAGCTAAGTGTGGGACTTTGTAAAATACGTGACAAATTGCGTCCGGTATTTATTTGACACAGGACATCATTTTACCTTCAAATACGGGACGTTTCTGTATTTTAAGGAAAGGGTGGCAACCCTAGTACTGTCCATCATTAGAAAGGTTAAAGATTCAATTTTACCCTATAATAATCTTATAGAAACAGTATTTGTGTCTTGTTCGCTTTAATTAGGACATTCTTCAAAAATATCATTAATATCTGTAGAAGTGAACAGAATAAGGATCCAATAACTGAGTTCAGCTTTGAGAAAGAAACCGACCTGTTTGTTCCTCAGCATCTTCATGTTTCAAGCTGAAAACTTCTGCAATCTTTATGTCTTCAGTCTCCTCTTTAATAAACGCCATCTTTATGATCTCAGTCACTTCACCGGGAGTTTCTCTGAGAAAAATAAAGTGTCAGTAAACACTCCAAACTAGAACTACAAATTACAACAAAGACATGACAGATTTCGTTTTTGTTTTGTATTTAATGTTTATGTTAAATTCAGTAGATTGTACTGTTATGGAAACCTTTGTAGTTGGATTGTGAAAATTGTCTTATAGCCTACATCTTTGTCTTCTTGTTTCATTTACACTGTTTTAACCAACAGAGCGTGTACAAAACATCTGGTTCAACTTCCAAAAAAACCTGCTTTTGAACCGATTCTCAATATAGGGATCTTTTCTGTTACTCGTGTGGATGTGCTCAATGCTGCAGTCACGTGCTATCGGAATTATCTTAAATATGAGCTTTCTAGTCCTGAACGGCCTTAGAGAGGAAACTCTATTTACGATAATTCCGATAGCACGTGACTACTATCGGAATGCCTGAATCTGATTGGCTGACGAACGTTCTGAGGTGTGCAATTATTTTCAGGGAAACGCACGGCGAAAGTAGTTCCAGGCAGCTCTTGACCGCTTTACATATCACTTCGCCAAATGATTTCTATTATTTCAAAGGTCTTACAACAGCTAAATAACTAAAACCCACAACGACACTGGCCAAATAAATAAATATAGTAAACAATAAAAACGACAGATCATGTCCATGTTTTTGCCACAAAATTAGGCTTTATTATGTACGGAAAGCACATACTCTCTCTCTCCCTCACAGACCGCACACACTTAACAGTTTGCACACACTAGCATACACGCGCTAATGTTGTTAGCGCTACTCACAACTTAAAAACTACATGACTTCTCACAAGCGAAGTAGCAATAACGGCGCTGTTCGTGAACAAAAGGAACTAAATTTCACTATAACTAGAGACATTGCTGCCGAACACTATTGAGAGACACACAGAGGTAATCTCTCTCTCTCTCTCATAATTTAGTAATAAACTGCATTAATCTGCTATCAACGGCTCAATGACGTTTTGAAATTAGCAATGGAGGCGCTGGATGAAATGCGGAAGAAATCATCCTAACGTTACTCACAATAGCGATTTAAGTAGAAATACTGGACGAATGTAACCACCTCGGGTGTGCATTATTTTTCTAATAATCCAACGACCCGTCGTCAATTATTCCTTACATATAACACTCATTCATGTTATAGCAAGCATTACATTGTTTCATTCATTAAGAAAGCTTTCGTTTTGCAATTCTTGGTAAAACTATAAATTTGCATGAACAGTTAGATGTCATTTAAAAACTTTAAATGTTTAAAACACAAACCTTTCTTCAGGCGAGATACAAGTTCTCCGTTTGGTTAAAGGCGCAGCCTTATGACGTCACACAGTCATTCCAAAATAAAAGTCCGGTTCACACGCTCAAATCAGAAATGAACATTCAAATATACAAATAATAAAACACATATCTGTGGCGTTCAGAGTTATTATTAAATAACTATTGCATAATATATTTGTTTAAATAAATGTTGGCCAATGTTAAATTCCAGTGAGAGTTTGAACTACATGAGATTCTGAACAATAATGTTTGTCTGCAGAAACCATTTAAGGAGCCAGGAACTTTTTAGTTTTATTTATTTATGGAAAGAGCTTGGTTATAATCTTTTTAAAGCCACAGACAAACCACACACACACACACACACACACACACACACACACACACACACACACACTGTTGTTAGCTTTAGGGTTTGAGATGAAGAAAGCACCATTGCATGCTTCTACTTAAATGCCCTACTTTCATGATGTAATAGCACTATAGCATGAACTTATTTACATTTTCCATAAGTTTCATATGTGTATATATATATATACAGGTGCTGGTTAGAATATCATCAAAAAGTTGATTTATTTCACTAATTCCATTCAAAAAGTGAAACTTGTATATTATATTCATTCATTACACACAGACTGGTATATTTCAAATGTTTATTCTTTTAATTTTGATGATTAGAGCTTACAGCTCATGAACGTCAAAAATCAGTATCTCAGAAAATTAGAATATTACTTAAGCCCAATACAAAGAAAGGATTTTTAGAAATCTTTGCCAACTGAAAAGTATGAAAATGAAAAGTATGAGCATGTACAGCACTCAATACTTAGTTGGGGCTCCTTTTGCCTGAATTACTGCAGCAATGCGGCGTGGCATGGAGTCGATCAGTCTGTGGCACTGCTCAGGTGTTATGAGAGCCCAGGTTGCTCTGATAGTGGCCTTCAGCTCTTCTGCATTGTTGGGTCTGGTGTCTCTCATCTTTCTCTTCACAATACCCCATAGATTCTCTCTGGGGTTCAGGTCAGGCGAGTTTGCTGGCCAATCAAGTACAGTAACACTATGGTCATTAAACCAGCTTTTGGTACCTTTGGCAGTGTGGGCAGGTGCCAAGTCCTGCTGGAAAATGAAATCAGCATCTCCATAAAGCTTGTCAACAGAAGGAAGCATGAAGTGCTCTAAAATTTCCTGGTAGATGGCTGTGTTGACTGTGGACATCAGAAAACACAGTGGACCAACACCAGCAGATGATATGGCACCCCAAACCATCACTGACTGTGGAAACTTCACACTGGACTTCAAGCAACATGGACTCTGTGCCTCTCCACTCTTCCTCCAGACTCTGGGACCTTGATTTCCAAATGAAATGTAACATTTACTTTCATCTGAAAAGAGGACTTTGGACCACTGAGCAACAGTCCAGTTCTTTTTCTCCACAGCCCAGGTAAGACTCTTCTGACGATGTTTCTGTTCAGAAGTGGATTTTGGTAGCCCTTTTCCTGAAGACGTCTGAGCGTGGTGACTCTTGATGCACTGACTCCAGCTTCAGTCCACTCCTCGTGAAGCTCTCCCAAGTGTTTGAATCGGCTTTGCTTGACTGTATTCTCAAGCTTGCGATCATCCCTGTTGCTTGTGCACCTTTTCCTACCCAAATTCTTCCTTCCAGTCAACTTTGCATTTAATATGCTTTGATACAGCACTCTGTAAACAGCCACAACTTTCAGTAATGACCCTCTGTGACTTACCCTCTTTGTGGAGGGTGTCAATATTCGTCTTCTGGATCATTGCCAAGTCAGCAGTCTTCCCCATTATTGTGGTTTCAAAGAACAAGAGATACCAAGAATTTATACTGTAGGGATGGTCATTTATTCAAACTCAAATGTAAATATTCTAATATTTTGAGATACTGATTTTTGACTTTCATGAGCTGTAAGCTCTAATCATCAAAATTAAAAGAAAAAAACATTTGAAATATATCAGTCTGTGTGTAATGAATGAATATAATATACAAGTTTCACTATTTGAATGGAATTAGTGAAATAAATAAACTTTTTGATGATATTCTAATTATATGACCAGCACCTGTATATATATATATATATATATATATATACCTTTTGCAATCGAAATTGAAATTACAAAATTTGCTGTCTTTGGATCATTTTAAAACAGTTAATCGGCAAATGGAAATTGACCCAATGATATGTAACTGTTATGTAAGTGTCTCTAATCTGTTTGTGTTGTAATATTTTGTGATGAAACTGATGTATTGCTGCCCATTTTGGCCAGAACACTCCTGCAAAAGAGATTTTTAATCTCAGAGAGTCTTTTCTGGTTAAGTAAAGGTTAAATAAAAAAAAATACAAATATATGTGTGTGACCCTGGAGCACAAAATCAGTCATAAGTAGTGTAGCAATTTTGTAGCAATATTTGTAGCAATAGCCAACAATACATTGTATGGGTCAAAGTTATACATTTTTCTTTCATGCCAAAAATCATTAGGTTATCAAGTAAAGATCGTGTTCCATGAAGATATTTTGTACATTTCCTACCATACATATATCAAAACTTAATTTTTTGGAGTGGATGCAGCAAAATTGTGAATGAAAATGGCCGGAAACACTTCTACAAACTTTGCTCGCTGCTGTCCTCTCTTTGAGAATTATCACTCGAATTTCCACTTTCAGGTTCATCTACTCTCTACAACGTCATTACAGCTGTAAACCAATAGAGAGCGTTTAACACAAACCCTTCATTAGTAATGTGCATTGCTAAGGACTTTATTTGGGCAATTTTCAAATAGTTGTATCACAGCCAAATATTGTCATATCAATAACAAACCATACATCAATGGAAAGCTTATTTATTCAGCTTCCAGATGATGTGTAAATCTCAATAATAATAAAAAATGGAACCTTATTGTAGTATCAGGTTAACTACGAGGTAGGAACCTTGTGTTGGTGTTTGTGTGAGGGGGGGTTCATTAAAGTCGTGGGTTCAATGGACGTACTGTTGTGATCATTGTGTTGAGCCTCCTATAAAGGTTATTGTGTACCTATAAGCCACATAACATGGTGTCAGAAGTAAAGCACTTTATCTAGACGGACGTCTACAAATAACGCAGGACGCCGTCAAGTTTTTTTTTTTCTCTCTCTTCGCCGATTACCGAAAGTTCGTGGACTAACGCTAAAGCTAGCGAGTTCATGACGGCGACATGAATCAGTTTCAAGTTTCTCCACCAGACAAGTTCACATTCAAAGCCGAAGACTGGACTAAGTGGATTAAACGCTTCGACAGATTCCGCATCGCATCTGGATTGGAGACGCAAGCGGACGAAAATCAGGTGAATGCACTGATTTACACAATGGGGGAGGAGGCGGAGGATATATTGGTTTCCCTGCACCTCAGCCCAGAAGAAGCGAGTGAGTACGACACAGTTAAGATGAAGTTGGATGCTCACTTTGTAACACGCAGAAATGTGATCTTCGAGAGGGCAAAGTTTAATCAGAGGCAGCAAGAGATGGGTGAGTCGGCTGACAGCTTTCACACAGCGCTGCACTGCCTAGCGGAGCACTGCGGATACGGGGCTCTGCATGACGAAATGGTGAGAGATAGACTTGTTGTGGGTCTGAGAGATAAACGCTTGTCAGAACAGCTACAACTCGATCCTGAACTGACTCTTGAGAAAGCAATTAACAGAGCTCGACAAAGCGAGCAGGTAAAGAAGCAACAAGAAATGTTAAAAATGAACTTTAAAACAGATATCTCCAACGCTCAGCTTGACAGCATGCACGCGCGGCAGCGCGATAGCGCACGTTCAAAGCAACCCAAGCCGCAACACAAGCAAATAGATAAAACGAAGAAGGGAAGACAGGCTCAATGTGGAAGATGTGGTGATTCAAGATGGCATAGCCTACAACAGTGTCCAGCTAGGGAGGTAATATGTAATAACTGCAGAAAAAAGGGACATTACGCCAGAGTGTGCAAAACTAAAAGAATGTGTGAAATGCATGTAGCTACAGTGGTTGAGGACACTGGTGAGGAAGTTGCATTTCTGGGTTCACTGTCAGTGGACACAAATGGCAGCCCATGGATGACAGACATACATGTGGAGAATGTCAATGCACGCTTTAAAATTGACACTGGCGCAGATGTCACCGCCATACCTGAAATGCTGTATAACCAGGGCCAGTTCAGCAGGCTGGAGAAACCAACAAGGGTTCTGCTGGGGCCAGGTGGGACTCGTCTGAATGTGAAGGGCAAGTTCACAGCCACTCTCAGTAAGAACAGTAAAAGCACTAAAGAGGAAATATACGTTGTGGAGGGGCTGTGCACACCACTGCTAGGCGGGCTTGCTGCAGTGGCACTGCAGTTGGTCGCCAGAATAAATAACATTAGCCTGGACTCCAAAGAGACAGTGAAAAGGGAGTTCCCAAAGCTTTTCTGTGGATTAGGAAAAATGGAGGGCGAGTACAACATAGTACTGAAACCAGGGGCTCAGCCTTTCTCTCTCTCAACTCCCAGACGCATCTCCCTCCCACTCCTGCCAAAGGTTAGAGAGGAGCTGGACCGTATGGAGCAGCAGGGAGTTATTTCAATGGTGGAGGGGCCGACGGAATGGTGTGCGCCTATGGTGGTGGTGCCGAAACGCACGGGCAAGGTGAGAATATGCACCGATCTCACAGAGCTGAACAAATCAGTTATGAGAGAGAAGCACCCCCTCCCCTCAGTTGAACACACTCTAGGACAGCTTGCTGGGGCCAAAGTGTTTTCAAAGCTAGACGCCAATGCAGGCTTTTGGCAGATTCCATTGTCCAAGGAGTCATCTCTGCTTACCACTTTCATAACTCCATTCGGGAGGTATTGTTACAATCGCCTGTGCTTTGGGATCTCGTCAGCACCAGAACACTTCCAGAAGCGCATGTCACGCATCCTGGAGGGCCTGGTCGGTGTTCTGTGTCAGATGGATGATGTGCTCATTTGGGGAGCCACACAGACGGAGCATGATGAGAGACTGTGGAGAGTACTGTCACGACTACAGGAGGCGGGAGTGACGCTCAATGACAAGTGTGAGTTTTCTAAGAACAAGATAAAGTTCCTGGGGCAGGTCATTGAGGCATCAGGCGTCAGCGCTGATCCTGATAAAGTGAGCGCGGTTAAAGCCATGCCAGCACCCAGTAATGTCAGCGAGGTGAGACGCTTCCTGGGGATGACAAACCACCTGGGGAAGTTCCTGCCTCATTTGGCTGAGAGAACACGACCACTCAGAGACCTGCTGAAAAAGTCCAGTATGTGGGCCTGGGGGCCGCAACAACAGCAGGCCTTCGAGAACATCAAAGCAGAACTGACGACACCCCCAGGGCTTGCTTTGTATGACCCTAACGCTGAAACGCGTGTCTCCGCTGACTCTTCTTCATATGGGATGGGCGCCGTTCTTCTCCAGCGGCAAACAGACACAGAGTGGAAACCTGTGGCGTATGCCTCGAGAGCCCTCAGCAACACTGAGCAGCGTTACGCCCAGATAGAGAAGGAGGCGCTAGCATCAACATGGGCCTGCGAGAGGTTCGCAGAGTTCCTCATTGGGAAGAGTTTTCACATTGAAACCGACCATAAGCCCCTGATTCCTCTACTAGGCTCAAAGAGCTTAGATGAACTTCCTCCACGCATACAGCGTCTGCGCATGAGATTAATGCGGTTCGCCTACTCCATATCACATGTGGCTGGCAAAGACATTGCAACTGCGGATGTGCTGTCCCGAGCTCCTGTCAGTCACACTCCAGAAGGATTGCAGGAGGAGGAAATCAACCTCTATGTCGACTCTGTCGTAGCGAATCTCCCAGCTACAGAAAAGAGGTTAAGGGAAATTCAGAGACACCAGGATGACGACCCCACAATCCAGCACTTAAAGAAATTCTGTGTCGAAGGATGGCCAGATAAATTTTCCATTAACAAAGTGTTCCAGCCATATCTGCCATTTTCAGGTGTGCTCACAATTCAAGATGGTCTACTATTGTATGGCAGCAGGATAGTCATCCCAGCATCACTCAGGGCAGACATCCTGTCCAAGCTGCACGAGGGCCATCTGGGAATAACAAAATGCAGAGAGCGAGCTAAGCATTCAGTGTGGTGGCCAGGGCTCAGCAGAGAGCTGACAAACATGATAGAGAAGTGTGATGTGTGTAGCCGAGAGAGAGTAAATTTTAAAGAAACGATGATGCCTACCGAGTTCCCGCCAAGACCATGGTCCACTGTAGGAGCAGATTTGTTCCACTTAGACAACAGACAATACCTGGTCATTGTGGACTATTTCTCCAGATATTTTGAAGTAGCCAAACTGACATCCATCACATCTGGAGCTGTAGTTGATCACTTCAAGTCTATTTTTGCACGTCATGGTATACCTGAAGTGGTCCGCTCCGACAACGGCCCACAGTTTGCCTCCGAGATCTTCAGACAGTTTGCACAGGATTGGGGCTTTAGTCATGTGACATCCAGTCCTCATTTCCCACAGAGCAACGGGGAGGCAGAGCGTGCTGTGAGGACAGTCAAAAGTCTCCTCAAGAAATCCAGCGACCCTTATCTTGCCCTGATGGCTTATCGAGCTGCTCCCCTGGCGAACGGATACAGTCCCACTGAGCTTCTAATGGGAAGGAAAATAAGAACGCCAGTTCCTGTCATTCCATCCAAGCTTAACCCAGGGTGCGCAGACATGGACAACCTGAAAAGGACAGAACTAAGGTACAGACAAAAACTGCGACAGAATTATGACCGAAGACACAGAGCACGCGACTTGCCATACCTTCGCCCTGGTGATCATGTGTGGGTCAAGGATACAGTGGACAGAGGCACGGTGGTGTCTACTGCCGGGACACCAAGGTCATACATCATTGAGACGCCTGGGGGCACTCTGCGAAGAAACAGATACCATCTTTCTCCAACCCCTGTGGCTCCTGGAGAACCTGCCAACTCAACGGAGCCAGCACCAGAGAGCACGGTTCCTGACACCACACACACTCCTGCCACACCAGGAGCACAGAGTGTAGCCAGTCGGCAGACTCCAGCGTGCGAGAGACGTTTCCCAGCCCGAATAAGGAATCCTCCATCTTACTTGAAAGACTTTGTTTGTTCTTAGGAATGGCACCTGAGTTATGGGGGAGGGCAAGGAGTAGTTGATTGTTGCCAATTTATGTTGTTGATTAAGTGTTTTCAGAAGCACATGTTCAAAGTGCATCATAGCTGAACAGTATGGTAAAAGTTGAGAATTATAATTGTGTGTTATTACTGTTACTGATCTTGATCACATTTGTTGATTATATTTAATCATGGGATATATATTGCAGTATAAGAATTAATCGAAAGAGCCTTCTGTTACAGTTTAGAAATGCTCTTAATGTTATTCTTCCATCTGCTCAAGATTATCCTTTGTTTAGAAAGGGGGATGTAGTATCAGGTTAACTACGAGGTAGGAACCTTGTGTTGGTGTTTGTGTGAGGGGGGTTCATTAAAGTCGTGGGTTCAATGGACGTACTGTTGTGATCATTGTGTTGAGCCTCCTATAAAGGTTATTGTGTACCTATAAGCCACATAACACTTATGACTGGTTTTGTGGTCCAGTGTCTCTCTCACACACACACACACACACACACACACACACACACACACACATATATTTCAATCATGACAACTCTCTAAAGATTTTAGCACAGTAATGGATATGATAATGTAGTATGTGGGACTCACGTCACCTAAGACGTTGTGATTTTGGGTCACACGTCACTCAAGGTGTGGTTATGAGTATATCAGATGACCAATTCCCACCTCAGTTAGTTTAGTGCACCAGTCAAAGACTGATAATTTGGCAATGCGGGCGTGTTTCCCACAAGCTGTTCAATAATTTGAATTGCACACATTGGAGGGAGCTGATCAGCTGATTTATCTGAAAGATTGGTGGTTTAGCTAGCTAGTAGAGCCAGCAATCTCCAGCGAGCATACATCTCAGTTTCTTCCGCCCGGAAACGTAGCGGAGCTGAGATGCTCGCCACCCCTTTGGGGGTCTCTAGAGCAGCTAGTTTAGCTTTCTCCTGCCGGTGTTCCATTCCAGGATACCGAGCTAGCCGCTCTGATTATTCCAGAGACTGGTTCCCTTAGTAGGCACCTGGCGGTGTGGGAGCCCCTGCCAAGCGTGTCTCATTGGGTCCTGCATTGCAGGCTCTGGTTCCACCAGTCTAGTCTTCCTAGAAGATGACGCGAGTCTGAGGACAGTCGCTTCAATAGGAGACTTCGGCTGAGGCAGTCCTGGCCCAGAACTTATGAGGGCAGGCCCCTCTGGGGAAGAGCGGCGTACACCGCGGTACACGGTGCCCGTCTCTCCTCAGTGCCCTCAGGAGATCGGTCTGCCAACCCTGCCACGTACGGTGTTCCAGGGCACAGCAATCTCCAGAGAGCAAACATCTCAGTTTCTTCCGCCCGGAAACGTAGCGGAGCTGAGATGCTCGCCACCCCCTTCAGGGGTCTCTAGAGCAGCTAGTTTGGCCGTCTCCTGCCGGCGTGCCGTTCCAGGACACCAAGCTGGCCGCCCTGGTTATACCAGAGGCCAGTCTTGCGAGACTGGTTCCCTTAGTAGACTATTTGGCAGCGTGAAAACTACTGCCAAATGTGTCTCCATGAGACCTGCATACTGTAGAGAGAGATTACAGAATCCAGTTTGGTTCTCCTCCGCCTCGTTTCAACGGGGTGAATCCCAATCTGGTGGGCCCCGAGCAGGTTCTGGTAATGGAACGAGAAGTAGAGTACTCTCTTGAGAAAGGAGGCCATCGAGGTGGTCCCTCCTCACGAAAGAGATTCCGGGTTCTACAGCCAGTACTTCATAGTTCCCAAGAAGGATGGAGGTCGGCGTCCCATTTTAGATCTGCATCAGTTGAGCCACTCAGTCAGGTCGTGTCTCAGAACAGGTCCGAGGACGGGTTTGTCACGATCGATCTTAAAGACGCATACTTCCATATCTCCATCCTTCCCACTCACAGGGAGTTCCTGAGGTTTGCTTTCGAGGGCGAAGCTCACCAATATCGGGTTATTTCCTTCAGCCTAGCACTCACCCCGCACTTTTACAAAGTATGTGGATGCTGCGTTAGTTCCGTTGCGGCTACTAGGCATCCGCATATCCACTTTGGTTGATTCTCGCTCATCGAGATGTTGTTCTTGCTCACATGAAAGCGTTGGGGTTAAGACTGAATGCCAAGAAGAGTGTGCTTTCTCCATTACAGAGAACCACTTATCTTGGTGTGGTGTGGGATTCGACCACGATGCAGGGACGTGTGTCCCCTGCTCGGATCGAGTCGATCCTCAAGGAAGTCAGGAGAGTGAAAGAAAGCCAGTCACTCAACAGTGGTGGCTCAAGACCAAGGGGTTCTCCCCAAGGGGAAACCCACTTCACATGATCAAGGTCACGTGGTGGTGCCTACGTGCCTTAGACATGTGGAGACATCCTTGGTTCTTGTCTCAGGGCCCGGTGCTCGGAGCTCCGTGTCGCTGCGTACGCTAGCGACGGACGTTTCCCTCACCCTGCCCACAGTCTGTGGAGTACTCGCCGTCTCATGTGGCACATCACTGCCTGGAGATGCTGGCGGTGTTTCACAGAAACATTTTCTCCCAGACCTAAGAGAGTGCCGGTGTTGGTGCGATAGCACTGAAAACACAGCGGTGGTCTCTTACATCAACCACCGAGGAGGTCTGCGTTCACGCCCCCTGTACAGGCTGGCGTACCAGATCCTTGGGTGGTCCAAGGACAAACTCCTCTCGCTGAGAGCAGTTCACATGCCTGGGCATCTCAGTGTGGGAGCCAACATCCCGTCGAGGCAGGGGCTGAGGCCCGGGGAATGGATGCTTCACCCTGAGAGTTTGGTCAGTCTCAGGTGGACCTCTTCGCTACTCGGGTAAGTACACAGCGCATATCCCCTCTGGTACTCTCTAAATTCATCCAGCTCCACTGGGGCTGGATGCCATGGTACAGACGTGACCGAGGCTGAGTTCTGACAGAGTTCTGGCGAGAGTGCGCTGGGACGAGGTCAGTCTACTTCTGGTAGCACCGTTCTGGCCGGGCCGAGTATGATTCTCGGACCTGATTTCTCTCCTCGACGGCTCTCCATGGGAGATTCCCGTCAGGAGGGATCTCCTCTCACAAGCGGGGGTCTGTCACCCCCGCCCGGAGCTTTGGAAGTTGTAGGGGCCACACCTACAACTCCCAACCGAGGTTGTTGAGACCTTCCTTCAATCCAGAGCTCCCTCAACGAGGAAACTATACACCTTGAAGTGGAACTTTTCACTTCTTGGTGCGGAGACCGCCAGCTCGACCCAGCCAACTGCCCGATTGGTACAGTTCTGGAGTTCGTGCGGGCCTGTTCCTCCACAGGGTTAACCCACTCCACCCTGAGGGTTTACGTGGCGGCTATACCGGCCTACCGCGCCCTTCTCGGTGGCCTTTCAGTGAGTAGGCACCCCCTAGTTACATGTTTTCTCCACAACACAAGGGACTTGTACATCCTGAAGTGAAGTGTCACTTCATGGTGCAGAGGTTGCAAGCTCGACCCAGCCAACTGCCCGATTGGTACAGTTCTGGAGTTCGTGCGGGCCTGTTCCTCCGCAGGGTTAACCCACTCCACCCTGAGGGTTTACGTGGTGGCTATTCCGGCCTACCGCACCCTTCTCGGTGACCTTCAGTTGGTAGACACCCCCTAGTACATGTTTCCTCCAGAGGCTGAGGTCTCCGGCCAGAGAGCGTTTGCTATGTGGTGGATCAGGATGCTATTCCATAGCCTCGAGTCCTCTGCTCTCCCCTCTTGGGGATCAAGACTCACTCTTCAGAAGTTGGCCTTCGGGACGCAGGCCCCGCTCCCCTAGCCACCTGTGGCCTTTTTTCTCTCACTCTAGCTGTGCTCCATCCACACTAGGCAGGGATTTGTCAGTCTGGCGGCGTAGGGATCTCGTTCCCCTAGCGTTCTTGGACGCAGCTCGAGTTCCTGAAGAGGAACGTCTTAGGTTATGTATGTAACCCCAGTTCCTTGAGGGAATGAGACGCTGCGTCTCAAGGCCATACTTCCGGCATCCCTACGAGCGGTTGATTCATTCCTGAAGCTGACGCCGGTTCCACCGCACGTGCTTTTATGCCTCCTGGCCGTTACATCACCCGCCCGTGACGTCTCGCCCATCCTTTGGACAGATTACATTTGTATCAGAGCGCGGTCACGCTGGAGGCACGCTGGAGCATGTTTTCCAAGTTTATGGACATTTCCTTTAACCCTAAAAACACAACCCAATGCAATGATTAATTCAAAATACAGTTAAAACACCTGTGAACAAAGTCAACACAGTACATTGGGCCATATTTGTTGGATGGAGTGTGAATTCACTAGCAGTGTTTTCTGTGGTGTATTTCTGTGAAGGAGATGATGGAGACGATTAGTGCTGAGTAAAGAGCTAAAGCACACGATCGGTTCTTCATGCATCCGATACACAACGCCGTTTACACTTTATAATCATATACTGAACTTAAAACAAACATTTAAATACTGGATAATAAAGCTGAACACAATCTACTTGCATTTAAGGAACTGTGTTTAACAGCATTTTTCAAAGACTGGGTTAGCTTTACAGAGACGGTCTGGTTCAACTGTAAAACACATTCTCCCACGCAGTAGGAAGAACATTCATACAATTAATTCATGTTATTGTATTTTTTTATTATTATTATTTTAAAATGCAAGTGAATTAATGAAGATCATGCTGAGATGTACAGGGTAGAATGTGTCTGTCGCTGAATATATTTTTGTTGAAACATCTTGAATATATGATATGATTTCACAAGACTGATGAATGTGTTCTGGTCTTCTTACAGAGAATCTGGTGTAAAGGGATCCTCAGAAACCAGACCGTCTGGAAGCATTTATTTTAACTGAATCTGCAAGATGACTGTAAATATTGCTTCAGAATATTGTAAAGATGCATCCGCTGAACAGCTGAAATCAACCTCCTCTAACATCAGATCATCTTCTCAGGGTCTGTTTGAAATCATAGATAACTAAAACATAGTTCATCAGTTTAGTTTAATGCAGATATGTGCTGCCTTCAGGAGCTCGTGTTTAACACATTGTTTCTTACTAACTCTCTGAAATAACGAAATTATATGTTTGATAAAACATATCTTACAGTATAGCTGCTAATGTATAGTACTGCAAACATATTATTTTATTAATCTGTAGCTTTTTTATATCAATCAAAGTCAAGATGAAGGTGTTTATGTGTTAATCTAAAGCACATTAGTTTTCATGTTGAGTGTAAATAGTTTTCTTTGTTATGATATATAACAGGTGCCTGATATTCTAGAAGCTGCTGCAGAAGTTGAGAAGATAGACATCAATCAACTTTTTGACGAGTAACATCTGTTTTTTTTATTTTTTTATTTTTATGCATTGCTGTGGTGAAGAACACAAAATCAGTGGCACTTCATGCATTTAAGCTGCTTCTTTCACACGGGGACTGTTTCCTAAAAAGGTCCTGTTGAGTAAAATGCCAAAATACACTCAGATGATGAATCTAGATGTTATAGTCCATCATTCAGTTCTCAGTGACATGTTTTAGAGCCGCTGAGCATCTGTTCAGAGAGAAGGCCACGGAGTGATCAAGCTTAGAGACGCAGAACGAGAAGAGCTTCTAGTAACACTGAGCGAAGGGAACGCATTAAGAACATTGCTTTATATTTTTATTTCTGTTAATATAGAAAATTGTTTTCATATTCCTCTTTGAATTTACACAAAATACTGATCTGGATTAAATATTGAGACATGATGAAAGATGAAAGCAGGAAGATCCAGATCTACAGATTACTGACCATTTATCAATAAGATCCTCAGAGAAGAGGAACACCAGAAGAAAGGGAAGAGTGTGCGAGTGAAGGAGGTTGTGAATGTGTGTAAATGTGTGTTAGTTACAGGATCAGAGAATGACACCGTTCCTCTGTCATAGTCCAGATTCACTCTCACACGATCAAGCTTCTGATTAACACAAAAACCAAAATGTGGAGACCCTCCATACCACACACACCAGGCACCAGTGTTGAAGAAAACACGTCCCTTCCTCTGGTTTGATGCTGTAGTTAATCCAAGTCTCCACCATCGACTCTGTTTAACCTCCACATCCCAGCAGTGTGTTCCTGAGTTAAAACCCTCTGAACCCAGAACACAGCGATGATAGTCAAATCTCTCTGGATTATCAGGAACAGGATGATTGATCCTGCTGTTTATCACACTGGTCAGATCATCAGACAGAAGGAGAGATCGATGAGCCGTGTTTGGATCCAGAATCACAGGAGCTGATGAGACACAATCAACAGATGCTGTTATTCTGATGTTCATATAATGATCAAGAGTGAACCCAACACAGATGATTATGAATTATGACACTCGTCCTGTTGATCAAACACATCAGACATGTTCCTCTCATCACTGTCAGTCATTCTCTGTGTGATTTATCAATACTGAAAGTTCAATCAGAAACAGTGAGTGACACAAACTGAAAACATATTCATTTCATTTACGCTCTCATTTATATTAAATTATAGTGAGAAGCTGTTTTTAATATAAAATCTTGAAATTTGAATTGAAATCCTGAATTCTGGAAATGTTGGGACGTTTTTAAAATTTGAATAAAATGAAAACTAAAAGAATTTCAAATCACATGAGCCTATATTTTATTCACAATAGAACATAGATAACATCACAAATGTTTAAACTGAGAAATTTTACAATTACATGCACAAAATGAGCTTATTTCAAATTTGATGCCTGCTACAGGTTAGATGTCTGCGGGGGACTGTTTTTTTTCCCGCAAGGTTTTATTTTAACCCACCCACTCCCGTGTTATATAAGGCTTGTTTGAGATGCGCCTCGCCTCGCCTGAAATGTATTTTAGATTTTTATAGAAAATATGACAACAATCACATATCTCACACAGAGATCACACTGTCATTGTCACGTGTCTACCCGTCTGAAGCTCCTGTCTGTCCTTATTTGGTTTGGTTCCGTTTCTCGTTAGTTAATTATCTATTCATTGTCCCCACCTGAGTTGCATTATCTTGTTCGCTCTTTTGTTCCTGTCTGTTTATAAGTCCTCAGTTTTCCCCTGGTTTTTGATCTTGAGTTTAATAAATGGGATAGTGAGTTGATGCCGTTTCGTTCTCTTGACTTTCATTTATAGTCATTCTACAACCATGCACCCGTGACAGTCATAGTGTTTGGGAATAGTCATGCACAATTTAAATACATAATAGCATGAAATCAGATTAAAAAAATAAAACATTTTAGAAGAGAAGGCAGCATCACAGTTGTCTGAACCAATGAGCATTAAGCTCCCATCATGCTTCTGATCAGCGCTGTCGGTGGAGAGCAACTGCGCTCGACTGCTAAATCCAACACAGCCGCCTCGCCATCGCAAGAGTTTTTTGGCACACGTCAGCATTTACATCAGAGCAAGTCAGACGTAACTCGGACACTTTTCTAACCGCCATGCATCTCACGGTGATCACTGGTGATCGGTTCTGCGCAGATTTTGCTCATCTTAAACAAGCCTATTCACTCTTTGTTCACCCGCTGTCCCCTTAGAATAATTTTCTTCCCGACCCGGCCTGGAGATAACTTGAAAAACACACATAAACCATATATTTTTGCAATTGTGTGTTTATTGTCTTCACGTTTCATCAGTAAAATCGTTTCTGCTTTTTATTCAGCTCAGCTACAGCAATAGACATGCGTTTGACCATAATAGGGATTTCCTGCACGTCATAAGTTTCAGCGCAAAAGCGCCCTCTGGCTTCAAGTATGAATGAAACATGCACGAGACGAGAGTGTTCAGTTCTCCTGATATTCACATCTCCTCATTTTGGATACGAATAAAACGTCAGGTCATGTCTCTTTTATTTTAAATCTAGAAATCTCCATGTGGAAACACCTGCTCAAGCTTGAATAAAGTGCGGGGGCCGAATTTACATTTTATTAAAATTAATATTAAATATTAAAAATGCAGTTAACATAGTTTGACACAAACTCTTTAGTTCTTCTGTTTAATTGGGAAAATGTAAAGCGCGTCGAGGTGTCTTGTCTTTTTTATGTTATCTGACTAAAAACTATTCACACTTTGAACTATTATTATTACAGTATTTCTTTAAAAAACATAGAGTAAAATAATTATCACAACACTGGTAAAACAGGCTTATACTGATCCTCTCGTCTTTACAATATTTTTTTCTACAACAACAACAGTAGTGTTTACAACAGCAAAACCACCATACCCTGTAAACTCAACAACAATAATAATATTATAATTCCAGAGTAATTAAGAGGTGCAGAACGTTTAAACTTAAAATGGTCTTTTCTGTTCTGTGTTTCTTTTTCAAACCTGCGTCATGACATTTGCTGCTGTTTCAATACAGAAGCATCCTTCGATACACATATCAGCAAGCAGCACAGCCCTATTAAAAGGAGTGTTCCATGTGCCCCTTTTATACTTTGAGCACCTGCCCCTCCAAAGGTCTCTGCATGGCCCTGGTGCAGCGCGTGCATAACAGTCCTGAGTGCAGGCTGTACCGATGGTCAATGAGAATAAAGTGCAGATATGCTGTTCTGAAAGGATGTCAGGAACAGGATATTGATAAACCACCCGCTCCAATTCAAATTACACCAGAGTTACCGACCGCTACCGCTTTTTATTCTGGAATTTAATCCCGCATCACAAGAAATCTGGTTGGGTCCCGCGGGAGAGCCATGGTAATGCAGACCTCTACTACAGGTCTCAAAATAGTTTGGATGGGGGCATGTTACCATGGTGTAGCATCTCCTCTTCTTTTCAAAACAGTTTGAAGATGTCTGGGCATCGAGGTTATGAGTTTCTGGAGTTTAGGTGTTGGAATTTGGTCCCATTCTTGCCTGATATAGGTTTCCAGCTGCTGAAGAGTTTGTGGTCATCTTTGGCATATTTTTCATTTAAAGATGGGCCAAAAGTTCTCTATAGGTGAAAGATCTGGACTGCAGGCAGGTCAGTTCTGCACCTGGACTCTTCTACTACGAAGCCATGCTGTTGTAATAGCGGCAGTATGTGGTTTTGCATTGTCCTGCTGAAATAGACGTCATCTGGAGGGGAGCATATGTTGCTCTTAAACCTTTAAATACATTTCAGCATTCATAGTGCCTTCCAAAACTTGCAAGCTGCCCATACCGTAAGCACTTATGCACCCCCATACCATCAGAGATGCTGGCTTTTGAACTGAATGCTGATAACACGCTGCAAGGTCTCCCTTCTCTTCAGCCCGGAGGACACGGTGTCCGTGATTTGCAACAAGAATGTCAAATTTGGACTCGTCTGACCATAGAACAATTTTTCACTTTGAAACAGTCTATTTTAAATGAGCCTTGGCCCACAGGACACGACAGCACTTCTGGACCATGTTCGCATATGACTTCCTTTTTGCATGATACAGCTTTAGTTGGCATCTGCAGATGGCATGGCAGATTGTGTTTACCGACAGTGGTTTCTGGAAGTATTCCTGGGCACATTTAGTAATGTCAATGACAGAATTATGTCAATGAGTGATGCAGTGTCGTCTGAGGGCCCGAAGACCACGGGCATCCAACAAAGGTCTTCGGCCTTGTCACTTTCGCACAGAGATTTCTCCAGTTTCTCTGAATGTTTTGATGATGTTATGCACTGTAGATGATGCGATTTGCTAAGCTTTTGCAATTTGATGTTGAGGAACATTGTTTTTAAAGTATTCCACAATCTTTTTACGCACTCTTTCACAGATTGGAGAGCCTCTGCCCATCTTTACTCTGCCTCTCTAAGACATCCCTTTTATAACTAATCATGTTACAGACCTGATGTCAATTAACTTAGTTAGTTGCTAGATGTTTTCCCAGCTGAATCTTTTCAAAATGTCTTGCTTTTTCTTTCCTTATTCCAGCTAAGATGGCACCACGCATGGCAGCCACAGTGCTTAGCTCTCCAGTGTTTGTACTGTTTTTGTTAGTTTTTCCTGTTTTTTGTTTCTCAAACACAGTCAGTTTTACTAGGGATGAACTGCTGAAAATTTCGCAGAACACACCACAAAATATTTTACCGAATTTCGATTATTCCGACGTTTTGCTGAATGTTGTAGTTGAATGCTGATTGCAGCGTTGTGGCGCTGATCAAACGCTTCAGGACGAGCAGACAGGGGAAGCAAGCTGGTGCCCTCATGAAGCTCAGACAGTGCGGATTCATAACACCGCTGCCTAGCATCCATCTGGCGAATCTCCACTCTCTACCCAACAAAATGGATGAACTCCTTTTGCTCTCTCAGATAAACAAGGATTTTTCAAACTCAGCTGCTCTGTGCTTCACGGAAACCTGGCTGAACGATGCCATTCCAGACAGCGTGTTAAGTCTGCTGGGCTTTCAGCTGTTTAGAGCTGATCGCGACGCTGAATCAATGGGGAAATTGCGTGGTGGCGGGACATGCTTTTACATCAACGAAAGGTGGTGTACAGATGTAACTGTGTGAAAGAAGATGTGCTGTTCAGATCTAGAAACACTCTTCACTAACTGCAAACCGTTCTCTTCACTGCGGGAGTTCTGCTCGTTCATTCTGGTGAGTGTTTACATTACTCCACAAGCGCACGTGAGCTCGGCTTTACAGAAACTTGCTGATATGATCACAGAGAGTGAGCAACAACACCCGGACACTGTTTTAATCAGTCTCGGGGACTTTATCTCTCTCACGTGAACTGCCAAAATACAGACAGCATGTTACATGTCCCACCAGAGACAGTAATATACTGGATCACGGTTACACAGCAATAAAGGAGGCATATCACTCTGTCCCACAGGCAGCTTTGGGGCTCTCTGATCACTGTTTAGTATATCTCTCAAAATATGATTTCTACTTCATCCGAAAGCCGAATAAATAAGCTTTCCATTGATGCATAGTTTGTTAGGATTGGACAATATTTGGCCTAACTATTTGAAGATCTGGAATCTGAGGGTGCAAAAAAAATCTAAATACTGAGAAAATCACCTTTAAAGTTGTCCAAATGAAGTTCTTAGCATATTACTGATCACAAATTAAACTTTGATATGTTTAAGGTAGGAAATTCACTAAATATCTTCATGGAACATGATCTTTACTTAATATCCTAATGATTTTTGGCATAAAATAAAAATGGATAATTTTGACCCATACAATGTATTTTTGGCTATTGCAACAAATATACTCCAGCGACTTAAGGCTGGTTTTGTGGTCCAGGGTCACATATATCAGTTTCTGTTAGGATTATGCATTCCTACCAGGACTCATTTAACTTACAACAATGACAAACCATGGTTCACTGCAAAACTCAGACAGCTCCATCAGGCCAAAGAAGATACTCGCAGGAATGGGGACAGAGTCTTGCGCAAACAGGCCAAATACACACTGGAAAAGGAGATCAGAGTGGCAAAGAGGAATTATTCAGAAAAGCCACGGATTCAGTTCTATTCTAGTGACACGGCTTCAGTGTGTAAAGGTCTGAAAGACATAACCAATTACAAGACACCATGCCCCAGCACTGTGGAGAATCAACAACTGGCAGATGATCTGAACGAGTTTTATTGCAGGTTTGAAAAAACATAATTCGCACCTCCCGCAACCCCCGTCTCCCCCACACCTGCAATTCAGTTCAGTGAAGATGACATGCGCAAGGCAGTCGCGTAGTTATGGGTGGGCCCCACTTTCATCTTTGGCCCACCCAATGAGAAGTTTGTAATTTTCCAAATGGATGTAATTTATTAAACGATACTAATAAACGTCTTAATTCACTATTTAATAACAATATTAAACGTTTGTTTTCATGGTCAATTACAGGTCGTTTCTTAGTTTTCCCTCTTCCTATAGGTGCATATCATCATAAGCTTGTCAAAATGATGATTCGTCCGTTTCTGTTAGTCCCACCCACAATGTTATGTTTACGACATAAGGATATAATAGTAATTGCCAGCGTTTCTGAAGTAAAATTTGAAAATAGCCTAGTGAAGCAAACATAAATCAGATCAATTCTTTAAAAATTAAAAGTCTTAGCAATAAATCAGGACCGTCTACAAATGAACCCCCACAGACCACCTGAGGGCACTGGATTGATCGATCGGAAACTTCTGAACCAAGCGTGTTTGAAACATCATATTAGCATAGGTACAGTGTTTGATCCGCTAAACAGATGTGTCCTTTGTGGAAAGAAACACATAAACATTGTGCAAGATCCTGATCGCCACAACAAACTGCATAATTTGCAGCTGCGCACATTTCTGTGGTCCTCGATGCGGGTGAACTGACAGAGATGTTTGATTATGAAATCATCAGCTAAGCCCCGCTGTTTCACACTGAGGTAATGCTTTTTAATAAACTTCCTTTAGTTAACGTTAGTTAATGCATTAACTAACATTAGCAATACATTTGTTACCGTGTTTATTCATCTTTGTTAACCAGTTCAGGCAAATGTTAACAGATACAACTTTTAATTTTAATAATGTCCTATTAGTAAATTTTGAAATGAACATTAACATAACAAATTACTAATGTTAATGCATGCTTTAGAAGTACTGTGTAATGAACCTTGGTGCTGTATTTTTTGTTGGCACTTTGACATGCAGTTTTCATATGCTACACACCTGGCCCACCCAGTTTTATGTAGGCCCACCCACTTAAACATTTCTGGCTACGCTAGTGGCGCCAGGTCTTCAGAAAGAACAAGACAAGAAAGGAACCAGGCCCAGACGGTGTGACACCAGCCTGTCTGAAAACTTGCGCTGACCAACTGGCCCCCATCTTCTCACAGATCTTCAACAGATCACTGGAGCTGTGCGAAGTCACCTCATGCTTCACCAGCTTCCTGACAGACAGACAGCAGCTAGTGAGGCTGGGAAAATACACATCCAGCACCCATACAATCAACACTGGAACTCCTCAGGGCTGCGTCCTCACCCCACTGCTCTTCTCCCTCTACACCAACGACTGCACATCTAAAGATCCCTCTGTCAAGCTCCTAAACTTTGAAGATAACACCACACTGATCAGCCTCATCCAGGACGGTGACGAGTCTGCTTACAGACAGGAGGTTAAAGAGCTGGCTATCGGGTGCAGTCTCAACAACCTGGAGCTCAACACGCTCAAAACTGTGGAGATGATCGTGGACTTCAGGAGAAACCCTACTGCTCTCCCCCCACTCACCATCATGAACAGCACTGTGACTGCAGTGGACTCATTCAGATTCCTGTGCACCACCATCTCTCAGGACCTCAAGTGGGACAATCACATTGAGTTCATTGTGAAAAAGGCCCAGCAGGTGATGTACTTCCTTCACCAGCTGAGGAAGTTCAACCTGCCACAGGAGCTGCTGAAACAGTTCTACTCTGCCATCATTTAATCCATCTTCTGCATTTCAATAACTGTCTGGTTCAGCTCAGCTACCAAATCTGACCTCAGAAGACTACGGAGGGTAGTCCGGACTGCTGAGCATATCATTGGTACAACCCTCCCCACTCTCCAAGAACTGTACTTATCCATAGTGAGAAAAAGGGCTGAAATCACTCTGGACCCTCACATCCAGCACACTCCCTCTTTGAACTGTGACCGTCTGGTCGATGCTACAGAGCTCTGAGCACCAGAACGACCGGCACAGGAACAGTTTCTTCCCTCAGGCAATATATCCCATGAACACTTGACAATAAATGTGGAACACACAACACTATTATACATTATTTATTTAACACACATACTCTTACATTTCAAATTTGAACATATCATAACTGTACATACATAATTGTCTATATTATATAAGTGTTTTTTGCTATTTTGTACATTGTCTATTTTGTATATTTGTATATTATTCTTTTTATTAATTTTATTATCTGTGTCTTGTCTTGTCTTGTCTTGTCGCTGTCATTCTGTTGCACTGTGGAGCTTCTGTCACTAAAACAAATTTCTCATATGTGTAAACATACCTGGCAATAAAGCTCATTCTGATTCTGATTCTGATTTTTCAGCCTTTTGTTGCCCCGTGCCAACTTTTTTGAGACCTGTAGCAGGCATCAAATTTGAAATGAGCTCATTTAGTGGATAAAAGTGTAACTGTTTAGTTATGTTCTCTCTATGTTTTGTTGTGAATAAAATATTGGCTCATGTGATTTTAAAGTCTTTTAGTTTTCATTTCATTCAAATTTTAAAATTTTCCCAACATTTCCAGAATTCGGGTTGCAATAATGCAGAATAAATAATGATCCTATCTTTATAATTTTCCTCAGTGTTTCTCTTGTATGAATCAAGGCTTTTTAATCATTGCTGCTTACTTGTTAAAAATAAATACACTGTAGACATTATTCCACATTAATGCAAGGCAGGCAAGGCAAGGCAAGTTTATTTATATAGCACATTTCATACACAGTGGTAATTCAAAGTGCTTTAAATAAAAGGAAGTGAAATAGTCATTAAAAATAATAATAAGAAATTAAAAATAATTGTTACATGTCAGTCTGTCCTGGTCCTCGTTTTCCTTGTTTTGGTTTAGTTCCTGCCCTCATTGGTTAATTATCATTTGATTGTCCCCACCTGAGTTTGATTATGTTGTTTGCTCTTTTGTGCCTGTTTCCTTTATAAGCCTTCAGTTTTGTGTTCCCCTTTGAGAGAGAGCGGCCAACCTGCCGCGAGAGAGAGTGGCCAACCCGCCGCGAGAGAGATCGGCCAACCCGCCGCGAGAGAGAGCGGCGTACTCGCCGAGAGAGAGATCGGCCAACCCGCCGCGAGAGAGAGCGGCCAACCCGCCGACAGAGAATACGGCAAACCTGCTGGTCCCGTCCAGCCCACCTTCGTCTCCGCTGGTCCCGTCCAGCCCACCTTCGTCTCCGCTGGTCCGGTCCAGCCCACTTTCGCCTCCGCTGGTCCCGTCCAGCCCACTTTCGCCTCCGCTGGTTCCGTCCAGCGCAGCGCCTCCCGAGCGCCCCCTAGTGATAATGCTTCCAGAGAGTCCTCCAGTGCCTGCGCCAAGAAGGCGCCTCCCTGTCTCCGCGCTGCAAGAGCGCCCCCTAGAATCCGTGCTGCAAGAGCGTCCCCTGGAATCCGCGCTGCAAGAGCACCGCCCAGAGCCCGCGCTGCAAGCGTGCACCCCAGTGTCTGCGCCACGAAGGCGCCCCCCTAGAATCCGCGCTGCAAGAGCGCCCCCTAGAATCCGAATCCGCGCTGCAAGAGCGCCCCCTGGAATCCGAGCTGCAAGAGCGCCCCCTGGAATCCGCGCTGCAAGAGCGCCCCCAAGAATCTGCGCTGCAAGAGCGCCCCCAAGAGTCCGCGCTGTCCGAGCGCCCCCAAGAATCCAAACTAAGACTAATGTCCCCTAACTTCATCCAAAAAAATTTGGGGGGGGGGCTATATACCCTTCATTCTGTTGGCCATAGTGGCCATATTCCGGGCGTTAGCCAGGGCCACTATGGCTACTCCGCCGAGGCCGCCGGAGTCCCCAGACCCGCCATGGCCGCCGGAGTCCCCAGACCCGCCATGGCCGCCGGAGTCCCCAGACCCGCCATGGCCCTCGGAGTCCCCAGACCCGCCATGGCCCTCGGAGTCCCCAGACCCGCCATGGCCCTCGGAACTCCCTGACCCGCCATGGCCACCGGAGCTCCCTGATCCGCCCTGGATGCCTCCTCTGTATCTTGGTCCCCGTCCTGCTCCGGCATCCAGGGCGCCCACCCCCCCTCCCGGTTGGAACTGTTACGGCGCGGGATGCGCCTACCGGGAGGGGGAGATACTGTTACATGTCAGTCTGTCCTGGTCCTCGTTTTCCTTGTTTTGGTTTAGTTCCTGCCCTCATTGGTTAATTATCATTTGATTGTCCCCACCTGAGTTTGATTATGTTGTTTGCTCTTTTGTTCCTGTTTCCTTTATAAGCCTTCAGTTTTGTGTTCCCCTTTGTCAAGTCTTAAAGTTGTGTAGTACCCAAGTGAATGTTTATATATCTTGATTTATGTTATTCCTGAAGGATCCTAATGATCTGAGTGGTCTGTTAGGTTTATATTCAGTGAGCATATCTCCAATGTATTTAGGTCCTGGGTCATTTAGAGATTTATAAACGAGTAAAAGTACTTTAAAATCAATCCTAAATGTAACTGATTTAGTTACTGCTTTGACATGGCTACTAAAACTAAGGTCTGTCTCCAGAAACACCCCAAGATTTTTGACTTGGTTTTTAGTTGATTGACCCCTAGAGTCAAGGTATGCATTCACCTTGAGAACTTCATCTTTGTTTCCAAATGCAATAACTTCAGTTTTCTCCTTATTTAACTGAAGAAAGCTCTGGCACATCCAACAGTTTATTTCATCATTGCATTGGCAGAGGGAGTCAATGGGGCTGCGTATCATCAGCATAGCTGTGATAGGAAATTTGGTTCTTTCTCATTATTTGACTTAGTGGGAGCATATACAGGCTAAACAAAAGTGGTGCAAGAATTGAGCCTTGTGGGACTCCGCATGTCATGGACGTCCACTTAGACTTATGCTCTCCTATACTCACATAATAACCTCTCCCTTCTAAGTATGACCTGAACCATTTGAGGACCATCCCAGAAAGCCCAATCCAGTTTTCCAGTCTCTCTAGAAGTATGTTATGATCAACAGTGTCAAACGCAGCACTAAGATCTAGTAGTACCAGAACTGATATTTTGCCTGAATCAGAATTGAAGCGAATATCATTTATTATCTTAATGAGTGCTGTCTCTGTGCTATGATGTGCTCGGAAACCAGATTGAATATTGTCCAGGTATCCATTTAAGTTTAAGTAGTTGTTCAGCTGATTAAAAACTACCTTTTCAATAATCTTACCTATGAACGGAAGATTTGATATTGGTCTATAGTTGTTCAACATTGTGTTATCAAGATTGCGCTTTTTCAGAAGGGGCTTAACAACTGCAGTTTTCAGGGAGTTTGGAAAAGTCTAAGAGATCTGCTTCTAAATAGTGAAGCACACTTTTGAAAAAAGATGTGGGAAGTGTGTCAAGATAGCAGGTTGATGATTTAAGGTGCTGTACTATTTCTTTCAAAATTTTGCAATCAATTGGTTCAAAAAAAGGCATAGTCACTTCTTTTTGAATTTGCGGTCGAATCTGTGTGACCTGTGCAAAAGTAGATATGCCAGTCTCCTTTCTGATATTATTGATCTTCTCAGAAAAGAAGGAAGCAAACTCATTGCATTTACTGTCGGAGAGCATTTCACTGGGAATCTGACTTGGGGGGTTTGTCAGTCTCTCCACAGTAGCAAAATGCAATGAAATAATAATAATAATAATAATAATAATAATAATAATAATAATAATAATAATATTAATAATAATAATAAGCTTGCTGATATATATATATATATATATATATATATAAACTACAACTAAAATGATTTAATTATTCATTTAATTATTCAGTAATTAAAATAATGCTTAAAATAAAATATAAATATTAGATGAAAAAAAAAGATTGATGAATTAATGAAATTAATGAATTTTTTTTTTATAAATATACATATTACAAATTAAGCTAAATGATAAAAACAAACAAAATGATATACATATATATATATATATATATATATATATATATATATATATATATACACACACACACACACACAAAAATTAAAAATATTAATAAACTATTAAAGTAGTATATAATCACCAATCATCACAAGGGAAATAAAAACTTTTTGTGTAGAAATGTTGAATTCTGAATCCCACTGAATTCTGGGATTGATTATTTCTGAAAATGAGCTGCTGATTTTGGTGCAGTAGATCTGGTTCTTCACACATAATGCTGAAATCTGTCAATATTGTATCATTTCCAGTGTGTGTGTATCTTCTGCAGTCAGACTCACTGTTCTGGACGATGTCCTGCATCTTCTTCCAGACTCTGAAGGGCAGGTTTCCCAAGTAACGTGGCACATGAATCAAAGCTCCAGAAGGCGTCTGTGGATCCGGCTGTGATGAGATCTGGACTCTGGAAGAACATTCAGGATCAGAACCGCAGTGGCTTTGGATCAGAAGCAGAGAGACCAGAGACACCAGCAGATCACTCACCTTTCCATTGAGACTGGAAACTCCTGCAGAACAAACACACCATTGATCATCAACAACTCAATCAATCAATCAATCAATCAATCAATGATCTGAAATCAGACCTTCAGAAAGCAGACGTCACTGGCTTTCATCATCTCCTCCATGTCTTTGATTGTGTGTGAAAGAGCTGAGATGTGTCTGTTCATCTCCTCCAGCTTCTCCTTCATCATCTGCTTCTTCTGCTCCTCTTCCTCCCTCAGTGCAGTGATTGTAGCTTCTTCTTCATCTCTGAGAAACTGATGAAGCTTCTCAAACTGCTGTTTAATCTGACGCTTTGTGTGCTCAGCTTGAGACTGAAATCAAACCACATTCACTTCAATCGTCTCCATCAACACACATCAACACAATCACATCATTCAGATCTGAGAGAAACTCAGAGACCGACATATAACGCATCCAGAAGCAGATTGATGATCGTCTACACAAATAATCAGCTGGAGTCCATTATATTAAATATATCAGATCATAACTGTATATAGTGATGATACAGCTGTAATGAAAATGACTCTGGACTCTGTTTCCTCACCTTGATGTGTTCAACTGTTTTCTCAAACTCTTCTTTAATGTTTTCATTGTGTTTTAGTTTCTCCTGTAAGGATTTCAGTGCTGTATTGAGCTCCTCCTAGAATTAAACAAAATAAAAAGTACATAAAACACCAGATTACAGTAATCTATCCTGATTTCTTGTTATCTAAATTTTGTCATAAAACAAAGCCAACCTGAGTAAACACAAAACACAGTTTGTAAATTACAATGTTATTTACTGAAGTAAAAGAAGTTATCCAATACCAACTGGGCCTGTGTGAAAATCTATTTGCCCCTGTAGTTATTAATTTCCCTAATCTATGAAACTTTATTGATAATGGAGTTCAGCTGAACTAAACACAACCAGCTCTGATCAATCAAATCAATACTTAAACAGGACTTTAAACCAACATGAAGTTGGCTAAAAGCCGTTTCTCTCACCTTATATGATGAAACCACTTCATCGATGGGTCTGAATTTATGATTGTCGTGTTGTTTTGAATCTCTACACACTAAACACGCAGCTTGTTTGTCCTCCAGACAGAAGAGTTTGAGTTTCTCTCTGTGTAAACTCCAGATCTTCTCAGATCCTGATGAACGAAACTCACTTCTCTCCTTCAGGAACGACTCACACAAGTTTTTCAACACCAGATTAATTGGAGGTTCTTCTCTTGAGGATCTTCTCCTGCAGACGGGACACTCCTGAGTTTTCTTGGTTCTCCAGAACTGTTGAAGACACTCTTTACAGAAACTGTGACTACATGATAAAACAACAGGAGTCTTGAAGATTTCATGACATACAGGACAAGAAAAATCATCTTCAGATAGTGAAGCCATTCCCACTTTATTGCTTTTGTCAGTAGAGAAGAGAGTCAGTGTGACAGAAAGCAGAAATAACAGAAATAAGTATCTTCCTGGTAAGAGCTGTAAGAGGGAGGAGTTTATGATCACATGAGTGTGTTTAAACAAGTCGACAGGAACATCAGGATTTCTGCAGGTAACATTTTAACAAATTCTATTGAAAATGACCTTGCATTGCAACGTTAAAATAAACTGCTGTAAAACCTTGGATAAAACACAAAAGAACAATGAAAATACACAAATAATAATAATAATAATAATAATAATAATAATAATAATAATAATAAAAAAACCTTAAATGCAGGTCCAGATTAAGAATTCAGAGGCACAATGTCTTGTAAGCCCCCCACCCCACCCCACCCAAATGTCTTTGTTGCATGATGAAATGACGTCTCCTGAGGAGCCAGAATGAATGTTTTTATGACGTCTTCTGAGCGTCCAATATTGATGTCCACAGGACGCCTCTAGAAGGTTCAAATTTGGCAAAATATCAGTGCTAGTACTACTAGATCTTAGTGCTGCGTTTGACACTCTTGATCATAACATACTTTTAGAGAGACTGGAAAACTGGATTGGGCTTTCTGGGATGGTACTCAAATGGTTCAGGTCATACTTAGAAGGGAGAGGTTATTATGTGAGTTTAGGAGAGCATAAGTCTAAGTGGACGTCCATGACATGCGGAGTCCCACAAGGCTCAATTCTTGCACCGCTCTTGTTTAGCCTGTATATGCTCTCACTAAGTCAAATAATGAGAGAGAATCAATGCTGCTATGCTGATGATACCCAGATTTACCTAGCCTTATCTCCAAATGACTACAGCCCCATTGACTCCCTCTGCCAATGCATTGATGAAATAAACTGTATGTGCCAGAACTTTCTTCAGTTAAATAAGGAGAAAACTGAAGTCATTGCATTTGGAAACAAAGATGAAGTTATCAAGGTGAATGCATACCTTGACTCTAGGGCTCAATCAACTAAAAACCAAGTGGGTGGTAAAAACTTGGGGTGTTTCTGGAGACAGACCTTAGTTTTAGTAGCCATGTCAAAGCAGTAACTAAATCAGCATACAGTCATCTCAAAAACATTGCAAGAATTAGATGTTTCGTTTCCAGTCAAGACTTGGAGAAACTTGTCCATGCCTTCATCACCAGCAGGTGGATTATTGTAATGGTCTCCTTCCAAAGAAGACCATTAGACAGCTGCAGCTCATCCAGAACGCTGCTGCCAGGATTCTGACTAGAACCAGAACATCTGAGCATATTACACCAGTCCTCAGGTCCTTACACTGGCTTCCAGTTACATTTAGGATTGATTTTAAAGTACTTTTAGTTTTAAAGTACTTTTACTTTTAAAGTACTTTTACTTTTTTTTTAAAGTACTTTTACTTTTAGTGCTTTCCTGTAGCTCAAATAGTAGAGCATGGCGCTGGCAACGCCAAGATCATGGGTTCGATGATCTTGGGAAAGCAAGAGCTGATAAAGTGTAAAAACTGTAACTTGAATGCAATGTAAGTCGCTTTGGATAAAAGCGTCTGCTAAATGCATAAATGTAAATGTACTTTTACTCGTTTATAAATCTCTCAATGGCCTAGGACCTAAATACATTGGAGATATGCTCACTGAATATAAACCGAACAGACCACTCAGATCATTAGGATCGAGTCAGTTAGAAATACCAAGGGTTTACACAAAACAAGGGGAGTCTGCTTTTAGCTATTATGCCGCCCGCAGTTGGAACCAGCTTCCAGAAGAGATCAGATGTGCTAAAACATTAGCCACATTTAAATCCAGACTCAAAACTCATCTGTTTAGCTGTGCATTTGTTGAATGAGCACTGTGCTATGTCACACAGCCTGATTTAGCTGAGTTCGATGTGTTCCTAGGTCAACATCTTTGTTGACCCTGGAACAAAATTGTGATTAGCCAATCAGATTTGAAGAAACAGTTTATAGTTTTTGTGAAGTTTAGGCTTACAATCAGTGTTTGGTACTTGTACATCAGTATCATTCATCTATCATTAAATCTGATTTTAGGTAGTACTCACGGGTAAGGTTAGGTTTAGGTGTAGAGATATGGTCAAGACTAAATTTTTGGATTAAAATGTTGTTCCAGGGTCAACAAAAGATGTTGACCTAGGAACACGTCGAACTCAGCAAAATCAGGACGTGCGTGCTACGTCCGAACTGATTGCACTATGTATAATCATTTTCTATTCTTAACTGTTTTAAATTCCTTTTAAATCAATTTTTATATAATTTTGTTTTTATTGTGATTATTTTTTTTTAATTCTTTGTTTTTATTTTTAATGACTATATCAGGTCCTTTTATGTAAAGCACTTTGAATTACCACTGTGTATGAAATGTGCTATATAAATAAACTTGCCTTCAGATGTGGTCATTGTGGACTTATTTTCAATGTCTTATAAGGTCAACCGCAGTCTCATTTAGACATCATTTATACCGTTTTCGGACAAAATAAACACTCTTAGGCAGCATTCAATTAAAACTAGATAAAAACTGTGTGACACACGGCCTTAAAAATGAATGGCATTGTTCTTTGTTCTTTTTTATTACCTTTATTGCATATATGTATTTAACGCATGCCATTGTAAAACATTAGTTGAATAAATAGGCATTTGTCACAATTCAAGGGAAGCACGGGAACCAGGAACGAGGAGACGAGGAATTCACAAAAGGAGAGTATTTAATTCAAACGGGTACACAGATCACAGGCAGGGTAGACACTCAGAGTTCTATGAAGCTCAATAAACTGAGGAATTAAGCATTCTTATCTTTCCCTCTTAGTGGAATCAACTGGAGGAAGACATCCATGGAGCCACAGCGATCCAGCAGGTAAGTGACCAGACCGATGAAGAGCTTATAACCTTGAGACCAGACAATGAGAGTATGGCTTGAGTGAAGTCTTATAGGGAGCTTGATTAGTGGCAACAGGTGAGGAGGATTCCCTGATGACGGTCAGGTGTGAGTGATTACAGATGGAGTGCAGGTGAGTGACCAGAAAAATGCTGGGAAATGTAGTGTGGTTCAACGGGTGACTGTGACAACATTACACTGTAAATTTGAAGCTTTTTATGCTCAGACAATTTTTTTAAATTTTGTACCTCTATTACCCAGGCCTATATAGATATATTGTCACCTATATTAGCTCAGAACTGACGAGTTTGTGTCGTGGATTCACTAAAGAATCGGCCGAAGTGTAATTCCTGTGCGATACCTGGTCGCTAATGAACGAAGAATTGAAAGTATGGGATTTCCAGAATAATCAAATATCTAAATTAATATACAATCAATGTCTGTGATCAGTTTTTAATTATAAATATTGCCTAAATTTAATGATCACGGGAAATTGGAGTCAAATTGAACACGGAGCTAGACTAAAATAGAAACTAAATCCAGATAAATTCAGAGGCGCAAGTAAAAGACCGAACATGCATTAAATCTAGCTTTTGTGCGTACGTACACTTTTAGGATGAAATCTACAGAGAGTTTTATGAATAAGACCCCAGATCTCTTGAGGCAGATATATCACGTTATTCTCACTCATGTGCTGTGTTGCTGATTAACATTATATAATTTCAGTTCTGTTGCTTTTATATGAATATAAATATGATGAACAAGACACTCAAAAGTGCTTGCTATTTAATTCCATACGAAAGGCGTATTTATCATTCATTTTTAATTTAATACAATCATGTATTTAAGATTGTTATAGAAATATGACAACAATCACATATCTCACACAGAGATATAGTGTTTGGGAATATTCATACATAATTAAATAATAAATACATAATCACCTGAAACCAGATAAAAAAAAATAAAACATTTTAGAAGAGAACGCAACATCGTGGTTGTCTGAACCAGTGAGCATTAAGCTGTGTCATCAGTCAGTCAATTCCCATCATGCTTTTGATCAGCGCAGTCGGCGGACAGCAATCCGCACTTCCGCAGGAGAAGTGTTGATTGGTTCCCTCTGCTGTCAATCATCCACGAGAGGCGGGCTGAAAACAAACATTTATTTAACACAATATTTGCTCAAATTTTCTTGAAGAAAAAAAAGGAATTTTAAACAGAAATCGTTTATAATATTTTGACATACCTGTTTGGTAGATTTTAGTCCGACTCTAAAGTGTGTTTACTTATTTATTTATTTTTTAGTATGAAATTGTGTTAAATTTGAAGTGTAATTTTATAATGTCTATGAATATAAAATAGCATACCATCAAGTGTCTTTAGTTGATCATGTTTTGTGTTGCTCAGTTTCTACAGTATCTATCTGTATAGAATGAGAATTACTGTAATGTGTCATACATTTAAAATATGTATTTTTGAAAATATGTTTTACATTTAATAACTCATCTTTGCCTTCTTAAAAGTGAAGTTTGTGATTTCTGTGAAGTTTGTCATGAAATCATCACAAAGGGAGACAGAATAAAACTTACTGATTAAATAGAAATAGTTTAAATGATTAAAAAAAAAAACCTATTTCAAAGAGCTTCAAAGTGCATGTACATGCATGATGGAATTACTTTGTAAAGCTTTGTATGAAGTTTTGATATACACACATAAATAATGCATGCTGAAAAATGACACACATCAATTTTTTAAGGGAAATTTCAAGCTGTTTATTGGTCATTTTCACAGCTTTCACACGAGACACTGTCAATCTATTGAGAGTTTGCTCACTGTAGGAGACTTGTCATTTGCAAGTGAAAAACAGCATCTGAGACTCGTAGCAGCAGATTCAAGCCGTTGTCGTTATGTACTTGTGTTTGTGCTAGAAAAAGCATCCACGAAAAAAAATATATATGTAAGAAAACATTCTACAAGTGTGCAAATCTCATTGCAAGGATTCAAATACTGATTTGCGGATGTACAAAATTTGTCCCCGACTTCACATTTTTGATGCAGGTGTGCGAGTGTGTTTTGCACCATTCACTGCAGCAATAGTAGCAAAACATGTGAGCGTACGAGTTTCTTGATTTGTGATCCGTAGAATAGGATTTGTGTATCTGCAATGAAGGATTCGAGAAGGTGTAACTGTTGTGTTGTGTTTGTGGGAGAGAGAAAAATATCTACAAGTTTGCAACTTTTGTCTGTGGCCTCAAATTTACTGATACACATGTGTGACTCTTCTCTACAACTACAAATTCCGCTGTCACGGACGCTCAGTTGTTTTGCACCAAATTTACCTTCATAATTGACTCCCTTTTGGAGCCAGCCTCTAGCGGCCAGTTCATGAATTGCAGTTTTAGTCACTTCGTGTTGGCTTCACGAGAGAGAGCGGGAGGTTGCCGCTTGTTTGGAACACACTTATTGTAATCTCACATACTATATAGGATGGATAATATGAACATTGGGACGCAGGGATGGACTTGAACGGATAGTCCTTTATTGTTGTTGTTGTTTGCTTTTTATTTATCAAATTGGAGACTATAGGACAAGTGGACTGACCTGCAGGAGGGGAAGTGCGTTATGGCTCTGGTTTGAAAAGCTGTTCGTGGATTTCTCTGTGGATTATTATGTTAATAACTTTCCTGTAAATTACTGTCGGAAGCTGCAGTTGAAGTATATTTATGTCCAGTCCAAACTGTTAAGATATCTGGCTTTTTAATCTCTTCGAAATGGAACTCAATCTGTCTTTTTTTTTTTTGTCAGAGGTGAAGCCAGTCTAATATAACACTTTGTGTGTGTGTTTTTCTCCCAAGTTCATCGTTGATAGCCGTGACGTGTATCGTTCACTGTGTGTTTTATTAACGTATGGTATTTACATTTATTTGCACGTGTTCCGAAATGCATTTCCACATTTTATGTGTATTAATATATTGTAATTGTGACGCACGAGCTCAACCCATCTCCGACTATTCTCATATCCTTTTAATGTGTTAATGAAACGAATTAATTTCGCGAATTTTTTCGACTTGAAACACGAATTACTCAAGTTTTCACAAACTTTGACTGCAGTTGTGAACAGCTTGAGACTAATTTCGATTCAGCTTTAGTTTCGTTTTGGTCGCATTCAGTGTTCCACGAGAAACCCGGATATAACGGAGTTTCCGGTTCAAAGTCGTTGTGAATGTTTAAATCTGAGATGATACAATTAAATAATAATAATAATAATAAATCGTCCCGCTGAAAGAAGCAATATAAACCATCACAGAAATTCTAATGGTTTCCACTACTAATACCATAACAAACATTATCAAACCATCAACTTTAAAACCATTAAAAAATGGTTTTGGGACATATTCTATTAAGTATGGAAGACTAAACCTGCAGAAATTAAAAATAAATAAACAAATGATATAACACGAAAATAAAGAGAGAAATAAATGACTTGATAAACACAAATATAGTAAAATTAAATAAATAAATCAGAAAATAAATACATTTGGGAATAAATAAATGTAAAAAAATACATAAAATAAAATAAATATACACATGAATAAATACATTTAAAAAATAAATAAATGAATTAATAAATACATAGCCTAAATAAATTAAATGAAATAATAAGTAAATAATAAATTACAAATAAAATTCAGGATTAAGTTTTATTTGAAATGAACATTTTCCTGTTACTTATTTATTTATTTTTTTTAATATGTGCAGGTTTGGTCCTCCATAATTAAAGTGATTTTAACAAGCCACCAATAAAAGGTTAAAAATGACCAGTAGAGACCTGCAGTGACCATTACTGTTTCTATTAAATCTAAGGTGATTCCCATCATAACCAGTAAAACCATTACAAACCACCACCAAAACCAGAGCAGACTATGCAGTTTTATTTATATTCATACTGTGTATATTGTGTACCTACCTCTGTATGATGGATTTAGGCAAGTGAATTTAGGGAGTCTTTTGTTCACATCTGAAAATAGTGTAAAATATTAAAGTGTTAAATAATAAATGTCATTTAAATGCATGATGTGAATGTGCTTAAACGCATGTTTTTTCCTTCAGGTTTGAAATGCCCGCAGTATGGCGTGTGCACAGCAACCTGCTAAAGAGTACCTCGGAAACGCCAGGAAAGACCTGGTGACTGGCATGAAAAACCTTCCTCTGATCGTTGAGAATCTTTATCAGAAGAATGTTTTCAATGACTATAACCTCGATGATCTCAAAGCTGAGAAGACAGAGTTTGATCAAGCCAGATGTATATTGGATTGGGTCATTAACAAAGGTGAAAAGGCCAGTTATAAATTACTCAAGATTCTGGATGTCACTAAGAAGAGGACATTAGATCCTGGTTTACACCCCTGGATCAGCTGTTCTCCCTTCAGAGATGAAGACGCAGAGCCCAGCTGTTTATTTGGTGGGTAGAAAAAGAACATTTTGCTGATATATACACATTTTACAATTTGTAATGCTTTTCTTGCTATTTTAGGTACAGAGCCCTCTAAAAACTACCAGACACAGCTGAAGATGAAAGCAAAGGAGAAATGTTTCTTTAAATATCTGGATAAGACACAAGTAAACAGTTTCATACCTCTTGTTTTAGAGACCGGCCCTGCGGTAAAAACTCCTCAATGCAAAATAAAATTGAAAAACAAAAAATGCAAAAAGCTACGGCCCAAGAAGCTGAGAGCTTACATTCCTAATGAGGGACAAGCAATATCACCTGAGGATCTCCTGAGATGGCAGGACAAGAACATCCTCATCATCGGCAAACCTGGAGTAGGAAAGACTACAGTTGTCCAGGAAATGTTGCGTCTTTGGGCAGAGAAGGATGGCAGAGAGATAGACTACATGTTCTACTTTGATGAAAGTGTTTTGGCCCACAATAGTGTTGCCAGTTTGGAAGCTCTTTTGTTTGATGTGTATTCAAAACCAATGGAAAAAGACAGAAAAGAAGTGTTTCAACATATTGAGGAGAACTCTGAGAATGTTGTCATTGTGTTTGATTGTGTGACGGATTTGGAAGAAAATTTAATCTTATGGAAGGTAATGAAGCACGAGCTCCTGCGTGATGCCAAGATTGTGATCACATGCAGATCAGAGGTGGAAGATGATCCACTTTTCTCTGACTGGCCGACACGGACTGTGTATGTCCAAGGATTCAGTGAAGAGTCTATCAACAGTTACTACCAGAAGATGTTGGGTCATGATCATGTTCTTCTAGATGTCATCTTGAAGAATCAAGAGCTGTTCAGTCTTAGTCATGCCCCATTGTATGCATTCATGATTGTAGACTTGATTAAGTTTAAAAATGACACTGTATGCAACCATCAATACACAGTCACTGAAATGTACATCCACATTTTACATCTTGCTGTGAAGAAACATGGGAATAAACAAAATAAACAAATAGATAAGTACCTGAAAGAGAAGAAAGATCAGATTCATCCTCTAATGGAAAATGCTTTCAATGCAACTAAGCAGAAAACCCTAAACCTTAATAGTAGTGATGAGACAGACATTAGTCATGCTTTTCTGAAAATGATCACAACAACAGACTCGCCAACATCTACAACAACATACTGTGCGTTTCTCCACAAGACAATGCAGGAATTCTTCTCGGCTTTGTGTCTTCTTGGACATCCAGATGAAATTGAGAAAGTCCTACAGCTCTGTCAGACTGAGGAGCACAAACACATGAGACATGTTCTTCCTTTCTTATGTGGACTTCTGAGTGAACACAACACCAAACTCATCAAGTGTCTCTTCCCAGAGGATCAGATAAAGAAAACATCTGACTGGTTCATTGAGAAGCTTTTCGACACGTTTCTTCAACCTCAGAGTGAGAGTGAAGACATTGATCTTCTCTATGTGTGTCAGTGCTTGTATGAGCACCAGTCTCCCAAAGCCTGCTTGATGTTCCTGGAGAAGATGAACCATCAGCTTGATCTAGAAGTGGATCTAGATCCTCATCAGTGTTGTGCTTTGTCTTACGTGATCAGTCAGTCCAGAGATAAAGAGGTGTTTCTGAATCTGGAGGACTGTAACGTGACCGATGTAGGAATGAACATGATGCTCAGCTGCTCTCCAAACATCAGGTGCCACAAATCAAGATGGTTAACTAATCTAGCTGTAGTGTTTTAAAGGGGACCTATTATGCCCCTTCTTACAAGATGTAAGGTAGAGTGGGGGAAAATGCCCTCCTTAACGATTATATCATTTTTTTATTTGAAACAAAAGTTAAATGTGTCCGACCCCTGTTTTACCACACTGACTATGTTTGCGACAAAAATTATGTCATTCTGAGAATATAATTGTTTTTCTTAAATAACACGTACTCCCTATCTACAGGCCCTACTGTTCTCATATCATATATAACTGTGATGTTTTACAAAACAACAAGCTTTAAAACACTTATTTTTTTACTGTTGAAAATGAGATCATTTACTGTGAAATCCGTTTTCTCACCAGTGTAAGCTTCATGGTGAAAATTTCTACATCACTCTTGCAAACGTCAAGTTACAATAAAACATAGTTACAATTAAAAAAAAATCTTGATTTTATCTTGTGGTTATTTTGGGAAAAATAGTAGGGGGAGCGTTTTCCCCCACTCTACCCTAATAAGTCTAAGGTGTCTTAAAAATGTGTCTGTGTACTGTAGTGCATGCATGCATCTCGCTGTAATTGGTTCTGCACATTTTGCTCATCTCTTACTCCCATGTGTGTGTTCAGTGGTCAGCCTATCTCTCTCGAACTGTGTGATTGTAGGCAGGTCAGTGAGTTATGGATACAAGGGATGCTTTGTGAGTCTCTGTTGCATTTAGCTTAGTAACTAATATGCTGTGAACATGTAGAAATAAGTTAACATTTTGCAAAGTTATTTGTTCTAAATCTAATGGAAAATTTTGCTGAAGCAAGACACATAGCATAGCAACACAGTATGGCAACAAGATATATCAGAAATAATGTTCTGACTTTTGAGTGATTTGATATGGTTCTGTAATTATTCAAATGCATTTTGTTTGTTTGGCCACAATATTATTGTTTAGAAAGGCATATTTGATTAAATTTGAAAAATCAGCATTTTTAAGAGTTACCCTGTTAAATGAACGGCTGCAATTAACATTCATATCCCCTTGAAATAGCTTAGCATTGTCTGGTGAGCATAATCCTAATAAATAAATAAATAAATAAATAAATGAAGTCAATCAGTACATGCTCTTATATTTGATTTCTTTGTTGCAGGTTAAAGACTTGTAAAGATCCGCTGAAGCAAATCACATTCTTTGTAGAATTCTTCCATAAATCATCTCAGTGCGACTGCAAACTTTTTGAGTTGAGAGGACGATACGACCCAGAAAAATGCAATGCTCTGCTGGACCTTTGCTCTCATGTGAAGAACTATGAGACTCAAACAGGCAGGAGTTATCTTCCAGCATTACAGTCAGTTTTCCAGTCACCTGATGTCTGGATCATAGATCTCTCACAGAGAAAGAGCTCCGTCCTCCTGGAAGTGCTGAAGCTCCAGACAGAGAAGAAAACAGTAGAGCTGAGAGGATTGTCAGAGGAAGAGAGCGAAGTGAAGAGTTTCCTTCAGTGTCTGCAACACATCTCACAGCTGAGGTGAGAAAATCTCTGGAAACTTACAGTTATTGTGAAATATGATTTCTGCATAAGCTGGAACATGTATTCTGGTCTTAATGAATGTCTTTAGATTAAGGTCTCTGTTTTGTTTTAATGTTTTCTTTAGAGTGATGAATTCTGACCATAAAAATAAATGAATTAATTATTAATAATTTAATTCAATGTATTATCGTAGAAATAAAAGCAAAAGCAGTGTTTCCCCTAGGTTTATAGACAGTTTAGAGACAGGAGGGACCCGGAGCAGGAGGAGTCCAGCAGGACCCAGCCCATAGCCATGATCTCGGCCCATGGTTGAGCTGACGGAGGGAGGAGCCATGGAGGAGGGATGGCCGCCGACTCCAGGAGGCCGCCCAACGGTGGGCGGAGCAGGTGGCGGAGGAGCCCGAGGCGGAGAGTTGAAGAGCAAGGGCAACGGGGAGGATCTGGTGGCCCAAGGTGTAGTAGATGGCACCGGCGACCGAGGCAGAGACCGGGGGGAGACGAGTGACAGAGGACTGAGGAGGAGCCGAAGGGATGAAGGAGCCTGACGGACAAAGGGACAAGGTGCAGGATGGTCGAGCCATGGTGGAGCCGACGGGCTGAGGCGGAGTCCAGGCCTCGGAGGCTGGAGGCGGAGGTGAGGGAAACTCCAGCCCCAGGGCCGCTGGAGGATGGCAGTCCAGTGGGGCTTGCACCGTACAGATAGGGGGCTGAGGGCGAGCAGAGGGGCTGCCAGACAACAGCGGTGGAGGAGGCAGGAGCGGGTGGGAGGCGGGCATTTGTGAGCCTCCGGGCTTCCAGGGCTGAACTCAGGAATGGGAGCCGACACTGGAGTGCGCTTTAGAGGAGCAGGCACCAGAGGGCGCTCTGGAGGCGCGGGCTCTGGAGGATACTTTCGGGGAACGGGCACTGGAGGGCACTCTGGAGGAGCGGAGCTGGACGGGACCAGCGGAGACAAAGGAGACTCAGGAGACTTGGACTTGGGATCTGTGGCCCTCCCTGGGCCAAACGGGGAAACAGTAGCCCTCCCTGCCTTGCTGTGGCACAGTCCAAGCGCTATACTCAGCTCACCCTCAGTCATGGTGCAGGGGGCGGAGCTCCTCTCCGCACTCTCACTGTCCGCAGTGTCCTCCCTCGTGGCGGGCGTTGTTTAAAGTGAAAGTGAAAGTGAAAAAAGTGAAAGTGAAGTGACATACGGCCAAGTATGGGGACCCATACTCGGAATTTGTGCTCTGCATTTAACCCATCCAACGTGCACACACACAGCAGTGAACACACACGGAGCAGTGGGCAGCCATTTATGCTGCGGCGCCCGGGGAGCAGTTGGGGGTTCGGTGCCTTGCTCAAGGGCACCTCAGTCGTGGTATTGAGGTGGAGAGAGCGCTGGACAGTCACTCCCCCCACCTACAATCCCTGCCGGCCCGAGACTCAAACTCGCAACCTTTGGATTACGAGTCCGACTCTCTAACCATTAGGCCACGACTTCCCCGGCTCACACACCTTGACTGACATGATCAGCGGCTCTGGCTCCACGGCGATCCTCAGCACAGTCGCTCCATGCCACGATTGCTCGTCGGTTGCGGCAAGCTCCGGCTCTCCATCAGTGGTGGGCTCGGGCATGCACTCTGCACAGCAGGGAGATGGTGGGCTGGGCACTGGGTCCGGAGTGTCCACTCCACAAATGCGGCGAAATTCGCTCGAGGGCCTTCCTCCGATGACAGCACTCTGTACGTGGAGTTTAAGCTGGCGTCATAGAATGCACAGAGCTCATCGTCTGGGTAGCTAGAGAGGTTGGCGAGTACCAGGCAGAGTCTGGTGTGGCCCTCAAGCGATCTCTCCCCCTGCTCCAGCAGGAGGAGGAGGTATTCCAGGCGAAGAAGGGGATCCATGGGGACACAATAGAAAGAAGAAACACTGGGAAAACACGGAAAACAAAAACGGAGGGTAGACGCAGAGGTAACTGTACTGGTCGGTCCATCTGTCACGTTTCACAGGGAGTCAAGGAAGCCAGGAACGAGGAGATGAGGAATTCACAAAACGAGAGTCTTTAATCATCCAAATGGGTATCTATCAATTATTTATCATTGTGTGATTAGGGTACAGTGAACCAGTGTTGTGGCACAATTGGGCTATTTTGAAAAAACAGTCGTGGGAAAAAATTACAGAGCCCGTGGGTTGCGGTTTTTTGGGCTACTTTTATAATGTACCGCGGCCGCTCAAAGTGTATATAGACAAATAAAAATTAAAATAGATCCTTTTACTAATGTGTATCATACTTGGAATGTATACCTGGCAACTTAAGAACGGAGAGGCAGTTGTAACATCACAAACAACGTGAGTTTCAGCCGGAGCCGCTTTTACACAGCAAAAATAAACTTGACAACAGCCACTATAGTTTATATAAGATAATAAATGCACGATTTCGATAGATATGGTCTGTATGCGATTGAATCTGTATGAATGTGTACAGTACATCTGAAATGCTAATTTGTGCAGCGATATAAAAGGCTATAAATAACATATTTTAACAACAGTAATTCACCAAATTTCACATGTGATCGTAAAAGGAAGTTATTACAAACACTCAATGGTGGTTTGAAGTGAGTTCTGAGTAAAAGTGCACTATTAATCTCATAAATTGTCTTATGTAGCATGATGCTAATGTTAGCTCTAATGCACCTGCAGAACAGGTCCAATTCTTCTTTATAATGCATTTTGTCATAGTACTTCACGTAAGGTCGCAAGAAAATGTTTTGTTGTATTTATTTAGAAATACTTTTGATAAAAGTTGGGTAAATGTATACTGGGATTGAAGCGATGTGGCTTGGTAAATGTATTATTGCCAGTTTAAAGGCTGATAATGGCTGAATAAAAACAAAAGAATAGTAAGGATTATGTCCTTACCTGGCGGAGGTGTGAAAGGTTATGTTTCCTTAAACTAGTTTGTCATGCATTTCTCTTTTTCAACACATTTCAACACACACAGTGCTGTTCATGATGGTGAGTGGGGGGAGAGCAGGGGGGTTTCTCCTGAAGTCCACGATCATCTCCACGTGTTGAGCTCCAGGTTGTTAAGACTGCACCAGACAGCCAGATCCTTAACATCCTGTCTGTAAGCAGACTCGTCACCGTCCTGAATGAGGCCGATAAGTGTGGTGTCGTCTGCAAACTTCAGATGGGGGCCAGCTGGTCAGCACAGGATTTCAGACAGACTGGTGTAACACAATCTGGGCCTGGTGCTTTTTTCCTTTTCTGCTTCTGGAAGACCTGGCACACCTCGTCTTCACTGATTTGAATTGCAGGTGTGGGGGAGAGGGGGGTTGCTGGAGGTGTTAATGGTTGTGTGGAGAGGTGTTCAGGGGTGTGGGGTGTTTTTTCAAACCTGCAGTAGAACTCATTCAGATCGTCTGCCAGTTGTTGATTCTCCACAGTGCTTGGGGATGGTGTCTTGTAGTTGGTGATCTCTTTCAGACCTTTCCACACTGATGCCGAGTCACTGGAAGAGAATTGAATCCTTATTTTTTTTCAGAATAATTCCTCTTTGCCACTCTGATCAACTTTTCCAGTGTGTATTTGGGCTGTTTATACAAGACTTTGTCCCCCTTCCTGTAAGCATCTTCTTTGGCTTGATGGAGCTGTCTGAGTTTTGCAATGAACCACGGTTTGTCGTTGTTGTAAGTTAAATGTGTCCTGGTAGGAATGTACATATCCTCACAGAAACTGATATATGATGTTACAGTCTCTGTGACCTCGTCCAGATCGGTGGCAGCCTCAAAAGCACTCCAATCAGTGAGGTAGAAACAGGCTTGTAAAACCCGCTCTGTTTCATTAGTCCATCTTTTAACAGTTCTTAATACAGGTTTAGCTGATTTCAGTTTCTGCGTGCAGGTCGGTATAAGATGAACCAAACAGTGATCAGAGAGTCCTAAAGCTGCCCGTGGGACAGAATGATATGCATCTTTTATTTTTGTGTAACAGTGATCCAATATATTACTCTGGTCTCTGGTGGGACATGCTGTCTGTATTTTGGCAGTTCAAGTGTGAGATTTGCTTTATTAAAATCACCGAGAATAATTAAAACATTTGTCCGGGAGAGCAGAAGGAGTTTGTCAGTTTTGTTGGGTAGAGAGTGGAGATTTGCTAAATGGATGCTAGCCAGTGGCGTCCAAAATCCATGCTGTCTGAGCTTCACGAGCGTGCCGGCTAACTTCCCCCATCTGCACGTCCTGCGTTTGATCAGCACCGCCGCTCCTCTGAATACAATGTCCAGCAAAACATCCGAATAATTGAAAACCGGTGAAATATCTGCCAAATGTGTACTGCCAAATGTCCAGCAATTTGTCTCTGATGAAACTGATTGCAGGGATATAACTAAAGACAGGACAAACTAACAAAAACATAAAAACAACTGCGTACGACGCCACGGAGGCTGCCATGAGCGGCACCATCTTGGGATCTCAACAAGAGACATCATCATATTTCTGCTCTGCTGTGATCAGATCATTTTAAACCGATAAACTCATGTACAGTTTATAGTCAAGGATCCAGTAAGCGAATGCATTCAAGCAGTCAGATTAAAACATCAGAGATGGTGGAGAAAATAGTGACTCGTGTCCAGATTTCAGTGAATTATTAGTTTCAGTGTGTACTTTGCTTCAAGGCATGAGCTCTCTTGTATTTTGTGATTGTTTCAGAGCAGACTAAACTGTTTCTGATCATGCTTTGTGCGAAATACAGACTAAACAATGATTAAAAATCATTCTGAAAGTAACTCTAATGATAATGTTCATCTGTGTTGTTGTTATAGCTATGGCATGGATTTACCTTTTCTCATAGAATGTGAACAAAATTAGTTACTTCATACCCACAGACTTTGCACAAATAACATCTCATTGCCAGATTTCAGCTAATACATTATCAAATTATATCCCTGGGTCTTGTTGAATTAATTATTTGTGTCTGATGTGAAGTAGTCTATTATGTGATGTAAGTTGTCACAAATTCAAAAAAATGAAGTTTGGTTCTTGATTGTTTATTATCAGGTTCTGGTACATTGGTGATGAAGAAGAAAGGATGTCTACAGTCAGATTCCTACTGAATCTCTGTGTTGCTGCAGTGGAAACTGACAAAGATGCAGAAACAAGATTCTTGACTCAGCTGTTATCTGTGTGCAGCTACAAAACCTTCCCTTTTGATGAAGAGATTGATGATTATAATGATGATGTTCAGAGTGATTTCCTGCTGGATCTTTACTCACATGTGAAGAACTATGAGACTCAAACAGGCAGGAGTTATCTTCCAGCATTACAGTCAGTTTTCCAGTCACCTGATGTCTGGATCATAGATCTCTCACAGAGAAAGAGCTCCGTCCTCCTGGAAGTGCTGAAGCTCCAGACAGAGAAGAAACCAGTAGATCTGATCAGATGTTCAGAGGAAGAGAGAGAAGTGAAGAGTTTCCTTCAGTGTCTGAAACACATCTCACAGCTGCGGTTGGTCTTTTTTTGTGACACTCTTGTCTTGTCTTTATGTGTGGCTTTCGAGTCCTCAGTCTGTTCATTTACCTCATCTGTCCTCTCTCATTATCCTTCTCGTTTGTGTCCTTCTGTTCTCTGTTCTGTGTCTGATTGTCATCTAATGCACCCGTGGGTTCTCCATGCATGTTTTGGTCTCTGCCCTGTCATGCCTTGTTGTGTATTATAATACAGGCCATTGAACTCTACTCTTCAGTCCCCACAATCCATTCAACCAAAACTTGACAAAGTTTTTGTTATAAATTTGAACATGTTTAAGTTCTTAATGAGTCTTTTAGAATTTGCTCATAAAATGCAATGCATTTTCATTTCTTTTTCCAATTGTATAATGTGTCATGTTAAGTTGTGTAGTGATTTTAATCAAGTATTTATTGTCTTTTTCAGCTGTTCTGAGAAGTGTTTGTTAACTCTAGTTAAAGCAGTCCAGTTAAGAGAAAATCCAGAGCTGGTGACTTCACTGCTTGAGGTTCTTGGCTTCTCCATAAGTCTGGAAAGTCATTTACCCATCAAAACCTGCAGGTCTGTGGGGAGGTTCTTACGTTTCTCTTCTGACAGAATCAACCTCATTCTAAAACTTAAAGCCGTCTCTGTGAGAGGAACAAGGCTTCTCTTCAGACACATCATAAACATACACACACTCAGGTACAAACAGCATTATAAATTAACTTAAAGGCACAATATGTAAGTTTCACTACTAGAGGTCATTTATTCAAAACAATAACAAAGTGTGTTCACTTCCACAGCCGTTTTCATTTTATGGGGTTATTTTTGGCGACAGAACCCTTAGCCAATGATCCTGAATAATTGTGGCACATCGTGAATGTGTAAAACAAACAGCTGTGGCTTGCTAGATGCTACCAGAGATTTGGCACTAGGCTTTTACTTCCACATTTTTTCAAGAAACATGCCATGTTTGCATGCTTTCTTCAAACAACTGAAGGTGGAGAGGAAATTATGCCATTGACATGTGACAAAAAGACACAGACATTCACTGGTTAAAATTGTGAATTTCTCTGGATTTAAGCATTGTTGGATACATTTAGCATAATGTAAGCGCACAGATTAGCAAAATATTTAGAGGTTTTTGGATATTTTATTGCAAAGATCTTACGTGTTGTGCCTTTAACATTTCAAATGCTAATCTTTTTTGTTAATTTTTTTCTAGATGGTGATTTTCGCATATTTACAATGTGTTATTTTTTCTTCTTTTTTTCAGGCTGAGTGGTTATATGGTGGTGAGAGCAGTGCAGGCATTGAGGTCTATGAGGGTTCGAGCTCCCATCACTGTTAATCAGCTCACACTTGATCTGAATGAGGAACAGCAGTCAGAGAGGAATCTGTCCAGGATCCTGAGCAGCTTGGCCATTCTTCTGAGACTCTGGACTGTCCAGTGTTTGAATTTGACTCAATACAAGATTCAGTCTGTTTCTGTGTTTGTCCTACTGTGTCACCAGGGACCAGTGACTCTCAGGTCTGACTGTAGGACACATTTCAAGTGTTTGATTTTATATGTACAATAACAATATACAAATATAATGAACTCTTTGTGTGTGTGTGTGTGTGTGTGTGTGTGTGTGTGTGTGTGTGTGTGTGTGTGTGTGTGTGTGTGTGTAGCCTGTCCAACGTGACTCTCCAGAAGCTGGTTGAATGTGTCTATGAAGCTCAGGAAGAGGAGCTGACTCAGTGCTTCCTGCAGAAAGTGAGCGGGGATCTGACTTTCTGTTCCTTGAACTGGGAAGAGCTTCATTATTTCCTGCAGCACAGAGTTCAACAAATCACTGTGGACCTCAGACACAGCAACATTCAATGCAGCATCAGTGGAATTCTGCCATTCCTGAACAGGATTCAGTTTAAACGGTAAACAATTATTTCTTTCACAAAATGTGTATGTAGTAAATGATAGAAAATATACAGTGATTTAATAATGATAAGTGTGATGTGTGTCTGTGCAGGATGAGCTCTGCCTTCATGCTGTGTGTAATCAGAGAGATCTATGAGTCCGGCTCTGCTGAGTTTGTGTCCAGTCTGTTGAGTTCAGTGGAGAACTACATTAACCTGCAGAGCAGAGATCTGGACTCTGTTCACTGTGCGGCCCTGTGCTTCACACTGCAGCACTGCACTGCAGCTTCACTCAGTCTACAGTGGACCTCCGTACCAGAGGAAGAGCTGGAGCGCATTCTGCCTCTCTTCACACATCTCTCCAACCTCAGGTCTCTCTATTCTTCTGTTTTCTGTCTCAGGTCTGCCTGTTTGTTTAATTCAGTAGTTTTCATGTCGAAGCTTTCTAGTAGCACTGATTTATGTCTTAACTAGTTCAGATCATATTATTTTGTTAGTAGTATTTCATTTAAAAAGGTTCATGAACACCTTTTAAATGAAGTTAAATTACAACAATCACTTGGCAATATAATTGGGTTTCCAAACATTTCTACACATTTCTACAAAAATGTATTATTAATGGAACTATTAAGGTACCCAGAACCAATAAGAGGAAACAGAATATTTAAATTCCTTAAGATTCAGAATCCGTGCTTTTAAACTTTTGTTGATGTTCCAGAATCTGTCCTGATCTAGTGTTCGTCTGTGTTCAGTGTTGACGGGCCGCTGTCGCTGATGATCAAGAATCTGTCCTGATCTAGTGTTCGTCTGTGTTCAGTGTTGACGGGCCGCTGTCGCTGATGATCCAGAATCTGTCCTGATCTAGTGTTCGGCTGTGTTCAGTGTTGACGGGCCGCTGTCGCTGATGATCCAAAATCTGTCCTGATCTAGTGTTCGTCTGTGTTCGGTGTTGACGGGCCGCTGTCGCTGATGTTACAGAATCTGTCCTGATCTAGTGTTCGTCTGTGTTCGGTGTTGACGGGCCGCTGTCGCTGATGTTACAGAATCTGTCCTGATCTAGTGTTCGTCTGTGTTCAGTGTTGACGGGCCGCTGTCGCTGATGATCCAGAATCTGTCCTGATCTAGTGTTCGTCTGTGTTCGGTGTTGACGGGCCGCTGTCGCTGATGATCCAAAATCTGTCCTGATCTAGTGTTCGTCTGTGTTCGGTGTTGACGGGCCGCTGTCGCTGATGTTACAGAATCTGTCCTGATCTAGTGTTCGTCTGTGTTCAGTGTTGACGGGCCGCTGTCTCTGATGTTCAAGAATCTGTCCTGATCTAGTGTTCGGCTGTGTTCAGTGTTGACGGGCCGCTGTTGCTGATGTTACAGAATCTGTCCTGATCTAGTGTTCGGCTGTGTTCAGTGTTGACGGGCTGCTGTCTCTGATGTTACAGAATCTGTCCTGATCTAGTGTTCGGCTGTGTTCAGTGTTGACGGGCCGCTGTCGCTGATGTTCAAGAATCTGTCCTGATCTAGTGTTCGGCTGTGTTCAGTGTTGACGGGCCGCTGTCGCTGATGTTCAAGAATCTGTCCTGATCTAGTGTTCGGCTGTGTTCAGTGTTGACGGGCCGCTGTCTCTGATGTTCAAGAATCTGTCCTGATCTAGTGTTCGGCTGTGTTCAGTGTTGACGGGCTGCTGTTACTGATGATCCAGAATCTGTCCTGATCTAGTGTTCGTCTGTGTTCAGTGTTGACGGGCTGCTGTTGCTGATGTTACAGAATCTGTCCTGATCTAGTGTTCGGCTGTGTTCAGTGTTGACGGGCTGCTGTTGCTGATGTTACAGAATCTGTCCTGATCTAGTGTTCGGCTGTGTTCAGTGTTGACGGGCTGCTGTTGCTGATGTTACAGAATCTGTCCTGATCTAGTGTTCGGCTGTGTTCAGTGTTGACGGGCCGCTGTCTCTGATGTTCAAGAATCTGTCCTGATCTAGTGTTCGGCTGTGTTCAGTGTTGACGGGCTGCTGTTGCTGATGTTACAGAATCTGTCCTGATCTAGTGTTCGGCTGTGTTCAGTGTTGACGGGCCGCTGTCTCTGATGTTCAAGAATCTGTCCTGATCTAGTGTTCGGCTGTGTTCAGTGTTGACGGGCCGCTGTCTCTGATGTTCAAGAATCTGTCCTGATCTAGTGTTCGGCTGTGTTCAGTGTTGACGGGCTGCTGTCTCTGATGTTACAGAATCTGTCCTGATCTAGTGTTCGGCTGTGTTCAGTGTTGACGGGCCGCTGTCTCTGATGTTCAAGAATCTGTCCTGATCTAGTGTTCGGCTGTGTTCAGTGTTGACGGGCTGCTGTTGCTGATGTTACAGAATCTGTCCTGATCTAGTGTTCGGCTGTGTTCAGTGTTGACGGGCCGCTGTCTCTGATGTTAAAGAATCTGTCCTGATCTAGTGTTCGGCTGTGTTCAGTGTTGACGGGCCGCTGTCTCTGATGTTCAAGAATCTGTCCTGATCTAGTGTTCGGCTGTGTTCAGTGTTGACGGGCTGCTGTCTCTGATGTTACAGAATCTGTCCTGATCTAGTGTTCGGCTGTGTTCAGTGTTGACGGGCCGCTGTCTCTGATGTTCAAGAATCTGTCCTGATCTAGTGTTCGGCTGTGTTCAGTGTTGACGGGCTGCTGTTGCTGATGTTACAGAATCTGTCCTGATCTAGTGTTCGGCTGTGTTCAGTGTTGACGGGCTGCTGTCTCTGATGTTACAGAATCTGTCCTGATCTAGTGTTCGGCTGTGTTCAGTGTTGACGGGCCGCTGTCTCTGATGTTCAAGAATCTGTCCTGATCTAGTGTTCGGCTGTGTTCAGTGTTGACGGGCTGCTGTTACTGATGATCCAGAATCTGTCCTGATCTAGTGTTCGTCTGTGTTCAGTGTTGACGGGCTGCTGTTACTGATGATCCAGAATCTGTCCTGATCTAGTGTTCGGCTGTGTTCAGTGTTGACGGGCTGCTGTTGCTGATGTTACAGAATCTGTCCTGATCTAGTGTTCGGCTGTGTTCAGTGTTGACGGGCCGCTGTCTCTGATGTTCAAGAATCTGTCCTGATCTAGTGTTCGGCTGTGTTCAGTGTTGACGGGCCGCTGTCTCTGATGTTCAAGAATCTGTCCTGATCTAGTGTTCGGCTGTGTTCAGTGTTGACGGGCCGCTGTCTCTGATGTTACAGAATCTGTCCTGATCTAGTGTTCGGCTGTGTTCAGTGTTGACGGGCCGCTGTCTCTGATGTTCAAGAATCTGTCCTGATCTAGTGTTCGGCTGTGTTCAGTGTTGACGGGCCGCTGTTGCTGATGTTACAGAATCTGTCCTGATCTAGTGTTCGTCTGTGTTCAGTGTTGACGGGCTGCTGTTACTGATGATCCAGAATCTGTCCTGATCTAGTGTTCGTCTGTGTTCAGTGTTGACGGGCTGCTGTTACTGATGATCCAGAATCTGTCCTGATCTAGTGTTCGTCTGTGTTCAGTGTTGACGGGCTGCTGTTACTGATGATCCAGAATCTTTCCTGATCTAGTGTTCGTCTGTGTTCAGTGTTGATGGGCCGCTATCGCTGATGATCCAGAATCTATCCTGATCTGGTGTTCGTTTGTGTTCAGTGTGGACAGGCTGCTGTTGCTGATGTTACAGAATCTGTCCTGATCTAGTGTTCGTCTGTGTTCAGTGTTGACGGGCCGCTGTCGCTGATGATCCAGAATCTGTCCTGATCTAGTGTTCGTCTGTGTTCAGTGTTGACGGGCTGCTGTCGCTGATGATCCAGAATCTGTCCTGATCTAGTGTTCGTCTGTGTTCAGTGTTGACGGGCTGCTGTCGCTGATGATCCAGAATCTGTCCTGATCTAGTGTTCGTCTGTGTTCAGTGTTGACGGGCTGCTGTCGCTGATGATCCAGAATCTGTCCTGATCTAGTGTTCGGCTGTGTTCAGTGTTGACGGGCCGCTGTCTCTGATGTTCAAGAATCTGTCCTGATCTAGTGTTCGTCTGTGTTCAGTGTTGACGGGCCGCTGTCTCTGATGTTCAAGAATCTGTTCTGATCTAGTGTTCGTCTGTGTTCAGTGTTGACGGGCCGCTGTCTCTGATGTTCAAGAATCTGTCCTGATCTAGTGTTCGTCTGTGTTCAGTGTTGACGGGCCGCTGTCTCTGATGTTCAAGAATCTGTCCTGATCTAGTGTTCGTCTGTGTTCAGTGTTGACGGGCCGCTGTCTCTGATGTTAAAGAATCTGTCCTGATCTAGTGTTCGTCTGTGTTCAGTGTTGACGGGCCGCTGTCTCTGATGATCCAGAATCTGTCCTGATCTAGTGTTCGGCTGTGTTCAGTGTTGACGGGCCGCTGTCTCTGATGATCCAGAATCTGTCCTGATCTAGTGTTCGGCTGTGTTCAGTGTTGACGGGCCGCAGTCTCTGATGATCCAGAATCTGTCCTGATCTAGTGTTCGGCTGTGTTCAGTGTTGATGGGCCGCTGTCTCTGATGTTCAAGAATCTGTCCTGATCTAGTGTTCGGCTGTGTTCAGTGTTGACGGGCCGCTGTCTCTGATGTTCAAGAATCTGTCCTGATCTAGTGTTCGTCTGTGTTCAGTGTTGACGGGCCGCTGTCTCTGATGTTCAAGAATCTGTCCTGATCTAGTGTTCGTCTGTGTTCAGTGTTGACGGGCCGCTGTCTCTGATGTTCAAGAATCTGTCCTGATCTAGTGTTCGTCTGTGTTCAGTGTTGACGGGCCGCTGTCGCTGATGATCCAGAATCTGTCCTGATCTGGTGTTCGTCTGTGTTCAGTGTTGACGGGCCGCTGTCGCTGATGATCCAGAATCTGTCCTGATCTAGTGTTCGTCTGTGTTCAGTGTTGACGGGCTGCTGTCGCTGATGATCCAGAATCTGTCCTGATCTAGTGTTCGTCTGTGTTCAGTGTTGACGGGCTGCTGTCGCTGATGATCCAGAATCTGTCCTGATCTAGTGTTCGTCTGTGTTCAGTGTTGATGGGCCGCTGTCGCTGATGATCCAGAATCTATCCTGATCTGGTGTTTGTTTGTGTTCAGTGTGGACAGGCTGCTGTTGCTGATGATCCAGAATCTGTCCTGATCTAGTGTTCGTCTGTGTTCAGTGTGGACAGGCTGCTGTTGCTGATGATCCAGAATCTGTCCTGATCTAGTGTTCGTCTGTGTTCAGTGTGGACAGGCTGCTGTTGCTGATGATCCAGAATCTTTCCTGATCTAGTGTTCGTCTGTGTTCAGTGTTGACGGGTTTCTGTTACTGAATCTGTCCTGATCTAGTGTTCGTCTGTGTTCAGTGTTGACAGGCTGCTGTTGCTGAAGATGCTTCACTGCTGCAGTGTCTCTGATGTCCAGCAGGAGGCAACAGCTGTTCTGCTCTTTGTCCTTCAGCACAAGCTGGACTTCTCCTGCCGCTCTGCTCTGGATCTGACAACAAACACAGACTCAGAGCCTCTGCATCTGACCGCTAAAGACTGCCGTGTGATGTCCAGAGTCATTCAGAGAGCTCAATCAGACACAAAGACACAGCTGATTCTACAGGACTGTGAGATTCATGCTGCTGGAATGGATCAGCTGTTCCCAGTCTTACATTCTGTTCAGCTCTGGTGAGAAACACCAACAGATCACATTCACACACAGATCCAATATAAAAGCATTCAGTATATATAACGCATCTCTTGCTCTCTGTCTTTCAGCTGTGATAAACCTCTGCTGTTTCAGTTTCTGGCTCATGTGAGGCCTGAGGATGTCCAGTCTCTTTCTGGAGCTCTGGGTGAAGAGCTGGATCTCAGTCAGACTCACCTGGACCCGCAGGTCTGTAGAGGTCTGGAGCTGATTCTGGAATATTCTGAAGGACTGACAGAACTGGATCTGAGTCAGTGCCGTCTCACCGATCACAGCCTGGATCTGCTGCTCCCAAACCTCCACAAAGTGCAACACATTGAGTGAGTGACTGAAGAAACTCACAGTGTGTATTTCTCAAGTATACTTGTTGCATTCCTGATTTGTTTGTTTGATCTCAGTTTCAGTGGCAATAGCATCACTGACGCTGGGGCTGAGAAAATCCACAGGATCGTCACTCGCAACAGTAACATAAAGACAGTGAGGTGTGTGTCTGAGTGTCTGAATGTTGCCCAAAGTTATTTGAACTGTTATTGAAATGGGGAGATATGTGTTAAATGTTTAATATTAGAGTAAATAGCACTTTGTTGATCACACTGTCATCCAATAAAAAATAATAATCATCATCCCTTGATGAAATTTAATATTTATCTACAAAACTAATTTCAAGCATTTAAGTAAGAGCTTTAAGATCAAAGGTTTTTTAGTCATGAAAACACATTTGGTCATGTGGTAGTTCATATTGTCATGTTAAACAGAGTTAAGATCAGGAAATGATGTTAAGCGTGTTTATCTCATTTACATTTAGCAGACATGATTTAAAGCAACATGCAAATGAGGAATACAGGCAGCGGGTTGTAGCTAATATCAGTGTGTTTGTGTCTCCGTAGGCTCTTCAACAACAGAATTGAATTCAGAGAGCTCTTCAGCACTGACCCACGATTTGAGATCTGGTGATGCCAGCAAACTCTCTCTGGAGTCAACAAACAAGTGAAATAACAAGTGGGGAATAATGAGGGAAAAAGCTTTGAGGAATCTGCCCATCAGAGTCCCAGAGATGAATCAAGCCAGCAGATTGTAAACCACATAAATTTTTATCGTCACTTTCAATCATAATCAACAATGGGTTTCTGTTGCATTAACTGTGTTTTGTAAAATGACAAAATCAGTCTCCTTTGTCTTTCCCCTTCTCCACCCTTTATTATTATTTGTGTCACGCAGAGTTTATTTTTTCAACAAATTGCATGTAAAACTACTGGCATAAATCCTTATGAATGCTGAAAAATGCTTCTGATAGCATATATTTCAAGAAAAATACTCCAGCGTTGACAATTTGCTGTTTCATAATCAACATCATTCCAGTAGAGGACAGCAATGATTTATTAATAACAAGAGCACAGATGATCCACAGAGAAGATGGAAAGGAGGAGATAAACATGAAAACAACCAAAAGAAAGAGCGAGTGCATTTATACCATTGATTAGCTGATCTTCTCCTCTTCTCTTCTAAAGAAGAGAAGATCATTTGCAAGCAGGCAGTGTTTGACTGTCTGAACTCTAGTGTTTACTGCAAACACAATACAAGAGAGACATTATACTCACACTTACCTCATTCCTGGGACTGAAATGTTTAGCTAGTTAGGCAGCAGGGTCAGAATCGCTTTTGTTTTTATTCTTACAGTATAAAATGTTATGGTACTAAAGCAGGAAATATCACAGTGATATTACAGATGTTTACTGGAGCTTTTGTCCTTTTTGATATCGTTACTTGACCGTTTTTCAGATTTCTTTTTAAGAACTTCATATATGGATATGGTCACAAACTGTTAAACTGTCACGGTATTGGATTGCACCTGTATTCTGTATATCTGTACGAAATAAAATAAGCATATTCATATGTTATCCAACATGCATTCATTTTGAAAACGTTTAATTTAATTTACAATAACATGCATTCATTTTGAAAACGTTTAATTTTCCTAAATGTTCAATCATTTAAAAAATGTTCATCGATAATCATGATCTATAATATTTTATTTGATGCTTTATTTCTCCTTGTGCACAATGGATTTAGTCATCAGACTGTGAGTTTCTGTCTGAATTCAGAGCTACTGAACTCTGTTTATCTGATTTCAGCAGTGTTTTTGAGCAATATTCTAATCTGGAGATACAGAGGCTGATCTGATGGAGATGCTCGTGGGTGAGAGGGATGATTACGGTACTGACCGCAATCACTCACTGCTTTTTTCAGTTGGATGTTGCATGTGTCTCTATGACAAGGAATCTCAGTATAACCGAGTTCTTACAGAACATACAAGCATCTCAGCATCTTTTGGAAAGAGAGGTGAGCAGCTGATTGTGTTCACCAATATTACACTTCAATGACGTTTGTTTTGAAAAGAGAAGCGATTTCTAATATCTGTACTACATAGCCTACAGATTTATTTAAAGTACTAAACTGCATTATAGTTACTAAAATATAGTTTAAAATACAGATGCTATTCAGCTAGCAAGTTTACTCATCTATTTAGACTAACAAGCATTACAGTGTTCAAAAAACAAGTATATGCTGTATATTCATTTTATGTCATTTGCAGACAGATGTACATAAATAACTGTTTAGTTTGAAACTCCTGAATGAATTGCCTTTTTTTCTGTCACGAATTAAAAATCATAAGAAATTATAGATCAGTTGAGAACTTAAAGATTGCAGAGATTGTGTTACCATGGAAATGGTACATCAGATTGGTACATCATGTTACAAAATGATTTCATTCATGAATTATAAAAATGTAAGTTTGGATAGTGCACTATAATGTCTATGTTCAAAACTGTGAGTGACAGTTAAGGGGTTAAATGATTAAAAAGTTCTTGGTAACAATTGGGTAAAACCTAGTGGTGTGAAGGATAGCGGCAAATATAAAGATTTAAAATGACAATTAATGAATATTCTGGGGCTACACTATATATGATCCTTAAATATAGTATTTGAATATGTCCTCAAATGTTTTTTGTTCTAAATATGCATGATTTGTATTTTTTGCTATAAAATCCCCTTTTTGTCTTGGAGTCATATACTAATTGACACATTTAAGCATCTACATCTGTGTATCATAAAAAAAAAAACTGATGCTAATTACCAAATTTTTATTTCTAATTCTAACATTATTCTGTTTCTTTATTAAAATAACAGCAGATATCTAGGAAGAAGCAAACACATTTGAAAGTATAAAGTCAGAAAAAATGCACGTTTGTAACAAACACCCCTCAGTCTGTTGACAATGAAACGAGCTTTAAACGATCATTTTCAGGAGATCTGAAGACATCAGCATAATAAAGGAGGTGAAAACAGGAACTATTGACATGAAATAAAGAATGTTTTCAGCAGCTGTTAATATTGATGAGTCTCAGACGATCAACACTCATTCAACAAGACATTCAGGATCATCAGCAGATCATCTCACTTTATTCTGAGTGTTTCTGTTAGAAACTGATTATAAGTGTCAGGATAGAAGAGAAAAGCCTATAAAACATGCTCTACTGAAAGATAATACTGTTATTATCACAATATGACATGAAACATCAATAATAACAAACACTAATGACACTCATCTTCATCAACCGCTACAGGTTACAGCAGTCCATATGAATCTAAATATAGTCTGCTTTTATGATAACTCTACATTCATTTCAATAATCAACTTAGATCAAAGAAGACAAAGATCATAAACCTTTTAAAATAAAGCGGCACAAGGAATATTTATTGTTTCCATTGTCAAACTTTACTCATATTTATCTATATTAACATAGATTTAAAATGTCACGTGGCTCATTACAGGCTCAGCGTAAAGTATTTATCAGTTTCTGTTCCAGTATATTTTAACAATGTAAAGTAACAAATCTGATCTGTCAAAGATGTCAGAAGAGTAGAAATAAAATCACAGCAGAAACACTTGAGATAGATTCTTCAGTGAAGCTCCTCCCACAAGAATCACATCATCAGCGAAGCTCCGCCCACAAGAATCACATCATCAGCGAAGCTCCGCCCACTAGAATCGCATCATCAGTGAAGCTCCACCCACTAGAATCGCATCATCAGTGAAGCTCCGCCCACAGTAATTCAGCAATAAAAGCTGGAATATTCCCATCAGTTTACAAGTGAAGACGAGCATCAGAGCATCAGGAAGAGCTGAGTTTATTAAAGAGGACAGAGAGAAGATGAGAGATCCAGAACCCTGCAGAATCAAACACACTGAAGATACTCAACAACAAACAGGTCGCTGTTTATTCTTCTCTCTTTATTAATAGTGCTGATGGTTATAACGCTTCAAGCAGATGTAGATTTGCTGTAATAGGAAAGAATCTTTAGAGCTCTGCAATAATACAGCTGAAGCATCAAATAATAAGAGCTGTTGCACATGAGACGCTTCAAACAGCGCTGATGTAGAAAACCAGAAGTAATGCTAACTACAGGATCACATGCTGCTGCGGCAGAAATAGTTCAGGGTTTGTACAACCTTTTGAGAGAGAAATTCAAGCACTTTTCAGTGACAACACAACTATTTACAGCACTTTAATCCCTAAAAATTATTAAATTTAAAATTTATTTTTAAATACATTTTTGTGATAAACAAACAATTATTTAAAATAAAAAAAATACATCAAATAACCACTATAACCAGTAGATGGCAGCAGAGGAGCGTTTATTAGCTTATTAGTTATTCATTTTTACTTTTTGATATATATTTTGAAATTATAATTCACTATTATAAAATATAAAATCATCAATAAATAAAATGTTGTCAAATATTTTGCACTTTGTTTATGATTTAAGAAAAATCACAAAATGCCTTGAAAAACAAACCTTTCTTAAATTTGCAGCTGAATCACAGATCGAGAGCGTTTCTTCATTTGTACTTTTGTGATCGAGACCTTTGTTCTGTGTTTAGTAATCTCTCTCTACTTGACCATCTCTGCCACATAAAACTAAATTGAAAAACAATGTTTTTTTTAATCATTTAAAATTGTAATTTAATTTCATTGAGAATTGTATTAAGCATGGACTTTACTTTCATTAAAAAGCCTCATTTTGTAAATGTAAGCTATTAACTTAAATCATAGACAAACTCAAACTGGGTGCTTAATGCAAATGGACACATTTACAAAATCAGGTGATAATGTTCGGCCATCGATACAAATGTCTCTTTATGATTAGAGACAAAAGAATGAGGTTAATCTCCATCAGTTTTAGTGATCGTGTAGATTTGTAAAGACACTGATGGAAGATACACCACAATAAATCCTCTCAATATAGTAGTGCTTTCGTGCTTTTCTGAAGAGTTATAAACGCCTGTCCCGATGTAGAAACGCCCAGTAATTGAGAAACGCCCTCTTTTTGTTCTGAAAACACTTCAGTTCATTCCAAGAAGACAACAAGACAGACTTAATCCAGCGTTATCTTCTCTTCCTGCTGAATCTGATCGATTATTATTATTATTATTATGAGTATTATTATCGTCAGTATCGTGTCCTCGATTCTCTGAGAGTTGAGAAATAAAAGCGGACGCCAGTTTAAAGTAGTTTTCTGACCAGCTTTTTTCCAGCTTTGATGTAGAGGCTAATTTCTAGGAGAAAGTATTGTAGCAGTAATGAAGTATTGTCTTCTCAGCAAAGCTCTGTTGTTGTAGATCATTAAATCGTGATGTTGTCTCAGAAGTCTGTCTGAAGTCTCTTTCGGAGGAACCGTGAACAAACGCTGTCTGTAAAGTCATTGTCTGATAAAGGAGCGAGTCATAAAGCTTTCGGACGAGTCTGAGGAGAGGTCAGTAATTCACGGTGTTTCACATAGAAACACAAACATCAGACACATTTTCCATGTTTGGACTGATAATGTGCTGTTACTGAATATTATTAGTTATTGTAAAGTCTTACTTATTTAATGTTTTCTGTTCTCGTGTCAGATATGTGTAGCTCTGTGTAGATGAGCGCTAATGTTGTTTAAGGGACCGTCTACAAATTCCAGTCATAGTGCAAAAACAAAACGTTAACTACGTCCAGTTATTCATTCAAATGAATGATTTTTACAAAGTTGTAGTAAATGCTGAGGCCAGACTGACTTACTGAATGTGAGGTACAACATTTGGAATGTGGGACCTTTTGCTGAATCACGGTAATTATCTTCTAATTGAGTACCGTACATAGGCCTGTCGCGATAGTCGATATATCGACTTATCGCACCATATATGTAAATGAGTGCGATCATTTTTGGTGCCGCGATATATTGCGACTGATAATTTTTTTAGAATTAAAAATAATGATTATATTATTATTTTTTTTTATTTTACATAAAAATGAATATCACCAACATTTTAGTCGATCGCGGGGCGGCAGCGCGCACACAGAGCGGACAGCGACAGGTGAAGAGAAGGCGTGAACCCACTGCATTATAAAGTGTTTCGTGACATTACAGCCAGTTAGGAAGAACAAGTCCCAATGGACTTGGTTTCAAAGCCGCAATCTTCAGCTCAGGTGTGGGAACATTTTGGCTTTAAGCCGAATGAGAGAGGAGAGCCAATTAACGTGAATGAGCCGGTATTTGTTTTATTAATTTAGCATATATTTTTTTCACATTCCAGTTCCAGTGTCTAAATATTCTTAAGAATAAAATGTTCTTTGTTCTTTGAAAGAGTGTACTCGCATTGCTATTATATTGTCATACTCAGGGGTGCACATAACTGGTCCGCAGGTCCGCATGTGCGACCAAAGTTAAAAATGCACTGTGTAAATAAGTTCTGACAGCGCATTTGCGTACTGACATGGTTGACAGCTGTTAATGCACAATTACCATTTTAGATCGACAAACTGTACTGTATAAGATTTATATCCAAACTGAAAGCATAATCTAGGCTACCGCTGCCGTTTTCAAAGCAAAACTGTCTGACATTTCATTCACTGACGCTCTTCCATCAGCAGCGCTAAACCCGGAAGCGCGTAATATTTACTTGCCGGCAACCCGCCAAAATAAAAGCTCGCTGATTTTACGTTTGAAAATGATGAAAATTACAATTTAAATAATGATAATAATAAAAATATTAGCGTTTTATTTTTGTTTACTATAAAATAATTGCATTTGTATGTAATACTCCCTTTTTATTTTAAAATAAAATGGTTTTGTCAAACTTGATTATTTAGTTCATTATTTTTAGTTAGTTATTTTATAAAAAAAAAAAAAACGAAATAAAGTGCAATAATATTATCACTATTATTAATACATTTTTTTAGAGTTATATTTTATGGGTCACACTACATGCCATAGCCTGTGTGAGTACCAAACCAAATCTCCAGGTTCTCATATGAGAGCTAGGCTGAAAAACTTATGTGCACCCCTGGTCATACTGTAATTATATAATCAGTGAAATAAAATTGTCTTAAAATGACAATAATATCGTTTATCGCAATTAATTTTGGTGCAATATATCGCACAACAAAAAGTAGTTATCGTGACAACCCTACATGTATAAAGAGGTGATTGAGTACCGTACGTGTATAAAGAGGTGATTGAGTACTGTACATGTATAAAGAGGTAATTGAGTACCGTACATGTATAAAGAGGTAATTGAGTACCGTACATGTATAAAGAGGTGATTGAGTACCGTACACGTATAAAGAGGTGATTGAGTACCGTACACGTATAAAGAGGTGATTGAGTACCGTACACGTATAAAGAGGTGATTGAGTACCGTACACGTATAAAGAGGTGATTGAGTACCGTACACGTATAAAGAGGTGATTGAGTACCGTACATGTATAAAGAGGTGATTGAGTACCGTACATGTATAAAGAGGTAATTGAGTATGGCTCTTGTGTACTGAGTATAGGCTTGTAACTGTATGAGATTTTCTCAGTATTATTATCGTCTCAGAAAATATCACGGTTTCATGGTATGTATTAAACAATAATTCTTATCGGTAACAATGACTCTTAAAAGAATAAGAATAAGTTATTTGAGTGAACAAATCCTTTATTGCAACACACTTGAAACCATTTTAATTAAGGAATTGAAGTCTCACTTCTGAAAAAAATAAATGTAAAAAAAACAATTAAAAATAAAGCTATAACATGTATATTTTAATTAATGTTTTAAAATGTTATCAAATGAACATTTAACAACTACTTTTATTTTTGGGAAAGTGCTGCACAACAGAGGTATACTAAGTTAAAACATAGACAAACATGATATTCCTTAAAAGTAATGTTTAAAAAACCCATTATTATAAACAATATTATTATTGTTGTTATAACGTAAGTCGACTACTCTGGCTCGATTGCTATTCCTGCAGTAAAACATGCCCTCCTCAAAGAAATGCATAAATAAATAAATGTACAAATAAATGTGGGAATAAATAAAAGTGGAAATAAATAAGTAAATAAATACATAAATATGAAAATAAATTAAATAAATAATTGTATAAATAAAAAAAAAATTAAACATAAATAGATGTGGAAAAAATACATTAATAAATTATAAATAATTATTTATTTTTGCTTTTTTACTTTTCTTTGTACATTTCTTTCTTTATTTGTTTCTAATAACGGCATGATTGGCATTCCATACGATTAATCGTTTGACAGCACTAATAATAATAATATAATATTATAATAACAGGCTATAATAACATCCTCCGCAAACCTTAAAGGGGTCCTATTATGCTTTTTCACTTTTTGAGTTTTAGTCAGTGTGTAGTGTGTATGTTTGGGCATAAAACGATCTACAAAGTTACAAATCTCAAAGTCCACTCCAAACGGCTCGTTTGGACTACAAAGTTGTTTTCCTGTATTTGTGATATCACAAATTGGCCCATTAGAAAATCATTAAAATAAATCTCGCCTACGGAAATTTGAACGGTTGGGGGGGAGAACGCTTGAGCACTGCACGTTTCAAAATGGAAACCCGGTGCGGGTGTTTTTATATCACTGTATTTCTGAAGGAAACCAACTCTCTTCAGAAAATTTTGGATATCATTTTCATTTCATCTTGCATGTAATGTCTGATAAAGTAGCATGTGTGAGCGGAGCTCTGCTTTGTGTGCAGCGTTACCGGGGAAACCTCGCTTTCGCTCCAACAGCGCCTCCTGCTGGCAGAGAATTAAATTGCATATATATGCCACCACAAATAGTGTAAGTCTGTGAGACTATGGTATAAATAAATTCTACTGTATAACAGTTTCAGTGCAATTCATGTTATAATGTTAGAATTAACAGTAAACATAATACATATTACCATTGCACTTATCTGTAGGCTACATAAATGCAGTTATTTTTAAGATGTTGTTGACATCCCATCTAAAATGTGATTTAGCCACAAAAAAACCAACAACAATAACGTTACCACTTTAATATGTCTTGCAATATCCGTGCATGCAAAGGTTCAGCGCGATCCTCTTGTTCAATATTCTCGGGGTCTTAATTGATATGGTAATATTGACTTGCTGTTCTGGCAAGGGGCGGGGCAATACTGAAACACCGTCTAAGCTGTTCACCAATCACAACGCACTGGGACAGCTAACCACAACGCATTTCGTTTTTCAGCAGGCGAGCCTTCATCAAACCCAGAACTAAGCGAGTCGTTTGTGTCAGGCTGGGGAGAAAGGTGTTGTAAATTATGTTTATATTTTCGAACCACCAACCATGAGAGCGTGTTCTAGTACACACCCAAAACAAAATCAAGACTTTGTAAAAGAGCATAATAGGACCCCTTTAAGCCCGGTACACACCAAGCCGACGCCGACAAACTAGTGACGACGAAAGCAGACTGTGGGGTCGGCTCACTTCGGCAGCGTCTGGGTCCAAATTTGCCCTGACACACAAAGCCAACGCTCGACACCTGACGGCCAAGTAGCACGTCTGTTCTGTGCCTTATCTCGTGCACTGGTTCACCAGCTGGACAGCCAATCAGAATGATCAGATGGCCCGACTGACCGACGAGCTCCGACGACGATTCAACATGTCGAATCGGCCGAAAAAAAGCCGACGAGGACCAATTTCAGCCGATGGTGTGGAACACACTGAGAAAACTTAGTTGCCCGACGAACAAAAACTGCCCGATGGCGGACCGTCGGCTTGGTGTGTACCGGGCTTTAGATAAAGTTGGATTAATATGTACGTACAGTACCAGTCAAAAGTTTGGACACATTACAGTTTTTAATGTTTTTTTTTAAAGACGTCTCTTATGCTCATCAATCTATACATTTATTTGATGAAAAATAGCCTACAAGAAAAAAACAACAACAACAAAACAGTAATTTTGTGAAATAGAAAAGTAAAAAATAATAATAATAAAAGCAGCATTTATTTAAAATAGAAATATTTTATAACAAAACCGTTCAAAAGTTTGCAATTCAATGGGTCAGTATTTTTTTTTTTTCTTTTTTTTTTTTTAAAGATATGAATACATTTATTCATAAGGATGTGTTAAATTGATGCTTAAAATTCAGCTATGACTCAAATAAACAGATATTTTAAAGTATGGTAAAAATAGAAAACCATTTTTTTTTTTAAATGTAAGTTTCACAATATTTTAGTTATTTCTGTATTTCTGATTGAATAAATGCACATTGATTTTTATTGGGGGTGGAGGGCCTCCAAATGTCACTGTCCCCTATATATCGTTGGAAAGGTCTAAGACCTAAATAGGTATTTTACCACTTTTTTTGTTAAAATATTATGTGGGAAAAGTAATAGATTAATTTATGACATGAGTGGACCTGAAAAATCTACATCATAACAGGAGTTCTGACCTTTGTCACAGAAAGTCTTCTTAGTTGCCTCTTTCTCTATCACAAATTAAAAATAATAAGAAATTATATATAAGTTGAAAACTTAAAATCTCAAAATTCATCCTTTGAAACCCATTTTAAAATCAGACATTGCATTACCATGGAAATGGTACATTAAAATCATCTTACAAAATGTTTTCATTCATGAATTATAAAAATTTAAGTTTGGATAGTGCACTATAACGTCTATGTTCAAAACTGTGAGTGACAGTTAAGGGGTTAAGGCTTCGAAGATAGAATTTAGAGGACATCTGCTTTACTTATATTAATGCTTAAACGTGGAAATTAGTTAAAAATAAATAAACTGATTTCTTGTTGATTTTGGCAAATCTGCTTCTTCCACACAGAAATTCATGTTCAGTGAAGCTCCTCACAACAATCACACATTCAGCAGTAAAAGCTGGAATATTCCCATCAGTTTACAAGTGAAGACGAGCATCAGAGCATCAGGAAGAGCTGAGTTTATTAAAGAGGACAGAGAGAAGATGAGAGATCCAGAACCCTGCAGAATCAAACACACTGAAGATACTCAACAACAAACAGGTCGCTGTTTATTCTTCTCTCTTTATTAATAGTGCTGATGGTTATAACGCTTCAAGTAGTTTTATATTGTTTGTGTTGTAATTGGAGAATTATTCAGAGCTCTGCAGTAATATAGCTGAATAATCAAATATTAAGAGACACTTTCTGTAAACTGGGTACTTTTTTTCAACAGTTATGTTAGATAACTGTGTAGTTGATCAAACATATTTAATAGTTCTCTCTATAGAAACATGGGATTTGTGCCTATAATGTTTTAAAAATCATAATTTGAAGATCAATGTACCTCATTCATTGATGAATGAAAAAGTTTCAGAGATGTATATATAAAATTTACTAGATTTATTTATAAAACTGCGTCAAAACGTTGTGTAGCAATTGTCTAATTTCTGCTGTTACATCAGTGTTTGTGCTTGTCTTTTCACATTTCTTATTTTTTATGAGTTAATGAAAATAAACCATTTTTACTTTAATTTCAGAGTTGATTGAAGAAAACGAGGAGAATAAAGAATTGAGTAAAGCTGAGGGAATAAATCACTTCAGAACTGGAAAAAAACCTTTGAGTTGCTCTCAAACTCAGAAAGATTTAAAGAAAAGACAAGTCAAGAAATCTTTCACCTGCACTCAGTGTGGAACGAGACTGACAAGCAAACAGAGTCTTGAGTGTCACATGAGAGTTCATACTGGAGAGAAACCTTACAAGTGTTCACACTGTGACAAGAGATTCAGTCACTCAGGAGCTCTGAAAAGACATGAGATGTTCCACACTGGAGAGAAACCGCACACATGTGATCAATTGAAGAAACACCTGAGAGTTCATATAAAGGAGAAGCCACATTCATGTCATTTGTGTGGAAAGAGTTTTTCATATTTACGTTATTTAAAAGAACATCAGAAAAGACACACTGGTGTGAGAGAGTACATGTGCTTTGAGTGTGAGAAGACTTTTACTACAGCGAGCCGTTTAAAACTGCATGAGATGATTCACTCTGGAGAGAAACCTTACAAGTGTTCACACTGTGACAAGAGATTCAGACAGGCAGGAATCATGAAAACACATGAGAGGATTCACACTGGAGAGAAACTGTACACATGTGATCAGTGCGGGAAGAGTTTCACAGTAAAAGGAAAACTTATGGACCATATGAGAGTTCATACTGGAGAGAAACCGTTCACTTGTGATCAGTGCGGGAAGAGTTTCACACAATCAGCAAACCTTAAGAAACACATGAACATCCACACTAGAGAGAAACTGCACACATGTGATCAATGCGGGAAAACATTTTTGTGGGCTTCAGTCCTGAACCAGCACCTTAAAGTTCATACAAAGGAGAAGCCACATTCATGTCATTTGTGTGGAAAGAGGTTTTCACATCTACAACATTTAAAAGTGCATCAGAAAATACACACTGGTGTGAGAGAGTACATGTGCTTTGAGTGTGAGAAGACTTTTACTTCAGCGAACTGTTTAAAACTGCATGAGAGGATCCACTCTGGAGAGAAACCTTACAAGTGTTCACACTGTGACAAGAGATTCATTCAGTCAGGACATCTGAGAAGACATGAGAGGATCCACACTGGAGAGAAACCGTATCACTGCACTGCATGTGGGAAGAGTTTCAATCAATCTTCTGCTCTACACAGACATACAAAAAACAATCACAGTAAGTAGATCATCTTCAGATCTTTCAGGTCTGATGTTGTGTCATCACCAAATGTGACACAATAATGCATCAAGCTATAAAATATCATCTGCATAAATCTGTCATAACAAGAGACATGAGCAGGGTTTGAAAATGAAAAACAAAAAAAAAGTAAATCGGTTCACTCCGAGCAGAACTGATATTTTAAAGTTTCTGCTCCTGCGTTCCTCTGTATTATTAGCGTTCCGAAACAGGTTCGAGTAGAAAAAATAACGGTTAATAACGTTTTTTTTATTTTTTAATTGTCTTTGCCTATAATAATAATAATAGCCTAATAATAATAATAATACAGTGTTTTCTTTACACAAAAAGAAAAATAAAGAAAAAAACAGAAAGAGATGGTATCTTAACCCGCTGCGCTTAGTCACCGCCAGCATCATCTTATTTTTAAAGATATTTAAAAATGTTTGCTGCATTTGTAACGGAGCTATTTTGGTTATATTATTTTCACTCAAAATCCCCTTTTTTCTTTCTATTAAATATGAATGTAATTTTGTTTATTTGATATGATTGTATCTATTATGTTATTGTTATGAGTTAAGATGTGTATGATTTTCAAGATTTGTTCAGGAAGTGCGTTGTCACTTTAAGAGTATATCTTGTTCTGGCGCCCGCGCGCTTCGCTCCAGTTCACTTCCTTCTGAGCCGAGAGAAGGTTGTCTCGTAGTTCGTCGAGGCTTTAAACTGTAATATTACTGAAATTTGATGATAAATTCTGAATTGAAGCTGTTTCTTGCTTTGTTAAACATACTTTGCGATGTGGGATTATGAGATTGTTTTTGTGAATGATTGCGATTGTGACTGTTACGATGAGTGAGAGAGATTAGCTCATATTAGCCTGCTTGTTTGCTAACAGGTGTCGTTTAATGGATAGAGTCACAGAATTCATGTTTTCAACCTATTTCCCATTTATGCAGAAAATAAAGACAGTGCTAAGTGTTACGTCCTGAGACGTATTTTATTTGATTGGTTCTGTGTTTTGTGGTATGCATGCTTTTGTTGTTGTTCTCGTCTTTTTTCTTTTTTCATGTCTACTGCTGTCACTGTCGTGGAGGTGATTGGATACACCTGTTGCTGGTTTGTTACCCATTCAACTCGGCTCCACTGATTGGCTGCACTCAGGAGGAAGCAGCATAAAGCCAGCACTGTCTCAGAGCAAGAGAAGAGAGAGAGAGGGTTGCAGCTTGTAATCTGTCACATGGACTTCTTTTCTCTGGCGCCAGCTAACTTTGTTTTGTTGAGTGCTAACCATTGGTGCTACTGTGAATTTAGTTGTAGATTTGTACATTTGTGTAGGGTTTAAGAGTTTTGTACGGAAACTTGAGGGAGGTGGGTGCCTTTTTTCTTTAATTGCTTTTCTCCTGGTTATCTGGGTAGTCAAGGAGTTAGGGAAGTTCAATTTTGTTATTCATTTATTTTTGTATAGGTAAGTTATGTTTAAAATCGAGTTAGAAATCTTTTATTTGTTATGTTGGCCTTTGCCCCCTCCTGAAGTTAATGTTTCCTTTTATCTTTTTCTTACGATTTAATAAAAAACAATAACAAGTTCTTTTGTTTTGGAGTTGTGTTATTGGGGCTGGAGACGAGGTCCCTGTGCTTTCTCTCTCCAAAGTTTGTTACTGCTTTGCCCATTACCTCTAGACAAAAAGAGGGCTAGCACGTAACATAAGCAGTGAGAGGTCTGAAGTTTGGATTCCCCTTACCTGGGACCCGTTACACATTGTTAAAAAAAAACGCTACTTGTATAAAATTGCGTTTTGAAAATGGCTAAGTCACATCGCATTCCATTAGGCTACATTCAGAAATGATAATGTAAATATTGTGAATATTACAACTTCCCCGTCTGCTCCGCATCGCCAGTGAAAGAACATGTCTCTCTGAGAAAGGTTTAGAGCGCACAACACATAAATATCGCTATTAATCAATATGTGATGTAATAAAGCACACATTTTAAACGAGGTTAAACACTTACTTCTTATGTTTCCCCTGTTAAAATCGACTTCCGCATCAATGCATAGTCATTCAAATGCATCGGTGAGAAAAATTTAGACGCACACAGAATAAAAATATAGTCATAAAGTAATATTATTTCATAAAATACAAAATGTAAATGAGGTTAAACACTTACTTTCAGTGTTTTCCTTGATAAAACCAATTTCCCCGTGTTCTCCGCACCACGAGTGAAGGAAAATATCACTCTGAGAAAAAGTTTAGGAGTGCACATCACACAAATATCGCTATAAATCAATATGATGTTGTGAAATGCATATAAATGAGATAAAACACTTAACTTTCGGCGTTTCCCTTTTAAAAAGAAACGTCCTCCTCTGGTCCGCCTCGCGAGTGGAAGAAATGTCTTTAAAAAAAAAGTTTAGGCGCACACACCTCATAAATATAGCTATAAAACGATATGATATTACAAAACACATATTGTGATTAAGATTAAACACTTAATTTCGCTGTTTTCCGTCCTCATATGCTCTGCATCACGAGTCTAAGAAAATGGCGTCTGTGAAAAACCAGCAAATATGACCATATTAGTCCGGTTCTGTTAACACTGCACTGGCTCCCTATCAAACATCGGATAGATTTTAAAATCTTGTTAATTACTTATAAAGCCCTGAATGGTTTAGCTCCTCAGTACTTGAGCGAGCTCTTATCACATTATAGTTCTCCATGTCCGCTGCGTTCTCAAAACTCTGGCCGTTTGATAATACCTATATTATAACTAGTTACCTAGCTGGGGACTACTTTCAGGCGCTGCGTAATATCACTGCGCCTGCTGCGGCCATGTTACGGCAGCAAAGTTCCTTGATTATTACGCCGGAATGAGAGTATAGTTCCTAGCCAAATCGGACTAGAAAATCGCAACTTTTCATTTTCTGCCGGTCTTAGTACACGATATAACTACAGAAGAGTCAAGTTTTAAATAGGACAAATATCGAAACTCTTTGGTCATTTTTGAACGCGATGCTACTGGTCTAATCGGATTCAATGATCTATGCTAAGCTATGCTAAGTGCTATCGCCAGACCCGGAGATCGGCTGAATGGATTCAAAAAAGGTAAAACTCAACTTATTAACACGGGGGAGTTGGAGAATGAGCCTATTTCCAAAAAAAGTGGAGTGTTCCTTTAATAACTGCCTCAATTCGGCGTGGCATGGAGGTGATCAGTTTGTGGCACTGCTCAGGTGTTATGAGAGCCCAGGTTGCTCTGATAGTGGCCTTCAGCTCATCTGCATTGTTGGGTCTGGTGTCTCTCATCTTCCTCTTGACAATACCTCATAGATTCTCGATGGGGTTCAGGTCAGGCGAGTTTGCTGGCCAATCAAGCACAGTAACGCTATGGTCATTGAACCAGCTTTTGGTACCTTTGGCAGTGTGGGCAGGTGCCAAGTCCTGCTGGAAAATGAAATCAGCATCTCCATAAAGCTTGTCAGCAGAAGGAAGCATGAAGTGCTCTAAAATTTCCTGGTAGATGGCTGCGTTGACTGTGGACTTCAGAAAACACAGTGGACCAACACCAGCAGATGACATGGCAGCCCAAATCATCACAGACTGTGGAAACTTCACACTGGACTTCAAGCAGCTTAGATTATGTGCCTCTCCACTCTTCCTCCAGACTCTGGGACCTTGATTTCCAAATGAAATGCAAAATTTACTTTCATCTGAAAAGAGGACTTTGGACCACTGAGCAACAGTCCAGTTCTTTTTCTCCACAGCCCAGGTAAGACGCTTCTGACGTTGTCTCTGGTTCAGAAGTGGCTTGGTAGCCCTTTTCCTGAAGACGTCTGAGCGTGGTGACTCTTGATGCACTGACTCCAGCTTCAGTTCTCTCTGTTACGATCTTTAAACGGTCCAGGGAATATATCGTAACATCAACATATTAAAATGCTGCTATGATGTGAAGTAGGTTGGAAGAACATGACAGAATCTTTGCAAGAAAAAAAAAAAAACTGGGTTTATTCACATGAAAGCCGAAGCTACTAATTCCAGTAATTGATGAGCTATGTACAATGCAAAAAAAAAAAAAAAGTTGGGAAGACAAACAACAAAAGTGGCGCCAAAGAAAAAAACATAATATAACAAAAATAATCCTTAAACTAACCCTAATCCTACTCAAAGCAAAATGTGAAAAAGAAACCGAAATCTTCACGCACGCAGCGCTGACTAACCTAACTAAATAACAAAAGTACAAAAGGTGGCGCTCACCACTAACCTAGTGTGCTTAACAGAGACAGACCTACGGGCAGTGTATACCGCGGCATACTGACCTACCGTTCGTCTTCCCATGATGTAAAACAAACACACTAACACATAGCACACCACACAGTTCGCTACACAGAGCCAACGAATGAACGCGCCATCCTCTTAAAACCAGCTGAACGGCCTCCGATTGGTTCTGGAACGTCGCCTCCATGATGACTGACGTCCGGCTCAGCCAATCACAGCAATCCTGCGAGCAGAGATAATGAGCTAGGGACGAAAAAGAAGCAAATGAACCTAATGGCCAACACGTGCAAATTACCCCACGTATACAGATAGTGAAAACAGAACAAAACACACGTGGAACGTAACATCTCCTTGTGAAGCTTTCACAAGTATTTGAATCAGCTTTGCTTGACAGTATTCTCAAGCTTGCAGTCATCTTTTTGCACCTTTTCCTTCCCAAATTCTTCCTTCCAGTCAATTTTGCATTTAATATGCTTTGATACAGCACTCTGTAAACAACCACACCTTTCAGTAATGACCCTCTGTGACTTACCATCTTTGTGGAGGGCGTCAATGTTCGTCTTCTGGATCATTGCCAAGTCAGCAGTCTTCCCCATTATTGTGGTTTCAAAGAACAAGAGATACCTGGAATTTATACTGTAGGGATGGTCATTAACTTTTTCACGACATTCTAATTTATTGAGATGAACCTGTAGACGGGCAATATAGCAACAATCTTATATCACGGGTTAAATCATTTAAAGGGGTGGTTTACTGCGATTTCACTTTTTTCAGTTTAAATAGTGTGTAATGTTGCTGTTGGTGCATGAACAGTATCTGCAAAGTTGCAGCACTGAAAGTTCGACGTAAGCGGAGATATCGTCTTTTAAAAATCAGGAAGTTTAATGCCTACAAAAACGACTCATACGGGACTACAACGAGATACTTCCCGGGTTGCATACGAAATAAACCCATCAACCCCTCCCTCCGGAACATGCAGAAAAGGGGGCGAGGCCATGTTCTGCGGCTTTGTCTCAGAGGAAGAGTTATAGTGGAGAGTTGTAGCCGTGCCGTCGAAACGGTGTTATTTTCACCCAGCTGTCAGGTCTTCTGTGTTCGGGCTTCCTACGGACGCTGTAGTTCGTCAACAACGGTTAAAATTTATGTTTGATTATGTTCCTGACAATTACAATCTTAGCTCTCTGTGCTGCGCATTTTACGGAAGACAGCTTCCAGAATCTACACGAGTTCAATGCCGGATTCACACAGAAACTATTACTAAAACATGGAGCGGTTCCAACTTTAAAACCAGAGGCAGCAGTTGTTGGGCCACAAACTGTAAGTAAGATTTCATAATTTTAAATGTATTTGCATTAGGGTGACCACCCGTCCCGCGTAGCGTGTGCGCGAACAGCGTTTGAAGCCTAATTCATGCGTCCCGCAAATTGAGACCGTGTCATGTATAATCAATGCTTGCTCCAAAAAAAAAGTTGGTCACATATCCTCGAGCCCCAGGCAGCCAAACGAACATTACTTGACAGTTCAGCACGCTACTGTTGCTAGGGTGACCACCCGTCCCGCATTTTGCGGGACAGTCCCGAAATTGGGAGCTTTGTCCCGCGTCCCGCAAGACGTAAGCTGCGTCCTGCATTTCAATTATGTATTCTGTATTATTTTTTTTCCATCCCAGAAATTGAAATACCAAAATAAGAAATACATTAAAAACTGTGACTGGCATTTAAAAATCCATTTGCGCAGCCATCATGTTCTAGCTGTGAAAATAACCAACCGATGCAGTGGTAGAGAGGGGTTTTTCCGCTGATGACGACTGGGTGGACGGCGCAAAGGATGTGCGGACCTCATCAAGTGCTCGAGCACCACCAACGGAAATGGTCGAGCGCACATGGAAAAACACGATATTCTCCTTTAATTAAAAAAAATATATAATAATAATAATAATAATAAAAAACTGCAATTGCAGCATTCAAACACGACTTTCTTCTCATTGTAATAGTTCTTTTTGAGGTGGTTTCTATGGCGTTATTTTAATGACAAGTGTCCAGAATGCATTATGTAATGCGAGAGTGCAACAAATGTCTCCGCTGCAGAATTCTCTTCACTCTCACACAAAACAGATGTGCTCTACGTGTTTACATTAGGCCTACGCGTGCGCGCTCAAAACTTATACTCTCTCCTGGATATGTTGCCAGAAGCAACCTGAAGTGTGGGCATCCAACGGCAGAAACATAAAATGGCGCATAAGACAACGGACGTAATGTAAATCAGTATTTAAATAGCATAACAGTAGTAAATGTATCTTTTCACGTGTCCCGCATTGTCCCGAAAAATCACATCTACTGTCCCGCAACAGATCTATTGCCAGGTGGTCACCCTAATTTGCATGTATAATTTCAGACGTAATGTTTTAGTTTTATCAAGGACGTAAACAAATGCCAACGCTGTTTGGTTAGTGCCAGTTAGTTCGATGCTATTTTGTGTGTATAAGACAAACGTGTACAAACTTCAAAAAATTAGATGTAATCACAACAGCAAACTTCCATTCAGAAACGTTTGTAAGACCCGTGCTTGCGGAACTTCTGCTCTACTCTCTTCATTACCGCACGTGCAGCTGTCGCTCGTGAAGGTAATGGGCGTGACGTTTCCGCACAACGTGCAGTATGCAGTTTAGCTAATCACAACACACCGGCCAACTAACCAATCTGAGCCCATCGCCTGTTTCTGAGGGAGTGGTTTCAGAGAATCAGGAAGTCAACCGGTCGTTCAAATGACAGAGGAGAAAGCGTCTTACAATAAAGGTGAACTATATGAAAAATAAGGCGTTTTTTAACAAACGAAACACGAAGACATGTTATATTGCACCCCATAAACACATGGCCGCAGCAGGCGTAGTGATATTACGCAGCGCCTGAAAGTAGTCCCCAGCTAGGTAACTAGTTATAATATAGCTGGGGACTACTTTCAGGCGCTGCGTAATATCACTGCGCCTGCTGCGGCCATGTTACGGCAGCAAAGTTCCTTGATTATTACGCCGGAATGAGAGTATAGTTCCTAGCCAAATCGGACTAGAAAATCGCAACTTTTCATTTTCCGCCGGTCTTAGTACACGATATAACTACAGAAAAGTCGAGTTTTAAATAGGACAAATATCGAAACTCTTTGGTCATTTTTGAACGTGATGCTACTGGTCTAATCGGATTCAATGATCTATGCTAAGCTATGCTAAAAGTGCTCTCGCCAGATCCAGAGATCGGCTGAATGGATTCAAAAACGGTAAAACAACTTATTAACTCTGGGGGAGTTGGAGAATGAGCCTATTTCCAAAAAAAGTGGAGTGTTCCTTTAAACAATAATTCTTATCGGTAACAATGACTCTTAAAAGAATAAGAACAAGTTATTTGAGTGAACAAATCCTTTATTGCAGCAAACTTGAAACCATTTTAATTAAGGAATTGAAGTCTCCCTTCTGAAAAAAAAAACAATTAAAAATAAAGCTATAACATGTATATTTTAATTAATGTTTTAAAATGTTATCAAATGAACATTTAATAATTCATTTTATTTTTGGGAAAGTGCAGCACAACAGAAGTATACTAATTTAAAACATGATATTCCTTAAAAGTAATGTTTAAAAAATCCATTATTATAAAGAATATTATTATTGTTGTTATAACTTAAGTCGACTACTCTGGCTCGATTGCTATTCCTGCAGTAAAACACGCCCTCCTCAAAGAAATGCATAAATAAATAAATGTACAAATAAATGTGGGAATAAATAAAAGTGGAAATAAATACGTAAATAAATACATAAATATGAAAATAAATAAAATAAATAATTGGATAAATAAAAAAAAACATAAACAGATACATGGAAAAAATACATAAGAAAATAAAATTATAAATAATTATTTATTTTTGCTTTTTTACTTTTCTTTGTACAATTCTTACTTTATTTGTTTCTAATAACGGCAGGATTGGCATTCCATACGATTAATCGTTTGACAGCACTAATAATAATAATATCATGGCTATAATAACATCCTCAGCAAACCTTAAAGGGGTCCTATTATGCTTTTTCACTTTTTGAATTTTAGTCAGTGTGTAGTGTGTATGTTTGGGCATAAAACGATCTACAAAGTTACAAATCTCAAAGTCAACTCCAAAGGGAGATATTTCATTTTTAAAAAATCCCTTTTCAAGAACTACAACAAATACTCGTTTGGACTACAAAGTTGTTTTCCTGTATTTGTGATATCACAAATTGGCCCATTAGAATATCATTAAAATAAAATAAATCTGGCCTACAGCGTTACCGGGGAAACCTCGCTTTCGCTCCAACAGCGCCTCCTGCTGGCAGAGAATTAATTTGCATATATATCCCGCCACAAATAGTGTAAGTCTGTGAGACTATGGTATAAATAAATTCTACTGTATAACAGTTTCAGTGCAATTCATGTTATAATGTTAGAATTAACAGTAAACATAATACATATTACCGGTGCACTTATCTGTAGGCTACATGAATGCAGTTATTTTTAAGATATTGTTAACATCCAATCTATGTGATTTGTGATTAATTTGTGATGTGATTAAATGTGATTTAGCCACAAAAAAACCCAACAAGAATAACGTTACCACTTTAATATGTCTTGAAATATCCGTGCATGCAAAGGTTCAGCGCGATCCTCTTGTTCAATATTCTCGGGGTCTTAATTGATATGGCAATATTGACTTGCTGTTCTGGCAAGGGGCGGGGCAATACTGAAACACCGTCTAAGCTGGTCACCAATCACAATGCACTGGGACAGCTAACCAATTACAACACATTTCGTCACAACACACACCAAGCCGACTCTGACAAACTAGTGATGATGAAAACAGACTGCGGGGTCGGCTCACATCGGCAGCGTCTGGGTCCAAGGTTGCCCTGACACACAAAGCCAACGCTCGACACCCGACGGCCAAGTAGCACGTCCGTTCTGCGCCTTTTCTAGCACACTAGTTCACCAGCTGGACAGCCAATCAGAGTGATCAGATGGCCCGACTGACCGACGAGCTCCGACGTCGATTCGCTGAAAAAAAGCAGACGGTGTGGAACACACTGAGAAAACTTCAGTCGCCCGACGAACAAAAACTGCCAGATGGCGGACCGTCGGCTTGGTGTGTACCGGGCTTTAGGTAAAGTTGGATTAATATGTACGTACAGTACCAGTCAAAAGTTTGGACACATTACAGTTTTTAATATTTTTTTTTAAAGAAGTCTCTTATGCTCATCAATCTATACATTTATTTCATGAAAAATAGCCTACAGGAAAAAACAACAACAACAACAACAACAAAACAAACAGTAATTTTGTGAAATTGAAAAGTAAAAAAAAATAAAAGCAGCATTTATTTAAAATTGAAATATTTTATAACAATACCGTTCAAAAGTTTGCAATTCAATGGGTCAGTTTTTTTTTTCATTTTCTTTTTTAAAGATATGAATACATTTATTCATAAGGATGTGTTAAATTGATGCTTAAAATTCAGCTATGACTCAAATAAACAGATATTTTAAAGTATGGTAAAAATAGAAATCCATTTTCTTATTTTATTTTTTTTTTTAAATGTAAGTTTCACAATATTTTAGTTATTTCTGATTGAATAAATGCATATTGATTTTTACTGGGGGTGGGGGGCCTCCAAATGTCTAGAACCGGCCCTGGACAACACTGTGTATTTTTAAGGCTTTAGAGGACATCTGCTTTACTTATATTAATGCTTAAACGTGTGAATTAGTTAAAAATAAATAAACAGATTTCTTGTTTATTTTGGCAAATCTGCTTCTTCCACACAGAAATTCATGTTCAGTGAAGCTCCTCACAACAATCACACATTCAGCAGTAAAAGCTGGAATATTCCCATCAGTTTACAAGTGAAGACGAGCATCAGAGCATCAGAAGAGCTGAGTTTATTAAAGAGGACAGAGAGAAGATGAGAGATCCAGAACCCTGCAGAATCAAACACACTGAAGATACTCAACAACAAACAGGTCGCTGTTTATTCTTCTCTCTTTATTAATAGTGCTGATGGTTATAACACTTCAAGCAGATTTATATTGTTTGTGTTGTAATTGGAGAATTATTCAGAGCTCTGCAGTAATATAGCTGAATAATCAAATAATAAGAGATACTTTCTGTAAACTGGGTACTTTTTTTTCAACAGTTATGTTAGATAACTGTGTAGTTGATCAAACATATTTAATAGTTATCTCTATAGAAACATGGGATTTGTGCCTATAATGATTTAAAAATCATAATTTGAAGATCAATATACCTCATTCATTGATGAATGAAGAAGTTTCAGAGATTTATATATAAAATGTACTAGATTTATTTATAAAACTGCGTCAAAATGATCAAAATGTTGTTTAGCAATTGTCTACTTTCTGCTGTTACATCAGTGTTCACGTTTATGTCTTTACACATTTTCTTATTTTTTATGAGTTAATGAAAATAAACCATTTTTACTTTTATTTCAGAGTTGATTGAAGAAAATGAGGAGAATAAAGAATTGCGTGAAGTTGAGGGAAAAAATCACGTCAGAACTGGAAAAAAACCTTTGAGTTGCTCTCAAACTCAGAAAGATTTAAAGAAAAGAAGAACCAAGAAATCTTTCACCTGCACTCAGTGTGGAACGAGACTGACAAGCAAATATAGTCTTGAGCTTCACATGAGAGTTCACACTGGAGAGAAACCTTACAAGTGTTCACACTGTGACAAGAGATTCAGTCAGTTATCAAATCTGAAAATACATGAGAGGATCCACACTGGAGAGAAACCGCACACATGTGATCAGTGCGGGAAGAGTTTCACACAATCAGCAAACCTTAAGCATCACATGAACATCCACACTAGAGAGAAACTGTACACGTGATCAGTTGAAGAAACACCTGAGAGTTCATACAAAGGAGAAGCCACATTCATGTCATTTGTGTGGAAAGAGTTTTTCACTTCTACAACATTTAAAAGTGCATCAGAAAATACACACTGGTGTGAGAGAATACATGTGCTTTGAGTGTGAGAAGACTTTTACTACAGCGAGCTGTTTAAAACTGCATGAGAGGATCCACACTGGAGAGAAACCTTACAAGTGTTCACACTGTGACAAGAGATTCAGACAGGCAGGAATCATGAAAACACATGAGAGGATTCACACTGGAGAGAAACCTTACACATGTAATTAATGCGGGAAGAGTTTGACAAAAAAAGAACACCTTACGGCACACATGAGAATTCACACTGGAGAGAAACCGTACACATGTGATCAATGCGGGAAAACATTTTTGAGAGCTTCACACCTGAAGCAGCACCTGAATGTTCATACAAAGGAGAAGCCACATTCATGTCATTTGTGTGGAAAGAGCTTTTCACTCCTACAACATTTAAAAGTGCATCAGAAAATACACACTGGTGTGAGAGAGTACATGTGCTTTGAGTGTGAGAAGACTTTTACTTCAAAGGAACATTATCTAAAGTTTTCAAAGTTCATCTTCGTCTTCAAAACCAGCTGATTCTAGATGGAGTTCCTCCCCAAAGATAATGTCAAAAAGTTTAATTATTTTATGCCATTTTATTTTGTGATAGACAGTGTCTTATGAGTTTCATATGATCAATTGTCTTATAATGCATATAAGTCACTTGTAGTTTGCTTACTGTCTTATGAAGGAAGGTAATAGTTTTTACAAACCGTTCTTGTTCAGGGAGCTGAAGAAGAGACTGTAACACTTTTAAGAAAGACTGAGATTTGTTTTAAATTTAGTTTTTAAAATGACTAGTTATTCTTCCACTTATGATGTATTTAGGAAATGCAGATGCAATATATAATGTCATGTAGCTTTGCAATGGATCCTTCTTTGTTTCTCTTTGTACTTGGTATTAAACTAAATTATGAAATGGGATAATCTATTATTGGGTATTTACTATGAGGAAGATATAAAATTAAAATGACAAATTTTTACTTAAAGATTAGAAAACATTATTACTGATTATACCTGTAATCATAGAAAGAAAAATAATATGGTTCCATGGATAAATGTAGACATTCTGAATTTAATGAAAGAAAGGGATCATCCTTTGAAAACCTCACTTAAAACTAAATTAAATTGAGTAGTGATAGATATAGATTTACTATGTTACTTCATGTAACATTTAGCCTATTTGTGATAAACTTAATTCGAATGCTGGTTACATCACGTGCAATTGCCTACAGTCAAGGTCAATATAATGGTAGCCTATGGTCAATATAATAATTTAATTATGTAATAATTTTTAAAAATAATTATTATAATAATTTCTTAATTCAAAATAAAATATTAATTAGGGATGCACGATATTATCGGACTGATATCAGAATCGGCCGATAGTGGCTTTAAATGTAAATATCGGCATCGACCCGATATGAAAAATTATGCCGATATGTCTTGCCGATAAGAGGAATACATTAACTCACATGTGCTCAGGGTGGCTCATTCTTGAAGCAAAGTTTTGTGTGAATGATGATTAGATTCACTCTTTTGGATGCTGCATTTAATCTGTGAATGCATGTACAGAATGATGCCTTTGGTGTGTGATAGAGTAAACAGTAATAGCACGTGCAGCAGTGACTGCCTCCCCCAGGTCCGAATACCCGTTCGATAAGGAGTTTTAATCTGTAGGGGGCGCTGCTGGCCTACTTCTAATTAAATTATTTTACACCTATGGTATTTTTGGATGACAATAAATTATTTTTTAGAATAATTGTACATAAATAGGTTAAGCAAAACAAATGTGATGATTTCTGAGAACTTTTCAACTGCAGGCATACATTGTGGTACAGTACACATATTTTGAGTTTCCCTTATTTGGTCCCTTATTTTCTTATAAAGAATCACAAATGTACATTATTTTCAATTTTTGAAGTTAAATGGCAACCCTAATGATGACATAATTATATTCTGACTCCCCCGACAGCAGCACCAAAAAAAAAACGCCAGTTGTTGGAGATGCGAGCAAAAATACAATGAATTGTAAGCGTATTTTAATATAGTCAGTCGTGAACTAAAGTCATGAAACTCCAGGGCTGAAAATGAGTCCCACTCCGACCCAGGAAGAGACTGACGTGTTATTTCTCCTTTCTGTCACACTGACTCTCTTCTCTGCTGACAAAAGCAATAAAGATTTCCATGTGGAAAAACTGATTACTGCAAAATAACTTCAGTGCACATGTGCGACCTGAGCGCGGTTACAAAAATCAGGTGGTGTGCATACAGTTCTGCAGAGGTGTAAAGTACTTGAGTAAATGTAACTAATTACTGTACTTAAGTATCTTTTCGGATACTTTGTAGTTGTACTGAGTACCAAAGATATTCGCAACTTTTACTCTCTACTTCACTACATTTCTGAATAACATTATTTTACCTCTTACCGTATGTAGACGCGTGGGGCGTGGACGAGTCTTAACTTTTATAAAGAATATATCTTTGGTTTTGAGACTTTAATCTTAACTGCTTCTCAGATCTTATCTAAGCGTGAACAGCTCGTAACACTCCAAAGAGAGGAAGACATGAACTCTCATCATATGACCCCTTGAAGTACCTCAAAACAACTAAATAAAAGCAGTCCAAAAAGCATAATTTCAGACATTTTATCAAAAACAAGCTGAAACTGTTTATTTGTAAAATGCATCCTCATGTTAAGAATCATGTTTTCAAGCATAAAACAAAATCAGTGGGCTGTATATTCAAAAATATAACATTTAAGCTTATCAGACTTTTCACCAAATAAGTAGCGACCACACAAACAAGGAAATGTTTAACAAAATCCATCTTAAATGTTAAATATAATTAATAATAATAGTAAATAACTGCTAAATAATATGAAACAGTGGATAACTTTTCTGTAACAAAAAATTAAAAACACTTTCCTCAAGATTAACAGCACTTACTGTATATACAAACTTTAAGTAGTTTGTATACTGTAATACTTTAGTTCCAAAAAAAAAGCACCAGTACACTGACCCAAGACTTGGCAGTCATCATCTTCAAATGCAATCAAAACATCCAATGGGTTTAAAGACGATGTTCTCTCTTCCTCCTTAACAGCAAAGATGGTGACAGCTGCCTTCTGTACCTGATCAGGCTCCCTTTTTCTAAATGCGGTAAAAAAAAAAAAAGAAAAAAAAAGTGTTAGTGTATGTCACCAAATATCATCATATTTAAACAAAATATTTAAATTTTCATAAATGACAATAAAGGTGTGAAAGATCGGGGAAGTGTTTATTCAATAAAGTATGTGCCCATTTAAAACCCTGTAGTACTTTTTCACATCATAACTTCCAGAGTTGTTTATCAGCAGGATTTTCAGGGCTGAATAAAAGCTGAATGTTTTAGAGCTTGAATTGAATTTGTTAATTTACATTATTTAATGTGACAGCCTACGGTTCTTTATTAAAAAATAGAAAGAAAAATGGTGCTTATTGTGATAGTTCACCCAAACATAAAAATTCTGTCATTAATTACTCACTCCTACGTCATTCCAAACCCACAAGACCTTCGTTCATCTTCAGAACACAAATTAAGATATGTTTGATGAAATTTGAGAACTCTCTGACCCTCCATAGACAGCAATGCAACTGAAATGTTCCCAGGTCCAGAAATGCGGTAAGGACATTGTTAAAACAGTCCATGTGATACGGGGCTGACGAGACGAGAGACGTGCGGATCCATATGCAGACTTTTATTAAGCAGAGACGTGGTCAAACAGGCAGGGTCGCACAATGGCAGACAGGCATATAAAGGCAATGCAAAGAGTTAAGAGAGACAAGCGTGGGTCGACGATCAGCGAACAGTATCCAAAGGGGCGAGACAGGAGAGGCAATCCAAAACGTAGAGATAGTCCAGTCAGGGGAAAACACAATCCAACATAGGCAAGGCAAGGCAAGGCAAGGCAAGGCAAGGCAAGGCAAGGCAAGGCAAGGCAAGGCAAGGCAAGGCAAGGCAAGGCAAATTAACAGGGCTCTGTAGGGCAGCGATAAAGCATACAATACTCAGCGACGAGGGAGAGAAAGTCCAGGGTTCAAATAGAGTGTGTGATTAGGTGTGTGCGTGGGATCAGGTGTGCGTGTGATCAGTGCAATGAGTGCTTGGCGACAGCTGTGATCAGTAATGGATGATGGGAAATGTAGTTAGATGGTGAAGTGCAAGAGTCCATGTGATGAGCGGGTGACCTCTAGTGGTGAGTGAACGGAAGTGCACAGACCAGATTCGTGACACCATGTGACACCAGTAGTTCAACCGCAATTTTTATGAAGCTATGAGAATACTTTTTGCGCGCAAAGAAAACAAAAATAATGACTTTATTCAACAGTTCTTCTCCTTCGCGACACCCTAGTGCACCATTATAAAGAGTATCACAATGCATGCGTGTGCATTTCTCTGCACTTAAACAAGCCTCAGCGTATGCATGTTCTACGTCAGCAACAGCACTCGCATGCGCTGATTACATGCAGAGGTACTCTTGATAATGTTGGAAGGTGTGATTTGGAGAAGAAGAATTGTTGAATAAAGTCGTTATTTTTGTTTTCTTTGCGCACACAAAAGTATTCTCATAGCTTCGTAAAATTGAGGTCGAACTGAAAGATAATACTGTTATTATCACAATATGACATGAAACATCAATAATAACACAACAATAACACAAACACTAATGACACTCATCTTCACCAGCAGTCCATATGAATCTAAATATAGTCTGCTTTTATGATAACTATACATTCATTTCAATAATCAACTTAGATCAAAGAAGACAAAGATCAGAAACCTTTTAAAATAAAGCGGCACAAGGAATATTTATTGTTTCCATTGTCAAACTTTACTCATATTTATCTATATTAACATAGATTTAAAATGTGTCACGTGGCTCATTATAGGCTCAGCGTAAAGTATTTAGCAGTTTCTGTTCCAGTATATTTTAACAATGTAAAGTAACAAATGTGATCTGTCAAAGATGTCAGAAGAGTAGAAATAAAATCACAGCAGAAACACTTGAGATAGATTCTTCAGTGAAGCTCCTCCCACAAGAATCACATCATCAGCGAAGCTCCGCCCACAATAATCACATCATCAGCGAAGCTCCGCCCACAATAATCTCATCATCAGCGAAGCTCCGCCCACAGGAATCACATCATCAGTGAAGCTCCGCCCACAGTAATTCAGCAATAAAAGCTGGAATATTCCCATCAGTTTACAAGTGAAGACGAGCATCAGAGCATCAGGAAGAGCTGAGTTTATTAAAGAGGACAGAGAGAAGATGAGAGATCCAGAACCCTGCAGAATCAAACACACTGAAGATACTCAACAACAAACAGGTCGCTGTTTATTCTTCTCTCTTTATTAATAGTGCTGATGGTTATTACGCTTCAAGCAGATTTAGATTTGCTGTAATAGGAAAGAATCTTTAGAGCTCTGCAATATAACTTATAAATACCTTAAATTCCCCCAAAACTGCACTTTTTCTTTTTTCTTTTTGAAGTTGGACAGAAAAATTATTTTGTTTCCTTTTGTTACGTGTTTCTTCTGAGCAGATATTTGTTGACTTCTTGTCTTTTTTTTTTTAAACTTTTCTGAGAAGTATGAAGTTTGTTTATTTGGTTAGCTACAAAAGTATGATTGTATTTGTGTTTAGTTTGTTTTGGAGTGTGTAATTATCTGTGTATTGTTCTTCTTGCCAGTAGCGGCTCCTGATGTTTAGTTTGGGCAGATTCTGGGTCGTAGCTCTAATATATGAATAACATTGTGTGAGCTTTATATTGTAATCGCTGAACACATGCGGACAGAGTTGTGTCAGAGATCTAATGTTCTTGTGTTATTCTGTGGGTGATGTGCTAATGTTGATTGACAGACTCGAAGTACATACACAAAATACTGTATAATAATTGCCTTAATATAGTATTTATCAGCTCCAGATGTTGATTTACAATGTTACGAGTTGTAAGGATCCACCCGCTAGTCCAAACAACGGAATCCAGCGGCCTGGTCGAAGGTTTAATGCATGTTCGGTCTTTTGTTTGCGCTTCTGAATTTATCAGGATTTAGTTTCAATTTTGATCTAGCTCCAATTCTGATCCGACTCCAATTCCAAGTGATCATTAAATTTAGACCAATTAAAAACTGATCACAAATATCGCTTACATACTAATTTAGATATTTGATTATCCTCGACATCCCATACTTTCAATAATTCGTTCACTGGGGACCTAATGTCTCTCTTGAGCCTATAGCGTCGGCCGAAGGCGCCGGTCTCACGATGTTAGTCAGAGGGTGTAGGTAGAATGATACCTAATTGTCTGCCACCAACTGCTTGCTTATGACAAAAAGTGTAGTTTACTTAGTCTTTTCCCGGACAACTTGCTATCACCAGTGATAGACAGAAATCTGAGGTCTCCGATGACGTGCCTACTGCTCCGTTCATTCATGAGTCTTCAGTTTGATCTATCCTGGCCGTAGATTTGCGGTAACAAAAGCCTCCTCACAGTATAATAGTCATAATGATTTCAGGACAGTTCAGAATAAATCAAATATAACAATTTATTATTAGTCAGGTAAACGTATCGTGCCAGTTACATAAAACAATAAGAAGCCAATTCAAAAATAAGAAAATACATAACATCAGTTGTTCAAAGATGAATCTAAGAGTAAAATGTTTACCTGAATTCAAGAAAATACATAGAATGAAGCATATTAAATACCCTCCACGCTACGGGCTGATCTGGCTGCAGAATCGCAATGACTGATTTGCAACTTACCCTGAAATATCAGGACGAAAACAGAGATCGTGCATACCTTGATTCTCAAGAACATCCTTCAGTTGATCCTTTAATGGAATACTGATAAAGAAATGTCCTTCCTGTAAACTGTCTTTTACTGTTATGGACGAGGAACATGACACACATGTAAGTGTTTCTTCTTGTGATTGTGAAGTGCCAAGGTACTTAGTACATACTCTGCAGTAATGATGGCGTTTTAATTGATCTATAATACCAGCTAATGGTTTCTCCAAAAAATACTTGCTTGCTGGTACTGCATTTGTCCCAGCAGAATGTAACTTTAGAAGTTTCAGCAGGTCTTCCATCAATACACCAGTAGTGTTGTGTCTCAATGCAAAGGAGAAAATAGAGATGCAACTTTGCCCTTCCGTTAGTCCATGAGAGTGGATATCATCACGTATTTCTTGAGGGGCATTTTCCTAAAATTACAGAAAAAGAAGCACCATATTAAAACTTATAAGGTTCTGCTTTACCATAAAGGTAACCTTGTTTTGCTCTACTGTACTTAGCACAACAAATTTAATGGAAGCCACAACACATGCAAGAAACAAACAAAAAGAGGAAAGTGTCTGTACACATCTAAAGCCCTCTTTAGATGCCTCTGTTTTAAATAATTTTAGACCCATTTCCAAGCTGCCATTTTTATCTAAAATTTTAGAAAAAATCGTTTCAACTCAGTTAATCTCCTTTTTGAACAATAATGACATTTTGGAAAAATTTCAATAAGGTTTCCGTTCCCTGCATAGTACTGAGACTGCTCTGATTAAGGTCACCAATGATTTACTGCGTGCAGCTGACTCAGGAATGTTCTCTATTTTAATTATTCTTGACCTCAGCTCAGCTTTTGACACTGTGGACCATGATTTTTTAATTAGCCGTCTGAAAAACTATGTTGGTATCAGTGATGTGGCCCTGGATTGGTTCGTCTCCTATTTGTCAAATAGGTCATTTTCCGTGATCCTTGGAGAAGCCTCCTCCTCTCATGCTCCTCTATTTTGTGGGGTCCCCCAGGGGTCGATTTTGGGGCCACTGTTATTCAACATATACATGCTTCCCCCAAAAATAATTCAGACTTATAATATTGATTTCCATTTTTATGCAGATTACACCCAGTTGTATGTCCCGTTAAGGCCTGGTTCTTCCAATATCTCTGGCATTCTCTCTTGCCTCACTGAAATAAAAGCCTGGATGTCTAACAACTTCCTGCAGTTAAACGACACAAAATCAGAAATAATTGTATTTACCTCCATCGGAACCAGCAGTGGCTACATCATAAAAACCTCACCACTAGCCTGGGTGTCTTCTCAGACAACATTCAGAACGAAGCTCGCACCCTTGGTGTCATTTTTGATTCAGAGCTCTTTTGATGCCCAGTTGACAGAAGTAGTGCATTCCTGTTTTGTCCAGCTGAGACAGCTAACTAAGATTAGAATATGTCTCTCCTCTGCTGACTTATGGGCCTTTCAGACAGACTGCGACCACCGCATTATTTTCAATGGCTTGTGCCGCGCAACAGCGGTTTGTTGTTGCGTCCAGCAAAGCGCAAGCACAGCACAGCGCACTGCTCGGCGACCTCGTGCACACGCCGCGGTCAAAGTTCAAAATAGTTGAACTTTTGCGCTGAACTCGGCGGTTTTGCGCTGAGCCCCGCAGCCAGCGAAGTGCAAATCGCTTCCTATCTGAAAGGGCCATTAGAGAAGGTCATCCATGCTTTTATTTCCTCAAGACTCGATTACTGCAATGCTCTGTACTCTGGTATCAGTAAGGGAAGTATTCATAGATTACAGCTCATTCAAAATGCTGCAGCCATATTTTTAACTGGCACTAAGAGGAGTGACCACATCACACCAATCCTCGCCGCCCTTCACTGGTTACCAGTGAGTATTAGAATTCATTTGAAGAATTTACTACTCGTTTTTAAAGCCCTGAACGGACAGGCTCCTGCCTACTCTCTGATTTGATAACTCCCTACAAGCCGGACCGATGCCTGAGATCCTCTGGCAGAGCACTACTAGTGGTTCCAAAGTCTAGTCTTGTCACTAAAGGTGACCGAGCCTTTGCTGTATGGCATTTTTACAAACATTATATTATTGTTGTTATTGTATTTTCTGATTTTATTGTTGATTTTTCATTTGCATTTACATTTTTAAGTATGGATCATGTTTGTTTCACTGTACAGCACTTTGTAACTTGTTTTTGAAAAGTGCTATACAAATAAAGTTATGATTATTATTATTATTATTACTTCCATGAGCTGCAGAGATAATCTGTGCATTTTGTCATAGCATTGTTTGTCTCGTGATTATTTAATGTCATATCAAATTATGTAATTAAATTCATAAATGTGTTTACTGTAGTTTTGTCTCACCTGTTCCATTGTGAAAGGTTCTCCACTCTGCTCTTCTCCTTGGGCATCTTCATCACTTTCCTAGGAAGGACACAAATCAACAAATTATTAGATAGACAGGATACACGTGCGAGAGATCACTTCCGGGGCTTTTTTTTAACAACACAGAAATGCGATACAATCACATAGGAATTTCACACATCAAAGTTGTTCACAACAGATATGAGCTGCAAATATATTTTAAATGCAAAGGTAAAATAGTTAGTAATAAGTATCATCGTATAAGCTACATAACTTTTACAATGTAACTATCACTAATAAGATCAAGAGGACATGAACCGGATAACACTTACATGTTGTTGCGCAGTATGTTTTTCGATGTCAGTCAAAGTTCTGTTGATTTTCCTAAAGAAACAGTTGACAGGAACGTTACGGTAACTAACGTTAACTGGGAACGAATCACTGCAACCTTAATGAAGAACTCCGGTCAATTTTAACATTAACCTCTTTTTTTTTTTTAAATTTGTAGTGCTGTCAGTACAGAGAACAACGACAAAAATCGGTGTGTCCTACACCGTGTTATCCTCTTTTTAAAATTTGCACCCTGTTGACAATGGGGCACGTTTCATACATTTCATTAAACAAGTAATTACAGTGTAAAGTAATGAGTATGGCAGATCTAATGTGCTTATATGTCTAAAGTCTGTTGGGCTGAAGAAGTCAGACATACTGGTATTTTAAACTTTAATGCTCACCTTGTGTCCAGGTTGAGATCCATCCTGGGACCGGAGTCATGGTTGAGAAACTGGCGTGGGCCTATGCCATCAATGCCAATTCCAGTGGAAATACTGCTGGTGAGCAATCTTCGGGGGAACAAACGAGGCGGAGGAGAGGCTCGTCAACCATTAGACAAAAATAAATTGGATGCCATTTACAGTATGTTTTCTTCTTTTTAATGGGTGTTTGACCAATAGTCTCTGCTTTTGTGTGTTTCCTGATTCCAGCCTACTGTAATAATTTTTGCATTGTTTTTTTGTTCATGTTTAGGTGCAACTCTTGAGAAGTGGCCAGGGACCCAGCTTTCCAGCATTGGAAGTACGATCAATGCCAAGATTACAGAACTCCGGTCAAAAAGTAAAAATGTTGGTGTGTGCACAGCTCCACATTAAACTGTTTTGTTTGCTCTGAGTTTCACACAGGTGTGTCACATAGTCCTTGGCCCTGGGGCAAAACAGGTTCTGACTACTGTCTACTGAAAGTATTTACTGCTTATAGTGCCTGTTTATTCTGAGGTATCCAGTGTGCAGAAGAACAAAACTGGCATATATGTAAGCCATTAAGGCATTTTAAGTTTACATTCTAAAATGTTTTTGTTTGTGTACTTTGCAATTTCAAAATCGAGTATACTCAAAATATCTAAGTAAACAGTAGTAGGCAGTATTAGCATTATGCTCAGAGCGATTGATTGCACTTAAGCCCCATGCCTCGTTCCTTGAATGTGAATACACCTGTTTGTATTGACAATGTTTAGTTGTTGGTGACACTGTTCCCATGTTAAAATAGGAATAGGATAAGCATGTGCTCCTCAGGTTTGTATGCAGGCTTGTAGTGTGTGAAAATATCAAATTGTGAAAGATATTCCTATGTAGTCACAAGTTCATTTAAATCTAATATTTGAAAACATTGTTCTTAGGATAAGGGTTTACTGCTGTCAGCACTGTAATCACAGAAGAGTGTAACTGTTAATAAAGACTATTTAAAAGATATCCTAGCAGCTTTGTTTTTAATATTACAGATGTATTCGGACTGCATTTATGTCATTGTGTGGTAGAAAGTAGTTGATCTGGGTGTTGACCAAACCCTTGCCAGTTTTAACTCTGCTTCATCAAAAGTTTTTGACTGTAGAAACTCATATGAAATTATATAATTTCATACATAAAAAGTATGTTTTTAATGCTGCTATGTTCATTGGCTGATGTAAGAATTTCATTTAAAAAACATAAAGACAGAATAGTTTACATGAAAATATTAATAGACATTACATACAAAAAACCTCTATAGAATGGTATATATTCATATATAAAAAGTATATACTTTTATACATACATGGACATGTTACTTGGCTGACATATAACAAACTTATAAAAAACATATAAAGAAAGCATAGTTTACGTTTAAATTAGATATACTTTACGCACAAGAGAGATGTATGTAATTGTAAATATTAATATATAAATTTTATATGTCTTTATAACTAAGACATGTTTTACATAGTAATTAAAAATGCAAAAATGATATGGAACATATACGAAAAACATACTTTGCCATGTACTATCCTTATAAACAGCATATATATTGTTTGTTTGATTCATACTTAATTCATATAATTACATTGTATGAGAAAAATGCGAAAGTGGCCACTTTCATGAGTAAATCATAATATGAGACATATAACTCTCATAAGACATATAATGCATATAAAACATAAACATTTACTATTGTAGGCAAGTTTTTTCTGTTTCTTTTCCATATGGGTACTACCAGAACAAAAGGCCCATAAAGATTTATTCTCTGCCCCAAAACAGATTAGATCTGTGTATGGGGGATGAGAAACCTCAGTAGGAGCTGTTCTCGTGCCCCAAATGGTCACACCAGTAGAGCAATGTTTATCAGGTTTTGAAAGGAGACCGCCCCCACAACAGAGGTACAGAATTCACTTAAGTTTCCAATATTTCCCATAATATAAGTGACTACTGTGAAATTGAGACCATTTTACCAATCACACAGAGACCTTTAAAATGATACCAAACATGAAGGTGAAAAACAACGGGTTCACAAGATATACAGCTGCTGGTCATATAATTAGAATATCATGAAAAAATTGATTTATTTCACTAATTCCATTCAAAAAGTGAAACTTGTATATTATATCCATTCATTACACACAGACTGATATATTTCAAATGTTTATTTCTTTTAATTTTGATGATTAGGGCTTACAGCTCATGAAAGTCAAAAATCAGTATCTCAAAATATTACAATATTTACATTTGAGTTTGAATAAATGACCATCCCTACAGTATAAATTCTGGGTATCTCTTGTTCTTTGAAACCACAATAATGGGGAAGACTGCTGACTTGGCAATGATCCAGAAGACGAACACTGACGCCCTCCACAAAGAGGGTAAGTCACAGAGGGTCTTTACTGAAAGGTGTGGCTGTTTACAGAGTGCTGTATCAAAGCATATTAAATGCAAAGTTGACTGGAAGGAATAATTTGGGTAGGAAAAGGTTCACAAGCAACAGGGATGACCGCAAGCTTGAGAATACAGTCAAGCAAAGCTGATTCAAACACTTGTGAGAGCTTCACAAGGAATGAACTGAAGCTGGAGTCAGTGCATCAAGAGTCACCACGCTCAGACGTCTTCAGGAAAAGAGCTACCAAGCCACTTCTGAACCAGAGACAACGGCATCTTAACTGGGCTGTGGAGAAAAAGAACTGGACTGTTGCTCAGTGGTCCAAAGTCCTCTTTTCAGATGAAAGTAAATTTTACATTTCATTTGGAAATCAAGGTCCCAGAGTCTGAAGGAAGAGTGGAGAGGCACAGAGTCCATGTTGCTTGAAGTCCAGTGTGAAGTTTCCACAGTCAGTGATGATTTGGGCTGCCGTGTCATCTGCTGGTGTTGGTCCACTGTGTTTTCTGATGTCCACAGTCAACACAGCCATCTACCAGGAAATTTTAGAGCACTTCATGCTTCCTTCTGTTGACAAGCTTTATGGAGATGCTGATTTCATTTTCCAGCAGGACTTGGCACCTGCACACACTGCCAAAGGTACCAAAAGCTGGTTCAATGACCATAGTGTTACTGTGCTTGATTGGCCAGCAAACTCGCCTGACCTGAACCCCAGAGAGAATCTATGAGGTATTGTGAAGAGAAAGATGAGAGACACCAGACCCAACAATGCAGAAGAGCTGAAGGCCACTATCAGAGCAACCTGGGCTCTCATAACACCTGAGCAGTGCCACAGACTGATCGACTCCATGCCACGCCGCATTGCTGCAGTAATTCAGGCAAAAGGAGCCCCAACTAAGTATTGAGTGCTGTACATGCTCATACTTTTCATGTTCATACTTTTCAGTTGGCCAAGATTTCTAAAAATCCTTTCTTTGTATTGGTCTTAAGTAATATTCTAATATTTTGAGATACTGATTTTTGACTTTCATGAGCTGTAAGCTCTAATCATCAAAATTAAAAGAAATAAACATTTGAAATATATCAGTCTGTGTGTAATGAATGGATATAATATACAAGTTTCACTTTTTGAATGGAATTAGTGAAATAAATCAACTTTTTGATGATATTCTAATTATATGACCAGCACCTGTATGATAGGTATATAGCTATTCTCAATGAACTTTGAGTGAAGCTTTTTTAGGGGAAAAGAGAGAGAGGTAGAGAGGACAGTGGGAGAATGGGGTCGTAAATGATCAACGAGATAAGTTTGGTCAGTTTGGTGTTTGTTCTCTTTGAAGATATTTTGTTCTCTTTGGAGATCTTTCGTTGTCTTTGGAGATATCTTCTCCAGGTTAGTTTCATAGCTTTATTGCATGGCATCTGTCTTTGGGATAGTTCCTGAGTTTTGGCCTCAGAATTCATTTTATAAGGAAATAAATTCACTCCCTACAGAGTTGTCGAGGAATTCGGGTGAGGAAAACAGATCATATGCCTATTCTCAGAACTAACATAAAACAAACACAACAGAACCATATAAAGGCTTTTCATGTGAGCGCATTGAACTAAAGGATTTATACTTTATTAATCTGATACACTTCTCCACATAGAAAAACAGAGGAGATCTCAGACACCGTCTGCCCCGCTTAGTATCATGTGCGCGAGTTTAATATATACTGCTTACTTTATGACTTTAAAATAGTCTAAAAAATAAAAAAAAATATGTTAAATTATAGATGAGCCGCGGCTGCTCCTTGCTTTCTGTCCTTTGTCTGATTTTGTTTATTCTTTTTTTGTATTGTATTTCTCAGTCAATCTAGCTGATCAATAGTTAAACATTTTAATGTTCTTTGTTCAGTAATCTCTCTCTACTTGACCATCTCTGCCACAAACTAAATTGAACAACAAACTTATGTATTTATTTTCTAATTTAACATTTTAATTTCATTGATAATTGCATCATAACTCATCATGGACTTTACTTTCATTAAAAAAAAGCCTAATTTTGTAAATGTAAGCTATTAATTTAAATCATAGACAAATGCAAACTGGGTGCTTAATGCAAATGGACACATTTACAAAATCAGGTGATAATGTTCGTCCATCGCTACAAATGTCTCTTTATGTATAGAGACAAAAGAATGAGGTTAATCTCCATCAGTTTTAGTGATCGTGTAGATTTGCAAAGACACTGATGGAAGATACACCACAATAAATCTTCAGCTTTTGCTTTTATTTCTAATCAAACACAAAACCTCTTTAAGCAAATGCGTTAAATCTGATCTAAATGAATTCTAATTTTAATAAATGTAATCTAATTTCAATCGGCTCTGGTTCCGAAGATGCAAAACTTCAAGGAGACTTTGTTTCCATATGTGTACGTTTGTGCACCGGTGAAAAATGCACAGCTTGAGATTATTGTAGGTCTATCAAATATAGGGGTTAGTACGGTATCAGTCTAAGCAGTGGAGACATTGGTTTTTCTGTATTTTGTAATTCTTTAGTGTGTGTGCTAGATGCTGTGGGTTGTATATGTTGTCCTACTGTCTTTTTTGGACCTTGAGTCTGTAATAAAGTTTGAATGATTGATTGATTACAGCACGATAAAGTTAGTTTTAGGTTCTATATTATTATTAGTTTTTGTAAAGTGTTACTTATTTAATGTTTTGTGTTCTCGTGTCAGATATGTGTAGCTCTGTGTAGATAAGCGCTAATGTTGTTTAAGGGACCGTCTACAAATTCCAGTCATAGTGCAAAAACAAAACGTGAACTATGTCCAGTTATTAATTCAAATGAATGATTTTTACAAAGTTGTAGTAAATGCTGAGGCCAGACTGACTTACTGAATGTGAGCTACAACATTTGGAATGTGGGACCTTTTGCTGAAACACAGTAATTACCTTCTAATTGAGTACCGTACATGTATAAAGAGGTAATTGAGTACCGTACACGTATAAAGAGGTAACTGAGTATGGCTCTTGTGTATTGGCAAAATGTCACCTGTTTTAAGTAGAGATTGTCCGAAATGGGTTTTTCTCTGGCTGATGCCAATATTTAGAAATCAAGGCAGCCGATGTATGATGTTGAGTAAATAATTATTGCAGGGTTCAAGATAGTAGTAGTAGTAGCTTAATTCATAGTAATAATAATTGAAAACTTAATCACCTTCTCAAAACAGTTCTGAAGCAAGCTTTTTGTTTATGTTTGCTGACAGACACCAGTGTTTCCCACCAGTGATGCGCGGATGAGCTGAAACATCACCCGAATCCGCAGCTTCAAATAAATTATCCACCTGCCAACCGCCCGCACCTATATTTCTGTCTCATTTAGATAACCGACCCGCACCCGATCGTCACATTCAGGGTTTATACGGTCATGAAAAACCCGGAAAAGTCATGGAATTTTAAAACAGCAATTTTCAGGCCTGGAAAATTTTGTAAAAGTCATGTTTCACAATTATCTGTACAATAGAATTGAGTTTAATCAGGTACTGAATTTCAGTGTGGTATTGTGCATATATCGCATTACTCATTCCCGCAGCTTTTGACTTTAAAATGAGGGAAATTCCTACAAACCGTTTATTCAATATAGAGTGTAGCAATGGCGAGCGGTGACTTTTTTAACCGGGTATGCTGAGTGCTTAGATTAAGAAGATTAGCTTTTATTTCTGATCAAACATAGTGAGTCTGGTGAGAGAAATGCTAGCAAGAAACAGAGAGCTAATAAGTATGAGAAACAGAAATCTAAGAATATAGCGAAAGAACAAGAAAATTAATGGAAAGTTATAATTGAGTTTAACAAGGATAGTGGACATTACCACCCAATCAAACTTACCAGGGCAATTGAGAAAGAGATTGGTCAAATTAAATTCGCAAGATTTATGAACAATAAAAGAATACTGACAATGGAATATGTCAAACAAGAGATCCAGGGATGCAAAGTAGTTGAGGCTATAAGGTTAAAAGCTAAATGAGATGGATTACTAAAAGAAACGTTATCTGTGGTAGTGCAATTTGAGAGAATTCTCAAATCAGTGCAAATGGGATATATGAATTACAGCATCCCTAAACCTCTCAGATGCTACAAATGCCAAAGAATGGGGCATATGGCACAGCAGTGCAAAGGAAAACTAAGATGTGCTAGATGTGGGGGTCAGCATGAGTATGGTAATTGTGAAAAGGATGCAAAGGTTAAATGTTGTAACTGTGGAGGAAAGCACAGTGCAGCGTTTGGAGGATGTGAAGTGCAGAGAGAAGCCAGAGAAGTCCAGAAGGTTAGGTTTCTGAATAAAGTATCATATGCAGAAGCATTAAAGAAAGTAAGAGAAATAGGATCAACTGACAAAAACTCTAGTGGAATGGTACAAAGAAACTTAACATCAGTTAATCAGATGCAAATTCAGAATCCAGGTCATATGCAGAATGGTTGTGAGCATAAATGTAAAGTTGATGATGATACTTTAGTAGTGAAGAAAGTGAATTTTGTGGGCTTCATTTGTCACACTATCAATGTTGCAACACAGCTAAAAAAGAAAAGTGACAGAATTAAGGCTATTGTAGAGGCAGCAGAAAGATTCCTTGATATGAGAAACATTAAGGCAGATCAGATACATGCATTGTTGACAGAAACTGGAAATGGAGGAAATACACAAACTGAGGATTAGGGTGATAATAATGGTATTACATATACTACAGTGGAATGCCAGAAGCCCAGAGGCGGACAAAGTACACAATTTCCTTACTTGAGTGAAAGTACAGATACCACTGGTCAAATACTACTCCACTACAAGTGAAAGTTGTAAAGACAAATTTTCACTTAAGTGAAAGTACGGAAGTACATGTTTTTAAAAGTACTTAAGTATCAAAAGTAAAAAGTAAATGCATTGTTGTATATTTACAATACCATATGCCACTAATGCAACCTACTGAATACACTGATTAGCTTGTATTATCTTTAGAATTAAGAGCTTTTATGTTACAAAACATATTAAAAGGGAACAACTGAATGAAGATTTGCATAAAAAATATCAGCGAAATGTCCATTCACAGTTAGGCGGAAAACTTGCAGGCTTAGAAATACTGTAAGACTTGGCAACACAGGAAGGTCCCGGCAGATCGCAGGCCGGATTTTCGCAGAAAAAAAAGGGTTCAGTGAATCTAAAAATGCACTCATTGTAAAAACTGCTACATATAACGACTTTCTACTTGGGGACCTTGATATAAATGTAGTTGAGTAAAAAGTACGATATTTGTCTTTCAAATGTAGTGAAGTTAAAGTTGCAAGTTTCCAGAAAAAATAATACTCGAGTAAAGTACAGATACTCAAAAAGTGTACTTAAGTACAATACTCAAGTAAATTTACTTCGTTACTGTCCACCTCTGCAGAAGCCTTATAGCTAATGGTCAAGAATTTAAAAAGTACATTCATGAATTAGATGTTATTCCTGATGTAGAAACCTGGTTACGAGCCCAACTAGATTTTGTGATCCCAGGGTTTAATTTTATAAGGCAAGATAGACCTAACAATCATAATGGTGGAGGGTGTATTACCTTTCTCAAGGAGGGTTTGGCGTATAGGGTGGTTCCTTGCCCAGAAGATGTGTAATAGTTGAGATCTATAGTCCAAGAAAAGAGGGAAATATTAAGTTTAGGGCTGCAACTAACGATTATTTTAATAATCGATTAATCTCTCGATTATTTTTTCGATTAATCGATGAATCGGATATAAAAAAAAAAAAAAAATAGCATTCATTTCCAACCCTTTATTCAAAAACAGAACTAAAATCTTTAGAAAGTGCACAAACATGTTGCTCCTTGAACATTCCTGAGCTGTTATAATAATAATAAAATAAAATAAAAATGGACTAACACAAAAAACATACACATGTATGCTTTACATCTGCCATTTTTCTTGTCTATAGACTTTTTTTTTTTTAAATAAAGTGTCACCTGAGCTGCCGGAACAATAAATAATTTATAAAAAATAAAGAACAATACAAATCAGAAAATTTAACAGGATTTGTTTGAATGTCAGAACTTGTTCTCTACACTACACTGCAGATGCGCACACACACACACACACACACACACACACACACACACTCTCAAGTTCACTTGAAGCTTATTCATTAAATTATTACCATCATTGTAGTAAGTGCAAGGTTCATTTATACACCACATTTAAACACAGCTTAAGATGACCAAGTGCTATAAAAGAACTTTAAAATTAAATTAAAAAGTACAACACACACAAATATATTTGTCAGTAATAACCTATATGGGACAAAGCACAGAATATACACTGCAAAAAATGCTTTTCTGACTTAGTAGTTTTGTCCTGTTTTCAGTCCAAATATCTAAAAAATCTTAAATCAAGATACATTTACTAGACACATGAACTAGCATAAGAAATTGTCTTGTTTTCTGAAAAAAAACACCTCAAAATTAAGTGATTGTTTGCTTAAAACCAGCAAAATTATCTGCCAATGGGGTAAGAAAAATAATCTTAATGAGATATAATCAGAAGTTTTAAGCATCACTTAATTTTCTCATGCCATTTTTCTTGTCTAGTAATCTTGATTTAAGATTTTTTTAGATATTTGGACTGCAAACGAGACAATTACTAAGAAAAGATTTTATTGCAGTGTAGCTATACTTGACAAGAGATTGAAAAATGAATGGTCCAAAAAAGGCGAGTGAATAAAAACGTGTCTTTAGTCTTGCAATGCAAAGTAACTATACCACCCCTGCTTTACTACTGTTATTAACGAGCTAACGCTAACTTGTCATGCAAAGACTCCAATATGTTTGCGTTTCAGGTGCTGGATCATTGCCCTGGTGGTCCCGTGCAGGTTTAGATATCGCTTTTGCATATTTTGCAGTTAACACACTTTTTTCTGTTTATTTAAGCCTCTTTCACACTGCACATTGGTCCCGGAAAATTCCCGGAGTGCCTTGTGTGTGAACGCAAACACGTCCCGGGATCGATCCCGGTTTGGGGACCTAGTAACATTGCCGGGTTCGGTCCCGGAACGAGCGCTGTGTGAACAAAAGCCGGATCAATGCCGTAAAGGGTGTGACGTAGTGATGAAGCACGTTATCGTGTGACTGTTTTACCGGGTGTTTTGAAGGCAGAGCAACATTTGCGATGAAAAAAAATATGTGCAAATTGTAATGAAGCAGAGATCAGGGAGCTCCCCACTATCCGCGCTGAAGCGGAGATCGTTCGCCAGCTTCAGTGAAACGGTACGCGCACATCACATTACGCTCACACAAATTCCGGAAAAATCACTGGTGGTGTGAATGAACCAAAATCAAACGATCCCGGGACAAATCACGGAACACATTAGCCGTGTATTTTCCGGAATCTCTGTGTGAAAGGGCCTTTAGTGTGAAATGCTCCCACACATTGGATGACTTGTATGGCGGACTTGGGGCGCACAGATTTCTCTGCCTCTGCCATGTATCTTTCCTCTAACGTACCGCTCGTTTTTTTTATTTTATTTTTTTATTTGTGCTCCGCCCTGTCTATGAGGCGCCGAACTCTGCTAGCATCAGTGCGAGAGAGAGTGTGTGTTCACTCCGCTCCGCGCTCCACTAAAGTTTTTTTTTTTAATAATCAAACGTCTCCGTGTCGCGCGACACGACGAATCGATTATGAAATTCGTTGCCAACGCTTTTAGTAATCGATTTTCATCGATTTAATCGATTCGTTGTTGCAGCCCTAATTAAGTTGATTAATTTTTATAACCCTTGCAAAAAATTAGTTAATTAAATAAAGTAGCGGGGACTGTATACAGGAAAGAAATATGGTGTGGAGATTTCAATGCACATAACAGCTTATGGGGTAGCAATCACACTGATAATAATGGGACCATAATAGAAGAAATGATGGAAGAAAGATCATTGGTATGCATTAATAATGGACAGGGTACAAGAATTGATGTGATTAGGGGTAATATATCGTGTCTGTATCTCACGTTGGTATCAGATTACTTGGTAAATACATGTGATTGGTATATTAAGAATAATACTACCCTAGGAAGTGACCACTTTCCAATTCTCACTATAGTTAATACAAACATTGCATTCAAGAAGGAAGTACAATTAACAGATGGTGTTTTGAGAAAGCTGACTGGGAAAATTATAGAAAATGTTTTGAGGAATCAGTAAACCGAGTTACGTTAGAAGGAGACATAGAGGAATGCACAAAGCAAGTTACAGAACATATTTTAAATGCAGCAATTTTGAGTATTCCAAAAATAACAACAAAAGGTAGGAAGAAAGTGGTTCCTTGGTGCAATGAGGAATGTTGTAGAGTTGTTAAAGAGCGAAACAAGGCATTCAGAATGCTGAAGAAGAATCTGTCACAAGAGAATGTTATGGAGTATCAAAGGAAAAGGGCAATGGCACGTAGGACAATTAAATATACCAAAAAGAGAAGTTGGAGAGAGTTCTGTTCCACCATAGGTAGAGGAGTTGAGTTAGGGGATGTATGGTCTATGTTTAAGAGAATGAGTGGGAAAAAGAAAGCTGTTAAAATTCCAGCTTTGATTGATGGGGAAAAGGTGATAGTGTCTGACAAAGAAAAGGCAGAGGTGTTGGGTAAGACATTTATGTCAGTGTATAGTGGTGACCACCTTAAGGATATTCACAAGCAGCTTAAAGATCTTGCACTCAGAGAGAATAAGGATGTGAAGCTGAAGAGGGAGGATGGTATATCAACATTAGATGTGGATTTTACAATGGCTGAACTCAACATAGCTTTGCTAAGCACTGGATATACAAGTTCAGGACAAGATCAATTATGTTATGTCATGTTTCAACAGTTGCCAAAAGATTCGTTTATGTTAGTGTTAAGACTATTTAATAAAATTTGGAAGGATGGAATGATACCGAGTTGTTGGAAAAGTGCAGTCATTCTACCATTCAACAAACCTGGTAAAGACCCAACTAATCCAGGTAATTATAGGCCAATATCACTGACATCTCACTTATGCAAATGGATGGAGAGGATAATAGTTCGTAGGATATCGCATGTATTAGAACAGAGAGGGCTACTAACTAACATACAAAGTGGATTTAGAAAAGGACATTCCACAACAGATGCTTTAGTACGAGTAAGCAATGAGGTGGAGAAGGCATTGAAAATGAAATAGCTGATGCTAATAGTATATTTTGATATAGAAAAAGCATATGATAGTATGTGGAGGGATGGATTGCTAATTAAACTAAGTAGAATGGGTTTTGGAGGAAGGATGTATAATTGGATAATGGACTTTTTAACAAACGGGAGAATAAGAGTGAAAGTTGGATCAGAGATTTCCATGGAGTTTCATGTAAATAATGGTATTCCTCAGGGGAGTGCTATCAGTCCGGTTTTATTCAACATTATGATAAATGACATGTTTGCAGATTTAGGTGAAAACATTAAATCAGCATTATATGCGGATGATGGGGCCATATGGATGAGAGGAAGGAATGAGGCATATGTGTCAGAGAATATAAGGAAGGCAATAGGGAAAGTAGAAAAATGGTCATATGAGTGGGTGTTTAAGATATCAACAAGCAAATCCTGTTACATGATGTTCACAAACAAGCATAAGTGTTATGTAGAAAAGCTAATATTATATCAGAAGCCAATAGAGAAAGTAAATGAATTTAAGTACCTGGGTTTATGGTTTGATAGTAAGTATACATGGAAAACACCCATTAGACATTTAAAAACTAAATGCAAAAAAGTTATTAATCTAATTAGTGCTGTGGCTGGATGTGATTGGGGTGCAGATAAACATTCACTAATTGACATATATAGAGCCTGCATGAGGTCAGCAATAGATTATGGTTGTATAGTTTATGCTGCAGCAACAAAAACAGTATTAGATAAAATTAATAGATTACAGTATAGAGCATTACGCGTATGCATTGGAGCTATTAAGTCTACTCCCATTAACACAATACTCAAAGAAACAGGTGAGTTAACCCTGAAGTTAAGAAGAGAAAAACTTGCACTAGCATATTGAATACGATTGAAAGGAAGTGGGAAAGAAAACCCTACAAAGGAGACAATAGAGGATTGTTGGGAGTATTCTAGGTTTCAGGGGCATGGGTTTGGATGGAATGGGGAAAAGAAAGTGAGGGAATATGGAATGGCATACCCCATAGCATGCCGGAGTACCAAGGTAGTCATAGGTAAATGTCTTTGGTGGTCTCCTCTCTCTCCTTGGCCATCTGCACCACTGTTCTCCTTCATCATTAACTTCACTCGGGGGTACACGTCCATCTGCTACAACATCCGCTGCAGGTTGTTCCTCCACCCTCACACCTTCTTGCTCATTTCTTTCCTTCCCCACTTTGCAAGGCTGGACAAGTGGTAAGTTTGTTGCCTCTAGTCCTTCATTTCTCTCCATAGGTTGCTGATGCTGGACGGCAGGTAAGTTTTCATTTTCCAATTAATTGTTTCCTTCCACGAATTGCTGATGCTGGACTACAGGTAGGTTTTCATTTTCCAATTCATTGTTTCCTTCCACAGGTTGCTGATGCTGGACTACAGGTAAGTAATAGTAGCCACGTTCCTCATCTTCTTCCTCTGAGCTAGGATCATGCCTTTCCATGGAGGTTGGCCCCCATGTTTTCCTCTTCACTCTTGGCTGTGAGTTCTCTGGAGTTCCAATTCCAGTGGTAGGTAATCGCATGGTAACAGGAGATTCCGATGTAGAACCTTTGATCTCCCTTTCCCTCGTTCTGGTTTCACTTCGTAGACAGGGCCTTCTTCTCCCACTCGGCGAACAACTGTGTGTATCACTTCCTCCCAATGATTCCGCAGCTTCTCTGTGCCTCCTCTAGGTGTGAGGTTCCTCACCAGAACACGATCTCCTGGGTGCAACACCGAGCTCCTTACTTTTCCTTCGTGGTTCCTTTTGTTTTTCTCAGCCACCTTTTTGCTGTTTTCTTTAGCAATCTCATACGCTTCCCGCATTCCTTGACTCCATCTCTTTACATATTCCTTGTGGTCCTCAGTCCCTCCCTCTGGTGCCAATCCAAAAAGCAAGTCTACCGGTAGTCTTGGTGAACGCCCAAACAGAAGATAGAATGGCGAAAATCCAGTTACCTCACATTGTGTACTGTTGTAGGCGAAGGTAAGTTTGTTCAACGATTCCTTCCAGTTAGACTTCTGTGTTTCCGTCAAGGTCTTTAACATCTGGAGCAACGTCCGATTGAAACATTCCACCTGCCTGTTTCCTTGCAGGTGGTATGGTGTTGTTCGCGATCCTGCCATTCCACAATTCTTCTTTAACTGAGAAAGCAACTGATTTTCGAACTCGGCTCCCTGGTCATGATGAATCCTTTTGGGAAATCCGAATTTCAGTGCATAGTCTTTGAAGATTCGTTCAGCAACGGTTTTGGCAGATTTCGATGTGGTGGCGTAAGCTTGTACAAACCTCGTGAAGTGATCAACTATCACCAGGATATATTCATACCCTCCTTTGCTCTTGTCGAGGTGCAAAAAGTCAATAGAAACGAGCTCAAATGGGTGGGTGGCTTGGCTTCTTCTGTTTCAAACAGGTACAACACTTGGTCACAAACTTTTCAATTTCTGCCTGCATTTTTGGCCAGAAGAACCTGTCTCCCACTAAAAACATTGTCCTTTCCAGACCTTGATGCCCCATTTTACCATGTAACTCCTGCAAGACCCGTTGCTTGTATCTTTCGGGCAGCACAAGCTGAGTTTGAGTAGCTGTCTTTCTGCGAAGGATTCCATCCTCTTCTAAGGAAAGCTTGTCCCAGTGGCGCAGCAAGCTCTTGCTCTGTGTACTTAAAGTCTTCAGTAGATTTTTGGAAGGTTTTTCACCAGCCAACTTACATTGTACTACTGGTCCGATGTAGGCGTCTTCTCTCTGTGCTTGTCGTATCTCATCAGTAGAGTAGGTCTCACTTGACTCTGCACTCTCTGTTGGGTTATGAAGTGAGGTCATGGCTGTCCATGACATGGTCAGATCTTGCGCTTCTATTGCCTGCACAGTTGCCTCCGCACAATCAGACGTGAGTTCCTCTGTACACTGCTTCATCATTGTTTTGATGTCCAGTGGCATACGGAATAAACTGTCCGCATCAATGTTGTCTTTTCCAGGGCGGTATTTAATTGTGAAGTCGAAGTCCGCGAGCTCTGCCACCCATCTGCATCCAGTCGCGTTGAGTTGGGCACTAGTTAGTACGTAGGTTAGCGAGTTATTGTCGCTATATACGGTGAAGGTGGGTGCGTAATACAGGTAATCGCGAAACTTCTCTGTGACCGACCACTTTAAAGCTAGAAACTCCAATTTCCTTTTTTTTTTCTCTTTGAATCACCACATATGCTTAATGACCGATGTTAGCTATTTTACTTTCTTTTGTAGAAAGGACTTTTTCACCTTGTACATCAGCTCACGTATATCACTATTGGACTATGTGATATATAGAATATGATTATGGACCTGTATATCAGCACGCGGTAGCGAGGCTACGACCCGTGGCTTGAAACAGCTAAGTTAGACGTAAAGGTTAACGAGTCACTGAACACCATTGACTATCTTCACTTCTCACTTATTCGATGGTATCATTGCATCATTCTCTAATAACCTTCTGGATTTATACTCATTTCATCACCATCATCACTTCAGTTCATCTAAAGTCTGGACATTGATGATAAGTTTCATTTATTACATTGACTCATTTACACAGAGACAAGACTGTTTGTTTTTTGCGGTAATTATATAAATGTGCACTTGTGGGAATAAAATAGGAAAAGAGAATATTTGTTTGGTTAAGTGGTTTTATCATTTAGTAGCCTACCGATCAAACTTCTGTTGAACCCCCTCAGATGTAAAATCTTAAAGAAAAGGAGGTGTTGCTATATATTTTATATATATATATATATATATATATATATATATATATATATATTGTTTTGCGGTGCTAAATTCCATACACCTTCTACCTAATTTTATTTATTCTCAGGTTAGGTAAAGAAAGTCGAATCTGTCCTATCCTATAAGCATTTAAATTTCATACTCACAAAATAGGTCTCAGAAGACTTCTCCGTGGTCTGTTCTTGCTCAAGTCTATAAATCAGACTCTTCAGGCAGGCGAGCTTTTTAGTTATAATTAAATATAGTTTTATTGTATATAGGTTAAATACATTACAAATAAAATATAAAAACAGAAATAAAAACTAAGGTTTGCAAGCTCGGTTTTCTTGAGGCATCTCTGGCAAGGCCGCTGGCACCGGAGAGCTGTCACGCAGAACCAGCATCTGATTCTCTTCGTCGTACTTCAGTCCCTTATAAAGATCAGGGGCCTGTACCATGATGGTGGCTGAACAAACTCAGGGTTACAGGATTAGTCTTGAGTTGACACAGCCAAACCACTCCAATCCGGCTTTGTTGGTACCATGAAGCTGATCATCAACTTTTTCTGTCAACTCAGGCTTGATCCTGAGTTAATGGAGCACGTGCACATGAAAGGGTGACATCAGTAATGAGCAGCCAATCACATGCTTTGAAACGGTGATTCACTTCTTGTGAAAGAGTCAGTGCGAAGATTAAAAGATTGAACAATATGAAGAGACTTAATTTCTTCATTTCTAGCAATTATCGGCGATTTGATTGCACAGATACTATTTAAACTAAACTGAGCTAGACAATGACATCTCTGAATTAAATAATGAAATGCCTTTAACTGAAAATTGAGTGTTTAATCTTATCATTATACATTACTGACACTCTGTCCTCCAATTTGATACTGTTAAGTGCTTTGACACAATCTGTATTGGTAAAAGCGCTATATAAATAAAGATGACTTGACTTGACTTGAAATATAATACAATACCTAACTACATAATACTACTATTGTTAGAACTTGAAACTTTTGAACTGTGGGTGTCGTCTGGTCAGAGGAGAACTGGCCCCCGACTGAGTCTGGTTTCTCCCAAGGTTTTTTTCTCCATTCTGTCTCAGAGGGAGTTTTGGTTCCTTGCCGCTGTCGCCTCTGGCTTGCTCAGTTGGGGACACCTAATTTCTAGCGATTATCGTCGATTTGATTGCACAGATACTATTTAAACTAAACTGAGCTAGACAATGACATCTCTGAATTCAATAATGAAATGCCTTTAACTGAAAATTGAGTGTTTAATCTTATCATTATATATTACTGACACTCTGTCCTCCAATTTGATACTGTTAAGTGCTTTGACACAATCTGTATTGGTAAAAGCGCTATATAAATAAAGGTGACTTGACTTGAAGAATTTAAACACATTTACACAGCACAATCATGAAACGATCTATCCATGAAAGAGGAAAACTTATCTTACCATATAAGTGCAAGTAAAAGTTGTAAAGTTAGTTTATAGAGGTAATATAATATTTATAGGTATAAAAACACTTAAAACATCTAAGCTCATATGTACTCATGTTTAAAACTTATTTATATTGCATATTATCTATATTATCTTTATGTTTACATTGATTTTAAATAAAAGCTTAATAATTACTATTAAACTAAGCTGGCTTGTGTAATGGATTAAGGTTATAATAATTATATAAATAATATAAAATAATAATAATAAAAAAATATATATCTAAAATTAAGATGATTTTTTCTTTAAAAATGTTTAACTATGTAGCGTCCTTTAATTTAGAGTAAGAGAAACTGGAGGAGTGGCTTTATTGCGTCAGAAACGTGTCATTTTGCTTGAAGCTGATTGGTCAAATTTCGGTTTGAGATTTCTAAACCAGAACATAACCTGCCCCGGAGCAGGTTAGCTGTGAAGCTTAAGTTACTATGGTGATGAACGCTGCTAAAAGCCAAACCACTTTCATGGTACCTAAAACCCAGAGTTGGCGCAAACTAAACTGAAACTTACCTGACTAGCCTGCTAAACCGGCTTCATGGTACAGGCCCCAGGAGTAAAAAGCAGGACTATATTGATATGAACTTTCATCTGTGCACATGTCTACTGAGTTTACATACAGTCTGTCTGGGACACGGGAAGAGTATTTCACTCGTTACTGCTGTGAAATGTTATCAATTTATGTTTTCAATTAACTTTCAGTGAAAAATACTAATATTTATTCCTTAGTTTTACAAGATACCCTGTTTTTTTTTTAATATATTGAATTAACTTTTTTTCTGACATAGTGGACATGGTTATTTTGGTGGTAAATACCACATTTCAGAGCTCCAGACTACGACCTGCGGCAGAATGTGAAAGATGTGTCATTCAGTTACTTTTTCATGTTGCTAATTAAATGGTGAGAGAGTGTCTCTGTCTGTCATCTCATTTTGTGTGCCAAATACATCTATTTGTATAATGAATTGGTAACACTTTACTATAAGGTATAATTTGTTATCATTAATGTATCAATTAACATCAATGAACAATGCATGTATTACATTTAACTATTAATCTTTGCTAATGTTGGTTAACAAAAATACAGTTGTTCAGTGTTTGTTCATGTTAGTTCACAGTGCATTTACCAATGTTAAAAAACACAACTTGTGATTTTAATAATGCATTAGTAAATGCTAAACTAAGATTAACAAATGCTGTAGAAGTATTGTTCATTCTTAGTTCATGTTAACTAATGAACCTTATTGTAAAGTGTTACCAATTAATTGTATAATAATTGTAATTACATAATATGCTTTTCTAAAGCTGAAGTGACCTTTATTTATGTTAGAATATGTGTAACTTAATATTTTTAACTAGCTGCAAAAGCTGAATAATCAATCAAAGTCTACTGATTAATCAGTGAAATAATCGACGATTAGTCGATTAATTGTTCTAATAATCGTTAGATTAATCGATTATCAAAATAATCGTTTGTTGCAGCCCTACATTGAACCCTTTCCAACAAGGACTGTATGATTTTGAGATCCATCTTTTCACACTGAGGACAACTGAGGGACTCATATGTAGCTATTACAGAAGATTAAAATGCTCACAATCTGGGGCGTGTGAACTTTTAATCAATAATTACATTTAATCAGCAAATACAAAAATGAGCTGGATCTCTCTCTCCTACTGACTTACAAGTAGGGATGGTATCAGTAAGGTTTTAATGGTGTTACTATTCTTACAATCTTGCTTATTAAACATATTGAACATAATATGAAACCCATAAGAAAGCACAATTACAGTATATCATTTATATCATTTAGCAAAATTAAATACAAGAATAAAACTTCTGGCATTGTTCTTTGGGGAGGAACTCCATCTTTGAGTTGATCTGAATCTCAGTTGAATCTGCTGGTTTTGAAGAAGAACTTTATTCACTGAAAAACTTTAGATAATGTTTCGTTGTCATGTCGCTTGTTATGACAGATTCATCCAGATGATATTCTGTTGCTTGATGCATTATTGTGTCACATTTGTTGAGGACGCAGCATCAGACCTGAAAGACCTGAAGATGATCTACTTACTGTGAATGTTCTTTGTATGTCTGTGTAGAGCAGATGAACGATTGAAACGCTCCCCACATGCAGTGCAGTGATACGGTTTCTCTCCAGTGTGAATCATCTCGTGTGTTTTCAGATGTGATGACTGATTGAATCTCTTGTCACAGTGTGTACACTTGTAAGGTTTCTCTCCAGTGTGGATCCTCTCATGTGTTTTCAGGTCTCCTGAACCACTGAATCTGTTGTCACAGTGTGAACACTTGTAAGGTTTCTCTCCAGTGTGAATCCTCTCATGTGTTTTCAGGGCTCCTGACTGATTGAATCTCTTGTCACAGTGTGAACACTTGTAAGGTTTCTCTCCAGTGTGGATCCTCTCATGCAGTTTTAAATAGCTCGCTGTAGTAAAAGTCTTCTCACACTCAAAGCACATGTACTCTCTCACAGCAGTGTGTATTTTCTGATGTTCTTTTAAACTTCGTAGTAAAGAAAAACTCTTTCCACACAAATGACATGAATGTGGCTTCTCCTTTGTATGAACACTCAGGTGCTGCTTCAGGACTGAAGCCCACAAAAATGTTTTCCCGCATTGATCACATGTGTACCGTTTCTCTCTAGTGTGCATGTTCATGTGTATCTTAAGGCTTGATGATTGTGTGAAACTCTTTCCACACTGATTACAAGTGAACGGTTTCTCTCCAGTGTGAACTCTCTTATGTTCTATAAAGTGTTCTTTTCGTGTGAAACTTATCCCGCACTGATCACATGTGTGTGGTTTCTCTCCAGTGTGGATCCTCTCATGTGTTTTCAGGTGTCCGGACCGACTGAATCTCTTGTCACAGTGTGAACACTTGTAAGGTTTCTCTCCAGTGTGGATCCTCTCATGTGTTTTCAGGGCTCCTGACTGATTGAATCTCTTGTCACAGTGAGAACACTTGTAAGGTTTTTCTCCAGTGTGAACTCTCATGTGTGCCGTAAGGTCTCCTTTTTGTGTGAAACTCTTCCCGCACTGATCACATGTGTGTGGTTTCTCTCCAGTGTGGATCCTCTCATGCGTTTTCAGAGCTCCTGAGAGTCTGAATCTCTTGTCACAGTGTGAACACTTGTAAGGTTTCTCTCCAGTGTGAACTCTCATGTGAAGCTCAAGACTCTGTTTTCTTGTCAATCTCTTTCCACACTGAGTGCAGGTGAAAGATTTCTTGGCTTTTCTTTTCTTTAAATCTTTCTGAGTTTGAGAGCAACTCAAAGGTTTTTTTCCAGTTCTGAAGTGATTTTTTCCCTCAACTTCACTCAATTCTTCATTCTCCTCATTTTCTTCAATCAACTCTGAAATAAAAATAAAAATGGGTTATTTTCATTAACAACATAAATATGTAAAGTAGTGCTGTCAAACGATTAATCTCAATTAATCGCATCCAAAATAAAGTATTTGTTTACATATGTGTGTGCACTGTGTTTATTTACTATGTACATATAAATACACACACATGCGGTATATATTTTTGAAAATATTTACATGAAAATATTTATTTTTATATTATATGTAAGTATATTTGATATACAAACATAACATTTTTCTAAAATATATACATGCATGTGTTTGTATTTATATACATGAGTATATACAGTACACACTCATTATGTTATTAATCGCGATTAATCGTTTGACGGCACTAGTGTAAAGACATAAACATGAACGCTGATGTAACAGCAGAAAGTAGACAATTGCTACACAACATTTTAATCATTTTCATGAAGTTTTATGAATATATCCAGTACATTTTATATATACATCTCTACAACTTTTTCATTCATCAATGAATGCGGTACATTGATCTTCAAATTATGATTATTTAAAACATTATAGGCACAAATCCCATGTTTCTAAAGGGAGAACTATTAAACATGTTTGATCAACTACAGTTATCTAACATAACTGTTGAAAAAAAAGTACCCAGTTTACAGAAATAATTCTCCAATTAGGGCTGGGCGATATGGCCTAAAAAAAAAATTCCCGATTTTTTCACAAAAAATCCGATTTACGATTTAAATCGATCACCCCCCTACTTAAAATCAATCTGCAGATGACAAAGAAATTGTTCAAAACAAGTTTTAACTTTATTTTGTTTAGATTTTCCCTTCTGGGATTTGATATGGATTTCCCCCTTGGGGTTAAAGTGCAATCAGAAACAACAAGCCAAAGAGACAAGATAGCAGATCCTGCCATTGTAAACAGTGAAAATGTAACATAACATAAAATGTAACATAAAACATAAAATTGTGACCCTTTTTGATAAGTTTTCTTTAAACACAAGTTTAACATCTTGCTATTCAGTAGATAAGGTAGTTCTGATAAAGGATGGACGATGACATCGTGAGGGTACTGTGACGGGAGGAGCCAACGACAGACACAGTGGGTGTGGCGTCAGGCCTCGGAGAGGTTTTTATTAAACAAAAATGATAAAATAAAGTGTCCAGGGGGAATAAGTGTCCATAAAACAGGGGGGATCTGGTGTCCTCGATGTGCTGCGGGGCTCGTGAAGGAGGGCAGTGTTCCAGAAGGGAGGGGTCCAGGCAAGGGGCGGAGTCTGGTGGCCGCACACGCTCCCGCGGTCCGGGGCACGAGGGGCGGCGGCTCTTCCTCTTCTGCCTCTTACGGGCATTGGCGGGATGGACGGCCCGGCATCCTGGCCCGACGGCCGTTATACGGGTGCGGCTTGCACGATGACTCTGGAGGTTCCGCGGCTCACATCCTCGGCGGCGCGATGTCCCTCAACGCACCCTTCCTGGACCCACGAGGACACCAGCGTGCATGCACGGGGGAAGAGACCGGTCTCCCGAGGAGAGGCGCGCTCGGCATTTAACGGCGGCGGTGATGAGGCTTCATTCAGTCCAGCTGTGCCTCATCACACGCCGCCAGCCCACGTTGGTCCCACGCCCCTCCTCTCATCCACCCACTCCAGTCGGGAGCCTGGTGAAGGGCGGCGAATAAGGGACGGGGTGGTGATGATGATGAGGGGGAGGGCCACCGATCCGTCACAGTACACAGACATGCGATCGCCAATCTCGAACGTGAAACTAAAAAGCGTGCATTCAAAAGCAGTTGCAATACATAATAGCGGCTCCCTGAATCCCGCAATTTTATATACAGTATGATGATCACCCAATGATAGAACTGCGAGGGAAAGAAATATACATTTACATCTAGTCATTTTGCAGACGCTTTTATCCAAAGCGACTTACAAATGATATACATTTTCCTCCCATCTTGTATTTATTCTCCGCAGTGAGTCAATGTCATGGAGGTAAGGGCAGAGCAAGACACTGACTGTTGTTCATGTATTTATGACCTCATTTGGCGAGACAGCAGACGCTGAAAACACTGTGCGCTTCAGTACGTGTGTAGTAAACGAAACTGCGCCTCTCTGCATTCATTCATAAGACAGCAGGATTCACATTTAAATGGTACTTTTGCAGCTTAACATTTACAGATACTTGTTCATATCATGATTTGATTTAAGTGTATGACCTACTTTTGATTTATTTATTCAATGACATTCTACGTTATACAGTAAATTCTGTTTTTATAAGTAGATTCCGCGATTCCGTCCGCGTTTTGCACATCGCGGAAATCATAAAGCCCTGATCGCACCGTGAAGCTCACGACCGGTGTAGACACGGTGTGAGTTTTTTTTTTATGGGTTATGTTATAGCCCTGCTCGTCGTTTTTTTGTTTTTATGAAATCTCTGTATTGCTCATATCATCGTAATATTTACTGCCATGCGCGCCACAAATTAAAGCTTGGCGAGCCGCATGAGTCTCGTGAGCCGCGCAATGAGTAACACGGGATCCACGCCATTTTCTTTCCGAACACGTCGGGATCATAGACTGTAAAAAAGGTTGGGATGTGGCGGATTGCGGGGGGATCACGAAACCATACTTAAATGGCGAATGCGCGTGGGGAGGGCTGAGCCCATTCGGGACTACAGGAGCCCAGAGGGGAGCGTCGGCGGAGGTTAAAGAGAAAAACGATTTTCATTCAAACAAATCGACACGAACTACACATTCGAGTTAATCGATAAAATCAATTTATCGCCCAGCCCTATCTCCAATTACAACACAAACAATATAAAACTACTATGCGTTATAGCCATCAGCACTATTAATAAAGAGAGAAGAATAAACAGCGACCTGTTTGTTGTTGAGTATCTTCAGTGTGTTTGATTCTGCAGGGTTCTGGATCTCTCATCTTCTCTCTGTCCTCTTTAATAAACTCAGCTCTTCCTGATGCTCTGATGCTCGTCTTCACTTGTAAACTGATGGGAATATTCCAGCATTTACTGCTGAATGTGTGATTGTTGTGAGGAGCTTCACTGAACATGGATTTCTGTGTGGAAGAAGAAGATTTGCCAAAATCAACAAGAAATCAGTTTATTTATTCTTAAATAATTTGCAGATTTTGGCATTAATACAAGCAAAGCAGGTGTCCTCCAGATACTATCTTTGAAGCCTTAAAAATACAAAGTGTTGTCCAGGGCCGGTTCTAGACATTTGGAGGCCCACACCCCCAATAAAAAGCACTTGAAACAAATATGATTCCTAAACTTTTTATTTATACATTTCATTTTAAACTCATTAAGTTTTACTTGTGTAGCACCAGTCAAAAATTTAGACACATTACTATTTTTAATGTTTTTTGAAAGAAGTCGCTTATGATCATTAAGTCTGCATTTATTTGATCAGAAATACAGAAAGAAAGAAAATATTGTGAAACTTTTTTATTTTAAATTAATAAAATAAAATAACTGTAATATTATGAAATATAATATTGTATATTAATAAAATCTATTTTAAATTATATATATTATATTTTTTTTAACCATACTTCTAACCATACTTTTTTTTAACCAAATATTTATTTATTTGAGTCAATTTAACACATCCTTATGAATAAATGTATGAATTTATTTTAAAAAGAAAAGGGAAAAAAAAAACAAAAAAAAACAGACCCTTTGAATTGCAAACATTTGAACGGTATTGTTACAAAAGACTTCTATTTTAAATGAAATGCTGTTTAAATTATATATATATATATATATATATATATATATATATATATATATATATATATATATATTAGTGGTGGGCATAGATTAATTTTTTTAATCTAGATTAATCTCACTGTAATCTTGTAATTAATCTAGATTAATCTAGATTAAAATGGCTCATTTGAATTCTGCCAAGTAGATCAGAATAAGTTCACTACTAGTAGTAAACAACTAGCAGTCATCAAGAATTTTATATTGATAATAACATTGAAGACATTGTATGATTATTCCTTAAAGATAAGGTTTTAATAGTTTTAGTAGTAGTAGCCTATTACGTTCTGCCCAATGTCTTCAAGTGAAACCGAACTTTTATTTTGACAGGTTGCCGTGAGGATAGTTTTTCTCAAATGAAATGGTCGAATGCTCATGAAGTGACTCTCAGAGCAGTTCTGGGGATGTTGTTCATGTATTTATGTCCTCATTTAGTGAGATGACAGACGTTAATATCACCGCAAGCGTCACACGCGCTTCTGTATGAGTAGTAAACAAACCCGCGCGTCTGCGCCATACATTAACAGAGACACGCAGAACGCTTACGTTTGTTTGTTTGTGTTTGTGTTTGTGTTTGTGTGTGTGTGTGTGTGTGTGTGCGAACCGGGGTGGAACTCCGCTGTGCGCGCGATACAGAGATATATATATATACAGTCGTGGCCAAAAGTTGAGAATTACATAAATATTGGAAATTGGAAAAGTTGCTGCTTAAGTTTTTATAATAGCAATTTGCATATACTCCAGAATGTTATGAAGAGTGATCAGATGAATTGCATAGTCCTTCTTTGCCATGAAAATTAACTTAATCCCCAAAAAAACCTTTCCACTGCATTTCATTGCTGTCATTAAAGGACCTGCTGAGATCATTTCAGTAATCGTCTTGTTAACTCAGGTGAGAATGTTGACGAGCACAAGGCTGGAGATCATTATGTCAGGCTGATTGGGTTAGAATGGCAGACTTGACATGTTAAAAGGAGGGTGATGCTTGAAATCTTTGTTCTTCCATTGTTAATCATGGTGACCTGCAAAGAAACGCGTGCCATCATTGCGTTGCATAAAAATGGCTTCACAGGCAAGGATATTGTGGCTACTAAGATTGAACCTGTCACAACCTGCTCTAAATTGCAACATGAACGAGAGCCAACACGGACCAGCAAATAGCAAAGGAGAAGAGTTTATTTAACAAAAACATAATTAAAGTATTCAAACAATCAGTAGTCAGTGTCAATGTAAGTCAGTACTGAAGAATGCATGAGCGTGGACTGTAAAGTTATGTCTGAACTGGATGCAAACAGAATAAACAACAAAACAAAAGATCAAGCAACAAGTCCAGCTAGCATGGTCACATCATTCCCCCTTCGTCCTCTTCAGCGCTGCAGTCTTTATAGCTCTGCATAATGAGCCTCAGGTGGAAAGACACACCCACAATCACCAGAACACCTGTAAACCAAACCAAACCAAGAAAAACACAGGCCCAGCACTCACTGGGACATAACCCCCCCCCCCCCCCCCCCCAAAAAAAAAACCTTCAACAAACCCCTTTCTCTATTACTATTAATATTATTACCCTTACAACATCCATAGGCTACTGCCCATATAAACTTCTTAGGTTCAAGTATCAAAACAGGAACAGTCAGATAAAAGTCATCCAAATTCAGCTTATCCTTTCCCCCCTTTTTCCCAAATTCCAGCAATCCGGATCCTAGAAGCACTTTTAAGGAGAAAGAAAAAAAACGGCACAAAAATATCACCAAACAAGAGACTCTCACTCCCCCCGTTCTCCCCCATCACACAACACAAGGAGCACGAGACAAAGAGTCTGCAAATACATTGTCCTTGCCTCGAATATGCTCAATTTGTAGATTATAGGGTTGCAAAAACAACACCCACCTCAATCGCTGACTGGGACTCTGCAACGAATGCAGAAAAGTCAAGGGGTTGTGATCTGAATAAACAACAATTTGAGCCCCACCCCCTACATACACATCGAAGTATTGAAGAGCCCAAATCAAAGCAAGGGCTTCCTTTTCAATAACCGAGTAATTTTCTTGGTAAGAATTAAATTTGCGCGAAAAATAACTAACTGGGTGATCAACCCCATCCATCCCAGTTTGAAGGAGAATTGCACCTGCCCCGATCTGGCTCGCATCCACTTGGATTGTGAACGACTTATCAAATTGTGGCACTGCTAAAATTGGAGCCGAAGAAAGCAACAGCTTTACATTTTCAAAAGCCCGTTGGCAACCCAAGGACCAACCAAACTTAACAGAAGCTTTTAACAGATTAGTCAAAGGACCAACAACAGACGAAAAATTTGGGCAAAACCCCCGGTAATACCCAGCCATACCCAGAAAACGCATCAGTTCTTTTTTTGTAGATGGAACAGGAAACCGCTCAATAGCACGTACTTTTTCTTGCAACAGACACACGCTACCATGTCCCACCTCCCCAAATAAACCACCGTGGCTTTTGCAAACTCACATTTGGCTAAATTGACAGTAAGATGAGCCTCAGCTAGACGAAAAAACAGAGCACGAACACGTTCCAGATGCTGCTCCCAAGTACCACTACAAACAATTACATCATCTAAATAAACAGCACAGCCCAAAAGTCCTGACACCACTCGGTTCATTAATCTTTGGAACGTCGCCGGTGCATTTCTTAACCCGAAACTCATTACGGAGTAAGAATATAATCTGGAAGACGTAACAAAGGCAGTGATTCCTTGCGCCCGAGACGTTAATGGCACTTGCCAGTATCCCTTCAACAAATCGAATTTACTGACAAATTTAGCGGCATCTACTTGATCCACACAATCCTCAACCCGAGGAAGGGGAAAAGCATCAGGTTTAGTAATTTTATTTATCTTCCTGTAATCTGTACAAAATCTATAAGAATTATCCGATTTCTTAAGTTAACATGGAGAAGCCCAAATAGAGCAAGATGGTTTTGCCAAGCCATTGTCCAATAAATATTGAACCTCAGCCTCTAACGCCTGCTGTCTCACAATTGGCCCCCGATAAAAACGTTGACGAATTGGTGATGCGTCACCCACATCTACATCATGTTCAATGAGATGGGTACGGGATGGAATATCCCCAAACAAAGCTGGAAATTCATGTATTAATTTGATCAATTCCTGCTGCTGAGAATTTGACAAATGACTTATTAGATTTGCTAAATTAAGCAATATTTCTGAATTTAACAGTCTGGGTTGTAACACACAATCCCCAGGAGCTGCAACCTCCTTCTCCCCAGGGGGAATTGCCTCCCCCTCTGAGACTATTAGTACAGATGCACCTTTAGCAACTCCCTCATCACGAGAGAAATATGGCTTTAACAGATTAACATGACACAACTGCTCAGACTTTTTCAGATTGGGCGTGGAAACAAGATAATTCAACTCAGACACACGTCGAGGAACTGTATAGGGTCCTGAGAATTTTGCCCGAAAGGGTGATGAAGGCAAAGGCAATAACACAAGGACCTGATCGCCCTGAGAAAACTCTCGCATTTCAGAATTACGATCAAATAATCGCTTCATTTTTTCCTGTTTTTTCTCCAAATTCTCCCGCACAGCTTGACCCGCCAAAAACAATCTTCTCCTAAATCCGTTCACATAGTCCAATAAACTTATCGGGGGTACTTTTCCCCTGAGGTTTTCTTCTAAAATGGCTAAAGGACCACGGATTTTATGCCCAAAAAACAGCTCATTAGGACTAAAGCCAAAACTAGACTGTGTCACTTCCCTTGCTGCCAATAGAAGCCAAGGCAAACCCTCCTCCCAGTCCCGATTCAATTCAGTGCAATAAGCGCACAACAAAGTTTTCAGCGTCTGGTGAAAGCGCTCTAGCGCACCTTGACTTTGGGGATGATAAGCACTTGACTGCTGGTGCCCCACCCGCAGTTGCTTCAATATTTCGGCAAACATTTGGGAGGAAAAATTTGTTCCTCTATCACTCTGAACAATACGCGGAATACCAAAAACGGCAATAAATTGTGAGAGGGCCTTAACTACGGCCTTAGTGGTAATTTTCCGCAATGGAAAAGCAGCAGGGTAACGGGTATTTTGACACATAACTGTCAACAAAAACTTACTCCCTGATTTTGAGGGTGGCAACGGACCCACACAGTCGATCAAAAGGTGTTCAAACGGTTGTCCCACAGCAGGTATGGGACATAAGGGAGCTGGTTTAAGTGACTGATTTGGTTTCCCCGTCATCTGACATACGTGACACGTTTTGATAAACTTAGAAATGTCCTTCTTCAACAGGGGCCAATAAAAATGTCTCAAAATTCAGTCATAAGTTTTCTTAACCCCCAAATGACCAGCAACGGGACCATGCGCTACTTCGAGCATGACCTCTCGTAACTTAGTAGGTATCACAATCTGTATCACCAACTCACCCCCACGCATCTCACTCTGGGACATCCATTTCCGTAACAGCATCCCGTCTTGTAAAAAATACCCAGTTGCTGCACTTTGCACCTCATCTGGAGACAAAACAGCACTAAATAGATGGGACAACGTTGAATCCTCCTGCTGTGCAGCTATTACCTCTGCAGGGGAAAAAGTGGGAAGAAGCGAAAGACCAGAAACATAACAGGATTTCTGCCAAGGAGCCTCCTCAACCCCTCCCTGGACCAACTCATTAGCTGCTTTTGTTTTAGACCAAGTCACAGCACACGATGGAAACACACTTGAGATTTCCTCAGCATTACCGTCAACCGGACTGACCGTAGACAGCAAAGTAACAATAGGCAATGGAGACACACCTGGCCACACACGCTCCCCAGCCAAATTATTACCCAGAATCACGTCTACTCCCCCCACTGGTAATGACGGCCGAACACCCATAATAACCTCACCAGTCACCAGTTCAGACTGCAATACCACTCTATGCAGCGGAACAGACATGCACATAAGTGCTATTCCCTGAACCAACACACTCTTTCCCAAACTTGACGCTATTGAAAAAGGCAAGGCAGACTCCAAAATAAAGGACTCTGAAGCACCAGTATCACGCAAAATCCTCACCGGCACATTCTCAGCTCCCCCCGGCAATGAAACAAACCCCTCTGTCACGAACGGAACATAACTTGGGTTTAATCCAGGCAAACTTTCGCCTCGTGAGACAATAGGAAACGGTTTCTCATCAGGACAAAGCTCAGAATGCACAAAATCAGTTAATAATACCGGCGAGGAAACATTCTGCAACCTCATCGGACCCTTACAACGCCCTTGTTTATTTCTGAGAACAGGGCATTCTTTTTTCCAATGTCCTTCTTCAAAACAATAACGACAGACTGAATCAGGAACAACTCTTGGAGGTGCATTAAGCACTTTATCTGCTTTCAATAAGTCAGGTTTCCGAAAATTCGGCCTCAAACAATCCTCATGATAATTCCTACCCCTATTCAAACGATAATCACCCACCCTTTTCTTGTGAGTTACCACAAAATCATCCGATAACACACCTAAATCAACAATTTATAGGATCATCAGCAACTTCAAGGAAAGAGGTTAAATTCTTGTAAAGAAGGCTTCAGGGCGTCCAAGAAAGTCCAGCAAGTGCCAGGATCGTTTCCTAAAGAGGATTCAGCTGCGGGATTGGAGTGCCACCAGTGCAGAGCTTGCCCAGGAATGGCAGCAGGCAGGTGTGAGAGCATCTGCACGCACAGTGAGGCGAAGACTTTTGGAAGATGGCCTGGTGTCAAGAAGGGCAGCAAAGAAGCCACTTCTCTCCAAAAAAAAACATCAGGGACAGATTGATCTTCTGCAGAAAGTACTGGGGCAAAGTCATATTCTCCGATGAAACCCCTTTCCGATTGTTTGGGGCATCTGGAAAAAGGCTTGTCAGGAGAAGAAAAGGTGAGCGCTACCATCAGTCCTGTGTCATGCCAACAGTAAAGCATCCTGAGACCATTCATGTGTGGGGTTGCTTCTCATCTAAGGGAGTGGGCTCACTCACAATTCTGCCCAAAAACATAGCCATGAATAAAGAATGGTACCAAAACACTCTCCAACAGCAACTTCTTCCAACAATCCAACAACAGTTTGGTGAAGAACAATGCATTTTCCAGCACGATGGAGCACCGTGCCATAAGGCAAAAGTGATAACTAAGTGGCTCGGGGACCAGAACGTTGAAATTTTGGGTCCATGGCCTGGAAACTCCCCAGATCTTAATCCCATTGAGAACTTGTGGTCAATCCTCAAGAGGCGGGTGGACAAACAAAAACCCACTAATTCTGACAAACTCCAAGAAGTGATTATGAAAGAATGGGTTGCTATCAGTCAGGATTTGGCCCAGAAGTTGATTGAGAGCATGCCCAGTCGAATTGCAGAGGTCCTGAAAAAGAACGGCCAACACTGCAAATACTGACTCTTTGTATAAATGTCATGTAATTGTCGATAAAAGCCTTTGAAACGTATGAAGTGCTTGTAATTATATTTCAGTACATCACAGAAACAACTGAAACCAATATCTAAAAGCAGTTTAGCAGCAAACTTTTTTGTAATTTATGTAATTCTCAAAACTTTTGGCCACGACTGTACACACACACACACACACACACACACACACACTTTTCCATTTCACAATATTACTGTTGTTTTTTGAGGATGATATTATAGCCATATTATTATTATTATTATTATTTTGCATAAATATAAATTAATTGCATGTAATTTTCTTAGCCCTTTTGCTAACTCAGGATAAGATTCATGCGCACAAATCAACTTACCAGAGAGTTCACGTGTGATTCATGAAACATTCGTCTGTCGCCAATCTCATCGTACGAATGATCGCACGTTGATAAATGTGGTGGCAGAAAACAATCATCATTTGAATACCACGCCCCTAAAAACACCCCGGTTTAGAAGCCCCGCCCCTAGAGTTCACGACACGGAGAAACCAAACCCGGCCAAAAAGAGAAAGTAATCTCATTAAAGATAAATTGATCTTACTCCAAAAACACCCGTTAATCTTGTAATTACAAACAATTAAGCTACATTAATTTATCTAATTTATATGTATGTCAAATAGGCTTGGGCGGTAATACGGTAATATGGTATACCGCGGGATCTAAAAATAGCAACGGTATCAGTTTCAATACCGTTATACCGTCATAAAAACAATGCACTTATATAGGAGACGAGGATTAAATATTAAATATAATTTATCTAATGCCTAAAAATGCGTATGCTTGGTTGTCATCACGTGACAGTGTGGAGGAGAAAGAGAGAGAGGGGGAAAGATGGCGAGTCGCGCACCAAGTGACCAGGGTAGGGTTGCACCAGCCGTTCGTAAGTTCTTACTTAAATTAGAATGTTAAGTTCACACTAGAGGCTAGTAACTACTTGCTAGTTTGTAACTAAATTTGTACTTACTTCGGTTGCACCAGCTGTTCGTTAAGCAGGACGTAGCTAGTAGTTCTTAAGCTCTCCGTAAAGTAATGCGTAGTCGCATAAAGTGACGTTTACCCTAAATCATCCAATAGAAACCTTCAAATACGCGAGCAGAACTTGTTTAAATGTTATTGATTTTAATTAATCCTTTATTCTAACTTCTTTCGCCTCACTTATACTAACGGTAAAAACAAGTTTCCATTAATAACGATACATTAATAACATTAGTCTATATGTAAGCTATTTTTATATGTAAATAACATTCAGAAACTGTAATTGAAATAAATAAGGATCAATAAATACTGAAAGAAAAAAAAAACATAAGAAATGCCATTTATTTATTATTTCATCTGACATGCGCAGACACGGACCGAAGTGCACAGAGGCGCGCTGTAGATGGGGTGTTGAAGACGGGCTAAAAAAGAAACAAAGTACTTTTACTCACATATTGTTCTCTCTTAATATGTACGTGAGTGTAAATGTCAGCAGCATCATATATGCCTAAAGGATTGGAGGTTGTCAGGTAAAAGAAGGGCATATTGATGCAATTCACTCAGTCTGCTATTTTATTCCAACCGTTACTCCTGACCAGACGCGTCCGTAAATATTTAGTTTATACGTAGAGTTACACTTCAACTAAGTGTAATGGTGCAACGAAAAAATATTTAGTAGTCCGTAAGTTGTAACTTAGTGCCCATTTACGTCAAAACTAGACTAGGTTGTAACTTACGTTCAGCTCGTGCAACCGGCCCCCGGGTCTCGGGTTTCGACCGAACGAGAAGGGAGAGGCGGTAAATACGGACGAGGCAATTTGCAAATTGTGTAACAAAAAGGTGACCGCGAGAGATGGAAATACTTCGAACCTAAGGTGACACTGTCTGAGCCTTATGTCATAATTTTTTTATTATTCACGGTAATACCGTATACCGAGGTAAAATAGGGAGGAGGTTTGACGGTATCAAAATTTGGATACCGCCCAAGCCTAATGTCAAAATACTGGTAGCCTAAATATAAACAGTATAGCCTATTTAGTTCCCCTCACTCTACAACAAATATTTTAATTTAAGGGTATTCAGAACAGAACAAGAATGAAAAATAAGTATTTAAAAAATTACATATTAAACTATAAAATAAAACACAAAATAGGCTACAGTGGCATTCATTATACACAGCATACAAGCAAAACTGAAACAGCATTGGGCTTACGAGCCTGTCTCATTCCACAAGAATCCAGATGTTTCCATTTTTGCCATATTTGTAACATTTGGTTGCTAAACTATTATTCAATATGTAGCTTAACAAGGCGTTATACTTCACTCATGTTATAATATCCGTGTAAAATCCTTCACATGCGCAAAAATTTTTGTTGGGCGCTGCACGCTGATTTTACAGCGGATCTTTTAAAATAAACAGTGTAACTCATGTTCGGTTTGCTGCATTTTAGTTTGATGATGAATGGCTGAAATGTCAGGCAACGCTAGAAATAATGTTGTTTGTGTGTGCATGAGGTGCCTGTGTGATCAGATGGATTAAATCAAATAAAGATATGAAGAAAATAAATATAATGCATTAAGAGTGTCACAGAAACAAGCGTATACTTGTTGCACAGTTTTTTCCTTTTGTTAATTTGTTAATTATATTATAGCCTATTTTGTGTGGTCCTATTATTTTATTCCTTTTATAGACTTAATTTCTGTTTTTGTCCGTTCACAGAAGCGCTGCAGGTGTGTGATTCGACAATGTGTGAATCCTCATGGTCTGTGGTTTACGCTGCTATTCGCACATATATCTAAGCATCCATATATAAGGTCCCTCAAAATTATCAGCAGTTTTAGCATTGCTCAGTAGCTAATTACCCTCCTCCATCCCCAGCTCCTCCTCTGTCAGTCAGGATCCAGCTTCTGATTCTCTTTTCAATCAGACTAACTCAAAAAAGTGTACATAAAGTTACTGAACTTTAACAATATCTGCAATACTTTGTTGGTTCTGTTCTGTTCACCCTGGGGGGTTATCACTGCTATCCCTGCTCTTATCTATGCTAGCCTGCACTGATGTGTAGGGAGTTCTTGCCCAGAACAGAACCATACCGCCAATCCAAATTATATGCTAATTGTCAATCATCTTTTCTCCTGACAGAAATAGTTTGCTGTTCCAAAGTTTGTAGTACATTCCTAGTGTCCAGACTGACTTAAAAATTAAATTTAAAAATAAAAATTAATCGGGCCGATTTTTGGCATTTTTTAATTAACCTGCATCGGCTGATTCTTCTGCAAATATATCTGATGTTTCTGCGTGTCTCTGAGTGGCGTTGTTTTATCTACTACATACTGAAGTACACATGACACTAATGGTGTTTTCAGCGTCTACATAAACATGAACATCACCAGAGCTGCTCTGAGAGTAAACACAAATAGTTTTATTTGAGAAAAAACATGGTCAACTCAAAGGTCCACTACAACCCGTCAAAATAAAAGTTCAATTTAACTTGAAGTTATGACAGAAATACAGTATATTAGCTTTGTACAATATACTTAAGTTATAACAAAAACAATAATATTCTTTATAATAATGGATTTATTTAAACATCATTATTATTATTTTTAAAGAATATCACGTTTGTCCATGTTTTAACTTAGTATACGTCTGTTGTGCAGCACTTTCCCAAAAATAAAAGGAGTTGTTAAATATTAATTTGATAACATTCTTAAACATTCATTAAAATGTTAAAGTGTGATATAGATATACATAAGTGTTATAGCTTTATTTTTAATAGTTTTTTTTGTTTTGTTTTTTACATTTATTTTTTTTTCAGAAGGTAGACTTCAATTGCTTAATTAAAATGATTTCACGTTTGTTGCAATAAAGGATTTGTTCACTAAAATAACTTGTTCTTATTCTTTTAAGAGTCATTGTTACTGATAAGAATTATTGTTTAATACATACTGTGAACCGTGATATTTTCTGAGACGATTATCATACTGTGAAAATCTCATACAGTTACAACCCTATACTCAGAACACAAGAGCCATACTCAATCACCTCTTTATACATGTTCAGTACTCAATTACCTCTTTATACATGTACGGTACTCAATTAGAAGATAATTACTGTGTTTCAGCAAAAGGTCCCACATTCCAAATGTTGTAGCTTTACATTCAGTAAGTCAGTCTGGCCTCAGCATTTACTACAACTCTGTAAAAATCATTCATTTGAATTAATAACTGGACGTAGTTAACGTTTTGTTTTTGCACTATGACTGGAATTTGTAGACGGTCCCTTAAACAACATTAGCGCTCATCTACACAGAGCTACACATATCTGACACGAGGACACAAAACATTAAATAAGTAAGACTTTACTGATAAGGCAGAAACTAAAACTAAGTTTAAAAGCGACTTTAATAAATGTGATCTGCCAAAGATAAATGAATAAAGAGAAGATCGCGTTAGCAGCAATGCATTAACGTTACACTCAGTGATCACGAGACATTCAGTAACAGCACATTATCAGTCCAAACATGGAAAATGTGTCTGATGTTTGTGTTTCTATGTGAAACACCGTGAATTACTGACCTCTCCTCAGACTCGTCCGAAAGCTTTATGACTCGCTCCTTTATCAGACAATGACTTTACAGACAGCGTTTGTTCACGGTTCCTCCGAAAGAGACTTCAGACAGACTTCTGAGACAACATCACGATTTAATGATCTACAACAACAGAGCTTTGCTGAGAAGACAATACTTCATTACTGCTACAATACTACTTTCTCTCAGTTCTCGTCTTCTCTTGGTTAATGGCGGATTGCACACAACTTCTCGGTGCATACCGCCACCTACTGTACAAGAGCTGCATGACCTACTGCTCATGTTCTGTTCATCAACCCTGTGTCATATCAGGTCTTCTCCTGTTCCTCCCTTACAGGTAGACATGAAATGCCTCTTGATATAAGATGAATTACTGGATATCAGTAAAGGGACATAATGAAACTCATCCAATTATAAAAAGTGTTGTTAAAATGTAGGGAACATGAATCTGCTAAGCTTAATAGTTTTGGATGGATTATCTATCGAGAGGGATTACAAATGTAGAATTGATCCCGACAGTAGCGTCATCGTGGCTCTTCTCTTACCATTAGTAGATATTAATTTGCAAAAACATGATTAATGATGAAAATAGATGCCTGCCCTGATTTACTCTGACCGCAACATTTAGAAAAGCAAGCGCAGAACGTGGAAACAAGAGCGAAGCGGAAAACAGCATAAGCACACAAAATATAAAAACATGAGCAGAAAATGTCTGAGAGCAGATAAAACAGAGAAATATAACCAAGGAAAACATGATTTTGTGCGCAAGTCAGATAATTTTGAATTAATATTTCAATTTGGTGCAATATGATTTTAAATGTGTTTAAAGTTTCGATTAATAAATTGAATATTTTTTGGATTTATGCATATTATTTTTCGATCCGTGACCATTGTCTGCAATTCTGAAAAATTTGCTGCAATATATTTTTACTTGCGTTTTTAAATTTTGTTTTCACGCTTGTTATTTTTTAATCCGTGACTGCAATACTTTAGACGGGAATCTGATCCCATACAAGACATCTCAGAAATCCAGACCAGACCATGTGTTATGATCCATGTGTTAGCCGTTTAAGCTGGAGATGGCATGGGGGGAAAACTGTTTTTATGCCTAGATGTTCTAGTGCATACATCACACACACATTCTTTGTGTATATTTAAAAGGCAATGATTTAAACCTTATAGGTTACAATATGATAGGCTACACGAATGAATGGAATAAGCACGCGTTGCACGTCTCTCAAAGACCAAATAATGAACTTAGATATTGTGAAGGACTAAACCTGGTAAAATGTTACACATTGCTCTTTGTATTGTTGTAAAACACATTAATGAAAACAAGTAAATGTATTTATTTATAAATATAAACTTAAAAAAAACAAACAAAAAAAAAACATTTCTTTTAAATGTATAGCACAGTAATGAAGGCAGCAACATATGATAGAGGAGTCCTATCTATCATATGTTGCTGCCTCCTCCATTACTGTGCTATACATTAGATTATTAATAGCATCGATAGGACAGAACAAGAAACGCTATAAATAATCTTTGATTGCGCAAAAGTATTATAATATGAAAAGCTCCAATAGAGAGCGACACAAAGCGCGTATGCGCATCCCGTGCGCAGAATGACGCACTTGAAGCAGCACGGAGTCACAGCGCAGCTCCGGATAGAGACGTTCAAAACACATATTGATGCGTAGCTTATTAAATCTGTGCGGTAGTTTATTGAGCTTAGGGTAACTAGGAAAGCATTATTTAATGACACAGGGTTGATGAACAGAACATGAGCACACTTAAAATGACATGATGTTACTCTTGTACAGTAGGTGGCGGTATGCACCGAGAAGTTGTGTGCAATCCGCCATTAACCAAGAGAAGAAGAGAACTGAGACAAAGTAGTATTGTAGTATTGTCTTCTCAGCAAAGCTCTGTTGTTGTAGATCATTAAATCGTGATGTTGTCTCAGAAGTCTGTCTGAAGTCTCTTTCGGAGGAACCGTGAACAAACGCTGTCTGTAAAGTCATTGTCTGATAAAGGAGCGAGTCATAAAGCTTTCGGACGAGTCTGAGGAGAGGTCAGTAATTCACGGTGTTTCACATAGAAACACAAACATCAGACACATTTTCCATGTTTGGACTGATAATGTGCTGTTACTGAATATTATTAGTTATTGTAAAGTCTTACTTATTTAATGTTTTGTGTTCTCGTGTCAGATATGTGTAGCTCTGTGTAGATGAGCGCTAATGTTGTTTAAGGGACCGTCTACAAATTCCAGTCATAGTGCAAAAACAAAACGTGAACTACGTCCAGTTATTCATTCAAATGAATGATTTTTACAAAGTTGTAGTAAATGCTGAGGCCAGACTGACTTACTGAATGTGAGCTACAACATTTGGAATGTGGGACCTTTTGCTGAATCACAGTAATTATCTTATAATTGAGTACCGTACATGTATAAAGAGGTGACTGAGTACCGTACGTGTATAAAAAAATAAAATAAAGCTATAACACTTATGTATATCTATATCACACTTAAACATTTTAATTAATGTTTTAAAATGTTATCAAATGAAAATTTAACAACTTTTTTGGGAAAGTGCTGCAGAACAGAAGTATACTAAGTTAAAACATGGACAAACATATTCCTTAAATTATTTAAAATAAATTCATTATTATAAATAATATTATTATTGTTGTTATAACTTAAATACAGAGGTGTAAAGAGTAGCTGAATACCTTACTTGAGTAAAAGTACAGATACCTTACAGTGAAAATTACTCCACTACAAGTTACAAGTCACCAATTCCAAAACAACTTGAGTAAAAGTATTAGAGTATCTGATTTTAACAGTACTTAAGTATTTTACTAAGAGTCCTGCCAGTCAAAAACTGTAACGTTGTTGTGTAACGGACGCCGAGTTTAAAATGAAATGTATTAATAAAAAGGTTAGGAATCATATTTGTTTCAAGTGCTCTTTATTGGGGGTGGGGGGCCTCCAAATGTCTAGAACCGGCCCTGGACAACACTTTGTATTTTTAAGGCTTCAAAGATAGTATCTGGAGGACACCTGCTTTGCTTGTATTAATGCTTAAATGTGTGAATTATTTAAGAATAAATAAACTGATTTCTTGTTGATTTTGGCAAATCTTCTTCTTCCACACAGAAATGCATGTTCAGTGAAGCTCCTCACAACAATCACACGTTCAGCAGTAAATGCTGGAATATTCCCATCAGTTTACAAGTGAAGACGAGCATCAGAGCATCAGGAAGAGCTGAGTTTATTAAAGAGGACAGAGAGAAGATGAGAGATCCAGAACCCTGCAGAATCAAACACACTGAAGATACTCAACAACAAACAGGTCGCTGTTTATTCTTCTCTCTTTATTAATAATGCTGACGGTTATAACGCTTCAAGGAGATTTATATTGTTTGTGTTGTAATTGGAGAATTATTCAGAGCTCTGCAGTAATATAGCTGAATAATCAAATAATAAGAGATACTTTCTGTAAACTGGGTACTTTTTTTCAACAATTATTTATATTAGATTATTGTGTAGTTGATCAAACATATTTAATAGTTCTCCTTGTAGAAACATTGGATTTGTGCCTATAATATTTTAAAAAATCATAATTTGAAGATCAATGTACCTCATTCATTGATGAATGAAGAAGTTTCAGAGATGTATATATAAAATGCAGAGGTGGACGAATTACATTTACTCGCATTACTGCAATTGCTTTTTGTGTACTTCTACTAACTAATTTTTTAAATCTGTAATTTTACTTTTACTTAAGTATATTTTGTTTGAAGTATTGTACTTCGCTTCATTTTAAAACGCATTACTGAGTAAAAAAAAAAAAAAGAAAAGCTCCCTGGAAACTACTGCAAGTAAAAAATGGGCAGAGAACAAACAGGCACTAAAATCAGAAGAGAGATGCAGACGGACAAGACAGGCGTTAATGGTGCAGACCCAGCTGAAAACCAAACCCTGTCGTATTCTGCTGAAGTTGAACTCGAAGGAAATGAAGTGAACCCCTGGCCATATTTATGCTCTATTATGCAGTATAAGCTGTGTAGGCCCAGGGAGATCAAACTAGTGTAGCATGACCCTTCACAAGCATGTAGAGGTAAGGTAAACACCTGCATCGTTGCATTGGTGGTTAACATGAAGCTTTGACAGTTTAGCAAAAGGTTTTCCACAAATTAGCCAAAAAGACAGTGGTGCATGGTGTGCGATATATATTGTCTGCGATAATATCGTAATTGTTGTTTTAACGATGTGCGATTTGACTATCAGTATTTAGCCAAAAACCAAACAAAGCACTCCTACAGAGTGCCATGAAGTCTAGTAGATTAGACCAGTGCGCACGCATTTAGAGTGCGTTCTTTCACTGCGTGATTCAGTCTGTTAAAATGCATTTAAAATTATCACAAAATTGAAGATATAGGGGCATAAAATGGTATATTTTTATATCATTTCATATAGTAAATCAATCACACTAAGAGTAAAGTTTTTCTCCAAAGATCAGCATGATTACATATAGATTTTATTTTTATTCAAAAACGGTAAAACTCAACTTATTAACTCTGGGGGAGTTGGAGAATGAGCACAGTTTTGCTTCTCTGAGCAATGACAGTGTTTCATTTTAATCGCAATGACTCACTTATTAACAGCGACTTGGTGACACCTACTGGCAGTTTTAATTTCACATTTAAAGGTTTTTAGGGCCCAAGCCACTAAGGCGCAGGGCCCTCTTGTTCTTCTACGGATTATTATTATTTTTTTTATTTTTCCCTTTTTGGGGGCCTTAACATGCTCAAAAACTCTTGAAAATTGGCACATATGTTGGAATCTGCGGTCATTAGGACGCCGCAGAGCCTGGGACCCGGGCGTGGCAAAGGGGCTCTATGGCGCCCCCTAGAAACAAAAAAAGAAAACTTGATGTATAGCTCACACATACTTGCATGTATTCATATGAAACTCTGTACACATATAGATCTCAATGAGCCGAACAACTTTCGTAGTGAATGTCATAGGTTTCACCCAACAGGAAGTCAGCTATTCAAGGCTGTTTGAAAAGTTTATGCTCTGGAATTTGATATACTCCTCTGAGAAATTCCAACCGATTGCCACCAAACTCGGTGAACATGATCTCAAGACATTGGAGATGCTAAACTGTGGAGGGATTTTTGATATCTCGAACGGTTTGCCCGTGGCGAGGCGATGAATTATGGCGAAAAATGAGAGACAGGAAATGTCTAATAACATCCACATACATTGTCTGATTTAGATCAAACTTCAGGGATTTGTTCGTTGTACGATGTCGATCGAACAGATGTGACTATTATGAGTCAAAGTTATAGCGCCACCAACTGGCAGCAGGAAATGTGTCAATTTCAAAATACTTTCAATTCAGCATCTTATTTTTACCCGATTTGCTTCAAACTTCATCAGAATAATGACAAAACACGGCCGATGTAAAACTGTGAAGGGCATATTGATATCTAAAATATTGTTGCCATGGTAATATGTCAAAGTTGAATATTCTTTTCCGGTGATTTTGAGGCAGATAACATGCTTAGAATTCCGTGAAACTCAATACACATATCCATATTAATGATAGTTAGACACCGGAAAAAGCTCATAAATGGGCGTGGAAGAGGCACTCTATAGCGCCACCTTTTGTCAAAAGTGGGGGGGTTAGTTTTAGCTACAGACACCAAACTCGGTACATAAATTGTTCTTATTTAGCCGGACAACTTTCTAATTTACAGTCATTACCTACGACCTACAGGAAGTCGGCTATTTTTATTTTAATGTTTTGTTTTATAAGAAAACCGGCTGTAAACAAATTCATACTCCTCCGAGCAGAAACAAGTAGTTCACACCAAACTTTGTCAACATGATGCCAATATACTGAAGATTTTAAATTGCGGACGGATTTAGGATATCTCGAACGGTGTGGCAATGGTGATTTATTAAAGTAACAGTAAAAAAAAAATAGCAGTAATTTTCTTATATCTTTAAAGTGCAGTTTCCAAACACTTCAAAACTTTTTACATAAATATAACAACTCATTCTTTATGTGTGAGTTTGTGTGTGAGAGAGAGAGAATAGAGAGATACTAACATTAATAAAAGCGATATAATTATTGTTTATATTAATTAATATAATTAATGTTAATAACTGAAACCTTATTGAAAGTGTTACCAAAATTTTATATATTGTTGCGAGTATGTATGTGTGTGTGTGTGTGTGTCTCTCAATGTCTTGATAGTTTTGATTAACCCTTTCATTGCTGTATCTCTCAAAACCCGACTGCCAGAAGGTGACTGTAATGCATGTGCCCGCTGGGCACAGTTTTCCTGATGCCATCGGGGTGGCGGTTGCGCTGACGGCTTGGGCCAGCCATCGCTACTTGCAGCTATATTTTTTTTTTTTTTTTCAAATGAGTATTCAACATTTTGTCTCTTACATATCAAAACATTATTTCTGTATTTGTAACTGCAGGTTAAATGCATTCATGTCCTGCATTAAACAGTGTGTAAATACGTCTAAATGCCACTTCAGATGAAGCTTCTGTGTTTCCTCTGCATTGCAAAGATGAATTTTGTTGATATTTATTTAATTTGCCTGGTAACAGCCCAAATACCTTATTATTCTAAATAACTGATTCCTTTAATTAAAAACAACTAGTTTAAGATTTATAGGCCTATCCCAGGGGTGTTAAACTCAGTTCCTGGAGGGCCGCAGCCCTGCCGAGTTTAGTTCCAACCCTGCTCCAACACACATACCATGTAGTTTTCAAATAATCCTAAATTATTAGATTAGCTGGATCAGATGTGTTTAAATAGGGGTATATCTAAACTGTGCAGGGCTGTGGCCCTCCAGGAACTGAGTTTGACACCCTTGGCCTATCCCAGTTTTGCGTCCCTCCCACTGTTAAAAAGTAACTAAGTAATTTTTACTCTGAGTGAATTTTAAATGAGCTACTTTTTACTTTTACTTGTAGATTTTTAAACTGGTACTTTTATTTGTACTTAAGTAAAATTTCATTAATGTAATGGTACTTGAGTAGAATATTTTCGTACTATTTCCACCTCTGATAAAATGTACTAGATGTATATATAAAACTACATCAAAATGATTAAAATTTTGTGTAGCAATTGTCTTCTTTCTGCTGTTACATCAGGGTTAACGTTTATGTCTTTACATTTGTGCTGTCAGACGATTAATCGCGATTAATCGCAGCCAAATAAAAGTTTTTGTTAATATGAGTGTGCACTGTGTATACTTATGTATATATAAATACAAACAGACACATGCATGTATATATTTTAGAAAAATGTTATGTTTATATCAAATATATTTATATATAATATAAAAATAATATTATAAATATATAAATGTACGTACATGTAAATATTTTCAAAAATATATACTGTATGTGTGTGTATTTATATATACATAATAAATAAACAGTACACACATTATATAAACAAACTTTTATTTTGGATGTGATTAATCGAGATTAATCATTTGACAGCACTACTTTACATATTTCTTTTTTTATGAGTTAATGCAAATAAACCGTTTTTACTTTTATTTCAGAGTTGATTGAAGAAAATGAGGAGAATGAAGAATTGAGTGAAGCTGAGGGAATAAATCACTTCAGAACTGGAGAAAAAACTTTGAGTTGCTCTCAAACTCAGAAAGATTTAAAGAAAAGAAGAGCCAAGAAATCTTTCACCTGCACTCAGTGTGGAAAGAGATTGACAAGCAAACATCATCTTGAGTTTCACATGAGAGTTCATACTGGAGAGAAACCTTACAAGTGTTCACACTGTGACAAGAGATTCAATCATTCAGGAACCCTGAAAACACATGAGAGGATCCACACTGGAGAGAAACCGCACACATGTGATCAGTGCGGGAAGAGTTTCACACAAAAAGGACACCTTATAGAACACATGAGAGTTCACACTGGAGAGAAGCCATTCACTTGTGATCAGTGCGGGAAGAGTTTCACACACTCATCACATCTTAAAGATCACATGAACATCCACACTAGAGAGAAACTGTACACATGTGATCAATGCGGGAAAACATTTTTGAGAGATTCAGTCCTGAAGAAACACCTTAAAGTTCATTCAAAGGAGAAGCCACATTCATGTCATTTGTGTGGAAAGAGTTTTTCACATCTACAAAGTTTGAAAGAACATCTGAAAATACACACTGGTGTGAGAGAGTGCATGTGCTTTGTGTGTGAAAAGACTTTTTCTTCAGTGAAGTGTTTAAAACTGCACCAGATGATCCACACTGGAGAGAAACCTTACAAGTGTTCACACTGTGACAAGAGGTTCAGTCACTCAGGAGCTCTGAAAACACATGAGATGATTCACACTGGAGTGAAACCTTATAAGTGTTCACACTGTGACAAGAGATTCAGTGTGCTATCGAGTCTGAAAACACATGAGATGATTCACACTGGAGAGAAACCTTATAAGTGTTCACACTGTGACAAGAGATTCAGTCGGTCATCAACTCTGAAAACACATGAGAGGATCCACACTGGAGAGAAACCGTATCACTGCACTGCATGTGGGAAGTGTTTCAATAATTCTTCTGCTCTACACAGACATATAAAAAACAATCACAGTAAGTAGATCATCTTCAGGTCTTTCAGGTCTGATGCTGTGTCCTCTCCAAATGTGACACAATAATGCATCAAGCAACAGAATATCATCTGGATAAATCTGTCATAACAAGCGACATGACAAAGAAACATTATCTAAAGTTTTTCAGTGAATAAAGTTCATCTTCAAAACCAGCAGATTCAACTGAGATTCAGATCAACTCAAAGATTGAGTTCCTCCCCAAAGAACAATGCCAAAAGATTTTATTCTTGTATATCAGGTTGCTTCAAGATATAAGTGGCATTATTGTGCTTTCTTATGAGTTTCATATTATGTTCGGTTGTCTTATAATGCATAGGTGTCACTTGTAGTTTATTACTCTTTCATGAAGGAAAGCATACGTTTTTACATACTGTTCTTGTTCAGGAAGCTGAAGAAGAGACTGTAATACTTTTAAGAGAGACTGAGATTTATGTGTTATTTTGTTCTTCATTGTGTAAGGCGTCTGCAGATCAGACCCACCAAAAAGCTGCAGAATAAACACATTCCCAAATCAGGATCTAAAGATTCCCCCACACAGTCATCACGAGGTGGTAAAACTGACAACAACCTCATTGTCTGGATTAGTTCCTCTCAACATGATAATAGTTAATCCAATCAAGGGAAAAGAGAACAACGTTGTCTCGACGAGCTGAAGTCATTTAAACAACATGCGGTTAAGTGCTGCCTCGTGGACACGGTGCATAAATCCAGAGTAGAAGCCTGGAAACAGGAAAAGGATTTCCGTGACACTCTCCAGGCCTGCAAACACACAAGAGCCATACAGCGTGACCCCTCGTGACCCCCGAGGGCAGGGGTCTGCAACCTTCAACATCAAAAGAGCCATTTTGGCCCCTTTCCCACCAGATATAATTCTTGCACTTTAGGGCTGTGCGATTCATTTTATTTTCCATTTTGAGTTTGACATCCAAGGAGTATGAAAACAAGATATATTGATATATACAAGAGGTAAATCGATATATTGGAGAAAATCTTATGTGTCAGAATCCATGCGTTAGTTCTTAAAGTGACAGCAGCCTGTGGAGCAGTCGTGGCCTAATGGTTAGAGAGTCGGACTTGTGACCCAAAGCTGAGACCCTAGAAATTCTTATGAGTAAAATATCTCTGAAGTATATTCCCATTCATATTCAAAATATTCACACCTCGGTCGTGTGTTGTGTGTCTCCCGCCCTCATGTTTCCATATTTAGTCATGTTCCTGTCCTTGTTCAGTGTGATTATTAGTTTATCCAGTTCAGATGTGTGTAATTATCTGTTATTGTCATGTGTATTCAGTTCATGCCTGTTTAGTTAGATTTGGTCTAGTCTACTCGTTACTCCCCGGTGCCCCAGCCTTGCCTTGCCTTGCCTTGTCCAGTCTGTTTTGGATTTATTAAAGACTGAATTTTGAGTTTATCCTCGTCTCCTCGTTCCTCCCTGCTGTGTGCACCATGACACCAGGGTGATTATGAACATGAAATTATCCAGCCATGTCTTCTGGTTTCACAGAAATATAAATAGGAGGGAAAACAAAGCCCAAATTCCCTTAATCATCATCGCAATGAGAAAAACCAAAGAATATATTTCTGATGTGCAGCAAAAGATAATTGAGCTTCACAAATTAGTGAAGTGGCTTTAAGAAAAGAGCTTGAGCAGTGCAAATTCCCATTTCCACCATCAGGGTAGGGGTGGGCGATATGGCAAAAATATAATATCACGATATTTTTTAAGAAAAATCACGATTTTATCACGATTCTTTGTCATGTTGGTTTTACTATTTTGCAAGTTGTCTGAGCATTACAGCCAAACTAATTTCCCTATTATAAAGACAAACCCTTTCAAGATAACAAAAATATTAAAAAAGAATGGTGGATATTTAGGCCAAAGTGGGCAAAGATAAAAATCTTTGTCATTATTTTATCTTTGTTATTAAAAAATGAGAACAAAGATACACATTACAAATACACATACTACACAAATAAAACAGTGTTTTATTTTCAGGTACAATAGGTGTATTTAGCAGGAGGATTCAAGAAATTGAATCGACAAATATAAAAATAAAACACTATATATAGATTGATTCCTATTAAATCAACTGTATTAACGATTTTCAGTCAAGAGTAGTGAGTGATTTTTCTCTTTGTGTTTTGGTGTTTTATTAACATTGAAGGAATAATTTACCCCAAAATAAAAAGTGTTTTATTTTTATACCATCATTTACTCACTCAAAAGTTTCTTTAAACCTGAAATCTCCTACCACTGTTATGCTGACGATACACAGTTTTATCTTCCAGCAAAAACTGACGGCGGTGGCTCTTTGGATGTGCTGTACGATTGTCTTGAGGAGATAAAAGGTTGGATGGCTGATAATTTTCTACAGTTAAACGAAAGCAAAAGTGAAATTTTGATTTTAGGTCACTCTAGAACTTCATCCGATTTTAATTTAGGGTCCCTTTCCGCTAGTGTTCAGCCTTATGTAAGAAATCTTGGGGTTACATTTGATTCATTTCTCAACTTTGATAAACAAATTGGTACAGTGGTAAAGGGCAGCTTTTTCCATCTGAGATCCATTGCTAAGTTGAAACAGTCGTTGCCTCATAAAGACTTGGAGACTGTAATACTTGCTTTCATAACATCTCGCCTGGACTACTGTAATTCCCTTTATTGTGGACTGCCTCAAACGGCGATTTCTCGTTTACAAATCGTCCAGAATGCTGCAGCAAGGCTTCTTACTGGAACAAGAAAGAAGGATCACATTTCTCCTATCTTAGCATCTTTACACTGGCTTCCTGTAAAGTTCAGAATCGATTTTAAAATAGCTGTTTTTGTGTACAAGGCGTTAGCTGGCCTTGCACCAAAATACATCAGTGACCTCCTGATGGCTTACTCTCCTCAAAGAGCTCTTAGGTCCAGTAATCAGTTTCTCTTAACGGTCCCTCTTTGTCGCTGTAAAACCAAGGGTGGCCGGGCTTTTTCAGCTACTGCCCCGAAACTCTGGAATAGTCTGCCTGTAAATGTGAGACTCACTCTGTGGCTTTTAAACGTGTTATAGAAATAAACTTTGACTTGACTTGACTTGACTTGAATGAGTTTCGTCTGCTAAATATAAATACTATTTTGAGGAACGTGGAAAACCAAACAGTTGCTGGTCCCCAGTGACTTATTCCATAGTATAGTGGACCAGATACTATTTGGTTACCCACATTCTTCAAAATATCTTCTTTTGTGTTCAGCACAAGAAAGAAATTAATACAGGGTTGGGACAACATGTGAGTTAGTAAATAATGACAGAAATTAAATTTTAAGGTGAACTATCCCTTTAATGACAGTCCGTTTTCTCTCAGCTGTTTACTTACTCATTTTAGACATAAGCAACAGAGTCTACTCTATACATAAACCTTGTGTGTTTTGACAGTATTTGTGCACAAGATAACTTAGTTCAGTAATCAGGCGCTTTTTGACAGGCTTTAGCACGAGCGCTTCGGGTGTACGGGCTCAGAAAAAGCGCACGTCTGATAGAATGTGTGCTGTAGCACGATACTACGATATTTCTTCAAAAGCAGATCGTGGAGACATTTTTATCGTCCACGATCAAAAATCGTCATATCGCACACCCCTACATCAGGGCAATAATTAAGAATTTCCAATCAACATAAAGTGTTATGAATCTGCCTGGAAGAGGACGTGTGTCTATATCGTCCTAATGCACGGTGAGAAGGAGAGTTTGAGCGGCTAAAGACTCTCCGAGGACCACAGCTGGAGAATTGCAGAAAATCATCCAAAAACAAACTCCAGCATATTCAGCAGCAAACACTCAAGATGGGTTTGGTGAACACAGGGATACAAAGTACCCCATGTGTACATTGAAATATACTACTGTATTTTTGATGTTGTGGGCCTATATTTCTGCTGGAGGTCCTGGACATCTTGTTTAGACGCATGGCATCACTGATTCTATCAAATACCAACAGATAAAAAATCAATAAGTGACTGACTCTGTTAGAAATCTTATAATCTCTAACTGGCCTAACAATTAGCCTACAAATGCATACAATCGTATGAGATTGTACTAGTTTCATATTAAATGTCTAATTTAATTGATTCAATCATGTCATGTTTCTGCCTTCAAAATGTAAAACATTAATCTCATAACATTTTGTTCAAAAGTTTTAGAGAAAGCATAAATACAATCCAATTGGCATTGACTATACATTTAAAAACAATGCCAAAAACAAACAAACAAACAAAAGATATTTAATTCATTAATATTTATGAAAAACTACTGAACTAAAATGTTATCTGGGAAGTTTAAACTACACGTTGTCAAGTTAATCGTGCGTGTTTGTTTAAAAAGAACCGGTTCATTCGAGTCGTTTAGTTCGAGACTACACTGCTTGATTTTCAGGAGTGAAGCAATTTTATTTTGTAGTTCAGTATTCTGTATTGTCAACAAAATGTTTCAATTTTGCTCACAAATATTTTGAAAATCAGAGCAAGCGCTGTACAATTCAAAAATGAATGTCTGGTTTGAGTCGGTTCTTTTCAATGAATCCGGGTGAAGTTTTAAAGGTCCCATGGCATGACAATTTCACTTGATGAGGTTTTTTAACATTAATATGAGTTCCCCTAGCCTGACTATGGTCCCCCAGTGGCTAGAGATGGCGATAGGTGTAAACCGAGCCCTGGTTATCCTGCTTCGCCTTTGAGAAAATTAAAGCTCAGATGCCCGATCTGGAATCTTCCCTTTATGTCGTCATACGGGGAAAGGTTACCTCCCCTTTCTCTGCTTTGCCCGCCCATGAGAAAATGAGCTACTATCGTGCGAGGAGAGCGCAATATTTTTTTTTCTCGAGAGACATCATGGCTTGCAAACGAGCGAAGCATGACAGTTGCTCAGTGTTTGGATGTACAAATGAACACCGAAGTATTTTTTTAGTTCCTTCATCCGAGCCTATGAAGAGTAACGTGTAACATGACTTCAATATACGTGGACATGGGCAACTTTGTCATTAAAAAAATGATCCAGAGAACAGTCTTCTCTAAACTACAAAGATTACTGATATAGATATACAGCTTTAGAACGATAGCAAATCAGAGTAACATGAAAAGCCAACAATGTAGGCTAGCATTAGCTACATGATAATAACTGAAACAGCATACGTAAACAAACCAACTAAAGTACCGTATCCAGACACAATATTTTAAACTAACCATTCAGAGACGTCCTGCTGTAGCCGCTGAGTTGCAACTTCTTCATCTGGTGCTTCTCCATCCGGATCAGATTCTGGGTCAAACTGAAAAGCTTGAACGACTGTGTGTCTATGAGCCATTGCGATACATCCACTGTCAACATTCGTGCATGGTACCGTGGCCGCAAGCTGGTTGAGGCCACACACCCACCCTGCAGTGCTGGGGGCCTCCAGGACAGGCTCCAGGAGTGTTTGAATACAGATCTGGCGCCACCTGCTGGACGTGCCGCAGATTTTCATTCGCCTGAGATTTTACATTATTTTTAACTTCTATTCTATAATCTCAGCACCTTCCAAGGAACCACGCTGTGGTCGTAAAATTAATAAATGACCAGCACCGTGTCCAGCGTCCTGCCATGCGCTCCTTATCCTCTCATGAGACCCTTAAAACCATGATAGATTTGAGGAGAACATCTGGATGTATTTAAGATCACAGTTGTTTCTTATCACTTAAACATAACTAGACTAAACAGCAGTGCAAAGAACTTGTATCTGGACACGTTCCAGCACAGACACCCCTGGAATCTCCTGGCCGTTTAACGCATAATTCAATGATGGTATCCACAAGGGAAGACTGTTTTACGACGAGACGTCTTAGCTAAGAAAAACACCAGACCTACACAACGTGACATTCTCATGACCTCAAGACCTCTCATCTTCGTTCTCGCGCATTCCAAAGGAAACGCACCTTTTCTTCTAAGCACAGGCCAAGGACACCCAAACTCTTATGGACTTTGCCAAAAGGACAATCAGTAATGACTGCTGCAATTAAAATGGAATTTACGAAATCGCAAATAGTGTTATATTTTAACTTTCTTCAAATTGCATTCCTGTATGTGTGTGTTTTGTTTTATTTTTGTTTTACTTGTTTTAAATTTGATATCTTTACTGTAGATTTTCTTAGCATTATTTTCCTCTTATTCACAAACCTACAAGAGTTAAGGAAAATTCAACAACTTTGACAAATTCTCTACGTGAAGAAATTAAATCTGGTGTTTTATATTCAGACTATATTCTGATCATTTTCCGATATTGCATTATTCGTAATTAGGGTTAAACTCTCAAAAGAAATACATCTAAATAGTTTTTTATTGATCGATCAAATATGACAGTCCCTCTACACGGCGGTGCTTAGACTAAACAAAATATATTTATTTTAGGACATCTTTCTGGTCTGTCTATACAATGCGTGTGCGTGTGTGTGTGTGTTCACAAGACAAACCGAGCATGAAAAGCGGGTGTTTGTGTCTTTCTGTTACCTATACAACTATTACACTTCAGACTTTTCTAACTATTACACTTAAAGCTACGCATTTCACAATGCGTACATAGATACGCATGTCTTTTGCGTATGTCTCTAAACAATAGTTAGGTAAACGACTTACAGTTGATAAGTCATTTTAAGTGAAAGGCGGAATGATTCATGTCTTTTTTATTCTGTCCGCACCAATGCTTTGACACCAGCGTTTTAGGTCTAACCCAGAAAACAGACGTCTTAATATTTATTTCTTCTTTTTATGAAAACATTCGGCAAGCAGTTTTTGTCCTCATCTGCATTATACCGACATGTCGTAAATTCTGAGTTAGTTAACAAATGCAACTGTTTATTACTGAGATAAGTCGGCGCTACTTTTCTATTTTTTTTATTTTTTATTTATACATTTATTTGAATAGGGACAATACAATAAACATGATTCCAGACAGAGACTGGAAAAAAATGCACTGCGCATAGAGTTTATAGCAGAAGCTAATTTGCATATCATGTCCCTAGAAATGCTTTTCTAAAAAAAAAAATCAATACATAACCAAAATAATTATAATAAAATAACTAACTATACCTAAAATTAACATAACAAATCCATCATACAATATCTTCATACATCACAAACAGAATACAGAACAACAACATACCCGAGTTTTATAGAAGTTTTACAGGTCTGATTTATTTTAAGCCAGCTTTTAACCGTCAATTTAAAGACTTTATATCACTTTAAAGTCATATGGCAACATATTCCAGAGTTGAGATCCTTTACAGAGAAAGCTCTTTGCCCTCGTGATGTTCTACAAACCCAATCCTACAGTTTACAAGCTCTGTGCTCCTAGTGGTTTGTCCTACTGCATCATGTCTATATACCACTTACAAATTGCATAAATAATATTATGAAATTAATGTTTTAAATATAAACACAAAAATATGTAAAAATAGAATGATACTTTTAAAAATGAGACTAAAATTACCAGTAGGTGGTAATTTATTATCAGTTTTTGCTGCTTTTTTTTTTTGGAACCTGAATTTTTTTCTGAATTATAGCCCAAACACCACAGCAGGTGGTGGCCCGATACAAAAAAATTCGCCGGCACTTTAGTAGAGGAGGGACCATGTCAGCTGCTTTCAAACATGTTGGTGTGGACCGGAACACGGTAGTGGTCAATGCTCCAATCGCAGAGCTTTACATAGCTGCATCTGACAAGTATAAGGAACTCCTTAAAAACCACAGCAGTCGGGTTAAACTTTGCATTTGCCACACAGTGTGCTGCTGTAATTCAGGAGGATCCAGCTGTAGAAGATACTATCAAAGCTGCTGCCCCTAAAACAAAAGTGAACTGACCTAGAATCTGGGGACGTTTTCACACTAAGTCTTGCAAAATCAAATTAAAGTTGTACAGTGAACTGAAACCCATCCACAATCTGCACTGCTGTTCTGTAATGTTTGAAAGTTAGTACTGAAGTCGTTTTGAAATATTTTATAATATTGTTTTATAAAAAAATGTTATTTGTTGTATTTTATAATCCAGTGTTGGCACTGGTAAATTTACATTCAGCAATGTTTGCACTTTACAGAAATGTATTTTTATATCTGATTGCAGAGTCCTAGTTGCATTTTACTGCACAGGTGTGCAGGAATTTTTATTTTTCTATGACATTGCAGAGGTTTATTTTTCGTTTTATATCAGTTCATTTTATGTTAATGTATGTGTTCAGTTGTACAGTTTCACTTCTTTTGCATCTTGAAATAAATATTTCTATGTTCTGTATCCCTCTGTGTTGTGTTTTTCCTTTTTCTGTTTAGAAGATAACTGAGCCTTTAACTCTCATCTGTAAATGCTTTACAAGGCATAAATAGTCCTCACTTTAGATGAACTCACAAAAATAGTTAACTGACAACTAGTAAATGTTTTATAACTACCTGAATTAATCGTGAATTACAGCAGGGATGTGTGTTAATAAATCATTTATTAAAACATTGAGTAACTGTTACTATATGTCTGAATAATAAGATGTATAAATGTACATTCAAAGAGTTTATAAATTATTTACTAACACTTTCTAAACGATCTCATGAGCCACTGACAACTCCTAACTAACTGGTTTGTAAGTAATGATGAATGTATCCTTAATAAAGTATCAAAATATGATTATTAAGCATATTATATACATGCTTATAAATCAAGAATAAAGCATTTGTAGCTGTATTTATAAACTGCTTACTAATGTCTATTAATGTGGGGCCAACGCTTTATAAAGGATGAACTGACTATTTACTAATGCTTAACTAATGATTCATAGTGTGCAGTTATTATAAAGTGTTACCGAAAACGCAAATAAAAAAGAAAGTAGTGATTTCTAAATTTACTTTGACTTGTATTTAATTGCAGACAATATGAACACAAAATATTTCATGTTTTCTTTGGTCAACTTCATGTCATTTGTAAATATACATCCTTTCCTGTCATTCAGACCTGCAACACATTCCAAAAAAAGTTGGGACAGGAGCAGTTTAGAGCTAGTAATGAGGTAAATTGGTTAAATAATGATGTGATTTGAAACAGGTGATTGTTATTATGATTTGGTACAAAAGCAGCATCCAAGAAAGGTCTAGTCCTTTAGGAGCAAAGATGGGCCGAGGATCGCCAGTTTGCCAACAAACACGTGAGAAAATTATTGAAATGTTTAAAAACAATGTTCCTCAAAGAAAGATAGGAAGAGATTTGGATATTTCACCTTCAACAGTGCATAGCATAATTAAAAGATTCAAGGAATCTGGAGGAATTTCAGTGCGTAAAGGACAAGGGCGCAAGCCTAAGCTGAACAACCGTGATCTCCGATCCCTCGGGCGGCACTGCATCAAGAATCGTCATTCATCTAGAAGCGATATCACCACATGGGTTCAGGACTACTCTGGCAAACCTTTGTCAAGTACCACAATACGTAGTTACATCCACAAATGCCAGTTAAAACTGTACCGTGCCAAAAGGAAGCCCTATGTTAACAGTGTCCAGAAGCGCCGTCGACTTCTCTGGGCTCGGAGGCATCTGGGATGGACCATCACACAGTGGAAACGTGTACTGTGGTCAGATGAATCTGTATTTCAGGTATTTTTTGGGAGGAATGGACGCTGTGTGCTCCGGACCAAAGAAGAAAAGGATCATCCAGACTGTTACCAGCAACAAGTCCAAAAGCCAGGGTCTGTCATGGTGTGTGGGGTTGTGTCGGTGCCCTTGGCAAAGGTAACTTGCACTTCTGTGATGGCACCATTAATGCTGAAAAGTACATAGAGATTTTGGAGCACAATATGTTCCCTTCAAGAAGACATCTTTTCCAGGGACGTCCATGCATATTTCAACAAGACAAACGCCTCCTGCTGGCAGAGAATGAATGTGCATGTTCAGTAAGTCTGTTGTTGTGAGAAGTGTATTCATGCAATACCGGAGGCTGTAGTTTCAGAACCGGATTTCTAGGACCCTATAGTTTATTTGTTTTTTTTTAAATTATTTTATTTATTTATTTATTGTATTATGTCAGGTCTTCCAGACAGTTCTATCAAACCTTTACAATTAATCCAGAACGTGCAGCAAGATTAATTTTTAATGAGCCAAAAATAATGTAAGAAAGAATGAAGAACATCACACCTCTGTTTATCAATTTGCACTGGCTACCAATAGCTACGACCACTGGCTCTGCACCCCTTTACCTAAATTAATTACTTCAGACTTATGTGTCTCAAGAAGCTTACATTCTGCAAGTGAACGTCGCTTTATTGTTCATCCCAAAGAGGCACAAAATCACTTTCACAGACTTTTACATTAACTGTTCCCTCCTGGTGGAATGACCTGCCCAACTCAATCAGAGCAGCTGAGTCCTTAGCCATATTCAAGAAATGGCTAAAAACGCATCTCTTCCATCTTTATTTGACCTTCTAACTCTAGCACTCTCTATTCTAATTCTATTCTTAAAAAAAAAAAAAAAAAAACCTTGTTACGTGTACTGCATTAAGCTAACTGAGACTTGTTATAGCACTTGAATGTCATTGCTCTTTTGTTGATTTTGATTGCTTCCATTATCCAAAGCGACTTACAAATGAGGACAAAAGCATCTGCTAAATGACCAAATATTAGTGGCTCATATTATTTTATAGCTCTTGCTATTCAATTCTGTATATTATTATTTTTTAAGGAATTATGTAGTTGTTTAATTGTATGCACTTAATTATTGTCCTAACCAACTCCTAACCCTAAACACTTGTGGTACAAATTGGTGTGATTATTAGTACTTTAATAAATGTAAAATAGCAGCCTCCAGTATTGCAGCAACATTAGGTTTTTTGTTCAGACCAATGTGAAAATCGACCCATGTTTTTACCTTGCAAACACGCAGAGCTGTAAATGTGAACTGGTGGGTCAATAAGAAGATAATTCATTATAAAAATCTAAACAGTAAAATGTGTTTGAATGTTATTTAATGAATATAATAGTTTATTGATGATAATTGTTTAAATTAATATAATAATTAATATTTTTGACTCATCCATTTTCTTAAAAAAATGGTTTAAAGGCTGAAATGTGTGAAAAGTGTATCATTTTATAAAACTTTTTGTTTTCCTGAAAACTTGTATCTGAACTGTAAATCATGCTTTTTATAGTCATTTTACAGTTTAATAGTTTACCATAGACATTGCCCTACCACGCGCATATGGTATTAATTTGATTTGTGCAGGTCTTAAAAAAGGTCTTAAAAAGTCTTAAATTTGAGCTTAAAAATCCTGCAGAAACCCTGGAAAGAAACGGACTAATATTAGCGTAGATGCCATTCTTCTTACGATGTAACGAGTACACCGTGTGTTATGGGGAGTGTTCCCGGTTCCGGTTGATCTAATTAATGCAGCCTAACAATCCTTTAACGGATTTGAATAATAGAAGCGTATTAGTGTGTTATGTGTACGCCAGGGTAAAGAGATGGGTCTTTAATCTAGATTTAAACTGACAGAGTGTGTCTGCCTCCCGAACAGTGTTAGGTAGATTGTTCCAGAGTTTGGGTGCTAAATAGGAAAAGGATCTGCCGCCCGCAGTCGATTTTGATATTCTAGGTATTATCAAACGGCCAGAGTTTTGAGAACGCAGCGGACGTGGAGGACTATAATGCGATAAGAGCTCGCTCAAGTACTGAGGAGCTAAACCATTCAGGGCTTTATAAGTAATTAACAAGATTTTAAAATCTATCCGATGTTTGATAGGGAGCCAGTGCAGTGTTGACAGAACCGGGCTAATATGGTCATATTTCCTGGTTCTAGTAAGGACTCTAGCTGCTGCATTTTGGACCAACTGTAGTTTGTTGATCAAGCGTGCAGAACAACCACCCAATAAAACATTACAATAGTCTAGCCTTGAGGTCATAAACGCATGAATTAATATTTCTGCATTTGACGTTGAGAGCATAGGTCGTAATTTAGATATGTTTTTGAGATGAAAAAACGCAGTTTTACAGATGCTAGAAACATGGCTTTCAAATGACAGATTGCTATCGAACAGCACACCTAGGTTCCTGACTGATGAAGAAGAATTTACAGAGCAGCCATCAAGTGTTAGATAATGTTCTAGGTTATTACATGTGACGTTTTTAGGTCCAATAATTAACACCTGTTTTTTTTTTCAGAATTTAGCAGTAAAAAATTACTCGTCATCCAGTTTTTTATATTGACTATGCATTCCGTTAGTTTCTCAATTTGGTGTGTTTCACCGGGCCGCGAAGAAATATAGAGCTGAGTATCATCAGCATAACAGTGAAAGCTAACACCATGTCTCCTGATAATATCTCCCAAGGGTAACATGTAAAGCGTGAAAAGTAACGGCCCTAGTACTGAGCCTTGAGGTACTCCATACTGCACTTGTGATCGATATGATACCTCTTCATTCACTGCTATGAACAAGAGACTGAAGAAGAGACTGTAACAATTTTAAGAGAGACTGAGATTTATGTGTTATTCTGTTCTTCATTGTGTAAGGCCTCTGCGGAACAGATCCACCAACAAGCTGCAGAATAAACACATTCCCAAAACAGGATCTAAAGATTCCCCCACACAGCCATCACGAGGTGGTAAAACTGACAACACCCTCATTGTCTGGATTAGTTCCTCTCAACATGATAATAGTTAATCCAATCAAGGGAAAAGAGAACTCATTTGTCTCGACGACAGGGACGATTCTAGGATTTTCATTTTAGGGGGGCTCAGCCCCCAATGAGGGTATAATAACTGTCTTTAATCATTTCTATGCATAACTGTATGGTAGTTAATGCCACATGCACTGTAATATTGTGTGCTATATTGAAAGCTAAATTTTCAAATGAAAATAGCAATAACGTGATCGTTTTATAAAGTATGCGTTCATATGTTAAGGGCTTTCGATGAAGGAAACAGCTGTGGTGTGATGAGTGGTGAATGCAGCGAAAACTTTACAGTAGATTGGAAACCGATTGCTCTCCCATGACTTTTGTAAACTATTTATGACAAAGAACTGCATAGATGTAGATATTATAACAACCTATTGATAAACACACACCTTGTCCTCTCCTCTGCGCCACCGCAGTTTGTGGATTGAAGAACGCGCAGAAAGATGCGGAGGAGCCGAAGTCTGCTGCCGTTTTCATTTGAAATTTAAAGGGAAAGAATCGCAAGATTTTTAGGGGGGGCTGAGCAAAAGCCCCCCTAAAAATGGCCTAGCGACGCCCATGCTCGACGAACTGAAGAGTCATTTAAGCAACATACAGTTAAGAGCTGCCTCGTGGACACTGTGCATAAATCCAGAGTAGAAGCCCGGAAACAGGAAAAGGCAAATTTACGTGACACTCTCCAGACCTGCAAACACACAAGAGCCATACAGCGTGACCCCTCGTGACCCCCGAGGGCAGGGGTCTGCAACCTTCTACATCATAATTTAATCCTTTCCCACCAGATTAAATTCTTGCACTTTAGGGCTGTGCGATTAATTTTATTTTTGATTTTGAGTTTGACTTCCAAGGATTATGAAAACAATATATATTGATATATACAAGACATATACAAGAGGTAAATCGATATATTGGAGAAAATCTGATGTGTCAGAATTTTGGATCCATGCATTAGTTCTTGAGTGACAGCAGCCTGTGGAGCAGTTGTGGCCTAATGGTTAGAGAATCGGACTTGTGACCCAAAGTTGAGACCCTTGAGCAAGGCACCGAACCCCCAACTGCTCCCCAGGTGCCGCCCACTGCTCCAGGTGTGTGTGTTCAATAGACACTGCTGTGTGTTCAGCAGATCCTCTGCCAAAAAGGGAAAGAAAGAAAGAAAGAAACATAATTTTTTTTAACTTCATTACAAGCCATACAATTGTGAAAGTAATTTACTGAAACTCTGGAATTTTCCATAATAAAAGGCAAAAAAAAAAAAGAGCTACTGTAGCGCCCTCACCGCCTGGTGAGGGAAGATATTAAGACAATAAAGACACAGGGCACGGAGCTGCTGCTTCACCTTCTGAGTCTGTGTATTGTTTGAGCAGCGCGCCCCCCTTCCCCAGCAGGTGAACGAGTCCAAAGGCAGAAGTAATCGATCGTCCATGATTGTGTAATTCTTACCTGTAAGAAGGCGTGATGGTGTTAAAACTAAAATGCTCCTGCAGTAATCTGAAAGAGAAAAATCACAGTAATGCACATTGATGCAAAAAATTGTTTAGTTTAAACTGGAAAAGGTCCTCTTTCACTCTCTCTCTCTCTCACACGCAGGCGTGCGCAATCAATCGTCCCGAGTCTTATTTTCTTCTATTTAATGAAAATAAATAAATAAATTATGTGATTACACACATTATAATACAATCCAAAACATTTACACTAGTTTTAGTCATCACTAAAAATATAAAAACATTGTACCAGGAGCGGGGAAAAAAAGAGTTTGTCATGTTAGAAAAAGTTATCAAAAGGGGAAAATAATATATATATATATATATATATTAATAGACCAAACCATAAGGGCTATTGTGGACCCGACATGTCCGAACATGTCAAATTTCTATGTTTTATTCACATTTATTTGTATTTGTATCACAGCAAATTAAAGTTTCTACATTATATTTAGAACCTTTAATATTTATATTTACATAATATTAATGAATTTTATACTGTGTCATCCCCTAAACCTACCCATCACAGTAAATTTTCTTCATTTTTAAAAAAATATATTTTCATAAACATCATTTAGTATAATTTAATTTAAAAAAGCTAATTTATTTACATGTTTTTATTTAATTTACAAAAGGTATGCTCATGGGTGCAATCATTTGGAGTATCACTACACTCCATAGACAAAATCATTTTTTACTGTACGCCTACCAGAATTCTGCATACAACTATCTTTAATGAAATATTGTTTTTAAGCGATCTGAATTATGAGGGCTCAAGAAGTTTCATCATAAATCGCAAAACACAAACATGTACATTCATGATGCTAACATATTATTGTATCTCAGTTTGTACTGAATACACTATAATCAGACTTTAACATTTAATATATTTTTAAGATACTGAAAAACACAAATGCCAAAACTTCTTCAGTGCTCCAGTGATTGTATGTAACACGCTGTATACAAATAAACAAGCTAAAAAGAGACTCAAGTAACAAACTTGTTTTATTTTTATTAAGTAAAAAACATGACATAGCAAAGCAAACCATTTATTTCACACATTTTAAACACGTATTTTAGTTTTTCACTAACCACGTGCTGTTGATATATTATCGTAACCCAGTTTATGCTGAATACAGTATAATCAGACTTTAGCCATTAATATGCTTTTAAGAGTCTGAAAAACACCAATGTCAGGGACATGACTAAATTTCTACAGGAGACCCCAAAACCCCTCAGACCCCGAGGGTTAAAGAAGGTGGTAATACATATTTAATTATATATGACAGCATGTTACAAAGGAAAATCATTCATCATACATTTTAAACACATTCAGCATTTATTTAAGTTTATTGAAACTTATAGAACACAATTCTCTTCTTTTAAAGATGTTAATAAATAAGTTTGATTATATGTAACATACTATATAAAAATAAGCATTTACAAGTCTTAGGCGATAATAAAATGTCTTACATTTTTTCTGTGAACAATGATGTCCATTCTGTGAATTAAAGATTTCCAAAATAAAATAAAAATGTTATAAACTTATAAACAATATTAAATATAAACAAACCTCGCAGCTCCTCTTTTGATGGTAATCTCCCATCTGCTTCGGACCCTGACAGACAAGGGAGGGTGAGGATCGAGTTACAGACCAGATGATCTGAGATATTATTCTGTTAACCTATTTTTTTTTTTTTCAGAGTGAACAAAGACATCTTAAAAAATGTATTATTATTATTAAAGTATAATCTTAAGAGTGTAAATAAGACCTTTCAAACTTAAAAGATTGTTTAGACAAAATCTTAAAGGTTTAAAAAAAAAAAAATATATATATATATATATATATATATATATATATATATATATATGTGTGTGTAGAACCTTAGTGAACAGACACAAAAATAATTGCAGGACAGCACATTCCTTAGCAGAATCTAATCTAAGGAGCCTCCTCTCGGCCAAGCTGTGGTCGTAAAATTAATGAATGACCAACACTACGCCCAATTCTCTGACTAGCTTCCTGCCATGCTCTGCTTATCATCTCATGAGACCCATAAAACAATGATAGATTTGAGGAAAGAAGGACCGCGATATCTGGAGGGATTTAAAACAGAACTTCAGCGTTGTTCCTGACTGACTTCGGCATAAATAACAATCTAAAGAACAGAGAACTGCTTATCTGGAGACGTTCCAGAAACAGATGGCTTGCGATAAACTACTAATCTGATAAACACAAACGACTGACTTATAGCTCCGTCTGAGCTAAGAAAATCACCAGATCTACACCTCAGCAAACCTCCCCGTCTCTTCCCTGCATTCTAAAATAACTTTTTCTTTTCTTTAATGGACAAAGAAACTCAAACCTGCATGAAGATTTCTTAAAAGGACAATCATTTAAAGTGTTGGAGCAATATGCTTACTAATAATTGTGTCTTATGCTCTTTTTGTGTGTGATGTGTGTTAATTTGAATCTTTAAGTTGTAACCCTTTTTGTTCTAGAAGGAAAACCTATTAACGTGTGTGAAAGTTGTGTTTGGTTTCGTATAAATGGTCATGATAAATGCAACACTTCGGTGTGAATTATATGCCATTTTCCATCTGGCGAGAATCCACACATGCCTCCAAAGTTCTGACCAAAGAAACTTTAACACCTGAAGAACTCTAAAATAACTTCAAAGCGTTGCCAGGAAGCCAACCATTCACAGCAGGGCTTTCCCAGTGACATCACGCAACGACGACCTCAGTAGCCAATCCGCAGCCCCAGAGGCTCCCTTCCACCACGTGGAGACACGCAAGGAAAACAACAGATCGCCTGTCAACTCAACTCAGAGCAAGTAACAACTATCTTCATGTCTCACTGAGCTGATCTTAATCTTTAAAAGTAAAGATAAGGTTCTCTGCTCGTGACCTGCCTGGGTAGATCTTTCTGGAATAGCAAAAGAGTGCTAGACTTACTTTCTTCAAACTGCAATGATTAATTTCCTGAACGTTATATGTGTATGTACGTGTGTTTTGCTTTATTTAGTTTAGTTCCTGTATCCTAGGTAAGTAAAATAGCAAATAACTCTTGTGTCATTTATAAAGAATGGTCTGGTGCTGTGATTTTCAAGTTTGAAATTATTTGCCAAAGATCGCGTTACCTAAAAATTTACCCAACCAATTCTGTATTATTACCGAGACCACGAAATAAGAAAGGCTGGAGAGAGCGCCGCCTTTTCCCCGGAGGATGCACCAGAAGCGACGCGCGCCGGAGGGCATCTCCAGACCAGTAAACAGGCTCCCGGCCCCCAGGACAAGCCTATGCCCACGGACCCTCCGCCCTCACCCCACCGGGCCTGGCTGGCAGGTTGTATCGTCCACCGAGGTCAAGCGGTTCTGCCAGGCCTCCCCAACGTGCCAACAAACGTCGCCGCGCGAGCGAATCGGGATGGACCTGGTCAGGCCGCTGCCGAAGTTTGCGCAGGGGCATGAACACATCCTCGTGATAGTGAACTACGCCACTCGCTACCCGGAAGCCATCCCCCTTTGAAGAGCCACTGCTAAGGCCATCGCACAGGAGCTCTTCCTCCTCTGTTGCCGAGTCAGCATCCCCACGGAGATACTGACCGACCAGGGCACCCAGTTCATGTCCCGGGTGATGGCTGACCTCTGTCGTCTCCTGCAGGTGAAACAGCTACGGACCTCAGTGTACCATCCTCAGACCGATGGGCTGGTCGAGCGTTTCAATCAGACGCTGAAGCAAATGCTCTGTCGAGTGGCTGCGGATAATAAGCAAGATTGGGACCAGATGCTGCCGTACATCCTCTTTGGCATCCGGGAGGTACCCCAAGCCTCGACCGGATTCACCCCCTACGAGCTGTTGTTTGGGCGGCAACCCCGCGGTCTACTCAACGTCGCCAAGGAAGCCTGGGAACATCAGCCGGCCGCCCATCGGTCCACCGTCGAGCACATCCGGGAAATGAGGGAGCAGATCGACAGGGTGATGCCGATCGACAGGGTGATGCCGATCGTCCGGGAACACCTCACGAAGGCCCAACAAGCCCAGCAAGCCCAGCAACGCCATTACAACCGGGCAGCCCAACCACGGGAGTTTCAACCAGGAGACCACGTCATGGTCGTGGTCCCGACCGCCGCCTGCAAGTTTTTGGCCAAATGGCAGGGCCCCTACACGGTGACCGAGCGGGTGGGTCCCGCGACCTATCGAGTACGACAGCCCGGCCGGAGAAAAGAGGACCAGTTGTATCACATCAACCTCCTGAAACGGTGGGTCGGGACTAGGACCCAGTTGGCCGCCTTGGCCATCATGGACCCCGTGGTTGTCGACGTCAACCCCCACCTATCGGCTGCCCAAAAGAAGGAGCTGGAACATCTGGTCGGTCAGTTCCCCGATGTGTTCTCTCCCCACCCTGGGCGGACCAACGTTATCCAGCACGATGTTCGCACGCCACCCGGAACCATTGTCAGGCAGCGGCCCTACCGAGTCCCGGAGGCTCGGCGACACGCCATCGAGGAGGAAGTGCAGGAGATGCTGAGGTTAGGGGTAATAGAGCCCTCGCGCAGCCCCTGGTCAAGCCCCATCGTCATGGTCCCAAAACCAGACGGCACCCTCCATTTTTGCAATGACTTCCGCCGTCTCAACGAGGTCTCCGAGTTCCACGGCTATTCCATGCCCAGAGTGGACGAGCTGCTGGATCGCCTGGGGAGAGCCCGGTACATATCGACCCGGGACCTTACGAAGGGCTATTGGCAAGTTCCCCTGACCGAAGAAGCCAGACCGAAGACCACTTTCTCCACTCCCAGTGGCCACTGGCAATATCGGGTTCTCCCCTTCGACCTGCACGGGGCCCCGGCCACTTTCCAACGAATGATGGACATCCTCCTGAGGCCCCACCAGGCCTATGCGGCGGCCTACCTGGATGATGTCACCGTACACTCGGAGAGCTGGGTGGACCACCTAGAGCGGCTACGGAGGGTGCTTGTCGAGCTGCGCAGGGCCGGACTGACCGCCAATCCCCGGAAATGTCATCTGGCCCTCTACGAAGCAAAGTACCTGGGCTTCCAGGTGGGCCGAGGCATCATCAAGCCACAGGAGAAGAAGGTGACTGCAATCCTCTCGGCCCCCCGGCCCACCTCAAAAACCCAGGTACGAGCCTTTTTGGGATTGGCAGGGTACTATCGATGCTTTATCCCTAACTTCTCCTCCTTAGCAGCCCCCCTGACAGACCTGACCAGGAAGGGGCAACCGGAGAAGGTCCACTGGGGACCCACCAAGGAAGAGGCGTTCCAGCGGGTGAAGGCGGCGCTCACCTCGGAGCCAGTGCTACGAGCCCCGGACTTTAACTGCCCCTTCCTGTTGCAAACGGACGCCTCCAATACCAGGTTGGGAGCCGTCCTCTCCCAGGTGCAGCACGGTGAGGAACACCCGGTAATTTACATTAGCCGAAAGCTGACCCCGGCGGAACAACGATACGCAGCCGTTGAGAGGGAAGCGTTGGCCGTCAAGTGGGTAGTCCTGGAGCTCAGGTACTACCTCCTTGGCAGAAAATTTACACTCATTACTGACCATGCCCCATTACAGTGGATGGCCCGGGCCAAAGACACGAACGCCAGGGTCACCAGCTGGTTTTTGGTGCTCCAGGACTTCCACTTCGTCGTGCGACACTGGGCGGGGACGGCCAACGCCCGATGGACTCTCGCGGATCTGGGCAGCTTTCGCAGGTCTGTCAGGGCTCACTCCCCACCCACCCCGTCTCCCCTTTATTCCGCAGGACCAGGACGACGCTTAGGGGGGGGGAGTGTGACGCATGTCCTGAGCTCTCGTCAGCGTCGCCCTGGAAACGAAGGAGAAACACCTGCACGCAATCAGCACGGGCTAGCCGGTCACAGCTGAGCCTAATCAAGCGCCAGCTTTAAAGGCTGCCGAGTCACACACACTGGGGAGACATGTCTCCAGAAGACAATCTGTTAACAAACCTTTCGTCTTTTCTACAGAGAGCAGTGTGTGACTGGCCAGCCAGAATTCACCCGCACAGCACTGGACCCATTGCACCCGAAAACTCAGACCGACGGAGAAAGCAGGTTTCAGAGCACAGTTCGACACACCCAGGACACGCGGATTCACTAACCTTGCACAATAAACGCACCCTTCGGGACCTTTATCGAGCCAATCTTGTCGTGTGATTCTTCCCCCCGTTACACTATATACAATATGCTTTTGTTAAGACTGCTTATTAATAGTGGTGATACTTTTAAGTTTTAAGGGTTCACAAGTCTCATAGAGCTATTTTATATTAATTTATTTATTTATTTTCTTATTTTTACAAAGATTCAATTCATTCCTATATCACAAAAGAAATCATGTTGACAAATGTTTTTAAAAATAGGGAATGCCAACTCCAAACAGATCCACCCACCTTAATGCGTTAACGCATGCGATTAATCTATAAACGTGTTAATTTTTAATTTTTTTTACGCAAATTAATCGTTTGATAAGGTTTGACCCCAACTTCTTGCCGTCATCGCAGCACGGAAGAGTCATTCCAAAAAACCGGTACGACTGACTGCCCTAGTTTTTACACAATTCTGTATGAAGCCGAAACAGATTTTGATGAACCAATTTGTAAGCAGTATTTAGATAAATTGGAATTACCTCGGATCTCACAGGTGGATAAAGAATCTTTGGAGGCCCCATTAAGTTTGGAGGAGCTTCACGTCTCTCTAAAAAGCCTTCAAAAGGGCAAATCGCCAGGTTTAGATGATCTCCCCCCTGAACTATATTTAGAAATTTTGGATTTGGTAGGGACACTTATGCTTAATTCATTTAATTTTGCAATTGAACATTGTGTATTTCATAGAGATCAAAAACACATCATTGATATCATTACTTCTTAAAAAAGGGAAAGATGCATAAGATTGTTCCAACTACAGACTGATATCACTTATCCCATGTGATCTCAAAGTCTATGTTAAAGTTGCTTCTCGTATGGAGAAGGTAATTCAGTTTTATCAAGGAGGACCAAACCGGTTTTGTCAAGGGGCACAATGCATCTGACAATATGCGTTGACTCTTTCATATTCTTGACTTTGCAGACTCTCATCAGAGCCCATGTGCATTTTTTCACTTGATGAAGAAAAAGTCTTTCACAGGCTAGAGTGGAATTATATGTGGGCAGTTCTGCAATGTTTTGGCTTCGGTGAACATTTTGTTTCTATGATTAAGAGATTATACCACTCACCTGCAGCATCAGTCTTGACTGGTAACGTTATCATATTCTATTCCCTCATTTATCTCTATTAAGGAATTTTTTATCTATTTGGGCATTACCATATATAAAAACATCCATAAGATTGCCAGAGACTATTTTAATAATATTATAGTTAAGGTCAAAAATGACATTCAAAGATGGAAGAATATTAAAGTCTTTCTTCAAGGAAGAATCTCCACAGTTAAGATGAATTTGTTACCTCGGTTTAACTTTCTTTTCTCTATGCTACCACTCCCCAACAACATAAAAGGGAACAGAAATTTGGTGATTGAGTATTGATGCGAAAGCTCGATGATGGGCATTCGGACTGATAGCGGACGTGAACTTAAAAACCCTGCTAGTGTTTCACATTTTCCGCTGTGAAATAGTACCACGCACATCATAGTAGGACGATCAAACAACCGTAAACGCTACTGTTACATTAGTTTGTTGCACAATATTAACAGCGTGCATCATTAAAGTAATGTAATTTACGCAGTTGTTCACAGAAGTTTACATTTAAATTATGTCAGTAATTTTATGAAAAGTCAGGCTAAAGTTTTTAAGCGACAGTTTCCCTGACAAAGTAGGGAACGCCAGCGCCATCAACTGCGAAAAAATAAAACCGAGAGTTCAGTGCTTATATACTCCAGCTGTCAAGTAGTGATTGGCCAGTGTTATGTTCCCAGTTAGTCTAGGGTCAGAGGTACCAGTAACAGAATAAAAAGGTGATGTGTGGAGGCAGCAAGGTTCAATTACCAACTCCGGTGTTTTAACAAATGTCAAACAAACAAGTCCTTTTATTTTAAAGATATGGGAAGATGTCAAGGCTTCAAGAGGGGGCAAGGCCAAAATAACAAACAAAAACCCTCTAACTACTAATGAGAAACTAACTAAGCTAACACAAAGAAAAATAAACAAATACAATCAATACACTAACTCCCTAACTAGCATAAACAGGAGAAAAACAAGGTATAAAGAAAATGGCACCCGCCTCTCTACTAACATATTCCCAATAAATTAACAATAACTTCATAAATAACAAAGAATATCAGAAGAAGGTACAAACAAATGATAACTTATAAACCAAACCAAATTTCTTAGTGCTGGATCTGAAGATGAGTGTGATAGTTGTGTGTATGACTGCGTAGAGCAGATGAATTATTGAAACACTTCCCACATGCAGTGCAGTGATACGGTTTCTCTCCAGTGTGAATCCTCTCATGTGTTTTCAGATTTCCTGAATTACTGAATCTCTTGTCGCAGTGTGTACACTTGTAAGGTTTCTCTCCAGAGTGGATCATCTCATGTGTTTTCAGATTTGCTGAATTACTGAATCTCTTGTCGCAGTGTGTACACTTGTAAGGTTTCTCTCCAGAGTGGATCATCTCATGTGTTTTCAGATTTCCTGAATTACTGAATCTCTTGTCGCAGTGTGTACACTTGTAAGGTTTCTCTCCAGAGTGGATCATCTCATGTGTTTTCAGATTTGCTGAATTACTGAATCTCTTGTCACAGTGTGAACACTTGTAAGGTTTCTCTCCAGTGTGAATCATCTCATGCTGTTTTAAACGGCTCGCTGAAGTAAAAGTCTTCTCACACTCAAAGCACATGTACTCTCTCACACCAGTGTGTATTTTCTGATGTTCTCTCAAACTTTGTACATGTGAAAAACTTTTTCCACACAAATAACATGAAGTCTTCTCCTTTGTATGAACTCCCAGGTGATTCATCAGGTATGAAGCTCTCAAAAATGTTTTCCCGCATTGATCACATGTGTACAGTTTCTCTCTAGTGTGAATATTCATGTGATACTTAAGGGTTGATGATCGTGTGAAACTCTTCCCGCACTGATCACAAGTGAACGGTTTCGCTCCAGTATGAACTCTCATGTGGTCCGTAAGGTTTCCTGTTTGTGCAAAACTCTTCCCGCACTGATCACATGTGTGTGGTTTCTCTCCAGTGTGAATCCTCTCGTGTCTTCTCAGGACTCCTGACTGACTGAATCTCTTGTCACATTGTGAACACTTGTAAGGTTTCTCTCCAGTGTGAATTATCTCGTGTCTTTTCAGGACTCTTGACTGACTGAATCTCTTGTCACATTGTGAACACTTGTATGGTTTCTCTCCAGTGTGAACTCTAATGTGAAACATAAGATCATATTTGCATGTCAAACTCTTTCCACACTGATTGTAGGTGAAAGATTTATTGGTTCTTGTTTTCTTTAAAATTATCTGTTTGCTTTGAGAGCAACTCAAAGGTTTTTCTCCAGTTTTGATGTGATTTTTTCCCTCAGATTCACTCAATTCTTCATTGTCCTCATTTTCTTTAATCAACTCTGAAATAAAAGCAAAAACAGTTCCTTTGTCAGTAACTCATAAAAAAGTAAAAAGACAAAATGAAACCCTGCTGTAACAGTGGAAAATAGACAATTGCTATACACAATATTGATCATTTTGATGCAGTTTTATAAATACACCTAGTACATTATATATTTAGTCATTTAGCAGACGCTTTCATCCAGAGCAATATACAAATGATGACAATAGAAGCAATCAAAACCAACAAAAGAACAATAAAATGCAAGTGCAACGACAAGTCTCAGTTAGCCTAACACTGGTTATTATACATATACACACACACACACATATACAGTCGTGGCCAAAAATATTGGCACCCTTGGTAAATATGATCAAAGGCGGCTGTGAAAACTGATCTGTGTTGTTATTCCTTTTGATCTTTTATTTTAAAAATTCATAAAAATCTAACCTTTCATTGGATAAGTATTTAAAATGGGGGGAAAATATCATAATGAAATAAATGTTTTTCTCAAATACACAATTATTGGCACCCCTAATTTCTTATGAAATTATCCAGCCATGGCTTCCTGTTTCACAGAAATATAAATAGGATGGAAAACAAAGCCCAGATTCCCTTATGCCGAGTTCACACTTCACGATTTTCAAACTCGTCGGATCGCCGTTGTTTTCACACTGCGTAACCATCTGGGGTAGCATTCAGTCGCTGCGTTGTTCACACTGCACGATGGATCGGCAATAGGGGCTTTCACATTATATGACTTTACAATAGGAGGGATCGCCGACAACTCTGTCTGATCTGCAAACTACATTTCACACCAAAACACGCGAGAAGTGATAAGGAAATAACGCCAGAACCCACGTGCGTCAGCCCGTTGTTCTCAAGTGACTGAATTATTTTTTAAAAAATATAGCCCGCAAATTGTCTGTGCGCTGATTTCCAGCTTCAAGGAGAAAAAAAAACAAAAACAGATTATGCAGGAGGGCGATGCAGGGAACAGGGATTGTGTGTTCTGCAAAGAGGTGGAGGTAATATTTGTATGTCTAGCCTACTGTTATGCTGATGTTGCGGCTGGTCAAGCAAATGTTTCTGCTTGTTTCTGTATGATTGTACATATATCTATTAAACTACTGATATTCTGGTCTATAACTCCTCCCCGAACTTCCCTCTGCCCTGTATCTTGCTCTCTCATTGGCTGCAGGTCATCGCCGATGTATTTTTCAGTCAGAACTCATTTCACACAGCGTGATTGTGAATCGCCGACAGCTCCAGATATTTAGCATGCCAAATATTTTGTGGATGTCAACGACGTGTCGGCGATTCTCTCAGATCGCGTCTTTGATAATTCACACTGCGCGACTGTCACTCATGTGAACAAGCAGCGATTTGCCTCCGATTTCGGACATTTGTCGGCGATTTATCAAAACCTGTCGGCGAGTGAAAAAATCGGGCTAAAATCGTGCAGTGTGAACTCAGCATGAATCATCCATTACAATGACAAAAACCAAAGAATATATTTCTGATGTGCAGCAAAAGATAATTGAGCTTCACAAATTAGTGAAGTGGCTTTAAAAAAAGAGCTAGAGCAGTGAAATTTCCCATTTCCACCATCAGGACAATAATTAAGAATTTCCAATCAACATAAAATGCTACAAAACTGTCTGGAAGAGGACGTGTGTCTATATCGTCCTAATGCACAGTGAGAAGGAGAGTTTGAGTGGCTAAAGACTCTCCAAGGACCACAGCTGGAGAATTGCAGAAAATAGTCTCAGGGTCAGAAAACCTTTAAAAAAAATTGTCAAATAGCAACTACATCAGCACATGTTGTTTGGGAGGGTTTCAAGAAAAATGATCCTCGCTCATCCAAAAACAAACTCCAGCATATTCAGTTGTCAGACACGACTGGAACTTCAAATGGGACTGGCTTCTACGGTCAGATGAAACAAAAAAAATTAGCTTTTTAGCAGCAAACACCCAAGATGGGTTTGGTGAACACAGGGATAAAAAGTACCCCATGTGTACAGTCATGGCCAAAAGTTGAGAATGTCATAAATATTAATTTTCACAAAGTCTGCTGCTTCAGTGTTTTTAGATCTTTTTGTCAGATGTTACTATGGTATACTGAAGTAAAATTACAAGCATTTCATAAGTGCCAATGGCTTTCATTGATGCCATTCTTGTCAGGCATTATAGGAGAACATTTAGAGCTGTTAAACTGGCAAATGGAGGTTTCAAAAAGTATTGAATAAAAGGTTAATTGTGGCCAATGTGTATTAGAGAAAAACATTTATTTCATAATGATATTTCCCCCCATCTTAAATTCTTGTTATCCAATGAAGGGTTAGATTTTCGTGAATTTTTTTTTAATAAAAGCTCAAAAGGATTAACAATGCAGATTAATTTTCACAGCCTTCTTTGTTCATATTTACCAAGGGTGCCGATATTTTTGGCCATGACTATGTATGTACAGTGGGGCAAAAAAGTATTTAGTCAGCCACCAATTGTGCAAGTTCTCCCACTTAAAAAGATGAGAGAGGCCTGTAATTTCCATCATAGGTATACCTCAACTATGAGAGACAAAATGAGAAGAAAAAAAAAATCCAGAAAATCACATTGTAGGATTTTTAAAGAATTTATTTGCAAATTATGGTGGAAAATAAGTATTTGGTCAATAAAAATCACAATACTTTGTTATATACCCTTTGTTGGCAATGACAAAGGTCAAACGTTTTCTGTAAGTCTTCACAAGGTTTTCACATACTGTTGCTGGTATTTTGGTCCATTCCTCCATGCAGATCTCCTCTAGAGCAGTAATGTTTTGGGGCTGTCACTGGGCAACACGGATAGGCCTGTCGCGATAGTCGATATATCGACTTATCGCACCATATATGTAAATGAGTGCGATCATTTTTGGTGCCGCGATATATTGCGACTTATAATTTTTTTAGAATTAAAAATAATGATTATATTATTATTTTTTTTTATTTTACATAAAAATGAATATCACCAACATTTTAGTCGATCGCGGGGTGGCAGCGCGCACACAGAGCGGACAGCGACAGGTGAAGAGAAGGCGTGAACCCACTGCGTTATAAAGTGTTTCGTGACATTACAGCCAGTTAGGAAGAACAAGTCCCAATGGACTTGGTTTTAAAGCCGCAATCTTCAGCTCCGGTGTGGGAACATTTTGGCTTTAAGCCGAATGAGAGAGGAGAGCCAATTAACGTGAATGAGCCGGTATTTATTTTATTAATTTAGCATATATTTTTTTCACATTCCAGTTCCAGTGTCTAAATATTCTTAAGAATAAAATGTTCTTTGTTCTTTGAAAGAGTGTACTCGCATTATTATGCTATTATATTGTCATACTCAGGGGTGCACATAACTGGTCCGCAGGTCCGCATGTGCGACCAAAGTTAAAAATGCACTGTGTAAATAAGTTCTGACAGCGCATTTGCGTACTGACATGGTTGACAGCTGTTAATGCACAATTACCATTTTAGATCGACAAACTGTACTGTATAAGATTTATATCCAAACTGAAAGCATAATCTAGGCTACCGCTGCCGTTTTCAAAGCAAAACTGTCTGACATTTCATTCACTGACGCTCTTCCATCAGCAGCGCTAAACCCGGAAGCGCGTAATATTTACTTGCCGGCAACCCGCCAAAATAAAAGCTCGCTGATTTTACGTTTGAAAATGATGAAAATTACAATTTAAATAATGATAATAATAAAAATATTAGCGTTTTATTTTTGTTTACTATAAAATAATTGCATTTGTATGTAATACTCCCTTTTTATTTTAAAATAAAATGGTTTTGTCAAACTTGATTATTTAGTTCATTATTTTTAGTTAGTTATTTTATAAAAAAAAAAAAAAACGAAATAAAGTGCAATAATATTATCACTATTATTAATACATTTTTTTAGAGTTATATTTTATGGGTCACACTACATGCCATAGCCTGTGTGAGTACCAAACCAAATCTCCAGGTTCTCATATGAGAGCCAGTCTGAAAAACTTATGTGCACCCCTGGTCATACTGTAATTATATAATCAGTGAAATAAAATTGTCTTAAAATGACAATAATATCGTTTATCGCAATTAATTTTGGTGCAATATATCGCACAACAAAAAGTAGTTATCGTGACAGCCCTAAACACGGACTTTCAGATCTGGAGACTGGCTAGGCCACTCCAGGACCTTGAAATGCTTCTTACGAAAGCCACTCCTTCGTTGCCCGGGCGGTGTGTTTGGGATCAATGTCATGCTGAAAGACCCAGCCACGTTTCATCTTCAATGCCCTTGCTGATGGAAGGAGGTTTTCACTCAAAATCTCACGATACATGGCCCCATTCATTCTTTCATTTACACGGATCAGTCATCCTGGTCCCTTTGCAGAAAAACAGCCCCAAAGCATGATGTTTCCACCCCCATGCTTCACAGTAGGTATGGTGTTCTTTGGATGCAACTCAGCATTCTTTCTCCTCCAAACACGACAAGTTGAGTTTTTACCATAAAGTTCTATTTTGGTTTCATCTGACCATATGACATTCTCACAATCCTGTTCTGGATAATCCAAATGCTCTCTAGTAAACTTCAGACGGGCCCGGACATGTACTGGCTTAAGCAGGGGGACACGTCTGGCACTGCAGGATTTGAGTCCCTGGCGGCGCAGTGTGTTACTGATGGTAGCCTTTGTTACTTTGGTCCCAGCTCTCTGCAGGTCATCCACTAGGTTCAAGATGTGGTTCTGGGATTTTTGCTCACAGTTCTTGTGATCATTTTGACCCCACGGGGTGAGATCTTGCGTGGAGCCCCAGATCGAGGGAGATTATCAGTGGTCTTGTATGTCTTCCATTTTCTAATAATTGCTCCCACGGTTGATTTCTTCACACCAAGCTGCTTGCCTATTGCAGATTCAGTCTTCCCAGCCTGGTGTAGGTCTACAATTTTGTTTCTGGTGTCCTTTGACAGCTCTTTGGTCTTGGCCATGGTGGAGTTTGGAGTTGGACTGTTTGAGGTTGTGGATAGGTGTTTTTATACTGATAACGAGTTCAAACAGATGCCATTAATACAGGTAATGAGTGGAGGACAGAGGAGCCTCTTAAAGAAGAAGTTACAGGTCTGTGAGAGCCAGAAATCTTGCTTGTTTGTAGGTGACCAAATGCTTATTCTACAGAGGAATTTACCAATTAATTCTTTAAAAATCCTACAATGTGATTTTCTGGATTTTTTTTTCTCATTTTGTCTCTTATAGTTGAGGTATACCTATGAGGAAAATTATCTGTCTGCCTCATGACCCTGATCAGATTTTCATTCTTAGAAACATCCTGGAACAGGCCAATGAGTGGAACGCCACAATCCACTTTGTGGACTTTGAAAAGGCGTTTGCTTACATTGACAGAAGAGGCCTGTGGGTGATTATAGAAATATGGCATACCAAGCAAACTGATCGCTATCATCAGAGCACTGTACAAAGACTTTCAGTGCGCAGTGATAGACGAAGGGGAGACAACTGAATGGTTTCCAGTGGTCACCGGAGTCAAGCAAGGCTGCTGCATGTCAGGATTCCTGTTCATTATGATCATTGACTAGCAGACAGTGGAGAACAAGAAGACAGGCATAAGATGGAACTTCACCACAGTACTTGAGGACCTAGACTTTGCCGTTGACCAGCTGCAGACGAAGACCACAAGATTGGAAGAAAATGCAGGAAGGGTAGGGCTCAAACTGAACGCCCAGAAGTGCAAGGTGATGAAGTTGAACAGCAAGGAGGAAGATGCACTGCGAGTAGGGCAGAATGGCGTGGAGGAGTTGGAGCGCTTCACATACCTTGGTGCGGAAGTGACCCATGATGGAGGTGGCACAGTGGACATACAGAGGAGAATAGCTTTGGCTAGTGCAGTTTTTCACAAGCTGGCCAAAGTATTTTATGCCAGAGACATCGGCAGGAAGACCAAGGTGACATTATTCAATATTTTGGTGCCATCTACACTTCTACATGGGTGTGAAACTTGGAAGCTGACCAAAGGGGAGGAGAAAAAAAACTGGATACCCTCCACAACAAGTGCCTCAGAAGAATCCTCAGGATTCGCTGGCAACAACATGTCACCAATGAGAGGGTACTGGAATTGGCAGAGACTGAGAGAGTACGAGATGAAGTGAGGAGGAGAAGATGGACATGGATTGGTCACGTGCTGAGGAAACATCCAACTAGCGACTGTGCTGTTGCTTTGGCCTGGAGGCCAGAAGGAAGGAGAAGAAAAGGACAGCCAAAAACAACATGGCGTAGAACTGTTGAAAAGGAATGAGATGGAGAGGGGTGGCCTTCATGGGAGAGAGCCAGACAAGCAGCCAAAGATAGGAGGCAGTGGAAAGAAAATGTCCAGGCCTTATGCGCCTCCTGGCGTGGAGAGGATTAAGTTAAGCAAGTAAGTTCATATCTTCTTCATAGTAGCCTGCAGGTAAAGGGACCCTAACATAAGAGGTCTGCAGGGGCTTTAAATTGAAGCCCGAACCCGGCCCGTACCCGAGATCGTCTGACCCAACCCGACCGGCACAGTTAAATTCAGAGCCCGAACCCGACCCTGAAAACAATTTTTTTTTCCACCAACGAATAGCCAATTTAAAAAAATAGTCAGATACAGAGATGTAGTGCGGTAAGATTGCGTTAATTTGAATGAATTAATCATTTATTTGAATTAGCGAGAGAGAGAGAGAGAATGGAAAAGGTTGCGTTTGAACCTGCGTCTGCGCGTCTCTCTCTCTACGAGCAATGAGGCTTAGTTACTTCAAAAACAGTGATTTTACCCCCTCATTGCAGAGAAATAACATTGCGAGTCAGTAGCCTATCGAAGCTATTTTACTAATAAAAGTTTCCGTGCTGTGTGTTCGCTGCGCGACCCGTCAAGCTCAGGTCGGGTAGCAGACCTCTACCTAACATTGGCCAATCACAGCACATATACAACACAAATACAGTAGTCATCATTAACTAAGCATTAGCTTCTCATGACTTCATAACTGAAGTGGTGACTTGGTCCTTTTAAATAATGATAATCAGTGTGTTATTTGTGAAATGACATGAATATGAACATGGAAGTTCAAGCTTTTGCACACAATATACTGTGGACACAAAGGGACTTTGATCATAACTTTCTGCTTTATTCTTAAACAGTATGACCCAGTTAAATCAACAGCAATGCCTAGAAAGAGCTGAGAAGGAATTCAGTACATATACCATGAACTTTAAGTGCCTGTATATCTGAAAACTCTACAAAAAAATAAAGCTGGTTTACAAGACCATAAAGGATTTACAAAAAAATAAAAGGTAAGAAGACACCTTTTAGTGTAACAAGCTACTAATGTGGACTCCTCGTTAAATATTTAATGTTGAACAAAAATAAACTGATCAAATAAATGGCACAGACATGGCAGTACATATACATACTTGTCCTTTGTAGGGTATAGAGTGCAGAAAATGGAATTATATGTTAGTTGCAGGGGTTTTTGTGAGCAGGAGCCTACAGCTTCAGCTATCTTAAAGAAAAAAGAAAAAATGTATGGTTTTGTAAAGAGTTTTCAGATATATAGGCATTTGAAGTTCATGGTATGATGAAGTCGTGAGAAGCTAGGGGTGAGAATCTTCAGGCACTTCACGATCTGATTCAATTCCAAAACGATTCTTGATCTACATTTTTTTCCCCAATTAATTCTTCTCCTGTGCAAATACATCTTTACAACTTTACATCTTAACCAAAATTGCAGTTTCTATGCATTTTGTTTATAGTTGGAATCTCTGTGTAAATCTTCACTGGTTTCACGATTTTCTTTTTTTTTCTCAGCATTATTGCCATTTGATTATTACTGATGAGATCATAGACAGTGGCAGCATTAAAAGCACAGATCTATTTCGATATATCAGATGTTTTGTCCTGCTCTGAAAACATAACTGACTGCGTGTACATCAATTTCTTATAAAAGTATTAAAAAATGCAAGTGCATTTAACTGCAGCCGCAATCAAGCTTCAGGACAAACAAACACAAAGCGCACGTGAAAGTCTGTCAGTGCGTGAGTGTCGTGCATCTAATAGTACTGCATTCCAAATGGTATAAATTAAAGCATATTTAAAGCATATCTCAAGTAAAACACGATGCTCGGGTGATGGAGGGAGAAAAAAGTGAAAAGCTCCAGATACAAACTCCAGGCCGTGGCTTCGCAGAGAGAGGAGGCCTCCAGAGGAGTGCGGCGGGAGAGAACGGGAGATTCACAAAAAAAAAAAAAAAAAGACGAGTCTAGCACGCAAGGTTTTTAAAGTTAAATTCTCGCAGCACTTGCAGTTAGAAACGCCAAAGATCGCAAGAACGAATGCTTCTGTTTCCTGTTCCGTTGAGAGTACGCTGTGCGCGAAGTGGCTGCCGCTTCTCATCGCTATCATTGTTTTGTTTTGTTATTTGTTTATGTTCCCGTGTTGATGTGTTTTTCTGGGACTCAAAGTTTGGATTTAATAGAGGAGTGCTATTTGGATGTAGCAATAATCATCAGTGATATCATCATCGCCATAGCCGTTTGGATGTGTTTTCCTTGGGACTTAAAATTTGGATTTAATGGAACTGTGCTTGGAAGCTTGGGAGCGTCCAAACTTTGGAAAAAATAGCGACATCATCATATCGTAACGTTTGGAACTGTTATACTGCTGATCTTCGACATCGACATCTTTGGGACTGCACATTTCTGTTCAGCGTCTCACTTTTTAAATCCCCGCGAGCCTTCTGCCCGTAGTTTTGCTTTACCACTCTGCACTCGCGGTGAGCAAGTTTCCTCTTTCTCATTGAGTAGTGTTTATTTGTGGTCCTGCACAGCCGGGCTTGGTTAACGTGGGGAAGCGTGGCCACACAAGTGTAATCTACAGAAACCTTTTTTTTCTGATTTTTTGCGCTGCGCGTCACCTTGAGTTCATCACTGGACAGACCAAATGATAACTTTCCCATTCAGCCCTACATCTAGGGCTGTCACGATAACTACTTTTTGTTGTGCGATATATTGCACCAAAATTAATTGCGATAAACGATATTATTGTCATTTTAAGACAATTTTATTTCACTGATTATATAATTACAGTATGACCAGGGGTGCACATAAGTTTTTCAGCCTGGCTCTCATATGAGAACCTGGAGATTTGGTTTGGTACTCACACAGGCTATGGCATGTAGTGTGACCCATAAAATATAACTCTAAAAAAATGTATTAATAATAGTGATAATATTATTGCACTTTATTCCGTTTTTTTTTTTTTTTTTTATAAAATAACTAACTAAAAATAATGAACTAAATAATCAAGTTTGACAAAACCATTTTATTTTAAAATAAAAAGGGAGTATTACATACAAATGCAATTATTTTATAGTAAACAAAAATAAAACGCTAATATTTTTATTATTATCATTATTTAAATTGTAATTTTCATCATTTTCAAACGTAAAATCAGTGAGCTTTTATTTTGGCGGGTTGCCGGCAAGTAAATATTACGCGCTTCCGGGTTTAGCGCTGCTGATGGAAGAGCGTCAGTGAATGAAATGTCAGACAGTTTTGCTTTGAAAACGGCAGCGGTAGCCTAGATTATGCTTTCAGTTTGGATATAAATCTTATACAGTACAGTTTGTCGATCTAAAATGGTAATTGTGCATTAACAGCTGTCAACCATGTCAGTACGCAAATGCGCTGTCAGAACTTATTTACACAGTGCATTTTTAACTTTGGTCGCACATGCGGACCTGCGGACCAGTTATGTGCACCCCTGAGTATGACAATATAATAGCATAATAATGCGAGTACACTCTTTCAAAGAACAAAGAACATTTTATTCTTAAGAATATTTAGACACTGGAACTGGAATGTGAAAAAAATATATGCTAAATTAATAAAATAAATACCGGCTCATTCACGTTAATTGGCTCTCCTCTCTCATTCGGCTTAAAGCCAAAATGTTCCCACACCAGAGCTGAAGATTGCGGCTTTGAAACCAAGTCCATTGGGACTTGTTCTTCCTAACTGGCTGTAATGTCACGAAACACTTTATAACGCAGTGGGTTCACGCCTTCTCTTCACCTGTCGCTGTCCGCTCTGTGTGCGCGCTGCCACCCCGCGATCGACTAAAATGTTGGTGATATTCATTTTTATGTAAAATAAAAAAAAATAATAATATAATCATTATTTTTAATTCTAAAAAAATTATCAGTCGCAATATATCGCGGCACCAAAAATGATCGCACTCATTTACATATATGGTGCGATAAGTCAATATATCGACTATCGCGACAGGCCTACCCACATCTGGAGAGCCTCTCGTGTTCAAAGTGCAGACGTGAGCTGAACATGTTTTAAGAAACCACGCAGGTTAACTTAATGCTGCGTTACGTGTGAAGTGGCCATAAAACGGCAGTTTTTTCCAGACTCTGTGGCTGTAGAAACAAAGAGAACGAAACGCAATCATGGGCAAATGAGCTTCTCTACTACTTCTTTTGAAACTGATTTCATCATAATTGCTATTAGTGTTATTCACACAGCAAAATCCTTATTTGTTTATTCGACTAAGTGTGGGCCTTTGTAAAATACGTGACAAATTGCGTCCCGTATTTATTTGACACAGGACATCATTTTACCTTCAAATACAGACGATTCCGTATTTTAAGGAACGGGTGGCAACCCTAGTACTGTCCATCATTAGAAAGGTTAAAGATTCAATTTTACCCTATAATAATCTAATAGTAACATTATGTCTTATTCACCTTATTTAGGACACCCATTCTTCAAAAACATCATTAATATCTGTAGAAGTGAACAGAATAAGGATCAAATGACTGAGTTCAACTTTGAGAAAGAAACCGACCTGTTTGTTCCTCAGTATCTTCTTGCTTCAAGCTGAAAACTTCTGCAATCTTTATGTCTTCAGTCTCCTCTTTAATAAACGCCATCTTTATGATCTCAGTCACTTCACCGGGAGTTTCTCTGAGAAAAATAAAGAAACTGATTAGCCAAAAAACACTCAAAACTAGAACTACACATTACTAAAAGAACACAAATTATACCAACAAAGACATGACAGATTTAGATATTTATCGTTTATGTTTGGTATTTAATGATGTTTATGTTAAATTCAGTAGATTGTACTGTTATGGAAACCTTTGCAGTTGGATTGTGAAAATTGTCTTATAGCCTACATCTTTGTCTTCTCGTTTCATTTACAGTAAAACTATAAATTTGCATGAACGGTTCGATTTCATTTAAACACTTTAAATGTTTAAAACACAAACCTTTCTTCAGGAGAGTTACAAGTTCCGCGTTTGGTTAACGGCGCGGTCTTATGACGTCATACAGTCATTCCAAAATAAAAGTCCCGTTCACACGCTCAAATCAGAAATGAACATAAAAAATACACAAATAATAAAACACATATCTGTGGCGTTCAGAGTTAAATTCTTGCATAATATGTTTGTTTAAATAAATGTTAGCCAATGTTAAATTCCAGTGAGAGTTTGAACTACATGAGATTCTGAACAATAATGTTTGTCTGCAGAAACCATTCAAGGAGCCAGGAACTTTTTAGTTTTATTTATTTATTTGTTTGTTTATTTATTTAAGGAAAGGGCTTGGTTATAATCTTTTTACAGCCACACACACACACTCACACACACTGTTGCCCTACTTTCATGATATAATAGCACTGTAGCATGAACTTTTTACATTTTCCACAAATTTCACATAAATTTCATATATATATATATATATATATATAGGGCTAGGGGTGGCCGATATGGCAAAAATATCACGATTTTTTTTTTAAGAAATATCACGATTCACAATATTATCACAATTCTTTGTCATGTTGGATTTTCTATTTTGCAAGCTGTTTGAGCATTACAGCCAAACTAATTTCCCCACTATAAAGACAAAGCCTTTCAAGGTAACAAAATATTAAAAAGTATGGCGGATATTTAGGCCAAAGTGGGTGAAGATAAAAATCATTGTCATTATTTTATCTTTGTTATTAAAAAATGAGAGCAAAGATACACATTACAAATACACATAATATACAAATAAAATAAACAGTGTTTTATTTTCAGGTAGGCTACAATAGGTGTATTTAGCAGGAGCATTCAAGAAACTGAATGAAGAAATATAAAAATAAAACACTATATAGATTGATTCCTATGAAAGCAACTGTATTGGTTTTTCAGTCAAGAGTAGTGAGTGATTTTTCTCTTTGTGTTTTATTAACATTAAAGGAATAATTCTCCCCAAAATTAAAAAAGGCTAGTGTTTGATTTTTATACCTTCATTTACTCACTCAAAAGTTGTTTTAAACCTGAACAAGTTTCTTCTGCTGAAAATAAATGCTATTTTGAAGAATGTGGAAAACCAAACTGTTTCCATAGTATTTTTTTTCCTACTGTTAAAGTCAATGTGGACCAGCAACTGTTTGGTTAACCACATTCTTCAAAATATCTTCTTTTGTGTTCAGCACAAGAAAGAAATTAATACAGGTTTGGGACAACATGTGAGTAAATAATGACAGAATTACAATTTTAGGGTGAACTATCCCTTTAATGACAGTCGGCAGCATGTGTACTGTCCCTTTAAGACCTGCACGCATGCGTTTCTCTCAGCTCTTTACCTTCATTTTAGACATAACCAACTGAGTCTATACATAAACCTGGTGTGTTTTGACAGTATTAGCACAAAACATAACTTAGTTCAGTAATCAGGCGCTGTTAGACGAGCTTTTGAGAGCACGCGCTTTGGGTGTATGTGCTCAGAAAAGGCGTTCATCAGAACAGCACAATGAGTGAATCGTTTAACCAGTAAGTATTTGAAGCAGATGCAGATAATGTACTTTTGGTGACTGTGAATAAGTGCAGTGTCCCGTGAGAGTAACTCTACCGCTGAGTTAACACTGATCTGAATGTATGTGGCGTTGTACAGTATACGTTACATAGAGACGGCGGCGCCAGAACGGCAGCTGATAGAATGTGTGCTGTGGCACAATACAACGATATTTCTTCAAAAAAGCAAATCGTGGAGACATTTTTATAGGCCACGATCAAAAATCGTCATATCGAACACCCCTAGCAGAATAGGGCAGGGAAGGTATAGGCAAGGGCACTTTACCTTCGGACCTCAAAGGGGCAGGGGCTTGAGCCCCCCTGGCCCCCCCCTTGTGCACGCCACTGCACACACACACACACACACATATATTTCAATTATGACAACTCTCTGAAGATTTTAGCACGGCGATGGATATGATAATGTTAATGTATTTGGTCTTGGTGGAATAGATCTGCTACGCTGCTGCTGGTTATTGCTGTAGTTGTAGATTAGTACAGGACCTTGCTACTGCCAATACATACACCGATACGATACGCTGCTGTGAGTATTTAAGACATACTGCTGCGGCAAGAATATAAAATAAGATGAAAGCAGGATGATCCAGACCTACAGACATTGGTTTTGACATCCCACTGAGAGAAGATGTGAGAAAAGTCCCTTCACCCATCGTCCTTCACTCAGCTCACTCAGAATTATCAATAATATCATGTTCTACATGAATGCGAGTGATATTTACAGTCATGTTTGGTATCATTTGAATCGTCTCAGGGCGACTGGTACAATGGTCTCAATCTTACAAGATGTATACTAAAGAGTAATACAGATCATAAGAACTTAGACATAAGTTGATTACTGTAGAGGGTGTGTCTTTCATGCAAATGGCCATATGTCCCAAAAGAAGTAAACTCTCAAGTCTTGGACTTGATTAATGCAAATTCCAATTGTTAGTTCCTGTCTCCATTTCGGGGAATGTTTGTCAGGTATGCATCTTTTACTCTTAGATTTATGACAATCTAGTGATTTGATTTGATTTGATTTGATTTGATATCTTTGAATTGGCTATGTGATTGGCATAATACATATTTACCTGACTGATAATAAATTGTTAAAAAGCAGACGTCGCTGGCTTTCATCATCTCCTCCGTGTCTTTGATTGTGTGTGAAAGAGCTGAGATGTGTCTGTTCATCTCCTCCAGCTTCTCCTTCATCATCTGCTTCTTCTGCTCCTCTTCCTCCCTCAGTGCAGTGATTGTAGCTTCTTCTTCATCTCTGAGAAACTGATGAAGCTTCTCAAACTGCTGTTTAATCTGACGCTCTGTGTGCTCAGCTTGAGACTGAAATCAAACCACATTCACTTCAATCGTCTCCATCAACACACATCAACACAATCACATCATTCAGATCTGAGAGAAACTCAGAGACCTACATATAACGCATCCAGAAGCAGATTGATGATCGTCTACACAAATAATCAGCTGGAGTCCATTATATTAAATATATCAGATCATAACTGTATCTGGTGATCTACAGCTGTAATGAAATGACAAATGCTGTCTAGTATGGTCTTTAGTTCAGTTCATTTCAGTAAGTTGAAGTATTACAGCCACTTGTGGACGTTGAACCTCATATGTTTTTTGTGTGAAGAGTGGAAGCTGAAACCTTTGCAGGACATGGAGGCGCCAGAGCGGTCACAGTGGTCACTTGCATTTTTTCTTGATAATGGAAACAACTTAAAACATGCTGTAATTTTTGCTCATAAAGGTAAGACTAATACATCATTCGGAACTGTAAAGGGTCTACTTTTATTTGTGTGCATTCACAATATCAACAAAATGTGCTTTTATAAAATAAATAGGAAAACAGAGGATGCGCTTGCAGTCTTGTCTTGAACAGGAGCGCTTCACAATGATGAACCGAAACTCAACGAATTGAGTCACAAATATAATAAATATATCTATAGAAAGCTTTAAATTACTTCTTTAAAACGAAGTAATTCAAATCGAAAACAAAAACTCTTTCATTATGTAATCCATAAAGATGCATTTATCTCTAAAGGCACTTCCAATGAGGAGATGGCGAGTCATTTTTCATCACCGTCTAAAATATAAAAATAAGGAAAAGCCTAAAACAGGCCCGATTATATTTTTTTCAGATTTTTATGTTGCTCTGCTCTGAATTCCTTAAAATGTAAAGGATTTTATGCAACCAATTTTGTCTGATATGTGAATTATTTATTAGCCTATTTTTTAACCCATGCAGCAAATGCTTTAAAAACAGCTTTTAAAATTAATTTATTGCATTCCAGATGATTTTAAAGAACTTTTAACTATAAGTTTTAAGGGTAGCTTGAATGTAAAACATTGTCATGAATTCGTTGTAATCCCATACACGGGCCTAATTTACTGTTTAAATGTTTGCGGGGCAAATCTCAGGTCAGTGTGAGCGCTCATGGTACACAGTGCGTACAGCCGTACACCTCCAGGCGCCACTGTCTATGGGTATAAACACAAGCATTGACTTGACTAGAGCGACCGTGATCAGCTCCGGTGGCCGCATTGAAATACTTCACAAAATGTACCCATGTAAAGTAGCTCTGTCTAAATTTATGGACACTGACAACACTTGCAGTTTCTGCAACACGCACGAGGAAGACTTGTGTCATTTGTTTTATAATTGTGATTTGTCTTGTTTTATAATTGTGATTTGTCTTGTTTTATAATTGTGATTTTGGTCTGATGTTAGTGCCTTTCTGTTTTTGCAAAGAAATGTTAATTATATGCTATCTTTAAAAGACGTTATTTGTACTTATTCACACAAAAGTAAAATGATTGAGTATGTCCTTAACTTTTACATAAAAAAAAAAATTAAATAAAAATAAATACCTAGACGCCTCATTGGCCGCTCGACCGCACGTCAACGGCGCCGCCATATTGGCTTGATCAAACCAGTTGGCAGACCAGTGAATCGGTTCGTGAATCAATTTGAATGATTCGTTCAGTTCCCTGCCACACACGCTGAGTCGTCTGAAGCGTTTCTCACTCAGAGTTGTAACATCAAGAGCGCTGTTTATTCAGGAATAAATAATAATACTCATTCCTTAGTTTTACAAGATACCCTGTTTTTTGAGAATATATTGAATTCCCTTTTATTCTGACATAGTGCACAGCGATACAGAAGACAATCGTGTAATTGTTCAGTTTAACAAATTTGACTTACTTTATGTAATGTATTTATTTATTTATTTATTTATTTATTGTTATTTAAAAGTATATATTTATATTCTGTGATTGACAGGAGATGTTTTAGGTTAAAGGCTGGTGGTATATTTGGGGCAATGATCCGGGGGTCTTTGACAGGTTTTTCTCTCCGTAAGATCTTTACTATCTTCACACATTCTCAAGACAGTAAAGGATCTCGTTTACTTCTCTGAGACCCACGACTAATATATTATCCAAGAATGTGCTTTTCCTCCACAGGTATACGAGGATTTACCGTGAGATTGGAAAAATAACCCAGAGCTGATGCTGATAAACTCAGAAGCAGTGAAATATAAAAGAGTTCAGATTGAAACACGTGCCGTGTCCCAGACAGACTGCAGGTAAACTCAGTAGACGTGTGACCAGATGAAAGTTCAAATCAATATAGTCCTGCTTTTTACTCCTGATCTTTAAGTCCACAGTCAATATGATCTCTTTCTGTTAGTTTTTTGTTCTGAGAAAGAAACAGCAATATTAATAAGTCACTAGCTGTCTTAATCGTAGCTGTTCTGCTCTTTAAAGGTGAGCTGATGCTTGTTTTCTTGTAAACCTAAATTCGTTATCTGATGTGGTGTTTAATTTCTCATTAGACATGGCAGCTCTCTTGAATGAGTGATACTGTTCATCTTAATAGTGTCCGCGGTCCTTAAAAAGTCTTAAATAACGTTTTCCTAATAAAAGGCCTTAAAATGTCTTAAATTCAGATTATATGGGTCTTAAATATTTTTGGTCACATTAACCCTAAAATATCTTCAGTCTGACGGACTAATGGCCGTTTACAATCATTGGACAGACGAAAAATTCAAAATATGTAGTTTATTTATAACATGATATAGTTCAGTAACATACCAAGGGAGCTATTTCACTGAAAGTTCTCACGATGGAAAATGTTACATTGATTTTAGTTCAATAAACAATTAAAGTTAGTTAGTCAAGTTATTAAGTTACTTACATTTTAGACACAATATTTACTGTTTTGTTCTGTTTCACCGACAAAAATAGTTCCAAACAAGGATCACAGAAGTAAAGCACATTCTCCAAGCAGCACTCCGCCGCGGTTAAGGGTTTAATCAAAAGAACCCTTTAGGGTTCTTTGTAACCAGGAAAAAGGTTCTATATGGAACCTTTTAGGGGTTCATTCATTATCATTTGTTTTGCTTTGTCCTTTCCGGATTAAATATTTCATATTATTGACAAACATCAAGACCCTAAAATGTAAAAATTTAATTCACACAAAAAAGTCACTCATGAATACTGGAAAAAAAAACACACATCCAAAGTGCATAGAACTAGTAATTTATTTATATTAACAAAACTAATTACTATTACTGAAAGAATGCTTCTGTAATTGCAAGTATTCAAGGCTTTAAATGTACAAATTAACATTAAAACATCAACCATTAAAAAATAACTCATAAATAACAAAAATAGAGTTTCACCTACATCTACATATTACAAAATAAGTCCATAAAATGTACAAAATTACATTAATCTATCGCAATAAATAATGCAAATATACAGATTCATCTAAATTCTCATCAGTGTTAGAACAACATTGAGTCCCTCAAAACTACAAATCTATATTAATATAATGGAAATATACAGATATAGAAGTACTTCAAATCTACAAATTTATATTAATATCACTCATAAAGTATTGTAATATAACGATTCAAATTCAGATTAGCATTTCAGAATAACATCAGTCGCCTCATATTTACAAATTTACAAATAAGTAGCAAAGAGGCACTCCATTGCCTCCATCACATCCATTTCTGCGCTCTCAATGTTGACACCCTCCATATTGATGCTGGCTCTTTTTGCACGGAGGGGGTTTGAAGCGCCATGAAAAACTATAGTCGGAGTTGGCTTTGCTGATTCCTGCAAGTTGGAAAAACATATAAATGATTTGTGAAATAACTTAGAATACAGTAGTCCCAAAAGTTAAAATTCCATCAAAAATGATAATTTAGTCAACCCCATTTTGCTCAAAATTTGCGTGACTTTTCTGTGGTGAAAGACACAAGGCAGAATGATAGCCTCAATCATTTTTAACTCTCTTTGCATACTTTCTTCCAAACAATTAGGGATGTGACTGACCATTTTTTTTTTACCACAGTGGTAAGGGCCAATTCCCTGGCTATGTTGCACACACAACTCACAAACAATCATGAGCACAGAAACTTCTTTTCAAGATCAATGCAATATGCATTAATAAAATAGCTTGGGTAGCATACTGAAAAACTAAAAAGCAACAATGTATCTGTTTTTGATTTAACTAAACTTGCAGCTTGATTATTGAAGAGACACTACACAAAAATCATTCATACATGCAGTTTCTCACTTTATCTCTGTTGTTAATTTAAATAAATGGCAAGGCAAGGCAAGTTTATTTATATAGCACATTTCATACACAGTGGTAATTCAAGGTGCTTTACATAAAAGGAAGTCAAATAGTCATTAAAAAAATAATAAAAACAGGGAAATTAAAAACCAACATTCTCAAGCTTTGTTCAAACTCTTCCACACTAAGTGGAAAATGACATGATTGATTTAAGAAATTAAAAATAATAGTAAATCACAATAATAAAAACAAAGTGATTTAAAAATTGATTTTAAAAGAATTTAAAACATTTAAGAATAGAAAGTGATTATACATAGTGCAATCAGTTCGGACGTAGCACAGTGCTCATTCAACAAATGCACAGCTAAACAGATGAGTTTTGAGTCTGGATTTAAAAGTGGCTAATGTTTTAGCACATATGATCTCTTCTGGAAGCTGGTTCCAACTTCGGGCGGCATAATAGCTAAAAGCAGACTCCCCTTGTTTTGTGTAAACCCTTGGTATTTCTAACTGACTCGATCCTAATGATCTGAGTGGTCTGTTAGGTTTATATTCAGTGAGCATATCTCCAATGTATTTAGGTCCTAGGCCATTTAGAGATTTATAAACGAGTAAAAGTACTTTAAAATCAATCCTAAATGTAACTGGAAGCCAGTGTAAGGACCTGAGGACTGGTGTAATATGCTCAAATTTTCTGGTTCTAGTCAGAATCCTGGCAGCAGCGTTCTGGATGAGCTGCAGCTGTCTAATGGTCTTCTTCGGAAGGCCGGTGAGGAGACCATTACAATAATCCACCCTGCTGGTGATGAAGGCATGAACAAGTTTCTCCAGGTCTTGACTGGAAACAAAACATCTAATTCTTGCAATCCTTTCAAGCTACATCATTTCTGTATCTGATTTAAAGCATGCAGAATGCTAGATCTAAAGACCTGTTGCCAAAAAAAAAATAAAAAAAATGCATCAGTGGTTTCTTGCCTCTACATCTTTCATTTAAATTCTGCAAATGTTTCTGTGAGAAACTGAGCAGCCCTCTCTCGTTTTTAACATCTTTGTATTTCTCCTGATATTACAAAGCAACTGTCAATAAGAGTAAAACATTCTTCATTAGAACACCCCCCCACCACCACCAACACAAAGACATGACATATCAAAACTTACATTGTCCAGACAGAAGAGGAACTTGCTGTTCCTCTTCAGGAACTCGAGCTGCGTCCGAAAACGCTAGGGGAACGCCTTCAGCGTGACCAGCTCTGAATACAAGTGTAATCTGTCCAATGGATGGGCGAGACGTTACAGGCGAGGTGACGTAATGACCAGCTGGTATAAAAGCACGTGCGGTGAAACCGGCATCAGCTTTCTGTCATTCAGCTAGCGCTCTGTGTCTGAACTGTGTGTCTTATTTGGTGTTGTCTGTCCTTTGAAAAGTATCATGTCAAAGAGCCAGTATAAGGCTAAGCATATGAAGGGCGAGAGCAGATCACAATACAAGCTGTGTGTTCCTCCCTGCAAACGCTATTTGTCTGCAGGTGATACACACAGCTTGAGTGTGGTTTGTTTGGGAGCGAGGCACGCAGAGTCGGCTCTCGAGGGAGCCGACTGCCCGCACTGCGAGTGTCTCCCGCTGCGTACGCTTCGCTCCCGAAAGGCCCTTTTTTCCCAGGAGGGTTCTTTCACCGCTGAGGCGGAACTGCGGCGGCGCTCGTGGGGTTCGCAGCGGGATCTGATGGAGGGATTGGAGACGAGCGAGTCTCTATTTCCATCCTCACCCATTAGATCCGGTGTCCGCTCCCCGAGATCGGAAGCCCGTCATGCGGTTACTTCTCCTCAGGCAGCGGGCTCGGCACTTCTCCTGTCTTCCTCCGAGGAGGTTGACGTGAAAAGCACCGAGTATGTTTCGCCCTCTCTTTCGCCCAATATGAGGAGCTTGTGGAGGTGGTCACTCGTGCTGTGGCCAGATTAAACATCGATTGGCCGGCCGAGTGTCGTGTTGAACCGCAGAGAAGCAAGTTGGATGAACGCTTTCTGCAGTTTAAGACTCCACCTCCACATCGGAGCCTGCCGTTTTTTCCCGACCTTCACACTGAGGTGTCGAGGTCGTGGGGAAAACCATTCTCGGCCCGCCTCTTCGTCCCCTCGTCTGATTACTACGGTAATGTGGCGGGGACGAGTGAGCGCGGTTACAGAGCGATGCCTCGGGTGGAACAGACGCTCGCGAGCTATCTGTCCCCTGACGCTGCGTCGTCTCTGAAGGCTCCGACCTTGCCCACCAAGCCGCTGTGCACATCGTCAGCACTGGTGGGCAAGGGGTACGTGGCAGCAGGTCAGGCAGGTTCGTGTCTGCACACCATGGCGGTGCTGCAGGCGTACCAGGCTGACCTGCTCAAAGACCTAGATGAGGGTGAGGGAATCAATGCGGACGATATCAGCGAGCTCCGCAAAACTGCTGATTTGTCTCTCCGCGCCACCAAGGAGACCGCTCGTGCTATTGGGCAGTCTATGGCAGCCCTGGTGGCAGCGGAGAGGCATCTCTGGTTGACCCTGTCAGATATCAAAGACCCTGACAGGGTCTTCCTCCTGGACGCCCCGCTTTTGCCTTCTGGCCTGTTCAGCGACGCTGTTGGTTCTGTCGTCGACAGGCGCCAGGAAGCAGGCGGCGGCGTTCCGTCGGTTTCTCCCTCGCCGCTCTCTAGCTCAGGGGGCTGCTGGGCGAGAGCAGCCCCTGCCGCGTGCTGGCTCCTCACATAGAGAGGCGCAGAAAGAGAGTGTCGCCGCCCGTGCTCCCCCGCGGCAGAGCCGGGGCGGTAAGAAAGGCTCTCGGTCGGGGGCCTCTAAGCCTAAGCCGGATCTACGGACCGTCCTCCAGGCAAAGAGGTCTTCGGCCAAGAGGCCCTAATGCTTATGGCCCAGGGCTTATGAGGGTAGCCCCCGCTGGGGAAGAGCGGCGTTCACCGCATTACACGGTGCCCGTCTCTCCTCAGTGCCCTCAGGAGATCGTTCTGCTAACCCTGCCGATCCTCACTTGAAAGAAGAGAGTGAAAGAAGGCCAGTCACTCACTATCAAGCAGTTTCAGAGACTGCTGGGTCTGATGGCAGCTGCGTCCAACGTGATACCTATTGGCCTGCTGTACATGAGACCCCTTCTTGTCTCAGGGCCCAGTGCTGGGAGCTCCATGTTGCCGCGTAACGCTAGCGACGGATGCGTCCCTCACCGGTTGGGGAGCGGTCATGAGTGGCCACCCTGCCCGCGGTCTGTGGAGTGGTCGCCATCTCACTTGGCACATCAATTGGCTGGAGATGCTGGCTGTGTTTCAGGCTCTGAAACACTTTCTCCCAGACCTAAGAGATCACCATGTGTTGGTGCGCACCGACAACACGGCAGTGGTCTCTTACATCAACCACCAAGGAGGTCTGCGGTCGCGCCCCCTGTACAGGCTGGCGCATCAGATCCTTGTGTGGTCCCAGGGCAAACTCCTCTCGCTGAGAGCAGTGTACATCCCTGGGTATCTCAATGTGGGAGCAGACATCCTGTCAAGACAGGGGCTGAGGCCCGGGGAATGGATGCTTCACCCGGAGGTGGTGAAGCAGATTTGGAGAGTGTTTGGCCAGGGTCAAGTGGACCTTTTTGCGACTTGGGAGACATCGCAATGTCCCCTCTGGTACTCTCTGACTCATCCAGCTCCACTGGGGCTGGATGCCATGATACAGACTTGGCCGAGGCTTCGTCTGTATGCCTTTCCCCCGATTGCTCTGCTCCCCGGAGTTCTGGAGAGAGTGCGCCGGGACGGGGTCCGGCTGCTGTTAGTAGCCCAGTTCTGGCCGGGCCGAGTATGGTTCTCGGACCTGATTTCTCTCCTCGACGGCTCTCCATGGGAGATTCCCGTCAGGAGGGATCTCCTCTCACAGGCAGGGGGCACCCTTGTGCACCCCCGCCTGGAGTTGTGGAAGCTGTGGGTATGGCCCTTGAAGGGGCACAGCTCATAGCTTCCGGTCTCTCGACCGAGGTTGTTGAGACCATCCTCCAATCCAGAGCTCCCTCAACGAGGAAACTGTACGCCTTGAAGTGGAAACTTTTCACTTCATGGTGTGGAGACCGCCAGCTCGACCCAGTTAACTGTTGGTACAGTGCTGGAGTTCCTGCAGGCTCGACTCTCCACAGGGTTAACCCACTCCACCTTGAAGGTTTATGTGGCGGCGATTTCGGCCTACCACACCTCTCTTGGTGGACAGTCAGTGGGCAGACACCCCCTGGTTACACGTTTCCTCCGTGGTGCGCTGAGGCTAAGGCCTCCAGTACGGTCCCGTGTTCCTCCATGGGACCTGGCTGTGGTGTTGGATGCTCTCTGTAGGCCTCCCTTTGAGCCTATAGAGGAGATATCTGATCGCCATCTCACTCTGAAGACTGTATTTCTTCTGGCGATTTCTTCTCTTAAGAGAGTTGGGGATCTGCAGGCCCTCTCAGTGGCCCCTACTCATTTGGACTTTGCGCCTGGGTACGTCCCCAAAGTTCCTTCTGTCACGCCACAGCCTGTCGTACTGCAGGCCTTCAGTCCTCCTCCCTTCAGGGAGCCAGACCAGCAGAAGCATAACTGTATGTGTCCAGTGCGAGCGCTGGATGCATACGTCCACAGAACTGCCCTTTGGAGAAGGGTGGACCAACTGCTGATTTGCTATGGGCCCCCTAAGAGAGGTCTTTCTGCTTCCAAACAGACCCTCAGTCGGTGGATTGTGGAGGCCATTGTCATGGCATATGAGTCCTCTGATCTCCCCTCGCCGATGGGAGTCAGAGCTCACTCCACGCGAAGTGTGGCGGCCTCCAAGGCCTTTCTCGCAGGTGTCCCCTTACAAGACATCTGCAACGCTGCGGGATGGTCTACGCCCCTGATCTTTGTCAGGTTTTATGGCCTTGACATGTGGGCCACTCCAGGCTCTTCCATCCTCTCGCCCTGATGTGCTCCGCAGGGATACACACTGGGCAGGGACTTGGAAGCCTGGCGGCGTGGGCATCTCGTTCCCCTAGCGTTTTCGGACGCAGCTCGAGTTCCTGAAGAGGAACGTCTCTCTAGGTTACGTATGTAACCCTAGTTCCTCGAGGGAATGAGACGCTGCGTCTCGAGGTCACACTTCCGGCATCCCTGCCCGCGCTTGCTTTATTCCTAGAAGCTGATGCCGGTTTCACCGCACGTGCTTTTGTACCAGCTGGTCATTACGTCACCTCACCCGTGACGTCTCGCCCATCCATTGGACAGATTACACTTGTATTCAGAGCCGGTCACGCTGAAGACGTTCCCCTAGCGTTTTCGGACGCAGCGTCTCGTTCCCTCGAGGAACTAGGGTTACATACGTAACCTAGAGACGTTTTCTCCGAATAAAGATGGTAAGATTAGCAGTGCGGCATTTTTCTCCAGATCTGCAACATCAGTTTACACACACACAAAAAAGCTGTGATAGTTGTCTCAGTTTACATTACATTCACAGTGTTTTTGGAAACCCAGTCAATTTGAATGTATAACAACATCTAAATAATACAATTATTATTTTGCTTATTTTTAAATTAAGTTATTAATAAATAAAGACTGAAATACCATTTATTTTACACTTCACTTTCAAACATCAATCATTAATTAGTATGTGAGCAGAGCAGCATCCAAACTCAAAGTACTTCTGCTGAGATCCTGAAGTATGCTTACAATGGATACTTTACTACTCCATGAGACCACAGGAGAGGACTTATGAATGGCAGTGAAGCAATGCAACTGAGGTTGTATAAAATTTAAAAAAGAAAATAATAATAGCTAAAATAATAGCAGCATAATAGCTAAAAGCAGACTCCCCTTGTTTTGTGTAAACCCTTGGTATTTCTAACTGACTCGATCCTAATGATCTGAGCGGTCTGTTAGGTTTATATTCAGTGAGCATATCTCCAATGTATTTAGGTCCTAGGCCATTGAGAGATTTATAAACGAGTAAAAGTACTTTAAAATCAATCCTAAATGTAACTGGAAGCCAGTGTAAGGACCTGAGGACTGGTGTGATATGCTCAGATGTTCTGGTTCTAGTCAGAATCCTGGCAGCAGCGTTCTGAATGAGCTGCAGCTGTCTAATGCTCTTCTTTGGAAGGAGACCATTACAATAATCCACCCTGCTGGTGATGAAGGCATGAACAAGTTTCTCCAAGTCTTGACTGGAAACAAAACATCTAATTCTTGCAATGTTTTTGAGATGATAGTATGCTGATTTAGTTACTGCTTTGACATGACCACTAAAACTAAGGTCTGTCTCCAGAATCACCCCAAGATTTTTGACTTGGTTTTTAGTTGATTGACCCCTAGAGTCAAGGTATGCATTCACCTTGATAACTTCATCTTTGTTTCCAAATACAATGACTTCAGTTTTCTCCTTATTTAACTGAAGAAAGTTCTGGCACATCCAACAGTTTATTTCATCATTGCATTGGCAGAGGGAGTCAATGGGGCTATAGTCATTTGGAGATAAGGCTAGGTAAATCTGGGTATCATCAGCATAGCTGTGATAGGCAATTTGGTTCTTCCTCATTATTTGACTTAGTGGGAGCATATACAGGCTAAACAAGAGTGGTTCAAGAATTGAGCCTTGTGGGACTCTGCATGTCATGGACGTCCACTTAGACTTATGCTCTCCTATACTCACATAATAACCTCTCCCTTCTAAGTATGACCTGAACCATTTGAGCACCATCCCAGAAAGCCCGACCCAGTTTTCCAGTCTCTCTAAAAGTATGTTATGATCAACAGTGTCAAACGTAGCACTAAGATCTAGTAGTACCAGCACTGATATTTTGCCAGAATCAGAATTGAAGCGAATATCATTTATTATCTGAATAAGCGCGGTCTCTGTGCTATGATGTGCTCGGAAACCAGATTGAAAATTGTCCAGGTATCCATTTGAGTTTAAGTAGTTGTTCAGCTGATTAAAAACTACCTTTTCAATAATCTTACCTATGAAAGGAAGATTTGATATTGGTCTATAGTTGTTCAACATTGTGTTATCAAGATTGCGCTTTTTCAGAAGGGGCTTAACAACTGCAGTTTTCAGGGAGTTTGGAAAAGTCCCAGAAAGAAGTGAAGCATTCACCACTTCTAAGAGATCTGCTTCTAAACAGTTTAGCACACTTTTGAAAAAAGATGTGGGAAGTGTGTCAAGAGAGCATGTTGACGATGTAAGGTGGTGTACTATTTCTTTCAAAATTTTGCTATCAATTGCTTCAAAAAACAGACATACAGGTGCTGGTCATATAATTAGAATATCATCAAAAAGTTGATTTATTTCACTAATTCCATTCAAAAAGTGAAACTTGTATATTATATTCATTCATTACACACAGACTGATATATTTCAAATGTTTATTTCTTTTAATTTTGATGATTATAACTGACAACTAAGGAAAATCCCAAATTCAGTATCTAAGAAAATTAGAATATTACTTAAGACCAATACAAAGAAAGGATTTTTAGAAATCTTGGCCAACTGAAAAGTATGAAAATGAAAAGTATGAGCATGTACAGCACTCAAAACTTAGTTGGGGCTCCTTTTGCCTGAATTACTGCAGCAATGCGGCGTGGCATGGAGTCGATCAGTCTGTGGCACTGCTCAGGTGTTATGAGAGCCCAGGTTGCTCTGATAGTGGCCTTCAGCTCATCTGCATTGTTGGGTCTGGTGTCTCTCATCTTCCTCTTGACAATACCCCATAGATTCTCTTTTGCTGGCCAATCAAGCACAGTAACTGGACATTTGTGTCTTGACTTTAATCATTGCCTCCCGGGTACCCAAAAAGGTTTCTCTTCTGTGTACAACCAGACAACCTGACTTCAGATCTCGGTCTTGTTAAGATTTGATTCTAACAATTGGGGGCTCGTCCGCGAAAGGGGGGAATCTTCCTACGAACTGGGAAACTGTTCCGAAATCGACAGGAAAAAACGTGTCAAGAGATCAAAGAAGGACCTACGATAAATGGGGTAAGTGTTTTTGCATATTTCTTGAGATAGAAATACAGTGCTTACCCCTGTAGGATCCTAGAGTTATTCCGTAAAGAGACGGAATAGTGTAATCACTTCGCTAGTGGAATTAATTTTCCATTGTTGTGCACTTCGGCTGGCAACAGTAGGCAAACTATTAGCATGAAAAGTGATGGTGTAAACAGTACTGATCACACTGAATTTTGGTTTGATTATGACAATGTATATATTTTCGCAAGAAAATAAATTTTTTGAATAAATATTATTGCTACATGCTAACGTATTGTGACTGAAAAGACGGTGTTAGGGGTGATCAGGACGAAAGTTTTGTGAAAGCCCAACATAGAAAACACCCAAATAAAAGAAGGTGATTTAGGGGCGATCAGGACGAAAAGTCTTGTGTAAGCCTAAAAATATAGGAATATCACCCACGGTCACAATATAACGCATGTATTACGGTCGGGGTTGGACGGAAAGGTACAGAAGAAAAGAAACAGTAAATATTACACTACTAGCCTTTACTGCGTGAATTATTTGCTGCTACTTTACTAACTAATATTTGAAACGCACAAAGTGGAAGATGGGAGGTTCAATATCGAGACCCCTACCGGGGGAAAAGCCAATTGACTTTGTCGTGGCAATTTTAACTGACTCTCATCAGCATAAGAGACAAACTCAGTCTTAATAAGAAAAGAAGCTTTTATTCTTCGCGAAGAAGGTCAACAGTCATACAGACACACACAGGTTTCTGCAGAGTGCGACCAAAAGGGGAGGGCAGTCCTCCTCTTTTATACACTCTTTAAGGCACTCAAGGCCAAAAGATCACATGTCAAGACATCTGTACTTTTCCACCAAAAGAACAAAGGAAGGAACACCCTAGTTTATTACACCCTATTTCTCTTGGTTTTTAGGGCTTTATAACCCAACAGGTCATAAAGATATAGCCCCCCTATTCCCTTCTTATCTGATCCCCAGCCCCAAGATCCCCTTATCAACCTTTTGTCTTAGGGCAAATGGCCCCAGACCCATTCCTTTCTAACACAGCCAGGCCTAAAATATTTGCATCACACCTTCTCACAAACATAGAAAATAAGCATAAAGTACATATTCATTCTCTGGAAGCCGGGCTAAATGAGTAGACACTGCTACTGCACTTCTGACATGGGTCAGACCCTCAGTCACTTCTCACATCCCAAATATGAACCTTACATGCACAAAGCTATCACACATTGGAAAATAAGCATGAAATGAATTTTCCTCAACAACTTCATGTATAGAAACAAAGGATTCTATACTGAACCATTTATTAGTAATTTGGCGGGATGGTCAGAACGCTTGAAACCGCAAATTGAAGTACCATACCCGCGAGGTTCATTCTCAGATGAGGATATGAAAACGGCTAAAAGCCTAGTAAAAGAGGGATGGGGTGACCCGAATTGGGATTACGATTATATGAGAAAGAGTCTTGATGTGTGGCAAGAGATGAAAAAGGTCTGGGACAAAGGTCCAGAGAAACAGAAAGTAACGGCTTATGTGGCTAAACAAAATAGCTGTGAAATGGAAAAACCCCCACCCTATATTTCACCTGCGCCTTCTGCACCACCTAAAAATGAAACACCTAGCACAAATATAGTTACTACTAAAGTTACTAAACCTAGCAACAGTAAAACTGCGGAAGTACCTGAGACTCAAAGAGTGTTTGTTTGGATGAGATCAGGAAACGGGATAAATGTCAAACCAATAAAATATGACTGACATGGAGACAATCTGTAACAGTTTGCCTTCTCCACAAAATCCTGGGAAATTTGTATCCATATTACAGACGCATACTAAATATGCCCACTTTACGGGCGCAGATTATAGAGCAGTTTTATTAAGAACGCTTGAAGGAGATGGAACTGAAGCCATGTTAATTGACGGCTGTCCATCGTTGAAACATGACAATGATAAAATAGCAGGTTCAGCTACAGCTCAAAACCCTCATGAATTTCACTGGGAAAATGCTGAAAGCAATGATGCTTTCTTCAAAGAGCTCAGAACCTTTTTAGAAAAGCGGGCAGGTAATAAACAAGACCTGTCGTTCGCAGCAAACACTAAGCAGAAGCCTAAAGAATCTACTTCAGAATTTTATCTGAGATTTAAAAAGGCCTGGATAGAGGAGTCTAAACTCCCAGTAAACAATGAAATAAAGGCACTTTTTGTAAACACCTTTCTGAATAACATGCAGAGTAGGCAGGCACAGTTAATCAGAATTACAACCACAAATTTGCTCGAGATGGATATCGATGCTTTGGGGAAACGGGTAAGGGAACTAGATTCATCTGGAGGTTTTGCGGTTAAATCAGAAAATGCCATGTTTGCAAAAAGACAGCCAGAAAATAAACAGCATGACCTAAAGGCAGAAGTGAAACCACGCTTGACTCCTATGAGGAAACCAAGAATTGTGTGCTTTCGCTGCGGCCGTGAAGGTCATGTCTGGCGAGAGTGTAGATCATGGAAAGGTCAGATGCAGGGGAGGCCCCAGGATAGACAAGCGTTACACGGGGGCACACCAGCTACACCTAGGGATACATCATATCCCCGCTTGAAGTAAGAGTTCCTGGAATTAGACCATTTTTTCATAAATTCTAATTATTCCAGAGGCTTCAATAAATTTACTTGGGCGAGACCTAATGCATAAATTGAACATGGATATTAAATTCACTGACAGCTATGTTGTGTTTTCCTTCCTATTTAGCCTACAGGTCTCAGTGGATCCAATGCCAATGTGGGAAGAACCCACTGAACCCAAAGAAACTGAAAATAAACCCAGCGCTGACATATCACAAGTCATAGGAACAAAGGTTGACCCATCATTGTGGTCCAAATTTAAAGATGACACAGGTTTCATAAACATGGAACCGTACAAAGCTAAATTAAAGACTAAAAAAACAGTCTACATCAAACAGTATCCATTGTCTAAGGACAAGGAACTGGGCATTAAGCCACTGATTGATAATTTCATCCAGCAGGGTGTCCTCGTGCCAACACATTCGGCATATAACACACCCATAAACCCTACCCATTGATAGTGTATACCTCACATCAGGTAGGCGCAATTTTGCATAATATGCAGACACAACACATGACCGCACAACGACGTTCTGGGTACGAGGCGACTCTGTTAGCTACAAAAAACCTTACAATACAACCAACAGCAGCAATTAACCCTGCGTTGTTGGAGATCATATGTATGGCTGACATGGTAAATACTGACATGAATCATGATTGTCTTATCGAACTAACTTCCTCATGTTCTTCCAGGGCTGATCTATCAGATACACCCCTGGATGGGGGGGAGCATGTCTATGTGGATGGTTCATGCTCAAAACCTTTTGATGGTGTATACCTTTGTGGCTATGCTGTGATATCAGACACTGGTGAGGTAATAAAGGCTTTTGCCTTAGATCACAACTCAGCTCAGGCTGCAGAATTGGTAGCACTAACACGAGCATGTGAGCTGATGGCAGGAAAACGGGTGACAATATATACAGATTCAAAATATTTCGGCTCTTTGGCTAGCTGTTGAAATACTTCAATTTCATTGGCTGTCACTGCGTTCCAACTATCCGCGGCTGGCCTATTTCAACAGCTAGCCAAAGAGCGGAAATGATGTCACAGCCAATCAGATTTTTTCATGCATTTATTTGGACCGGGGTTCGAATCCCACTCACGCAGGTCTAAACCATTACACAAACACAGCTTTGTCCTTTTTATCAAACTTTATCAAATTGTAAAAAACAGCTGCAAAGTATTTAAAATTTGTGTATTATGAATAGATGATTAGTATTAAAAGAAATACAGTAAAATAATAGTATACATTACATGGTTATATGAAAACATGAATTATATAATAATGGTTATATTAAACATGAATGGTCTCTATTAAATAGCTTTTGAAATGAAAATAAGAGGCATTTAAATTTAATTCAAACTAAGTAATATTCAAGTACTAAATTAAAATTGATTGACTGATGGAATAATTTAAGTCACACTTAAATTAATTAATCAATTAAGTGTTTCCAAAACCATAGAAACTGTTAAATATTTGTCCTATGAAAAAGAATACGGCACTCGTGAAGCAATTTGTAATTTTCAGTTGCTTTTATTAAATGCTTTAAGCACTTTTTAAGATTAGTAAATACTGATCCAAAATAATGAAGTACAGAGAAAAATAGAATTCTGACAAAATATACATATTACAGTCTCACACTGAACAATAAACAAATCAAAATATACAGTATATACATGAGTTAAATATTACTAAGGGGCAAAAGAACAAGAAATGTCATTTATTTCTTTTTTTCTGCCACACATCTCTGTCTTTTCATCTCATAAAATGCAGACTCTTTAAACTCAGGCCTTTTGTGTTTTTGCTGTCCTTTCTCCTGCACCCGTTTCTTTGTGTCCTCAAGTTCACTCTTAAATAACTCTGGGGTGTGTTAGTCCTTAATCACTGTAAGCATTAAAAAACCTTTGTGGAACAGTAGAAGTACCTGACAGGGCCTTGCTGATTAAGAAAAAAGTGGATAGAGGAACCATCTTTGGCTGTCCACAAGCAAGACAAGTCTTCTCCTGCTCAGGTTGCTGCTGCCGCTCCATAACACAATTGTCTCAATGGTCTCATGAGTTAGGAGTGTGCTCAGAGCAGGTGCTGGTGGGTTTACATCCGCAGGCTTCATTGTTACCACCGGCACACTGGTTGTTTTATTACCTGCTTTCAAGACGTTTCTCTGGAGTTGTTTAATGAAGAACTGGTGTTCAGCAGTTTGGCCAGGTGCTTGACATACAGTGAAACATGCAGTTTTGTGGTCGAATGGAGCATGCTGTCTGGATCAGTAGAGGAATTGTGGACCGTTACTGCATGCTCCTGAGGATGTCCTTCTTCCCGCGGTGTTTATTAAGCAAGTTGTCAATGGGCTGTGTTTGTGGTCCAGTACAAACACCCTGCCACCAGTCTTCACAGGTCCAGGGGGTCTCAGGTGAGGCCAGCAGAGGCAGAGGTGGCGTATATGTGCTTCCTACACAGAGGGGGAAAATGAATTAATTTCTGCTTTCTGAAAATTCTGATAGAGGCTCCACGTGGGAACCATGATATGAAAACAGCGAGGGCACAGGCAGTGTACCAGTGGTGTCTGCAACAAGTTGAATATTCAGTTTAATGTGTAAGAAAACAGAGTTTCTGCAGGTTTTATGAAGGTTAAGTTAAAACATTTTTAAGACCAAGTAAAGCAAATTTGAGGAACAAATGAGAAAAAAACAAGAATATGTTTTGTAGAATGTAAATGTCTGGAGAGAAACATAATGAGTTGTATTAACTTCAGAGTTTGAAAATACAATTTCCAACGGATATTCATAATTTTTTTAATTCATTTTTACAAAAACGCACTGAAACACTCTGCTCCAGACGCTAGAATATGGAAATATCTTTTACTGCAGCTTCAGATCATGCTGCAAAAAAGTGATGTTCTTCCTCAGTATTTTTGTCTTGTTTTTCAGTGCAAATGCCTAAAGATTCTTAAATAAAATACATTTACTGGAGATACAAAATGACATAAAATACAAAGTCTTGTTTGAAGTGATTTTGTGATTAAAACAAAAACTAATATCTGCCATTTAGCAAAAAAGTAACCTTAATTTAAAGGGAAGTTTTAATAGCTCATAGACTGATATTTGTTATTGTTTTAAGAATAAACTCTTTTAATTTCATTACATTTTCAAGACATATCTTGATTGAAAGATGTTTGATATTTGTATTGGAAAACAAGACAAAATACAGAGGAAGAGATTCATGCACTTTTTGCTTTGCATCCAACATTTTATGAATTTAAGGCTTTCTGCTCTGATTTAAAACTTTAAGGCATTAATTTGTGTAAGGGTAAATTAAGACATTTTAAGACTTAACCTGCAGAAACCCTATGTGTATGATGTAGTTGATGTGTCCAATATTTACCTGTATCTGACTGAGGATCTGCATGGGTACCAGGAGCAGATGACAGCAGTGTAGAAACAGTGGTCTCTACAAGAACATCACAATAGAAATATTACGAAAAGCAATAATTCTATTACAGACACAGACAGACACACACACACACACTATAATACTGTAGTACTCCTGCTGTTCTTGGCAGACTGATATTCATTTACAATTTCATGGCTGTACTGTAAATATAACGGCCAATACAGTAACAACAGTGGTAAATTTATTCTTGTGACTCTACTGCTAAAATACCACGGCTAAAATATGGTTACTATAGTAAAACCATGGTCAGAAAACATTTCTGAACTGTGGAATACATGTAATATCATTACAAAAATGAGAATAATGGTTACGCCCATTCATAATTTAGCTTGTAATCAACAGATGACGTGTTAATGATGACAAACAATACACAGAACCGTAAATTACAGCCATGTTCATTCATAATTTGGCGTGCAAACAATCAACCTACGATAAGCTATAGTAAACAAAAGTTTGGAAACGAACAAAGTTTACTAACGTGATTTCAGCATTAACGGTAACTAAACGTAAATTGATGTCACATAAAGTATCCTACCTTTGACCGATGCGTTGAGAACGTGTAGAAATAAACAACCTTCTTCTGCGAATTCAAACTTCCCGCGGGTGCCGAAACGCGGAAGAGCGCCACGAGAGCGCTAGCGGCCGAAAGTATATTGCATCCGTAGTGGTTCAGCACTACCATTGAGAATGAATGGGAAACGGTTTAGGGCCGTTTAGCTAAAGAATCCGCAGAAACGCGGACAGGCGTTTATTACTCTTCAGAAAAGCACGAAAGCACTACTATATTGAGAAGATTTATTGTGGTGTATCTTCCATCAGTGTCTTTACAAATCTACACGATCACTAAAACTGATGGAGATTAACCTCATTCTTTTGTCTCTATTCATAAAGAGACATTTGTATCGATGGCCGAACATTATCACCTGATTTTGTAAATGTGGCCATTTGCATTAAGCACCCAGTTTGAGTTTGACTATAATTTAAATTAATAGCTTACATTTACAAAATGAGGCTTTTTAGTGAAAGTAAAGTCCATGCTTAATACAATTCCAAATTAAATTAAAATGTTAAAATAGAAAAAATAAGTTTGTTGTTCAATTCGGTTTTATACATATGTGTCAGAGATGGTCAAGTAGAGAGAGATTACTAAACACAGAACACTAAAGTGTTTAACTATTGATCAGCTTCGTCTCCCAGAATCCAGCAGAAATAACAGCCGTATCAAAGACACACAGGTTCACTGCTGAAGACGGGAGAACATCAACACAACAGACACTTTATTCAAATACAGAAGTTACACAATACATTACTTTTTAAAAAATGCATTAATTCCACACAAGGTCTCATTCACAAAAGTATAATAATGCAGGAAAATAAAGGAGGGGGGCAGCAGGGGTCTCAGATTTCCACAAACCCTCAACAACAGAATAAACCCAGGCACACTTGTGAAAGCACAGCAGATTATTAATTATTAATCTCAGCACTATATGTGTTCACAGCAGTACATTATAACCACAGCTGGGCTCTCACTATAAACACTGACTGAGAAATACAATACTAATATATATAAAAAGATCAACAAAATCACACAAAGTACAGAAAGCAAGGAGCAGCCGCGGCTCGTCTATAATTGAACACAATATGAAACTCAAAAAATATTCGTCCAAAACATAGACCTCTATATAAACTGAATCAATAATAAACTGTAAATGTGTTCAGCATTCTGCAACAAATATGTTTTGGATTTTCTAGACTATTTTAAGTCATAAAGTAAGCAGTATATATTAAACTCCCGCACATGATACTAAGCGGGGCAGACGGTGTCTGAGATCTCCTCTGTTTTTCTGTGGAGAAGTGTCTCAGATTAATAAAGTATAAATCCTTTAGTTCAATGCGCTCACATGAAAAGCCTTTATATGGTTCTGTTGTGTTTGTTTTATGTTAGTTCTGAGAATAGACATATGATCTGTTTTCCTCGACAACTCGTAACATTGTAAATCAACATCTGGAGCTGATAAATACTATATTAAGACAATTATTATACAGTATTTTGTGTATGTACTTCGAGTCTGTCAATCAACATCAGCACATCACCCACAGAATAACACAAGAACATTAGATCTCTGCCACAACTCTGTCCGCATGTGTTCAGAGATTACAATATAAAGCTCACACAATGTTATTCATATATTAGAGCTACGACCCAGAATCTGCCCAAACTAAACATCAGGAGCCGCTACTGGCAAGAAGAACAATACAACGATAATTACACACTCCAAAACAAACTAAACACAAATACAATCATACTTTTGTAGCTCACCAAATAAACAAACTTCATACTTCTCAAAAAAGAGCAAAAAAGACAAGAAGTCAACGAATATCTGCTCAGAAGAAGCACGTAACAAACAAAATCAAGTAGTATTTTTCTGTCCAACTTCAAAAAGAGAGAAAAAATTGCAGTTTTGGGGGGATTTATGGTATTTATCATATGGATTTGTCAAAATGGATGTAAAATGAATTTTGTTTAGAGGTGGCCATTATTCTTCTACAGTATTATCCAGAACTGACCGACAACTTCAGAGATGAAGAAACGCTCTCGATCTGTGATTCAGTTGCTAATTAAAGAAAAGTTTGTGTTTTTCAAGGCATTTTTTTTTTACTTTTCTTGAATCATAAACAAAGTGCAAAACATTTGACAAAATTTTATTTATTGATGATTTTATATTTTGAATTATAGTTTAAAAATATAGAGCAGAAAGTAAAAATGAATGACTAATAAGCTCCTCTGCTGCCATCTACTGGTTATAGTGGTTATTTGATGTATTTTTTTTTTTTATAATTCTTTGGTAACACTTTATTTTGATGGTCCCTTTTGAACATTTTGTTGACACTAAGTAATGTTGCAGCTACATGTCAACAAACTCTCATAAGAGTATTAGTAGACTGTCTGCTTCATATCTACTCACTCCTTATTGTGTTGGTCTCCAAACAGATATTCTACTGACTATAAGTAACTTTGCAAGAACATGTCAACTTAATCTAACCCTAACCCTACCAGTCAACTAATACACTACTAACACTCTAATGAGAGTCAGGAGAAATGTAGGTGCAACATTACTTATAGTCAATATGTGTTAAAGGGACCATCGAAATAAAGTGAAACAAATTCTTTCTTTACCACAAAAATGTTATTAAAAATAACATTTAAATTGAATAATTTTTGGAGTTTAATGTGCTGTAAATAGTTGTGTTGTCACTGAAAAGTGCTTGAATTTCTCTCTCAAAAGGTTGTACAAACCCTGAACTGAATGCGGTAATAACATGTGTCTATTTCTGCCGCAGCAGCATGTGATCCTGTAGTTAGCATTACTTCTGGTTTTCTACATCAGCGCTGTTTGAAGCGTCTCATGTGCAACAGCTCTTATTATTTGATGCTTCAGCTGTATTATTGCAGAGCTCTAAAGATTCTTTCCTATTACAGCAAATCTACATCTGCTTGAAGCGTTATAACCATCAGCACTATTAATAAAGAAAGAAGAATAAACACCGACCTGTTTGTTGTTGAGTATCTTCAGTGTGTTTGATTCTGCAGGGTTCTGGATCTCTCATCTTCTCTCTGTCCTCTTTAATAAACTCAGCTCTTCCTGATGCTCTGATGCTCGTCTTCACTTGTAAACTGATGGGAATATTCCAGCTTTTATTGCTGAATTACTGTGGGCGGAGCTTCACTGATGATGTGATTCCTGTGGGCGGAGCTTCGCTGATGATGTGATTATTGTGGGAGGAGCTTCACTGATTATGTGATTCTTGTGGGAGGAGCTTCGCTGATGATGTGATTATTGTAGGCGGAGCTTCGCTGATGATGTGATTCTTGTGGGAGGAGCTTCACTGAAGAATCTCTCAAGTGTTTCTGCTGTGATTTTATTTCTACTCTTCTGACATCTTTGACAGATCAGATTTGTTACTTTACATTGTTAAAATATACTGGAACAGAAACTGATAAATACTTTACGCTGAGCCTGTAATGAGCCACGTGACACATTTTAAATCTATGTTAATATAGATAAATATGAGTAAAGTTTGACAATGGAAACAATAAATATTCCTCGTGCCGCTTTATTTTAAAAGGTTTATGATCGTTGTCTTCTTTGATCTAAGTTGATTATTGAAATGAATGTATAGTTATCATAAAAGCAGACTATATTTAGATTCATATGGACTGCTGTAACCTGTAGCGGTTGATGAAGATGAGTGTCATTAGTGTTTGTGTTATTATTGATGTTTCATGTCATATTGTGATAATAACAGTATTATCTTTCAGTAGAGCATGTTTTGTAGGCTTTTCTCTTCTATCCTGACTCTTATAATCAGTTTCTAACAGAAACACTCAGAATAAAGTGAGATGATCTGCTGATGATCCTGAATGTCTTGTTGAATGAGTGTTGATCGTCTGAGACTCATCAATATTAACAGCTGCTGAAAACACTCTTTATTTCATGTCAATAGTTCCTGTTTTCACCTCCTTTATTATGCTGATGTCTTCAGATCTCCTGAAAATGATCGTTTAAAGCTCGTTTCATTGTCAACAGACTGAGGGGTGTTTGTTACAAACATAAGCATTTTTTCCTGACTTTATACTTTCAAATGATTTTTTCTTCCTAGATATCTGCTGTTATTTTAATAAAGAAACAGAATAATGTTAGAATTAGAAATAAAAATTTGGTAATTAGCATCAGTTTTTTTATGATAGACAGATATAGATGCATAAATGTGTCAATTAGTATATGAGTCAAAGACAAAAAGTTTTTTTTTTCATAGCAATACATAAATAAAAATAAGGCATATTTAAAACAAAAATCATTTGAGGACATATTCAAATACTATATTTAAGGATCATATATAGTGTAGCCCTAGAATATTAATTAATTGTCATTTTAAATCTTTATATTTGCCGCTATCCTTCACACTAGTTTTACCCAAACTATTGTTAGCAAGAACTTTTTAATCATTTAACATATAATAAAATATAATATGATCACTTTTTCTTTTACATATTTTAATAAGTACAGGTCAGAATAACTATGTTGTTTTATATAAAAATATCTGTTATGCTGAATGATGATGAGACATCATTTCATCTATATTTTGACATGTTTTCACAAAAGTTAACCCATCGAGTGACTGACTGTCTTTATGAATGAACTGATGTCCAAACGTTTGGCATCAGCAAGACTTGTGATGTTTTTCAAAGATGTCTCTTATGCTCAACAAGGCTGCATTTATTTGATCAAAAATACAGAAAAAAATATTAATATTCTAGGGCTACACTATATATACAAAAAAAAAAAAAACAGTAATCTTGCAAAATGTATAAAATAATGGTTTCTATTTTAATATATTTTAAAATATAATATATTTCTGTGGTGCAAAGCTGTATTTTCAGCATCATTACTCCAGTCTAAAGTGTCACATGATCTTCAGAAATCATTCTAATATGCTGATTTATCATCAGAATTATCAATGTTGGCAACAGTTGTGCTGCCAAATATTTTTTTTGGAAACTTTTTTCAGGATTCTTTGATGAATAAACAGTTATAATAAACTTGTTATGCAATCTTTTCTAACAATATAAAATTTTGCTAAGACTTCTTATCAATTTAACACATCCTTGCTTAAAAGTTTTAATTTCTTACAAAAAAAGAAAGAATACAAATTTACTGACCCCAAACTTTTTAACTTTTTAATCATCAAAGAATCCTGAAAAAAAAAGTATCACAGGTTCCTCCCCAAAAAATATTAAGCAGCACAACAGTTTCCAGCATTGATAATAAATCAGTATATTATTATGATTTCTGAAGATCATGTGACACTGAAGACCGGAGTAATGATGCTGAAAATACAGATTTGATCACAGAAATAAATTAGATTTTAATGTATATTAAAATAGAAAAATGTTATTTTACATCGTGATAATATTTCACAATATTATTTTAATTCCCTGTTTTTTTATCAAATAAATGCAGCCTTGATGAGCAAAAGAAACTCCTTTAAAAACATTAAAACTGGTTCTGACCCGAGTTTTAACAGCAGTGTATGTGAAGGTGAGCAGGTTGTGGTGAACTAACACAGTTCTGAAACAGACTCACAGTGATTTGCTGCCATCTTCTGGTGCTTTTAGTTTTATATTTAGAGTATCGTTTCTTTTATAAAATAATTTTATATTTCAGTATTTATTTGTATTTTTGTATGTTGAATTAAAATATATTTCTTTCTAAAGCTATTTTTTGTAATGTCTATTCAGTGCTTTTCTAATTTAACACAATAATGGCTTTAAATTATTTTTTAATAATAACTTCCTATCTTTAATCGGCACATGAGGTGTTAATTAATCTCATTAATTTGAGATTAATTTTTATTAATTAATCGGCACATTATGTAATTAATTAGATTAAAGCATTGGTGCACTGAATTAATTAGATTAAAAAAGTAATCACTTAATATCCCTATTTAAAGCATAACAAATAAACAAAACCCAATGCTACTTTTTTTCTGGCTGCTTTAACTTTGTGTTTCTAAGCATATTCCTTAAAGAGAGCTGAAACTGAGAAACTGACTGAAAATATCACTGGATTTATTACAGATGACAGTCACAATAATAAGAGACTGATTGATAATGTAGTTAATAAATCTACACGACACTATATGAATTATATACAGGACTAAGGGATGTGATTATAGTAATAAAAGGCTTCTAATAAAATATCCTAATTTAAATAAAGTGCAAAAATGTGTTCAGGAATTTTCATCAAAAACTTCAACAGAAAAACGGGTTTTTCCTGAATTACTAAAATACAATGTTTGAAAATAAATAACACACATGCATGAGCTAATGTGTGTGTGTGTGTGTGTGTGTGTGTGTTTCTAAGCATATTCCTTAAAGCAACAGATGCGAGAGAAAATCTGATCAGGTGACGTTGGTTATTTATTGCTATCATTAAAAATAATTAATTAATTAATTAACCTTCATTAACTGCTCATTTTAAATTATTTACTGCAGCTTTGTGATATTATGGCATCAGTATTGAGCCAATGAGATGTTCAGATGTTGTTGTTTTTTCTTTTTTCTGCTGAACACAAAGGAAGATATTCTGTGTGTGTGTGTGTGTGTGTGTGTGTGTGTGTGTGTGTGTGTGTGTGTGTGTGTGTGTGTGTGTGTGTGTGTGTGTGTAGTTCCAAACCTGTATGAATTTATTTGTTCTGCTGAACACAAAGGAAGATATTCTGAAGAACTTTTGTAACCAGGCTGTTTTGGGGCACCATTGACTTCCATAGTAGGAAAAAAAAAAACATAATAATAAAATACTATGGAAGTCAATGGATCAGAACTGTTCTGAGTGGTTGCTAGGTAGTTGCTATGTTGTTGCTGGGGTGCTATGGACAGGGATTTGTGACACATCACTGTTTCTCATTGGTCAGATATGATAAAGATGATTTATTTTAACTCTTCATCACATTTTATTAATTTTTCATTTTTAAAGATGAATATTTTAAATCAAGTATCAGAAACTTTTTCTGAAGGCTCCACAAACTTTGAACAGAACGATTGGTGTGAATTGTTCTTGTTTTGTTTCAAGATCTTATGTTTAGTATTTCCCTTAAGAAGTTATTTACTTGTTTCACATTTATTTATTTTGTCACGTTTACTTACATATAACACTTTGTGTAATATACAGATTGTTTCAAAGCAATTTCTCATTTTAATAAACAGGGAGATGTTGCAAAGTTAATGATGAAACACATTCAGTTTGATCTGTGAAGCAGCGATACAGAAGACAATCGTGTCATTGTTCAGTTTAAGTGTTCAGTGTTGATTCAGTTCAATAACAGCCTGGATGTTGTAAAGTTAGTGTCATTATCAGCTTAACTTAGTTATTACTGAATATTTATTGTCTTTTAAACCTCCAAAATAATCATTTAGACCAGTATATTTCCTCTGTATCTCTATTGTTATATTTATGATGTGAACTTCTCAATTCTCTTAGAAAAATTAGAATAATTGTTATAACCTTATAGACAAAGATATAGTTATAGTTCTTGGTGAGAACAGACCGAACTAAAGAACAAATATGACTTACTTCATGTAATGTGTTTTTTTTGTGTGTGATTTAAAATTATATATGTATATTCTGTGATTGACAGGAGATGTTTTAGGTTAAAGGCTGGTGGTATATTTGGGGCAATCTTTGACAGGTTTTTCTCTCCATAAGAGCTTTACTATCTTCACACATTCTCAAGACAGTAAAGGATCTCGTTTTCTTCTCTGAAACTGTTACGGAGATTAGAAAATCAGCTTCATGAGGAGTAAGAGCTGTTTGAAAGCTCTTAGATGCTGTTAGAGCTCAAAGCAACTACACTGAATTATTGTCCTCCAAATTTAAAGTAAAAAGCCCGTTACAAAAATAACTGCATTTCTTAAAGTGTCATTTTAACCATTTGTTGTCTTGTTCAAAGCTTGCAGATGGTTATGGATCAGATTAGACAGAAAGCCTTTGAAATTTCAGTTTTGGAAAGACAAAAAGAGAAGAATGATTTCCTAATTACATTAAGGTAAAAACCTTTATTAGCTTCAATAATGCACTTAATCTGTTTAAAATACATCTTTAAATAACTGTTTTTCTAGAACTGCATCTGGACTGATTGTGTTTTACTGGATAAAGTTTTGGGACTCACTGAAAGCCCATCGTTCTGTGCAGAACACATGGATTCTATCAAGACAACAGTCCAATTCTGCACAAAAATATGAGAATATGAAGTAATATCTGTCACGAACTCGGCCTCTGTGGCCCTCCCTGAACACCACCGGAGGGCACCATCACCAGAATATTAGTTCTGAACTGCATCTCCCACAATGTCTTGTACCTGAGACTGATTGCTGCACAGGTGTTTCCCATCTCTGTGTCCTTTATAAGCAGCAAACCAATGCTCACTCATTGCGAAGTCTTGTTTTGCCCTGGCTAACACTTCTGAGCGTATCGCTTGTATTTTGTTAGTTACTGAATTACTATTAGTTACTACTCCTGTCTGCCGCCTGCCTTGACTTAAGCCTGGTAATCGTTTACGTTTTTGGATCGGTCTCTGTCACCCCTGTCGTTGTGGTCTGATCTTCGCCTGTTTGATTCTGCCTTTGAATAAAAGCTGCAAATGGATCCCCATGCTTCAGACCCGTCATTACAATATCAGCATTAAAGAAAATACTCTGGTTTTGTGTGTTACAGGCGATGGGCAGAGCTCACCAAGTTCAGAAACAATGGCATGCAGTAATACACATTCATAATGGCTTATACAGCATTTTCAATTTTAATTACCTACAAAATATTAATCGCAAAATGTCATCCATTTTATTTTTATTATGTGTTTGCCAATATTCTAATTTCAAACATGTACTGAAACAAAATGTTTAGATAATAATGGGTAGTTAGTAGCGCAGCTCCGCATCATCTGAACAAACCGATCAAAACACATCAACGCAGATCATATACATTATGATTTCTGATTTGATCCCTCTTTTAAAGGTGCATTAATAACCCATCACAGTCTCCTTGCGTAACAGTTCATTTGCAAATAATCAAATACATTTCTTACAATACACTGTTAAAAATAAGTGTAATTTTACAGGTAATAGTCTGTTTTTTTTTTTTTTTTTTTACAGAATTTTCCTGTTTTTTCATTATACAATATAATACTGTTGTTTTACAGATATTTGCTGGATTTTAAAGTTCTACCATTATATTTACGGATAATTGCTTGTATTTTGGTATTACAACAATTTTCCGCTTTTAAAATGACATTTTCTATATTTTTACAGAGTAATGTGTAATTTTACATAAAATCGTTTATAATATTTACAGATTTTTCCTGTAAAAATAGGGAAAAAATGTATAACTGTAAGGATCCACCCGCTAGTCCAAACAACGGAACCCAGCGCCTGGTCGAAGGTTTAATACATGTTCAGTCTTTTACTTGCGCTTCTGAATTTATCAGGATTTAGTTTCAATTTTAGTCTAGCTCCGTGCTTGATCTGACTCCAATTTCAAGTGATCATTAAACTTAGACAATATTTATAATTAAACTGATCACATATATCGATTGTGCGTTAATTTAGATATTTGATTATCTTCATTCTTCGTTCATTAGGGACTAGGTATCGCATAGGAATTACACTTCGGCCGATTTTGTAGTGAATCCACGACACAAACTCGTCAGTTCTGAGCTTACTCAGAGGGTGCAGAGCGGTTATAATACCTTTAAGTGAGCTGCGGCCTGCATGCTCATAACAAAAAGTGTATTTTTCCCTATAACTACGAGAGCTACACCGTGTTAAGCCAGCGACAGTCAGAAATCCAGAGTCTCCTTCATGGTGCCCCCCATGGTTCATCCATTAGTGCTTTGGTGTGATCTGTCCTGAACGCAGATTTGCAGAAATACCCCTACACATTAATCTACTAGAAAAATGATTTCAGAAGAGATAACAATTTATTATTACTCAGGTAAACGTATCTTGCCAATTACATAAAACAATAAGAAGCCAATTCAAAAATAAGAAAATACATAACAACAGTTGTTCAAATATGAATCTAAGAATAAAATGTTTACCTGGATTCAAGAAGAAGATACATAGTATGGAACATATTAAATACCCTCCACACTACGGGCTGATCTGGCTACAAATCGCACCGACTGATTTGCAACTTTCCCTTAAATACTACCAGAACAAAAGACCCATAAACATTTATTCTCTGCCCCAAAACAGATTAGATCTGTGTATGGGGGATGAGAAGCCTCAGTAGGAGATGTTCTCGTGCCCCAAATGGTCGCACCTGTAGAGCAATGTTTATCAGGTTTTGAAAGGAGACCGCCCACAACAGAAGCACAGAGTTAACTGAAGTTTCCAATATTTCCCATAATACAAGTGACTGCTGTGAAACTGAGACCAGTTTACCCATCGCACAGAGACCTTTAAAATGATACCAAACATGAAAGGGCTACGATCATTAATTATTAAGATATAGTGAATATTTATGTAAGAGTAGCAACTTGAGCTCTTTCAGTGACCAGCACCATGAGTCCAGGGGGGAAGGATGGGTGAGTGGACCAATGAGCAGATGGTCTTTCTCTCAGATCTTCTTGTCTGATTAGAGAGTTTATTGTCATTGTAAGGGTTTCTGGGTGTTTGGCTTCACAAAGAGATCAAAGCCTGATTGAAGAGTTTGTTTTGTGGCCTGACATTTGCATTGTAAGAGTTCCTAAGTTTTGGCTTCACGAGGAGTTATTTTCATAAAGGAAATAATCTCACCTCCTACATAACCACAAATCAACAGTCAGTCACTGTGTTCTGTCCAATTATTTCGACAAAATGTTATTTTGATGATTCGGAAACATTTGATTTGTTTAAAGTTTCATGACAAAAAGTATAGTATTGCAGCAGCATCTGGGCGTTCTTTATTATAAATCACTGCATTAAAAATGAACAGTGAGGTTACAGTGTACCCTTGCCTCTTTACCAAATCATTTATACTATATTCAAAGAAATGCTAAATAAATTATGCAATATCTGTTCTAAGCAGTAGTATAATGTTGCCTATTCAAGATTTGTGCAAATACCAGCAAATATTTACACAGCATAACTGAATCAGCTTTATTTCAACTCAATAAAACAGTTAATAACATCCAAACTTTTAGAAAATATCGCGCTTTTTCATTGAGCCTGTTTTTCGATAACTACAGCAAATTTTGATGATACCACAGCAGACATCATGCCAACCGATCACCGCCTGAGGTAAGTCTTTCATTAATGCAAGAAAGATCAGTTGAGCTCAAAGCAAGCTTTAGTAAACTTGTTATTCATATTAAAGTCCGTTCAAGTGCGTGAATTCTGCTCATATGGCAGTAACTTATCAGCCACGTTTTGAAACTATTAAATGCGGGACATTTTGAAACGCTGAACATGGCTGATGTCTGATGTTAAATTGTCATTACATATTGGATCGTTAGTTATAAAAATCACACCTATCCAGATGAATGGACAGTTACACCCCTATGTAGTAATATGATGCAGCTAAGTCAAAGTAAATCATATAAATTTCTCGAAATGTTTATATAGATTTTGCTAAAATAACATGGCAGACCAAGACATCCCCCAGTCAGCAAATGTCCTTTGGCGCGGATCTGACCCAAATCAACAGCTAAAGTGTGTCCCAGATTAGTTTGTGTTCGCCGGCCCAAAACTGGTCCATATCTTTTTAGCCAGAACTGAACCAAAACAGTGCCATAACCCAACCCAGAGTGAGCCAGATAATAAAAACAGACGTGGCTGATAGATGGCCCTTATCTGGTATTCTGATATGGCTGAGTTCTGTAAAGGGCTGACGGCCCACATGTGCCTGAAACACCAAAAGCCATTATTCAACCATATTTACACCACACCTGTCTTTTTCATTTAAAATATTCATTACACGGTAAATCTTAAACAAAAAAATGGATTCACACTCATTTAAAAAATAAAAAATAATAATAGTATTTTAATAACAGAATTACAATACAGAACATAACGTAACAGAAGCTATTTTGTAAATGTCAGATGAGTGAATAAATGTGCGAAAATTGTTTTAGTAAGTCTCGCCATCTTTCTCACCCACAGTCTGTCAGGAAAAAAAGAGAAAAAAGAACATTAGTATATCATAATTAGTATCATTCATTAGATATTGTTTGAAGACAAGCACATAAATGACATGAGTGCTGCTGTGAAGTCCCTTTTAAATTTACATTTTCTAAATTAAACTAATTTAGCTACTTTAATAACAGCTATTTTTAGACATAATAATAATAATAATATACACAATATTAATGAAAACATAGGGGTGTAATGGTACCTCAGTTTTGAAGTCACAGTTTTTTATCTTTGTTACAGCAGGGGGAGAAAACAATTGTTTTTTTTTTTTTGTTTGTTTGTTTGTTTGTTTTTTTGTTTTTTTAATAAACGGTAGTTTACTGAACAATTTGTTTCTCTGCCTTTAAATAAACTCAATTATAATTACAATTTTCTTAAGGATAAAAAATCTCAGCTAATGCTATACAATAGAGAGCCCTATTAGAGCACATTACTAAAATATTAAAGGCTGCAATTAACAACAGAGCTCAATCTATTTAATTCAAATATTTTAGATACAATGTCCAACACTACAAAAAAAAAAAAAAAGAAAAAGAAAAGTATGCTGACATATAATTTCCACGTTTGCACATTGCAGTTTTCTAGCAACAAGCTGTGGACACTGAATGACTTGCCTGAGGTAAAGGTATTACTGTTTTATTAACATTTCTCCACGGTTGCAAAACTGACTGAGATTAAGTGACATGAGCGTGTTTATTTGATAAACTTTACAGACACAAATCTATCTATTACATTTATTTGATCAATGACACAAATATCTAATGTAATATTAACATTACAAATTATTCAGCATGGCCAACTCATTAACATCAGATTAATGTTTAACTCATTTAACTAAAAACTGTGTAATTATTAGTGTTCAGTCACACTACATGTTTCATTCCATTGATTTCCATTAAAACACAAACAATTCCATTAAAACACAACGACAAAAACAATTGCAGGAGACTGGAACGTTTGACCTGCAAATTTAAGATGTATGACCTCGAAGTTACTTCACATATAATCTGTGTGATTGTTATCAGACCATAATATCTTAATTGTTGTTTTAATGATGTGCAAACTGACGTTATTGAATATATCACTAACTTTGCCAAAAACAAATAGAAGCACATCTTGAGAGTCCATTCATAAAGACAGTCAGTTTCTAAATGAATGAGTTGTTGAATGAATCGTTTGAGTCAATGATCCATCAATTCATTCAATTATAACGACAGTCAATCACTCGATGGGTTGAGTGAACGATTCAATGCGTCACTCATTAAGACAGGGACTTTATGCCACCTACTGGTGGTTTAGTGTCATATTTATTTATCCTAAACAAGCCAAGACCAGCACAAAAACACAATCAGCACAATATCCTGTTAGTATCATTATAGAAAAAACTCACTTAAACATATTGAGAGAAAAAAAAAATCATTTTTTTCTCTCTACAAAATCACACTCTTAGCAGAATTAAAAGAACGCAAAAAAAAAAAAGTAAAAAAAAAAAATAAATTCTGTGTGAGGAGCTGATCTGCCAAAATCAAAAATATATCAGTTTTTAATATATCTGTTACTGGATCCAGATGTCAAATTTTAGAGTCTGCATCAAACTAAATTGACAAAAGTTATTTTTTAATAGAAAATCAATTAAATGCAAGTGTCTATATGTTTCAAATAACTTTTGTGAAAACATGGCAAAATATAGATGAAATAATGTAAGAGCGGATAAAATGTAAAAACTATAACTTGAATGCAATGTAAGTCGCTTTGGATAAAAGCGTCTGCTAAATGCATAAATGTAAATGTAAATGTAATGTTCCATCCTCATTCAACTTAACAGATATATTTATATAAAACAATATAGTTATTCTGACCTGTACTTATTAAAATATGTAAAAGAAAAAGTGATCATATTATATTTTATTATATTTGAAATGATTAAATAGTTCTTGCTAACAATAGTTTGGGTAAAACCTAGTGGTGTGAAGGATAGCGGCAAATATAAAGATTTAAAATGACAATTAATTAATATTCTAGGGCTACACTATATATGATCCTTAAATATATTATTTGAATATGTCCTTAAATGATTTTTGTTTTAAATACGCATGATTTGTATTTATTTATTGCTATAAAAAACCCTTTTTGTCTTTGACTCATATACTAATTGACACATTTACGCATCTATATCTGTCTATCATAAAAACAACTGATGCTAATTACCAAATTTGTATTTGTAATTCTAGCATTATTCTGTTTCTTTATTAAAATAACAGCAGATATCTAGGAAGAAAAAAAAAAACATTTGAAAGTATAAAGTCAGGAAAAAATGCTTATGTTTGTAACAAACACCCCTCAGTCTGTTGACAATGAAACGAGCTTTAAACGATCATTTTCAGGAGATCTGAAGACATCAGCATAATAAAGGAGGTGAAAACAGGAACTATTGACATGAAATAAAGAGTGTTTTCAGCAGCTGTTAATATTGATGAGTCTCAGACGATCAACACTCATTCAACAAGACATTCAGGATCATCAGCAGATCATCTCACTTTATTCTGAGTGTTTCTGTTAGAAACTGATTATAAGAGTCAGGATAGAAGAGAAAAGCCTATAAAACATGCTCTACTGAAAGATAATACTGTTATTATCACAATATGACATGAAACATCAATAATAACACAAACACTAATGACACTCATCTTCATCAACCGCTACATGTTACAGCAGTCCATATGAACCTAAATATAGTCTGCTTTTATGATAACTATACATTCATTTCAATAATCAACTTAGATCAAAGAAGACAAAGATCATAAACCTTTTAAAATAAAGCGGCATGAGGAATATTTATTGTTTCCATTGTCAAACTTTACTCATATTTATCTATATTAACATAGATTTAAAATGTCACGTGGCTCATTATAGGCTCAGCGTAAAGTATTTATCAGTTTCTGTTCCAGTATATTTTAACAATGTAAAGTAACAAATCTGATCTGTCAAAGATGTCAGAAGAGTAGAAATAAAATCACAGCAGAAACACTTGAGATAGATTCTTCAGTGAAGCTCCTCCCACTAGAATCACATCATCAGTGAAGCTCCTCCCACAAGAATCACATAATCAGTGAAGCTCCGCCCACAATAATCACATCATCAGTGAAGCTCCCCCCACAAGAATCACATCATCAGCGAAGCTCCGCCCACAAGAATCACATCATCAGCGAAGCTCCCCCCACAAGAATCACATCATCAGCGAAGCTCCGCCCACAAGAATCACATCATCAGTGAAGCTCCCCCCACAAGAATCACATCATCAGCGAAGCTCCGCCCACAAGAATCACATCATCAGCGAAGCTCCGCCCACAGGAATCACATCATCAGTGAAGCTCCGCCCACAGTAATTCAGCAGTAAAAACTGGAATATTCCCATCAGTTTACAAGTGAAGACGAGCATCAGAGCATCAGGAAGAGCTGAGTTTATTAAAGAGGACAGAGAGAAGATGAGAGATCCAGAACCCTGCAGAATCAAACACACTGAAGATACTCAACAACAAACAGGTCGCTGTTTATTCTTCTCTCTTTATTAATAGTGCTGATGGTTATAACGCTTCAAGCAGATGTAGATTTGCTGTAATAGGAAAGAATCTTTAGAGCTCTGCAATAATACAGCTGAAGCATCAAATAATAAGGTTTCTGTAAACTGGGTACTTTTTTTCAACAAAATTATTTGTTAGATAATTGTGTAGTTGATCAAACATGTTTAATAGTTCTCACTATAGAAACATGGGATTTGTGCCTATAATGTTTTAAAAATCATAATTTGGAGAAAAATGTACCTCATTCATTGATCGATGAAAATGTTTCAGAGATGTATTTATAAAATTGCATCAAAATGATTAAAATGTTGTGTAGCAATTGTCTACTTTCTGCTGTTAGTGTTCACATTTATGTCTTTACACATTTCTTGTTTTTATGAGTTAATGAAAATAAACCATTTTTACTTTTATTTCAGAGATCATTGAAGAAAATGAGGAGAATGAAGAATTGAGTGAAGTTGAGGGAATAAATCACTTCAGAACTGGAAAAAGAAAGAGACTGACAAGCAAACAGAGTCTTGAGCTTCACATGAGAGTTCATTCTGGAGAGAAACCTTACAAGTGTTCACACTGTGACAAGAGATTCAGTCGCTTACGAGCCCTGAAAACACATGAGAGGATTCACACTGGAGAGAAACCACACACATGTGATCAGTGCGGGAAGAGTTTCTCACAAAAAGGAAGCCTTACATCACATATGAGAGTTCATTCTGGAGAGAAACCATTCAGTTGTGATCAGTGCGGGAAGAGTTTCTCACAATCATCCCATCTTAAGGGTCACATGAACATCCACACTAGAGAGAAACTGTACACATGTGATCAATGCGGCAAAACATTTTTGTGGGCTTCAGTCCTGAAGAAACACCTGAGAGTTCATTCAAAGGAGAAGCCACATTCATGTCATTTGTGTGCAAAGAGCTTTTCATGTCTAGAACATTTAAAAGTACATCAGAAAATACACACTGCTGTGAGAGAGTACATGTGCTTTGAGTGTGAGAAGACTTTTACTACAGTGGGCTGTTTAAAACAGCACCAGATGATCCTCACTGGAGAGAAACCTTACAAGTGTTCACACTGTGACAAGAGATTCAGTCGGTCATCCAATCTGAAAACACATGAGAGGATTCACACTGGAGAGAAACCGTATCACTGCACTGCATGTGGGAAGCGTTTCAGTGATTCATCTGCTCTACACAGACATACAAAAAACAATCATCGTAAGTAGATCATCTTTAGGTCTTTCAGGTCTGATGCTGCGTCCTCTTCAGACGTGACACAATAATGCATCAAGCTATAAAATATCATCTGCATGAATCTGTCATAAAAAGCGACATGACAAAGAAACATTATCTAAAGTTTTCACAGTGAATAAAGATTTTTCATCTTTTTACAAACTGTTCTTGTTCAGGACGCTGAAGAAGAGACTATAAGACTTTTAATAGAGACTGAGATTTATTGAGCAAGGCACCGAAGCCCCAACTGCTCCAGGTGTGTGTTCATGGTGTGTGTGTTCAATAGTCACTGCTGTGTGTTCAGCAGATCCTTTACCAAAAAAGGGAAAGAAAGAAACACAGAAATGTTTAAACTTCATTACAAGCCAAACAATTGTGAAAGTAATTTACTGAAACTCTGGAATGTTCCGTAATAAAAGGCAAAATAATAATAAAAAGAGCTTCCATGTTAATCTTACTGCATGCACCCAAGTGTGAAAAGTGGCAAGTTTTCTTCTTTTTCTTTTTTTAATTTTTGAGTAGACATTCAAAAACAGGACCAATTCAACAGATTGAAAGTGATAATGTCTGTCAGTTTTGCTGGAATCCATCTTTTCGTTGTCTTCCTCAGGAGAAGACAACACGTGGGTGAAACTGTTGAAGTGTCTGGAGTCAGATATGATTGTGTAATTCTTACCTGTAAGAAGGCGTGATGGTGTTAAAACTAAAATGCTCCTGCAGTAATCTGAAAGTGAAAATCACAGTAAAGCACATGTTGATGCAGTACTTCAGCAATCATCATTTTACTTCAACACAAGTCTACAGTTGGCCACAAACGGGCAAAATGTTTGCTCCTCACCGGAAGTGGTGTTTCGTTCTTCCTGTTTCTATCTTCTGTGCAACCTGGTCTCATGGCATAAACGTACCTGGGGCACTTTTTAGCGAGACCGTTTTTAGGTACCTTACTGCACGTTTCACCGCAGTTTCACTGAGTGGCGCTAAAACACGTGTTCAATACATAAACCCTGGCACGGTTTTATTACGTTGCTTCAGGTACGTATTGCGGTTGTTCAGAATTCAAATATCCGGGAACTGTCGCTAAAAATTAATGCTCTATCGTGTTGGAAATATGCCCTACACCAAACCCAACCCTAAACCTACCCGATAGTGTTGACATATGACATATAAAAACGCATTTGTTGATGCAACCATGCTATTTGAACTTCCTTATTTGCAGATTTGAACTGCTTTGTTGAGTCGTAGTTACACGGGATTCGAACCGGAGCTCCTCACCTCTCAAGTACATCTCCGTACTCCGTGAGCTACCGAACGAACCTACCGTCTATGAAAACCCATAGATATGAAGCTGGATATGTGTGATGCTAACGTTCAAAAGCATCAGTTTTCAAATCTCCCAGCATATTAATATTGTTTTGAAGTCATAACATGATATTCTTCAAGCAATTGTGTGAAAATTACGCTTTATTAATCGAAACTCTGTACATTTTAAAAACGTGATTTATTTCGCGTCTCGCTAAAAAGCTTCCCCAGCTACGTTTATGCCATGAGACCAAGTAGCTTCTGTGTATTATTCACTCCAGATTCTGAGAAATCCAGAGTATTTTGCTTCATTATTTTCATTCTCATGTTGTCACGATGTCTTATTATAAATGCTGTCGACCTAATCAACATTTTACATCAAATCAATGACTTGTTTTAGATTTTAAAAAATGTATGCTGTGCTGCAAACATGCAGTTCATATTTAATATTTTTAAAGGTTTTGGTTTTCAAATTCAGAGGTAATATTGTAATATATATAAAATAATGTGTGTGTGTGTGTATATATATATATATATATTAAACAAATACATTGGGGCACAGTGGTTAAGGGAAACGTTAACATATTACTACAACAACAATATTTATTTATAAAGCACATTTAAACACAATGTAAACTGATCCAAAGTGCTGTACATTGTACAAACAAATCTACTAATAAAAAATAACAACTACACACATACAATGGATAAATAATAAAAATAAGATTTAAGTCTAGAATTAGATGTCCAGAGACGGAGCAGATCTCACATGATAAGGGAGACCATTTCAAAGCTTGAGGCCAACCACAGAAAAAGCCTGATCACCCTTTGATTTGTACCGACACCGTGGTACAGTTAGAAGCAAGCGAGGTTCCCTAGCAGGACAATATGGCACAAGAAGTTCAGAGATATAACTTGGTGCACAACCAGACAATGCCTTATAAACAAACAGAAGAATTTTGAAATCAACCCTGAATTTAACTGGAAGCCAATGAAGGGATGATAAAACAGGGGAAAAGTGATTCCTCCTTTTAGACCCAGTCAACAGTCTTGCCGTAGCATTTTGAACAGCTTGCAATCGTGACAATGAAAATTGAGGAAGACCAGGATAAAGAGAGTTACAATAATCCAATCGAGATGTGCATGAATCACAACTTCCATATCCTTCCTTGAAAGAAGATGCTTCAACTTTGCAATAGATCTCAAATGGGAAAAACTTGCTCTAAAAACAGCACTAATTTGTTTATCAAAAATAAGAGAAGAGTCAAAAATCACTCCGAGGTTTTTGATTTGTTTGCATACATTAGTTGAAAGTGGACCTAACTGAGCTTCCAAAGCAGGAGACTAGCGTGCAGGACAACCTAATATTAAAACCTCAGTTTTATCTTCATGCTTAACTGCAGGAAATTATTAGACATCCATGTCTTAATATTACGTACACATTTAAATAACACAAATGAAACAGCAGTATCAAGCCTTACTGGTAGGTAAAACTGAGAATCATCCGGGTAACAATGATAAGAAATACTGTATTTTTGAAAAATGTGGGCCAAGGGAAGCATATAAAGGGAAAACAATAAAGGTCCCAAAATGGATCCTTGGGACACAAGACAGGTGCAGAGGATGAGAAAAAAAAATTCTTAAACTTACAGAAAAAGTCCTGTTCTCGAGATATGAGGCAAACCACTTTAATGCAGTGCCTCGAATACCTACCATACATTCAAGTCGATCAAGAAGAATGCTATGGTCAATGGTATCAAATGCCGTGCTCAAGTCCAACAATACCAACACAACACAAGCACCGAAATCTAGAGAAAGCAGGTTTAGGGTAGGGGCGAAGAGAATGTGTAGCTCAGCCACAACAGGGGAGGACATGAGAACTTCTTGAATGACAGCAATTTGGAATCACCAATAACAATAAACAAATAAGAAATTATAAAAAATACATGGTCAATTCAGAAAACCACTCCAAACACTGATTAAATCTTTCGGACATAAACAACTTCAATAACAAAGTCAACTGAATAAATAACTTGATAACTAATTTTTTGGCAGTATTGAACATCCTTAATGGTAAATAAAAACTGTTAATACAAACCCATGATAAGAATGCAGGGGGTGCTTGGGATGTACAGTACAGCAGCAATTACAACCTGTCATTAGAAAAGAAAACAACAGAAACACCATGAATGTCATGAACTGCTGTAAAACAAATAAAAGCACATCTTGAGAGTCCATTCATAAAGACAGTCACTCGCTCAGTTTCTAAATGAATGAATCGTTGAATGAATCGTTTGAGTCAATGATCCATCAATTAATTCATTCATAAAGACAGTTATGCCACCTACTGGTGGTTTAGTGTCATATTTATTTATCCTGAACAAGCCAAGACCAGCACAAAAACACAATCAGCACAATATCCTGGAAGTATCATTATAGAAAAAAATCACTTAAACATATTGAGATAAAAAAAAATCTTTCAAAATCACACTGTGGCCTCTCAGCAGAATTAAAAGAACACAAAAAAACAACAATTGGGTAAAACCTAGTGGTGTGAAGGATAGCGGCAAATATAAAGATTTAAAATGACAATTAATCAATATTTTGAGGCTACACTATATATGATCCTTAAATATATTATTTGAATATGTCCTCAAATGATTTTTGTTTTAAATATGCCTGATTTTTATTTATTTATTGCTATAAAAAATCCTTTTTGTCTTTGACTCATATACTAATTGACACATTTATGCATCTACATCGGTCTATCATAAAAAAAAAAACTGATGCTAATTACCAAATTTGTATTTGTAATTCTAGCATTATTCTGTTTCTTTATTAAAATAACAGCAGATATCTAGGAGGAAAAAAAACATCTGAAAGTATAAAGTCAGAAAAAAAGCACATGTTTTGTAACAAACACCCCTCAGTCTGTTGACAATGAAACGAGCTTTAAACGATCATTTTCAGGAGATCTGAAGACATCAGCATAATAAAGGAGGTGAAAACAGGAACTATTGACATGAAATAAAGAGTGTTTTCAGCAGCTGTTAATATTGATGAGTCTCAGACGATCAACACTCATTAAACAAGACATTCAGGATCATCAGCAGATCATCTCACTTTATTCTGAGTGTTTCTGTTAGAAACTGATTATAAGTGTCAGGATAGAAGAGAAAAGCATCAGAGCATCAGGAAGAGCTGAGTTTATTAAAGAGGACAGAGAGAAGATGAGAGATCCAGAACCCTGCAGAATCAAACACACTGAAGATACTCAACAACAAACAGGTCGGTGTTTATTTTTCTCTCTTTATTAATAGTGCTGACGGTTATAACGCTTCAAGCAGATTTAGATTTGCTGTAATAGGAAAGAATCTTTAGAGCTCTGCAATAATACAGCTGAAGCATCAAATAATAAGAGCTGTTGCACATGAGACGCTTCAAACAGCGCTGATGTAGAAAACCAGAAGTAATGCTAACTACAGGATCACATGCTGCTGCGGCAGAAATAGACACATGTTATTACCGCATTCAGTTCAGGGTTTGTACAACCTTTTGAGAGAGAAATTCAAGCACTTTTCAGTGACAACACAACTATTTACAGCACTTTAAACTCTAAAAATTATTCAATTTAAATGTTATTTTTAATAACATTTTTGTGGTAAAGAAAGAATTATTAAAAAAAAAAAAAAATACATCAAATAACCACTATAACCAGTAGATGGCAGCAGAGGAACTCTTATTGTCTTATTAGTCATTCATTTTTACTTTCTGCTCTATTTTTTGAAATTATAATTCACTATTATAAAATATAAAATCATCAATAAATAAAATGTCAAATATTTAGCACTTTGTTTATGATTTAAGAAAAGTCACAAAATGCCTTGAAAAACAAACTTTTCTTTAATTTAGAACTGAATCACAGATCGAGAGCGTTTCATTTATTTTATATTTTATTGAAGTGCCTGTTGTGTTTCATGCTCACCCCAATCCAGCAGTGAACCTGTGTGTCTTTGATACGGCTGTTATTTCCGCTGGATTCTGGGAGACGAAGCTGATCAATAGTTAAATATTTTAGTGTTATGTGTTTTGAAATATTACTTTACTTTACTTTTACTTTTAGTCATTTAGCAGAAGCTTTTATCCAAAGCGACTTACAAATAAGAAAAAGTAGCTAAAGCTAAAAGTTAAAACTCTATAAATACTATATATACACACATTTAAGAAAATAAAGAAATTAAATAAAAATGACAAATGCATGCAACAACATTTCAAAACTAAACATTTAAATGAAAAAAAAAAAATACGAAGCTAAAAACAATTCAAAATATTAAAAACCAAAAGGTGTGAGTATAATAATGCTTCTAACATAACACTAAGCCAAACACCAATAAAACAACTACATATGTTTATGTACAGCCACACACATATACATATATACATATACACATAAATTAAATATATTTATTATTTCATTTCCATGTAGTATGAAGTACCAAAATAACTCAAATCAAATCAAACTAAAACTTAATAAACAACCTACAGAAATAATAAATAAATAATAAAAAAACGAATAAAATGACAACATTACTACAACTGTACCTAAAACAGATAACAAATACAAATCAAACTACATTAGTTTATCAGTAATCTCCAAAAATAACACTGAGCCAAACACACATTTTAAAATCAACAACAATAACGTACTTACACATAGTAAGAATTGGTTATAAAAACTGAAACAGAAGTGAAACAAGTAGTAGGAAAGAGGATAAATAAAAGCGATACTTTCAGACCCCTGCTAAAAAAAAAAACAAAAAAAAACAATAGAAGCCCAATAGAAACCATCACAGAAATTCCAATGGTTTCCATTAAAATACCATTATAAACCATTAGCTTTTTCCAGTAAAACCATTACAAAATTCCTTTTTGTAGTGTGTTTTGGGCATTTTTCCAAAGGATTTAACATCCCACCAATAGAATCCATCACATACCAGTAGACACATTATAGTTTCCATTAAAACCAATACAACTCCCATTATAACCATTAAAACCATTACATTTTCTATTGTGTTTTGGGCAGGGTTCTATTGTTTTTTTCAGCAGGGACGACGGCTGCCGCAGTATAATAACCTTTTTTTTTACCAGTCTAACAAATCACTATTTGAATTCAGCTGAACACATTTTCTTGTTTATCACACCAAATGGCCTCACAAGCGCAGACACTGACAAGATACGCGATACGAGACCAAACGCCAGTAATCTCTCTCTACTTGACCATCTCTGCTATATATATATATACAACTAAACTGAACAATCTTTTTTTATTTAACATTTTGATTTCATTGAGAATTGTATTAAGCATGGACTTTACTTTCATTTTTTAAAAAGCCTCATTTTGTTAATGTAAGCTATTAATTTAAATGATAGAGAAACTCAATCTGGGTGCTTAATGCAAATGGACACATTTACAAAATCAGGTGATAATGTTCGGCCATCGATACAAATGTCTCTTTATGTATAGAGACAAAAGAATGAGGTTAATCTCCATCAGTTTTAGTGATCGTGTAGATTTGTAAAGACACTGATGGAAGATACACCACAATAAATCTTCTCAATATAGTAGTGCTTTCGTGCTTTTCTGAAGAGTTATAAACGCCTGTCCCGATGTAGAAACGCCCAGTAATTGAGAAACGCCCTCTTTTTCTCCTGAAAACACTTCAGTTCATTCCAAGAAGACAACAACAGACTTAATCCAGCGTTATCTTCTCTTCCTGCTGAATCTGATCGATTATTATTATTATTATTATTATTGTCAGTATCGTGTCCTCGATTCTCTGAGAGTTGAGAAATAAAAGCGGACGCCAGTTTAAAGTAGTTTTCTGACCAGCTTTTTTCCAGCTTTGATGTAGAGGCTGATTTCTAGGAGAAAGTAGTATTGTAGCAGTAATGAAGTATTGTCTTCTCAGCAAAGCTCTGTTGTTGTAGATCATTAAATCGTGATGTTGTCTCAGAAGTCTGTCTGAAGTCTCTTTCGGAGGAACCGTGAACAAACGCTGTCTGTAAAGTCATTGTCTGATAAAGGAGCGAGTCATAAAGCTTTCGGACGAGTCTGGGGAGAGGTCAGTAATTCACGGTGTTTCACATAGAAACACAAACATCAGACACATTTTCCATGTTTGGACTGATAATGTGCTGTTACTGAATATTATTAGTTTTTGTAAAGTCTTATTTAATGTTTTGTGTTCTCGTGTCAGATATGTGTAGCTCTGTGTAGATAAGCGCTAATGTTGTTTAAGGGACCGTCTACAAATTCCAGTCATGGTGCAAAAACAAAACGTTAACTTCGTCCAGATATTAATTCAAATGAATGATTTTTACAAATTTGTACTAAATGCTGAGGCCAGACTGACTTACTGAATGTGAGCTACAACCTTGGAATGTGTATGCAACATTTGCTGAATCACAGTAATTATTTTATTGCACGTGTTTCTACTTTCACATGCAAATGACCTGTTGCGCTTATGAATATAAGCACGGTTGTCATCAATTCTAGTAGGGTTAAACGTGATTACGCTTTCAGAAGGGTCTGTTTTTCCCGGCCATCGTTTGCTGAAGCTGTTTGTGAATGAGGCGGCTGCAGAGAGTGAGCTGCTCCTCTCACAGCCTCAGAGAGAGATTTTAAGCAACAACAGCTGATGGAACGGCGACGGCAAATAAAGTGCGATTGCGCACGCGCGACTTTCAGTGCTACTTCGTGACGTGTTGTAACGGTCTACTACGGGAGTACGGCTAATTTGCCGCGTGACAGATTAGGTAAGTAAATGTAAATGGCCAGTATATTTTGCATGGTAAATCTAGGTTTTTAGACTTATTGGCATCATACTTGTATGACTAAAAACTTCTGACAATAAGTTGTCGTTTAATGCCAAAAGCACGCTTTCTCTTGCCCGTTTTAAATGACATTTTGTTTTGCCGTCCTGTCTGTTGTTGCTGTTGCTTAGTGATTTTTGCTCTCTTTGTCTACAGCATTTAACAGTTCACATCAGATCGCCTTTGCCGTTCCATCAGCTGTTGTTGCATGTGCTGCCTTCACGTGCTATCGGAAATTTCCTATTTCCCACTTATGAAGTCGTGATTACGAGCTCGTCATATTCAAGTGCTTTAATGTAGAAAATAATAAAATGTAGCATCCCATTGGTTGACAATCATATAAACATTCACTGCGCTATACATGCAGTTTGCTGACAGTTCTGGAATTTCGGCCAAATACATGCTTATTTCACTGCTTATAAAACATACAATATGCTTCAAATGATTGTTCATATCTAGCTTATAAATACAATACTTTAGCAACAAGACAAAGGGATGTAGTTGTTGTGAGAACAGCATTGACCGCAGCAAGGTTGTCCCCTCCACCATGTTTAAAGTTTATGACCCGCCCAACTTGGAAACTTGGGTATCAAAATTATTTCCGAATTTCCCAGTAGTAAATACGACTTGAGAGGCCGTTCACGACTAATTTCCGATTAGGATACTGGTATTTATGATAATTCTGATAGCACGTGAAGGCAGCATTAAAGTCCCTATCCTCCGGTACGGCGTTTCACAACAACACTTAGCTGCCTGCAGATGTGCCTGCCTATAAATCAGCCCAATTTGCAGAAGAATCACCCGATGCAGGTTAATTAAAAAATGCCAAAAATCATCCCGATTAATCGGCCGGCTGATCAATCGATCAACCTCTAGGTTTAAGTCAGTCTAGACACTAGGAATGTACTATAAACTTTGGAACGGCAAACTATTTCTGTCAGGACCACTATCGTGAAAGATGATGGCGGTATGGTTCTGTTCTGGGCAAGAACTCCCTGCACATCAGTGCAGGCTAGCATAGATAAGAGCAGGGAGAGCAGCGATAACTCCCCAGGGTAAACAGAACACAACCAACAAAGTATTGCAGATATTGTTAAAGTTCAGTAACTTTATGTACACTTTTTTGAGTTAGTCTGATTGAAAAGAGAATCAGAAGCTGGATCCTGACTGACAGGAGGAGCTGGGGATGGAGGAGGGTAATTAGCTACTGAGCAATGCCAAAACTGCTGATGATACTGAGGGACCTTATGGATGCTTAGATGGGTGTCGTATTCCTATAGGTAGATGGGGATCAGCTGAGAGTCAGCCGATGCGAGCGTGACTAATGTGACCTGCCAGAACTAACGCTACGCTTGATTTTGGTGTATTATAACTTTTTTTTTTTTTAATCTAAATAAATTGTGTGCTGAACTGTACTTGTGTAAATGCAGGTATTTTTTTTTAATCTTACCTGTAGTAAGTTATTCTTGCCACTATGGGAATCTACTACAAGTTTGTGCATTTTTTTTAAAATTAATTTTGAGTTTTAAAAGCCATTTTAATTAGGATAATAAAGTGTT